>OY735254.1:7747995-8368292 GCA_963457715.1 Argyresthia albistria
TTAAAACAGGAAATCTGAAGGGGATATTGCTCATAAAAATTGATTACAAAAAAATCTATACACCTATAAACATTTGTGAATCGTGAATAATTTTAAAAGATTTGTAAAGAGACATTAGAATAGACAATATAGTTGAAAATTAACTAATTATATCCCTAAGTGCGGATAGCAGTGATGACGATGACAACTCTTCTGTTAGTTCAACTGAATAAACAATTTCAATTCTTTCCGATTGTTTTGGTAACATCCCTAGTGTTTAAAAAGTGGATTTTATGAAGTTTAGGCTAGCTGTCAATTTGCTTCTAAGCATGGATAGATTAAAAATAAGATTAGACACTAAAATATATAATAATTGAAACAAAAAGTAAACTTTAGAAAAAACCGACTTCCACAAACCCTACTTGATTAGATTGAGTTTAATACAAACTGTACCCCTTATCCCCCCCCCCCTTGGGGACTTAATTTTATCAAATCCCATCTCAGTGCTACCCCACGCTACTAAGGAACCCCTGTACAAAGTTTCATGGCTCTAGGTCCACCGGTTTAGGCTATGCGTTGCCTGCCCGTCAGCCACGCATTGTATTTGTACCTAGTATTGAGCAGTTCTGGTGGCCATATGTGGTCTTCATCAGCAGTTCCGCATCACAATATTATGCTTACCATGTGCATTTGCACGAGTTATTATGCAAAACACAAAAATCACTATAGGTCTGCATATAATATTTGAAGAGTTCCCTCGATTTCTCCAGGAGCCCATCATCAGATCCTGACCTGGTGCCAATGGGACCAATGGGAAGGTAAACCCTTTCAAACAAAAAAATAATTTTCCAAATCGGTCCATCCGTTTAGGCGCTATCATATACTAGACATAAAAAAAAAAAAAATATCCGGACGAATTGTAAACCTCCTCCTTTGGGAAGTCGGTTAAAAATACGGGTCCTATCGTTTTCCAAGCTGGTCAAATTTTTGAAACGATGTGGTTTTGAAATCTAAGATTACAAAACAACATAGGTACATGTTTACTGTATGAATAATCGGTGGTGTCTGGTAAAAAAACGAATAATTTGAGCAGATTTGAAAATTCAAGAATTATTTCTTGAGGTGTCGATGAGCAATGAGCATCCGAAAAGGTTTTATTTTATCAATCAATGGTAATCGGTTTAGATCAAAGGAGAGTTATTAATTGAAGTAGGTTGTGACATGACGCGTGCATATTAGACGCAAGGTTATATAATAATAGAATATTTTTATTAGGAACATTTAATAATAAACATTTAACATAGAACATTCAATGTTGCGCGTTTCATTCTTATATAATCTCTATACAATATGTAACAATTATTTATGAAAGTTTCCAATAAGCATTTCTCTGTAGGTACCTACACGGAACTTATTTTTTAATGATGTAACATCACCGAACCAAAAGTATAAAATTATAAAAAATAAACACATTTTCTACTTTTTTATTTGTACTTTTTTACAAATTAACCTGTTTAATAACATGAACAGTAACTTATAGTTAACCCATAATAATGAAAACATACCTACATCTATAAAACGACTAAAATATTTTTATTTGATAAAAGCAGGGAGCACTTATCCAGAGGAGAGCGCAGATACATTTTCCTTTGAAACACAACTCACCAATTTACGGGCGGCCCGTCATCGTATAGGGTATAGGTTGCGTATGCGAACGTTTGTTGAATGCAACAAACGTTTGGCGAGCCGCACTCCCCCGCAGGCGCAGTCAATTGGATATAGTCTCTGGATAAAAGTCAAGTCAGTACATCAATGATTTGATGTATAACAATTATTTTTATGTTTTATATTATAACTAATTGACGTAATAAATAAATTGACCGGCCTAAGTGCGACTAGCTAGAAAGCAGAATAAGACTTATCCAGAGTTAACTTTGACAACTCCATATAAAGTATAGAGTTGTCAAAGTTTATTCGGGTTAAGTCTTATTCCGCTTTATGTAGTCGCCCTAACTATCCAATAAAAAACCCATGTTCGAATTAATTACACCACAACAAGTGACTATAATATAGGTAACTGTTTAACAGTTTTAGCGAACAACTGATGAACAGGGTTGTGCGGCTTGCGCGGTGGATAAATAAAATAACCGGCCAAGTGCGAGTCGGACTCGCACTTGGCCGGTACGGATTATATAACCGCAAAAAAATAATAATAAATGTATGGGAGCCCCCCTAAATATTAATTTAATTTAAATATTTATTTTTTAAGTAAATAATATACTCAATATATTGTGAATATTTTAAGCGTCCACCTGCTACCATTATCAAAAATAAAAAAGTATACAGAAGAAATTATTATTTGTGTTGTTTTTGTTTTAAACAATCTTGTGGAATTGAAGAGTATGTTCGGAAACTTTGGAATAGCCACGTCACCATGTTACCCCTACCGCACTACACCGCTATAAAGGTGCCTTCCCACGGCGCGTGTGAAGGCTGGCCGGGCCGCGCCGCGCCTTTGACCTTACCGACTCCCGACGCACTGTGGGACGGATTTGGAAAAAGCGGACATTCATTTTTTTTAAAGATATCATTATTCTCTTTTTAGCAATCGATAGTCCTAATTAAGACGATACGACGTTTTTAATGACTTTTTGTGGTAAATGATATAATTTACGAGATATATTCATTTAAAAAAATATGTATGGAGCGATATCTTTTTTGCTCCATAAGTACTAAGTCTTGATAGATCCCCTGCTGGGTTTTTGTAGGCTCAATCTACAGGTGTTTGTGTATACCACTACATAAATAAAATGCACCCATACTCGCCGGATCTCCGGAAAAATTAAGCTAAAGTTAGGTACTTTTCGCATATATTTCTATGATAAATTATAAATTTTAAGTACCAAAGACCAAATAACTACAAAATTCGTAAATGTATGTCATTTTTAGGGTTCCGTTAGGGAAACAAGGAACCCTTATGGTTTCGTCAAGTCTGTCTGTCTGTCTGTCCGTCCGTATGTCACAGCAACTTTATTTCAAAACTATTAGGACTACACAGTTGAAAGTTGGTATGTAGATGTATTCTGTGAACCACTTTATGGTGTTAATAAAAAAAAAAATATATTAGGGGGGGGCTCCCCATACATGGAACAGACACCAAAAATTTTTTTTTCATTAAAACTACATGTGTGGGGTTTCTATAGATAGGTCTTTGAAAATGACGTTGAGGTTCTGAAAACTATTTTTCCTCAAAGTCAATCGTTGAAGAGACAGACCCATCCAAAGTGGAAAAAATTGTGTTCCTCTAACTTTTAAAGTAAGAGAGTGAAATATATATATATAATGCTGTGTATCTCAATACAAACTTTCAATAAAAATTGTTTTGAACTAAATAAAATAAGCGACTGTGCAATAAAGAATATGAATATGAATATATTTCGTATATTTTAGAAACATCATTGGCAAGATTAACTATTAGATGGTAGTCATTATAAATATACATTTATTAATTTATCTACTCTCGTGTCATAATGTTCGAATTATAAACTTGAAATCGAATTCATAATGACGTACTTTATAAACGCAATACAGTAATCAAATTAAAAATAGTAGTTTATGAAACTGTTGCATAATGAGGGGTATTAAAACACGAGTAAGCGAGGTTTTTAATAGTATCACACGAGAATTTTAATACCTAGTTATGTGCCGTTTCATACACTACTCTCATACTTAGGTGTCTCTCCTACAAAAATCAAAGTTAAAACACAACAATACTTCCACATAAATCAGTGCTTGCTTAGACACATCAAATCACGTCACGTTGACGTTTGTTGCCGTCAAAACCTAGCATATCACAGCGCATGCGCGGAGCATGGGCCACACTATCAAACCTCAGATCGATGAACCTCTTTGTTTAAATCTTCCTACCTCCAAGTACATATCAAACACTGAGTCGCTATTTGGTTGTCAACTAAAGTTAAAAAAAAAACTTTCCAACGATACAGACTATCAGACACCCTGGCTGTATGGTTTCAAGACCCTTGCCTTCCCCAAAAAAGTAGAACTGTATCGTTATGGAAAAAGTTTAATAATAACATTAGTTTTGTTCGATAAGTAGTGTTATTGTAAAAAAATAACTTGATTACTGTATTGCGTTTATAAAGTACGTCATTGTGAATTCGATTTCAAGTTTGTAATTCGACTTTTATGACATGAGAGTAGATAAAGGAGATCATTCACGGTCCATACATTTTTGGGCCAAAAGTGAAAGAGCCAGCCAGAAAAAAGTGTAATATTCGGATAGAACACACAAATCCTAGTATTTTTTACTCCGACACTTAACCTGTTCGCTCCATGGTTTTGTTTTTATAGGCTATTGAAATTCGAAAAAAGCCAATAAAAAAATCGCGCGGCCATCAGACAAATCTTGTTTTTCTAGTGCAGAATAGTGTAACGAATAAAACTTAGTACAGCATGCATACCTCTTCACTCAGTCCGGACTGAGTTAGAAGAGCTCGAAGTTTCATCTCAGGAACCAAATTATAGGTTCAAACTTTGAGCTCGTCTAACACAGTCGTCCGAACTAAGTGAAGAAAAACAAGGTTTGGTTGATGGCCGCTCGTTTTTTTTTGTATTGGCTTTTATCGAATTTCAATAGCATATAAAAATAAACCCATGGAGTGAACAGGTTGAGTGTCATAGTAAAAAATACTAGGATTTGTGTATTCTATCCGAATATTACACCTTTTTTCTGGCCAGCACTTTTACTTTTGGCCCAAACTGGATGATCTTTTTTAATAATATCACTACTTCTCGAACAAAACTAATATAATTATTAAACTTTTTTTCCATAACGATACAGTTCTACTTTTTTTGGGAAAGGCAAGGGTCTTGAAACCGTACAACCAAGGTGTTTGATAGTCTGTATAGTTGGAATGTTTTTTTTAAACTATAGTTGACAGCCGAACAGCCACTTACTGCCGCACTCAGAGAGATTTACTATTAAGTCAGTTCCAAATTTGAATTTACATACAAAATCCTTTACTTAGTAATCCTTAATGAATCATTAAATAACTCTGAGTACGGCGGTCAGTGTTTGATAAGTACTTGGAGGCAGGAAGATTTAAACAAAGAGGTTCATTGATCTGAGGTTTGATACTGTGGCCCATGCTCCGCGCATGCACTGTGATATGCCGGGTTTTGGCGGCAACAAAACATCAACGTGACGTGACGTTTTGTTGTGTCTAAGCACTGAAATATGTGGAAATGTTGTTGTGTTTTAACTTTGATTTAACACTTAAGTATGAGAGTAGATAGTCTTGTATGAAACTGCATATAACTAGGTATTAAAACTCTCGTGGGATACTATTAAAAACCCGCTCGTGTTTTAATACACCTTATTATGCAGCAGTTTCTTAAACTACTTAACTACTTGCAATATTAGCGCCGAAGGTCACAACATAATACATTATGTATGTAAATTTAATTGTATCATTGATATATTTTATACAATCTGAAGATTTAGAAAATTTCTCTCACAATGCAGTTTTACCAACACCAGTTTATTTTTATGTACAAATTACAGATAAGTTTTTGAATAGAAATAACAAAATTTGACATGCTAAATCATGTCATGACGTTTAGGAGCTAATTCGACCTTTTTACATTTATAATTTAGTGTAGTTGGTCTCCTTGAATCATACAATATTTTGGTTGATTACTGATGAAACCATTTAATTTTTAAACCCAGAATTCGGTCAGATAAAGTCACCCTGTAGATATTTTTTACTGACTAAATGACAAAATAATAAAAATAAATAAACCCAGCATGGTTTTAGCTCACAACAAGTATTGTTGCTAAACTGGATGTTGCAACAATAGTACAACAATCACAGCGTTCATGAATAAGAAACATTGAATTCGCTGCGTTCTTGACGATTTATCTTCTTCACATTTCATCATCGTCATTTTACACAGAGAAGACTTATTTACTGCTACTACTACATTCCTTCGGATCGGGTTTTCCGGCGTTTTTGACTATTTCCATCTTTGAGTGCAGCCTGAAGTGTAGTCTGGACTCCAAAGAATAACCCGAAAACTTTTTCCTGTAACACAATGTCAACATTATCAGAGGTGATGAATGAATCAGAAATAAAAATATCTAATGAGTAGCCAAAGTGTCACATTATATCCACATATCTGGTGCAGCGAGTGTTTATGATTTGTTATGATGTGTGTTAAACATCTATGTGAGTACACGAGTTGTAACGAACAAAATATTCATGTCATACATGCATGTTATTTACCATAAATAAAAGTGAAAAGTAAGTAAGTATAAGTTAGTATAATAGTATCTATTATTATATTACTTATCAGTCTAATAGCGAATTCGTTGTAATATTGGTTCAATTAAATGTGTGAATGACCACAGATACTATATAATTTACCTAGAACAAAATATGACATCGGCGTAAACTGAGATGCTACGGAAGCTTCTTTAGATCGAGGCCACTATCGCTTGGTGCAGCACCATCGAAAAATTGCTAATACCTCAAGATGGCGCTAAGATATACAGGATTTATTGTAATATTAGCGCCACCTAGAAGTATGTTAAATGAAACCATGGCGTTTAAAGTACAAATCTTACTCCTCACGCCATTTCTTTTTTACGAGGGGTTCTTAATTCTAATTTGTAGGGGATGAGCACCCTGTGGAAATACCAACCTGGCATCGTGCAGCATAATCAGAGCTCGCTCTTTATCGCCTAGCTTGTAGTGGCACATCGCAATCTCAGCTACGGTGTAGGGCAGCAGGAATGTGTCCTCCTTGAGATCGTTCTTGTACCTGGGGAATAAGGGTTACGATAATTCATCAACATCTCCATAGTTTCATGATTTATTTATTAAGCGATTGGTCGCTGTCGTCAACGTCACAACTGATAAAGGTGGCAGTTTGAGCAGCCATTTGATAGCCTCTTCGTCAGCTCGATAGTTTCATGATCTATGAGATTGTTACATATCCACCTTCCAATTCCATCATCAGACCAGCTCGATGGTACCTTATGAAGCAGCTCCAAAAATTTGCTTTCGCATAAAAAAAACAACAACATTCAAATCGGTTCACCCGTTTACCTGTCACCGCAAGCCAAACTATCGTTGGAAAGCACATGTCGAATTGACAATGATACGTGTTACTTCATTGACTTTGGTAAACTTTTTGGCACTGAATTATAAATCAGAGTATAGACAAACCTGACTAGCTCTGTCCGATTCCGCCGCTCGGCGGATTAACTTTTTATTAGGCAAACAGAACTTAGAATTTCATCCTTAACTTATTTTTAGAGGAAATTACACAAAAAAGAAAGGTTAAAGCCAAGCTAAGCAAGTCTAACTGAGGAACATACCGTGCCATTTTAATAATGATTAGATAAATAACAAGACCACAAATTCAGATGCGGTGCGAAATTGTAAAATAAAACATTGTGACAGACAGATTTCCTGGCAACTTCAGGAGACTTTTCTATCGAGCAAAATTAATAAAATAACGTTTTGGGAAAGCAAAGCAAAGTAAACAAGCTAGTGAAAAAACATACAGCAATAATACTCGTCATTCCAAGCGATTTGTGTTTTGCTAAAGGCTGTTTTTGCCTTAGGCGCCGTCTTAGGGGGTAAAGGTCTTACTCAAACACGTTGTCTAGCACTTCGAGCGCCATGCGTGGCAGGTCCATGGCAGCCAGGCAGCAGCCGTGCAGGTAGGCTAGCAGGGCCCGGTTATCCGGCGCGTAGGGGCCCTCCCAGGGCGCCGCGCCACGGCCGTACTCGGCGCGGGTCGTTTCTATGAGCTGGGGATCAAATAGAGGTGTTGAGTTGCAGCCACAGAAGAGATAATAGTACAGGACAGTGACCTTTATTCATCTGTGCAGTGACGAAACGTCATTAAACAAAGCATGCAGTGTTTCTTCGCCTTCATTTTAGTAAGTAACTACACGCGGGGCGCGCGGGGCTAGATAGAACGGCACGTGCGACCCGGGCGGCGCTCGGCACGGCAACCTACTGAGTCGGGCCGTACCAGCGCAGCGGAGCCGCGGATCTACTTGTGGCTTTGCAGGTAAAGAGCATAGTGTCACCACACGCCTGCCCTTGGTAAACAATCTACTATTAGTGTCAGTCTCTAAATAATCTAAATAATTGATAATTACTTATATCGCATTTAGTGTAAGCAATATTTATTTAGTTACCTACCTATCTTGCCATTGCTAAATAAATAATAACTACCTATTACAATATATATTTTTATTTCAATGAGAACCCGACTAGGTAGACATAGACATAGACATCGTTTATTGATAATATTCATTACGGTAGGTACCTAGGTACGGTAGGTACCTATTTAAACGGCAGCGCTCCTACAAAGTCACTTCATAATAATGCACACGCTTGTGTTCGGGTCGCGCCGCCGCCGCCGCCCCGTCGTCTTTCTGTTCGCCCGACGCAAGTTCGCTGCATTTGCCGCGCCACCAGCCCTAGCAAAGTTTACGCACACATTTGCACGTATACTACAAACATCATTTGGTTATGTAGTAGTAATAGGTGATTATTTTACGTGCGTTCTATGGAGTGTCCGAGGTGTGGTGCAGTAACAGTCACAGCATTTTGTGCAATATATTTTTATAAGGGGAAGTAATATGTCCGATTCTCCGATCTTCGAGTAAAATACTGACTTTCCGGGAAGTCACTTAAGAGGTATCCGGTATTTTTTTGGGAATTCAGTATTTCAGTAAGTTAAGGTCAGACTTTTCTTTTCGTTCGTTTAAATTAAAGTTGCAATCGGTATAGTCTCATAAGGACAAAGGCTGAACTAACTTACAATGGAGATCAATAGACGAGGGAGCGACTATTTATACTCGTCCAACGATCTGTTGGCGTGTGAGTGACTTTTACAGGGGGGCGTCGCTAAAAATCGTCAGTTTCACCTGTCACCGCACGCCAAAAGATTGTTGGACAACTATATTTATTTTGATTTGTTGATGTTTCACAGCATATATAATTAAAACAATAAAAATAACAATAATATAAACAGGTAATTTCAGTAACAAAACATATACAGCACCCTATGCGGGGGATGCATGGAAGTGGAGGGAACATATACAGCACCCTATACGGGGGATGCATGGAAGTGGAGGAAACATATACAGTACCCTATGCGGGGGATGCATGGAAGTGGAGGAAACATATACAGTACCCTATGCGGGGGATGCATGGAAGTGGAGGAAACAGTCGAGCACACTATTGAAACCAGGATGGCTACTTCAGCTAGTGCAGGTGCTAGGATGGCTGAATTAGATGATCAGGCGAAGGGAGATTTGCACAAAGACCCCGCTCATGTTGACGACCTCTGTGGCGCAGCGGTTGCGCATGTGCCTACCATGCGAGAGGTCCCGGCTGGGGACAAAAAAAAACCCCAGGTCTTGGATGTTTACATGTTTGTGATGTTGCTGTTTCTGATTCCCACGACACAGGGTATTCTAGTGTGGGGCCAGAAGCAATGTATGTATGTGCCTGTATTGTATGTAAATGTTTATGTGGGTCAGGTGCCCCCTTTAATGATAAATAGAAGGTTAGTTTCGCATATCGCCATTTAAACGATCGTGCTGGCAGCAACACCTGGCCGCGACGAATACTGGATGGGTGTGCGTTTTTCATGTGGCATTTGTTTCGGGCGCTTCCGCGTCGTATGACACATTAAGATGTCGGTCCCGGCTACTCGTTACCCGGTGAAATTAGCCGTCGAGCTGTGTCTGACCCTCTCATAGGGCAGCTTAATAACTCCTGAGTAGGTAGCCCACTAACCCGACACCCCTCCATCACACGGCATCAAGCCATGCCATATGGGCTCCATCTTACTATCTGGCTGTGCCTTGGTGGGGACAATACTATAGTGTATCTAATATAACAGGAACTTGACAGATGTCAATCTTAGCCTGTTAGTCAGGGGATATTGCTCCAAAAAACGATTAATCAAAATAATCGATACACTCTTTTAACTTTTGTGAATCGGAAATATGTTATTCTTGATTCTTCAGTTATATGGTAGAAAATGAATGATAATAATAATATCTAGTGCTAATAGCACTGATGTTTAAAAAGTGGATTTTATGAAGTTTTAGGTCAGCTGTCAAGTTGTTTCTAAGCATGGATAGAGTATTTACTCCGGTGATGTACCTTGAGCATGTTGTGCTTGGCGCGGTCGTTCCTCGCGAGGATGGCGAACATGTTCCACAGGCAGAGCATCTCGACGCCCGGCAACACCAGCCGCCCGCCTTGCGCGAGGAAGCGCGCGCTGCGCCGGATCATGAACTTCTCCATCGGCAGCGACTTGCCAGCGATGCGCTGCTTGTACAGCGCACAGCGCCTGCAATACGCGGTTTGCTGTTATAGTCTACGCCAGATTATACTTATAAAAATGTTGTACGTTAGTCTTCCTTTTCCTGTGAATTGGCCCAACCGATGTGTATAATTCGTATTGGGTTTTATTTGTGTCAGTCCGGAGGAGGTTTAGGTAAAAATAAAATAAGGAAAAACGTGGAGAAAAAGACAAAAAAAAAAAAAAAACTAAATAATCTTATGATGCTGAACCAAGCAGTAATTGCCTCGAACTAAAGAAGCTCTCAGTTTACGCCGGTGTCATATTTTGTTCTAGGTGGTCTATCTGTATTAGTATAATATTATAGTATCTGTGCTATTACTAAGCCTACGCTGTCCGCCCGCCTGTCTGTCCGTCAGCGGGTCCTACCGGATCTCTCACCTCATGAGGTCCTCGCACGTGTCGCGCTCCACGGCCGTGAGGTCTTCGTTCATCTGCAGCATCATGGCGGCTCGCGAGTACGAGTAGATGGTGCGCGACCAGCCGGACTCCGCCATCAGCTTGCACGCGTAGAAGGACGCCTCGCGCCAGTCCATCTTCAGCCTGTGACCAGAACGTGGGTTAAGCTTGCATCTAACTGTAAAAAAAACACCCTTGACATAAATAATGAATAAAATTGGATGACTTGTTTTCTTAATAACTGCAGCCTATAGTCTAATTTTTCATTCCGCAGAATTCTGACATTTCAGATTTCATAAGGTTTTTTATGAGTACAAATAATACAATTCAATAACTTTGGGGTAAACAGGAACGGCGGGGTAATAGGAATAAAATCTGAAATTCTAAACCATTCTTTAGCCTCGTTACTATTTATGATAGATCAACTAAAAGAGCTGACCATACATCCTTAGGTATACTGTTGTGTTTGCTGCCATTTGTTGTTATTATCTTGTTATATTTGTTAAGTTTCTGTTATTCTGTTGAGTTTTTTCTTGTTGACTTTTCGTGTTGTGATCGTTTGTTGATTTCTAGGGTACCGTACCCGAAGGGTGCCAAACGGGACCCTATTACTAAGGCTCCGCTGTCCGTCTGTCTGTCCGTCCGTCCTTTTAAGTAACTTTTAACTTAAACCCCCTCAAAGAAGAATAGAATACAAGATGATGATTATGAAAGTGATATTAGTAAGTATTAATGATGATTAATTAGAGATTTTAATAAAAATATGTTTTCTTTACATCTACTTTTTTACTGTTTTGTGATTAAAAGGGACGTAATTATCACTCGCAGTAAATCCCCTTTTAATTTGGTGCGCTGCACTTAATAAAATGGATACATTCACTAACAAATAAAATGTATAGACTCAGATGTTCAGACTCGTATTGAAATTGAAAAATGTGCCCGGCCAAAAAGGTTTGTAATCTCTGACATGTCAAAAAATGATAGCTGTCAGAATTCTACGGAATGAAAATCAGGGTTTAACTCCATCATTTTGGCGATTTAAATCTGATTCCGTTCAGATACATTACCATTTTCAATTGAATACTCCACAGTGAACTTTATTTTACCTTTAAGAGTTGTTTTAAATCGGTCATGGTATCCCTTACCTTTGCTCAGAGATAGTAGGAGAAGGAGATTAACGCATAGCTCTGTCCCTTGCTCCCGGACACGTGATACGTAAACGGAACTGCAGGTCCGTTTCAACTGTCAACAGTCAGTTCTGTACCCGCAATATAAGAATAGCCTATTAATGTCCCAACCGAGGGGCACGGGCATTTACTCGGATACGAGTAAGGTTGTGTCATACTTCACCACTCCAATAACCCATAGAAAGCTGGACCTTGGAACTTGTGCTACATATTATTTTATTATTTGGAGTATTCGATTGAAAATGGTTGCCAAGGTGTTGTATCTCAACTGTATCGGATCTGTATCGGCACACTCACCCGTTGAGCCACATGATCTACTGGGAGATCAAATCATCCAGTAGCACACGTGGCGGAACTGCTTCCACATGTCTTTGCTGTCGATGCAGCGGTTGAAGGCGACCTCGGCCGGCGTGTAGGCGGCGTGTACCGGCACACTCACCCGTTGAGCCACATGATCTCCCAGTAGCACACGTGGCGGAACTGCTTCCACATGTCTTGGCTGTCGATGCAGCGGTTGTAGGTGACCTCGGCCGGCGTGTAGGCGCCGCGCAGCAGCTGCAGCCGGCCCTTGAACAGCAGGAACCACACGCCGTCCGGGTAGCGCTGGAACACACCACGATACCTTCCACTACTACTCAATCGTCCAACTCGTGCTATTTTGTGGACGTTGGACGTTTGTTAGCTTTTGTTCTGTTTTTTCGTATTCAACTTTATCTAGATGTGGGTAGGTTAAAAATCGCGGGCCGTGGACTTTGTATTGTTAAGCAAGCATAACATTTACCTACATGCAAATGCATGCACATACAATACTGCTGGCCCCCACTAGGATGCTCTGTGGGAGTCAGAAACAGCGACATCACAATCATGTAAACATCCAAGACTAGAGATTTTATTTCTTCATCCCCTGCATCTTCTCCTCTTAGACTAAATTTTTTGTTCTTGGGCATGTGGCAATTTGCAATGTGTTTATGTTTAGTAGTGACACAGGGGGATAATGATAAATATCTCAAGTTTTATTTCACCCATAATTTAATGAGAGAATGAATGAATGGGGTGAATTCCCCTAGCTACTAGCTCGTCCAACTTCCAAAAAACACCCCGAAGTACTGTTTTGTTCGTAGATTTTGAACTTTATCTCGATATGGGTAGGTTAAAAACCGTCGGCTTTGGACGGACGGTTGTGTAATTAACTAGTTATACTTGAAGAAAAAAAACACTTCCAATGTGTGTGTTTACCGGGTAGATTGTCCATCTATAGGTATGGGAACATACTCATACTACGTGACCCATTTTTTGCTATTTTTGACCCCCCTTCCCCCTGACCACTGAAGTATTTACATACAGGCACATACATTGCTACTGTCCCCACTCTAGCATACCCTGTGTCGAAGGAACCAGAAACTGCGATATCATGTAAACATCCAAGACCTGGGGTTTTTTTTTGTCCCCAGTCGGTATTCGAACCAGGGACCTCTCGCATGGTAGGCAGATGCGCAACCGCTGCGCCACAGAGGTCGTCATTGGTCGTATTTTGTACTAGCATACTATTTTGAAGAATGGTCACATAGTTGGTTACATAACCGTCCGTCCAAAGTCCACGGCCCGCGATTTTCACTTACATCGAGATAAAGTACAAATAAACAGAACAAAAGCTTTGGGTCGTTTGGGGTCGCGACGACGCTCGAGCAGCTCTAGTCACCTCGAGCTGCTTGGCCAGGATCTCCTCGCAGACCGGCAGGTCGGCCTCGCCGCCGGTGAAGTGGCAGATGGCCAGGTGGTATGCCAGCAGCGTCAGGTCGCACAGCACGGAGCGCAGCCCCGGCGCGCGCGAGCCCGCCATCAGCTCTTGCAGGCCGAGCGACTGTGCAAACACCAACAATAAACACTGCGTCATGCGTTTTACGATAAGTGGGTGCAAGATAAGCTTCTTCTTTTCTATGGCCATGGGCTTGTGTTGTGTATAATAACAGTAAATAAATGGATACTCTATTCTATTCTTTTTTATTATGTGGAAGCGTTAAATTGTATTAGGTGAAATTAAATCATGTTTATCAAAAAACTGGCCACCACTGTGGCGTTTGCCGCCTTTTCGCCGCCACTTTTCCAATAAGCCTACTTCATTTTGCGTGACAGAGGGCTAGTCCATCGCCGCAGCTATGGAGTATTGAAGGTTTCCGCATTGCACACACCGTCCGGTAAATATAAACATTTATGGCTTCGCCACTCCCCGGTGGGTCGGGACTTCGGGAGCAGACGGTGGCGTTACAAATGTATGGTCAAATGTCTGTCCGCCAGTGTTCCGAGTACAAATGTCTGTCCGCCAGTTCCGAGTACAAATGTCTGTCCGCCAGTGTTCCGAGTACAAATGTCTGTCCGCCAGTGTTCCGAGTACAAATGTCTGTACGCCAGTGTTCCGAGTACAAATGTCTGTCCGCCAGTGTTCCGAGTACAAATGTCTGTCCGCCAGTGTTCCGAGTACAAATATCTGTCCGCCAGTGTTCCGAGTACAAATGAACTGATCCTAAGGACATTGCTCTATTCACTCACCCTTACTAACAAAAAGTTACTCCGGTACTAACTACGGGACAGCGCTATACAGCTGTCTAGCTCTGTCCCGTAGTTAGTCCCGAAGGATAATGTTCAATTTGTTTATTCATGCTGACACAACACACCCTGGTGTGGTATACCTTGTTCCCGGTGAAGCCGACGAACTCGAGCAGGCTCACGATCCTGGGCGGCAGCAGCGAGATCATCACGTTGAAGGTGGCCACGCCGAGCCGCACGCCGCTGTGGAAGTTCTGCCGGGACGCCTCCGACTCCCACGGCTTCTTCACCAGGATGCGAGCGCACTCCCTGCAACGCGGATATTACGTCGTCATCATCGCCCGTAGCACGTAAGGCCAGAGTGCGAGGCAGTTTCTCACGTCCGAAGGAAATTCTTGGTACTACAGCCCTTCACGTCCTTCCCGGGTAGTGCTAACGAGAATCTAATATTTCCAGGTTCTCGAAGAAGCTGTACAAATACAGTGAAATCTACAAAACACGTTACATTGCCGACGTTGGTGGTACCTACCTAACTTAATGAAGTAGCAGGTGGACTTGGAATTAATATAATTGAAACAAAAAGTAAACTTTAGAAAAACCGACTTCCACAAACCATATTTTTAACCGACTTCCCATAGGAGGAGCTTTACAATTCTTCCGGATGTTTTTTTTATATTTTTTTTTATTGTTTATGTATGTGCCCCGATAGCGCCTAGACGGATGGACTTCCCATTGGTCCCATTAACACCAGGTCACGATCTGATGATGGGATCCTGGAGAAATCGAGGGAACTCTTCAAATATTATAGGCAGACCTATAGTGATTTGTGTTTTTAGTAATAACTCGTGCATTAACTAGCTATAACTCACGGTAAGCATAATATTGTGATGCGATGAAGACCACATATGGCCACCAGAACTGCTCAATACTAGGTACAAATACAATGCGTGGCTGACGGGCAGGCAACGCATAGCCTAAACCGGTGGACCTAGAGCCATGACACTTTGTACAAAGGTTCCTTAGTAGCGTGGGGTAGCACTGAGATGGGATTTGACAAAATTAATTCCCCAAGGGGGGGGGGGGGGAATAAGGGGTTACAGTTTGTATTAAACTCAAAAAGTTTAATAATAACATTAGTTTTATTCGAGAAGTAGTGTTTTTTTGAAGTAAAACTTCTTGGGGCACGGGGGTAAAATTTATTTAACCTCTCAACTGTGGGTTATTCATATATTTGCTTTTCACTTGCTACTAGCCGGGTGCTATCACGAGTGGCTAAGAAATGTAACGGAAATTGGAATCGGTGACGTCAGGGTCGGCTGAAGACTTTTAAAACCGCAACTATTTTCAATACGGTTTTTAACTAATCAGATAAGATAATAATACATTCGTACAATAAAGAATGTTAATTAGTGAGAGAAAAACCTGATGAAACGTTAACAAATAAAAATTATTTTAAGCATTCTTCCACGAGTTCTTGATTTCCGGTATGGCCAAGATGGCGCCGCCGCCGCTGGCTGGGGCAAACAAAACCAGTGACGTGACCAAAAACTACTTCGTTCAACCTCTTTGTTGGAACCGGAACTTATGTTTGACAGCTGTGCGATGCGATCCATACAGTTTGTAAGAAAAGAGTTTCATCAATGTCACATACGGGTCGATATGGATTTCTAAAATGATGAACGAATCGTTTTGTGGCCGGTAACTATGGAATAGGTACCTAAAACTCGCTGCGTAGTCGCGCAACGGGCAGCTAGTAATCGCATAAAGTCACTTGGAATCATCCAAATGTGATATTTAGTTTTCAAGCAAATTCCGATGTGATGGATGGCTGCATTAAGACTTCTTGAAAACAATAAGTAGGTACCTAGAACTGTTCTAAAGCCACTTTTTATTATATAGTGCAGTTCAAGTCACAAATTAGCAGTTTAGCTACTAAGTACGTGTTATACCTACCTATTTAATGTTTATCTGTAGTAAACGGCCAAAGCGAGGTCTACAGTTTACAGGGCCATAAGTTTAATGGCTTATTGTTTCGCTTATTTGTTTGTATGTAATTTTTGTAATACATATTTTAAAGTTGAATTGTTGTTATAACTGTTGAAATTATACGATTTTGATTTTAATAAGCTTTTATAATTTTAAAGTTAATGCTTCATGCCAGTCAATAATGTTGAAGTAAAATATAAAAATCGAGGTATGTCGTATGGCGGACTAAGGAAATGTCAAGAATAAAATTAAATAAGAGTTACGTCATCGCTTCGCGATGAAGTAACCCTAAAAAATCCTAGCAAAGTAGGTATGTATAGGTTAGCGGGGGTAGCATAAGGCACGCCAGTCACCCCAGCCACGCATTTTGTCACAATTTAATGTCATATCATAATAAATGCGCGCTATTTTATGGAGAAACATCATTGAGACGCGAAAGGAGTTGGCAATTTGGCAAAATGACTGCCCTAGACATGTACAAAGACTTCTCAACAGCCAATTAATAGCATTTAAATATTCTCTCATAAATTACTGCGTCTTTAGTTAGTTTGTAGAACTTGAAGGAAATGATTAAATAATTAAGAGTTGTCACTTCATACTCTATGATTCCGCCATTGATTAGTGACTTTTGCCATCGTTAAAAATAACATGCAACATAATTGCCAACTAGCAAAACTGTTGAAAACAGGAGGTTTCCAGAGGAGTGGCTAGATGGCGTTATGTTGCATGTTATTGCAAAATGGTGCTTATTTCTAGCGACGGCAAAGGTCACGGAATCATATTGGAATCACGGAGTATTGAGTAACAACTCTTATTTACCTATATTTAATTATTTTTTTCTTCAAGTTCTACAAACTAAATACAGACGCAGTAAATTAAATTTATGAATGAATATTTAAATGCTATTGGCTGTTGAGAAGTCTTTGTACATGTCTGGGGCAGTCGTCCATATATTGATTTAGCCATCTTCTTTGTCATTTATCTGCGCGACTGAGGTGAGTGGCAAGCCTTATGGTAGCCCCGCAGGTACACATTAACTTGGAATAGTTGAAAATACGTACTCGATCAATTAAATAAAGGGACTGGGCACAGAGACAAGCAAAGCAATGCATACATTTGAGCGAGACGGCTTAAAGACGTGACGTCAGATGGTATATAATCTGAGCGAGATGCAAATAGTAGTGACACTATTGAATGAGTTAAGTATATCACCACGAGCGCGACAAATTGTAGATAAGGAATGGTGGGAAATAAATGACATGACGTATTAAAAGTAAGTACAAGTATAAAATAATTTCAAATAATCGGACGTCTGAAACTTAAAAGTAACTTGAAGCAGAGATTGGATCTCAAAATTGGAAATTTAAATCTCTTTTAGTATAGGTAGGTATAGGTGTATAGTATAGGTACCACTTAATGATCTAGCTACAGAAGTTTTACTTCTAACACGTGTACGGTGCTACACGCGTATATATATATTTTTTTTAATTTGATTACTGTATTGCCTTTATAAAGTACGTCATTATGAATTCCTGTTCTAGTTTTTAATTCCAACTTTATGACATGAGAGTAGATAAAATATTTTTATTATTAATTGAGAAAGCGTTAACCTATATGTGTAATGGTTTCTCCATAAAGTGTACCACAAGATGAGCTGTTTGGCCCAGTTTTAGAGGTACTTTACTGAGTAAAAGGTATTGAAAGGACCTAACAATATCGTCGCTCGCATAAGCCAGTACTACTGCCAGTGACTAAAATGACCCAACAATAACAAACATGACTAATATTTGCTAAAGGTTATGCAAAAGATACAAAGGTCATCTAAAGATAAACAAGGAAAATGTACAAGACAAAAGTAGCACGTGTGTGTAACTTTACCTATACAGATGAATATGCGATATGTTTAAATACACAAAAACAACTGTATCCTCGCCGACCATTACATAATTATAATTTTCTTATTTTTTGCATAATTTGCAGTATCTGGCGTGGCATCTCATCAACATCGACAATGCTGATGTGTCAATATTCAGATATATCTGCCTCAGGAATTTGACATTACACGCACATGAAATGTCAAATAAAGTTATCCGACTGTTTATCCGGGGATTGAAGAATCGCCCCTCAGGATAAGAACAAGACTCATAGATGCTCTGAACTATGTACATGCCTTGCCTACTTCTGTTAAGGCACAAATAAATATTGTAAATAAATATAGAAAGAAAGGTAAGAAATCCTAGAATAATGGCAATATGAGTGACATATTCGTGATTACTGCATGTTTTGATTGACAAAGCAAATAATGTCATAAAAGAAAACACCCAGTAGTCTGCAAATGTTTTGCCATCATGTAATATCGAGCATTTCTCGCCAATCTGTTTTGACTCACTTGTAGCTGTTGTAGCAGTTCCGGACCTTGATGGTGCCCTTGATGAAGCCGGTGAGATCCTCACCCTCCATGATGGTCATGGCGGCTTGCAGCAGCAGCGCCTCAGCGTAGCACAGCTCCGAGTGCGCCTCCAGGTCGCTGTACGACGCGTAGTTGGGCTGGGGAATTAACATGAGGACTTCACGGTTTCCGAGAAAAAAATGTTAAAACCACGGGTATGGGGTTCTGAGGGTAGGGCCTTCATCAGGGACATCGGCCGTCGTTTGAGGGACCGAGGTTTTGGCAACCACTCCGGAGCTTTCCTGGCCCAGAGGATTTCCTGGCCCAGAGGAAGGTTTCTTGACCAGGTTCTTTAATTACCAACTTCACCCGCTTGCGGCTTGTTACCCGCATTTATATGACAGTGACATGAAGTTGGAATGAGGTTGGGTGGTAGTGGCATATGTCCTGCCAACTTTGATTTTTCTCAGGAGCTAATTCTCCATTCAAGAAATAAAGTCGTCGCTTCGTAACCACAGGGAATGGACGAGAGTGTTCAGCGTAGAACAGCTGATCGCTTGACGAAGATAAGAGAGGATGAGGAATATGACTAACTGTCCGCCAACCACCAGTAGTGGAGAGGCACTATAAGAAAAAGAAGGAATGACTGTACAAAATGTGTTGTCCACTTTCCATTGTAAAATTTATTATTTTGTGCACTAAAGTATATGAATCTATATGAATGACGTTGTATTAAAAAATATCTGAAGCAAGATGTTATTAAGTACCCTTTTGATCATAGTCCCGAGGGTCTCCACGAGCGACTGATTGCTCCTCCTGTGCCGGTTGCAGATGGAGATAGTGATTTTGATGGCGGCGAGCGCGCGCGCAATCTGGTTCTGATCGAATGTCAGCATCGCGGGGATGAACTCGAAGATTGCAGTGCCCAGGCTGTGGTAGAGCGAGGTGCTCTTCCTGAAACCGCAGCAGAAAAATATGAAAAATACATATCTTCATAACAGACTGGGTGGAGGCGGCACGGCACAGGGAGGAATTGTCTGAGATAGGGTAGGCCTTTGCCCAGCAGTGGACATACAGGCTGAATAATAATAAAAAAACTACATAACATTTCTCCCTACTGGGTAGCAAGTCCGAAGTCTCTGACACTGTTCGACTAACTGCGCCTCCGTTAAGACACTATTTCAATACTTTTGTGGCCTAGGCATTGTCTAACTTTCGGACAATTGTATGATTGATTGTATGTATACCGATTAAAAGGGGCCAACAAGAGGCGCGTTCCATTACTCAGCGCACGCTGACCGTCTTCTGTCCGTCATCGGGTCCTACAGCACGAACCGAGAAAATTGAAATTTTCACAGAATGTGTATATCTGTTGCCGCAACAACAACAAATACTGGAATACGAGAGATATTACAAATTAAAGGGGTCCCCATTAAAGAGACTTGTTTTGATACAGCCACGCATTTCAATAGGATAGTATATTTCGCGTCAACCTACATCGTTTAGGTATCTCAGCGGGTATGATGTAGGCTCTCAATCCGTAGGTCGTGAGTTCAAATCCTCGTGAGGGCATAATCTTTTTATTTTATTGTTTTGAGTGCGCAATTGACCGATTTTGGCTGTAATTTTTTGTTCATTTTGCTGTACTATGGTACGGAACGGAGCCCTTCGTGTGCGAGTCCGACCCGCACTTGGCCGATTATTTTCCCTTTGTAAGTAGGGCGCGTTAGCGTGATCATTACACTAACTAATACCTTTCACACGTGCATCGTGACTAAGATCGTCCGTCACGCTCAGTCGCATCATTTGATAACTGTCGGATACTTGACATGGCTAAATAAAACCTAGCATCCTCACAGGTGACTATTACATCCACCATGAAATTATTATGTGAACATGTCATTACTCATTATTTACGCATAGCTCATGTCATGTGGCTACATCTTCCTGTACTGCACAACTGTTAATGTAAGTCAATGAAATACTGACAATAGCCTAGCCGTATCTCCACTACACAAACAGACATGACACAATACCTACATATAGCTACTATCACTTATTATTTCTAGTAATTTTTCCATTTATAGCTTGAGACGCAAAATAAAATATGCCATGCCATAAAACAATCAATCAACTTAGAAACAAAAGGAAGCCCTGAACTTTCAATATTACTATGACGATTACCTGTCGCGAGGAAATTGATCTGTATGGCCAGCCCATTACCGTGACCAACCGCGAGTCAACACTATTGTATGAACATATTTGAGAAACACTTATATAAAATTACAGTGGCTCAGGGATCAGGGATTGATTCCCCAGACAGACAGATAAACTCTATAGAAGGATCGACAAATCGACCCTTATTAGAATTGTGGCCTGTCAAGTCAAAATAGATACTTTTTTTGAACTGCCAAAAAATTTTGTTCCTGAGTTCTATGAAATAACCACAGAGTAACGTCACGTAAAAGTGCCATCAAATGCTGTATTTTTTGCACAAAATTGACTTTATAGCATTTAGTTCCGTATTCGTGTTTGGTAACTTAAAGCTGGGCATTCACGGTCAGTTTCACCGTATGAAAATCCATCGTACGCCAGACGGCCGGACTGTGAAAGTTAAAAAATAAGATAATATTTTGGACGGACGACAATCTCGGATTTTCGGGAGAGGGAGAAGGAATATAGATCGGGTAGGGAGAGAGAGCACGACAGCGCGCGAGCCCCTCTATCGAAGAGTTCACGCGCTGTCATGCTCTCTCTCCCTATTTAATCTATTTTATGCCAGTTAATGGGGATCCTATGTTTGCTGGAAGAAATATCTTTTTAGAGAGCACGCCGTTGCCTATTTGCCTTTGTTTTATAAGACAAATCAATAATTATTATTATGAATTATGACATCTAACGGCTTCATCCGTCCGTTTGGCCGTCGTCGATAGATCGAATCAGTTTGATCAACGATGAAACTGACTGTGAATGCCCAGCTTTACACTACTCAATTGATCTGCCGTTCGCCGAGATCAAAATGAGTCTTTACATCAATTTTCGGAGATAGATTTCAAAATCAGACTAGCAGAATAGAGATATGGAGTTGTGATAGCATAGTGCATGGACACAGGCAAGCGATAGATCAGCGAATAAATAGTACAATTGCCATAGTTCAGAGCCACTCACCATGGCTGCATTATATGCAATGCTCCACATATATCGTTGTTGAAGAATTTCTGAATGGCCACCTCACAGTCCTCAAACGCTTGATGTAGGTTCATGGTAGCCCTAAAACAAAGTTTAGGTACATTTATCACCTGTTTCACAATGTCCGGATAAACCCCACGTGACAGATAAATCTAGATTCTACATAAAATTATTTTATCCGTCAACAGTGATCATTCGGGTCTTTGATATAGATTTTTGGTAATTTATTAATTGCATATGCGTTACTTACTCAGCTTGTTCTTCTTCCGCATCTTCGAACTCATCATCCTGAAAAACAGTATACTAATAAGACTAAGACATAATATAAAACACATAATTATTATAAATTGCGTAAACTGGGTGATCCTTCGATCTTATAAATTATGCAATGTGTTGACATGCCTCCTCTGAAGCATTTTGTCACGAACTTTTCTGTTAAAGTTGAATCATTTTAGTATCGCTGCCTTTTTTATGGCCTCAAGTCTGAGGAATAACATAAATAATAACATAAAGGGGCCCGGTATTCTATACAATGCCTAGGTCTATAGAATGACGGGATATTATACTATGCCGGAAACATCTACATAAATAAGACCCTCGCGGCTCCCGCACGATTCTAAAACCTCGCGGTTCCCATCCCACTGTGTCTGAACAAGCACTTCAATTTAAGATAGTCAACCGAAGAGGCTAGTAGTAGGCAATCCACGACCAAATCTCCTGAAGTCCGTGGATATCCTTCAAACTTATATATTTTCACGGGATAGAAGTTGAAGATGGAGACAGGGTATAATCTGGTAATTTCAGCTATCTTTGCTTTGGGTACGTAAGCTTTAGTTCGACCTGTCACAGCGCGCCAAAAGATCTTTGGAAAACTGTACGTACGTCATCATCAAACTCTGCCATCGGGAGCGGCTCGGAGGGCCCGCCGAACGCTTCGAGGAGGTGGGTCCTGGCCAGCGCGGGCGACGACTCCTGTCGTACCGCCATCTTACTGGGGACAACATAGCCGATATTACGTGACACATGCCAGAAATATTACCTTAGAGAATGGAAAGTGGAACAGGCTGTTTAATAGAGAGACGTACAGCCTTAAAATGTGTATCTCCAATTGGTGTTGCGAGGACCCAGCCGATGGTTCGGCAGCCGAGAGGCTGGCCCGAGCGTCGCCATTTCATAATATGAGGAATATTTGTATGTATCTATTGTATGTATGTAACGATAAGGCGCTGTAGTTTTCGATGAAATGATGCAATATTTTGGGGGTAAAAAATCGATTGAGATAGGTCTCATAACTGAAAAATCGCGTAATTCCTAGTTTTCATGCTTTTCTCATTCGAGAGCAATAGGGTCAGCAATAGGGTTGGCCGGTGAAAGCTAATTACAGGTGGCGCTTGTGCAGATTGGTTCTTCTCCTGTCAATGTCATATTGGTAATAGAAAATCCGCAAATCCTGTCCTGTTAAGGAAAGGACATGGAACGAGACATCTTCTGTCCGGACATATGTCCGTTAATATAGTCCGGGGAGTATACCTATACTCCGACTTCCGTTAGTATAGTCCGCGGACATAATGTCCGGACAGAAGACGTTCCATACTCCGAGATCGTTCCATATTCCGGGAACGTTCCATACTCCGGGAAATCGATCCATACTCCGACCATGTGCGGGAGTTCAAAAATTCATAACTTTTTTATTTATCAATTATTTGAAAAAAAAAAGTACATACCATCTGTGTTTTTGAAGAGATCTGAAAAAGATTAAATAAATAATTAAATTACAAAATCTCGTCTAGTTGCCATTCTAATCTATTCACTATCAATAAATTAAGGGAGTGAATAAGGCAAAAGCAGTATTATTGCTGTTGATTTATTTACTAGGTTGTTAATCATGACATGAGTGACTCGCCACTAATAATTGAAACAAAAAGTAAACTTAAGAAAAAACCGACTTCCACAAACCCTATTTGATTAGATTGAGTTTAATACAAACTGTTACCCCTTATCCCCCCCCCCCCTTGGGGACTTAATTTTGTCAAATCCTCCCATCTCAGTGCTACCCCACGCTACTAAGGAACCTCTGTACAAAGTTTCATGACTCTAGGTTTAGGCTATGCGTTGCCAGCCCATCAGCCACGCATTGTATTTGTACCTAGTATTGAGCAGTTCTGGTGGCCATATGTGGTCTTCATCAGCAGTTCCGCATCACAATATTATGCTTACCATGTGCATTTGCACGAGTTATTATAAAAAACACAAAAATCACTATAGGTCTGCCTATAATATTTGAAGAGTTCCCTCGATTTCTCCAGGATCCCATCATCAGATCCTGACCTGGTGTCAATGAGACCAATGGGAAGGTAAACCCTTTCAAAAAAAAATCCAAATCGGTCCATCCGTCTAGGCGCTATCGGGGCACATACATAAAAAATAATAATATCCGGACGAATTGTAAACCTCCTCCTTTGGGAAGGCGGATACGGAAAAGTTTTCTTGTTTCGCAACTGGTTGCGAACAAGGAGCAAAAATTCCTAATTCGCAACTGGTTGCGAATGTCAGTTGCGAAAACGGCCGGAAGGGGTGAGCCTCTCAATGTGTAGTATCAGTGTGAGTGAGTGTGTGGGAGAGGGTGTGTAAGATAATAAATCTGCTCCGAGAGTTTCTAATGGAGAAGGCAACATATTTAATCTAACACTAGTGGATCTGTGAGCTGTAGACCTCGCGAGTATGTCGGTGGGAAAGCTAAACTGCTAACACACATAAAAAAATAACCCAAATAATTTTCTTTCAATAACACATACAAACTTATGAATGTACCTGGTTACGTACATGCAGTATGAAAGTAGCCGCACCAATAACTTTGTAAACTACATTTCGCGATCTTTTATACAACCTATTGACTTTTTACTAAAATTATATAGTCTGTTTCACTCTCATGGTCTTTACGAATCCAACGACACCTCATTTGTTAATATCCATCGAGCCGTTTGGGTTGTAGCGATTTTTTTACATTTTAAAACCCCATATCTCCGCCATTTTGAAAAAAATCTAAAAACTGGCTCGAGTAAAAAATTCTATTTATTTTTCCAACCTGCTCACAAAATTTCACGAGAATCGGTTCATAAATGCGACCTGTAGAGGAGAACAACCGGACATACGAAAGCATTTTTGCCCAAACCTGAAACAGAGACGCTTCGCTCGCTTCGCTCGCTCGGTCAACAAATGATACGTAAACAACATCAAAGATGCCTGTTCTATCCCATTGACCAATATGGGTATATAGTCACCCTACTTTACCAACGCAGCGACGACGACGGAGATGCAGCGCCGACGCAGCGCCAACGTAACGCGCCGACGCAGCGCCGACGGAGCGCCTACGCAACGGAGCGGCAACGCCCATGTGGCATGTCGTTCGTTCAGTGAGTAGAACTACGGAGCGTCAGCGCTCCGTCGACGCAGCGCCGCCGACGCAACGGAGCCCCGACGCTAGTGGCATCGCTCTAAATTTAAGCTGAAGATGAAATACTGGTCGGGTAGCCAAATTCATCAAAATCACGAATAAAATTTGTTTTGAACTCATTTTATTCTTCATATAAAATAAAATAGAGTGCAAGTTAAACAAAAGGTTTTAAAAATACATTTTGCATAAATACTTTAACACTCGCTGTGCTATGCTAACTGCTAATCCTAACTGGTAAGCAATGTAACGAGACTATACGACTGTATCCGTAATCCGGTATCCACCACTCGTCAAACGACAAAAAAGATAACTTGTTATCTGATTACTAATTATACTCGTTTTAACATCGTTAGACTCACAATCAGACATGATACACGTGTAAACGAATGATTGTTATTTTATGGCCGATTGTACATGCCTAACTAAATATAATGGCACCTTTGTGCGTCGTGGAGGGAGTAACCTCTCTCTCTCTTACCCCTTCCACGCGGGGCTAGTGGCATCGCTCTAAATTTAAGCTGAAGATGAAATACTGGTCGGGTAGCCAAATTCATCAAAATCACGAATAAAATTTGTTTTGAACTCATTTTATTCTTCATATAAAATAAAATAGAGTGCAAGTTAAACAAAAGGTTTTAAAAATACATTTTGCATAAATACTTTAACACTCGCTGTGCTATGCTAACTGCTAATCCTAACTGGTAAGCAATGTAACGAGACTATACGACTGTATCCGTAATCCGGTATCCACCACTCGTCAAACGACAAAAAAGATAACTTGTTATCTGATTACTAATTATACTCGTTTTAACATCGTTAGACTCACAATCAGACATGATACACGTGTAAACGAATGATTGTTATTTTATGGCCGATTGTACATGCCTAACTAAATATAATGGCACCTTTGTGCGTCGTGGAGGGAGTAACCTCTCTCTCTCTTACCCCTTCCACGCGGGGCGCCTAATTGCCAAGAAACTTGGTGCGACATGACCTGTTGTTATTGTTAGCGTGGGATTATCTTGTAAGTAAGTATAAATACGTACTTATAGGTAGATAGCTAGTAGTCAGCTAAAGAGCTGACTACTGAAAGACTACGATAACGGAACGACAGGACGAGTTCGACACAACGAACAAAAAAAAAAGTAAGTAAGTAGATACATATACATATACAGAAAATATGTTCGCTTGTAGATCCTTATGTCATCCAGTACCACAAAGTTTGTAATTATTTAAAAAAAAAAAACAACAACATAGAGCGTCACACTTTTTTCATACGAGGTAGAAACGACACCATAATGTCCACTCAGTTTCCTTGACACGGAGCCCATCGCCGAAAGTTCGCAACTATGGAGATTATGCAGAAGTTAATCTATAAATACACCACACACTTTCACTATGGAATAGAAATTGAAACCCATTGACTGTTTGAAATGCCTAAATTCCAACTTGGCATACCAGTGCAGTCTGATCACACAAACAAGCCACAACTATGAGCCCGTGACATATGGAAATATACTAGAAATGGTACTCACATCTAATGAACAAACAAATCGTGATTATTTTCCTGTCGTGTTCAAGGGCTTTACTACAAATACTATACTGATATACAGTGTGAGTCTTCATAAACAGGACATATTAAATAGGGTTAAAGAGGACCCTATTTTATCGATAAAAAAAATGTTAAAAAAGTCCCACCCCCCTCTAAATTTTTTTTACAGGCATTAGTTTATAAATTTTCGTGAACCATGCACCAATTGCAAAAAAATATATAACTTCGGACTGAAAGGGTTTGTCACAGTCAAATCAACAGGATTGTAATGATGAAGAGCAGGCTGCAACTGCTTAGTAAAATTACGCTTTGTTTTTAAACAATTGTGATTTTTCGACTAATTGTTTTAGTAATTGCAGTTTAATGCAGAATTTGGTCCCCAAAACAAAATGATTTTATTATACGATATTATTTTGCATCTTAGTAGCTTTTAAAATTCACCAAAATCATGTTTGTAACTAAAATACTTTTAACGCCTTATACCTCTGAGAATATTTTTTACACGATTTTTTATAAGAAAGAAGGCATTACTTAGAAAATGGGAAAAATGGCCAAGTGCGAGTCAGTTTGCTTACCGACGATTCCGTACAGCAAGTCTGACTCGCACTTGGCCGTTTTTTTATCATTTGCCAAACAATGTCTTCTTTCTTATAAAACATCGTGCAAAAAATATTCTCACAGTTACTATATTTCCAGAAATCTAGGCGATCTTGTCCACTTAATTATAACCCTGCAATCCATTCCATCACGTATGTTAGTTTTTTGCATTTGGTACATTAGTCAGCGAAATAAAAACTTTAAATCCTATTAAAAAAAATTGGAGGACAGACAATTTTTTTATATTTCTTTTAGTCGATAATATTTGATGTTCTTCAGCCCAGATCACTATGTACACATTATGAAGACTCACACTGTATATAAATGATGTAGAGTAATTTAACGAAACCTATTAAGTGCGAGCGACGTAAGAAACGTTGCTGGCGTCAACGAGACAACCTGATGAACTGGCCTAGTTGTACTGGGTGATGAGCCGACATAAACGAGTAGTTCGTTCGAAGTGATAAAATTAATACGATTAGGTAAAACAGATTACACAACCTAGCTAGACTCCAGATCAAAAAACCTAGAATAGAGGCGGATTTTGCGAACGGAATTAGCAAGATATTCTCAATAATGTATGACCATAATTTATTTCGATAAGGTTCAGATACTTAAACATTAATTAGTTACATTAGTTTTTATCGCGCCTAGAAAATATGGGAATTCGCGGGATCACCCTGAACTGGTTCAATGACTACCTCTCTGGAAGATAGCAACGTGTCCGTGTAGGCAATACATTCAGTGGGAGTCAGGCTTGTTCTTACGGTGTACCACAGGGGAGCATACTCGGACCAAGTCTGTTTCTAATTTATATCAATAGTCTGTGCAATATTAATCTAAATGCTGCTGACCTATATGTTTGCAGACGATACAGTCTTACTATTTCATGCGGATTCATGGGAACTGGTTAAAAACCAAACAGAAACTGGTCTGAGCACCGTGACGGCATGGTTGGAGGACAATCTTCTTTCCCTGAACACATCAAAGACTAAATAAATGTGTTTTATTTAGTAAAACAGAAGCAGGCAGCCCCAGTAATAATTTTAAAATAATAATTCACTCTTTCCCATGCAACAGGCTTGACCATAATAATACCACCTGAAGCTGCGATGTGCTCTCCAGAGTACCCCACATCAAATACCTTGATGTCATCATTGATGCCAAACTGAACTGGGGACCACATATAACAGTAACTGCTAATCGCATAAGAAAAATGATTTATGTTTTTAAAAACCTAAGAAATTATGCCGACAAAATCCTACTATTGCAATCGTATAACTCGCTGTGCCACTGTGTTGTAGAGTACTTACTGTATAATAATATGTGTATGGGGGGAAGCATCTAAGACACTGCTATTGAGGGCTGAGCGTGTACAGCGCGCAGTCCTTAAAGTTTTGCTGTATGCTCCCTTTCGACATCCCACCGCTCTCGTTCACAGCACAAACAATTTCTTGAGCATACGCCAGTCATTTGTGTACAGATGCATCAGATACTACCACAAGCACACCGTACCATATATTACGGATCACGGGAAGAGGTTGTTTCGATGTCCCCTACCACCAATAAAAAGTGCATTCGCACGTAGGCAGTATGACTCGATGGCTCCTCGCCTCTACAATAAAATTAACTCTGCAATTGGCATAAAAAAGTTCAACAATTATATTATTAACCCTCTGCGACTGACGTGGTAGTCCCACAGACACCGCAAAATATGAAATTCGGTTTATTTCCGTTATTTTTTTATTTTGAACCGCGCCGCTCTCAGTACCTTCCTTTAGTGACCTCGTGGGTCGGTCAGTGCGCGGAAAACCGTCGGAGCGAGTGCAGATGCGCGTTGGGGGAGGAAGGTGTCCACGAGACTACCACATCAGTATTGACGTAAGTGTCTACTAGACTACCACCTCAGTGAAACCGTTATATTTTCATAGTGTCTCCTAAACTACCACATCAGTAAATATGTTTATTTCATCTTACTATAAGCATTTCTTTGGTTATTTAGCGATTTTTGCAGACTATAATCATCATACAAAAAGTGGAGTGGACGAGGTGGATAAAAAATGCTCGATTTATTGTTGCAGCCGTAAAACGCGTCGCTGGCCTATGGCAATCTTTCAAAGGGTGCTGGACATGGCAGGCATAAATAGCTTTGTACTGTATCAAAGTTGTGCTGACAGTGATGACAAAATGAGGAGAGCAACTTTGAACTTGGGCAGAGATTTGGTGCTGAATCATATGAAAACCCGAGTATACAATGAAAGACTGCCAAGGGAGCTGCGCTTGACTATCACAAGGGTTTTAGGTCAGGATATCCCCCCTCCACCACCACATGTTCAGTCGGTTCCGCCAAGTGGCAGAAAACTATTTTCGATTTGTCCAACAAAAAAAAAGACAAACTAAATATTCTTGCTGTGATTGTTCAAAGCCCATTTGCCTTCAGCGCTCCAAGCCACTGTGTGAAAAAAAGTTGTGACTTTGAAACTGATTATTTTTTAATTGAACCAACGAATGTATCTCAAATTTTTTAGACTGATTACTGCAAGTGTTAACTTTTAAAATGTCTAATGATAGATTAAAGAAAAGTTGATATTGTTATTTTTTCTAAGTCATAAATGTGTTACTAGAAATTCATAGAGTGATTTAAGGGAAGTCAATAAATATAGTTTATTATTGAATATACAAGTAGTTTCATTTCTTTGAAGTTAATTTAATATAAACAAATAGGCTAGAAATCTAATGAGTATAAAAGAAAAAGCTACGTAATTTAATTTTATAAAAATATTTGCATTTGAAAAGGTGTCTGGTGGACTACCACGTCAATAGAATTGTAAAAATTGGACCACGTCAGTCGCAGAGGGTTAAAAGTAAAATTAAAGGTTGACTCCGTGCATTTGACTATGATCAAACCGAAAACTTGCTATTACCTAAATCTACAAACTACTTCGCAGAAAGCAATAAAAACTTATAAGCTAAGAAGCTTTAAAAGCTTGGTTTCAATTTTTTTGTCCTTTTTTCAAACATTTTTGTCTAGTTTAACTAAATATTACACCTACAAACACTAAACGCACAATCACACAACCTCTACATTCACTGCACTACCATAATAATACGATACTCTACATGCACAAACACACATACTAAATAGATAAGAGCTATCTTGCTTTGTATTGTATTGTAATAAAATATCTTTTTTCTCTTTTTTTCCTTACCTTAATTTCGTTATAATTCTAATTTAGCCTTAAAGTGAGAACCGTACTCAAAAACATAATATTTATTGATAACCTACTATTGGGAAGAAACTGTCTCTGAAGACACAGCTCACGCTAATTTGAGGGACAGGGCATTCCATCCATGATGTACCTACTACATTTGCTTGCAAATAAACGAAATTTTACTTTACATTTTAGTTCCAGGTGATATTTTTTCATTAAATTCACTTTTAGCTGATGACTGCTTGTTTAATCGACTAATTTTAGGTTAATTTTATTATTGTTGAATGCGTAAGAAATTCGCATTCAGTAAAAATATAACATTGTTTAACAAGGGAGTAAAGAACTATTTTAGGGCGAGAGTGTTTTTTGAATCCAGAGCGACCAAAGGGTACGAGGGACTCAAAAGTAGAATCCTGAGCGAGCGATGATTCAATGTACATAACTCTAGCCAAAAATAGTTTTTACTTCTAAGGTGGAAATTCTACTTTTTATCACCCTCTATGAGAAAAGGAGTACCTAATTATGAATAAAGTAACTAACAACTGGTTACGAAATTGATATACACAAAGGAATTCAGATTTGGCGCAATTTTCTAATTTTCCATAACTTTTCATTAAGGGCGGACCTTAGACAATCAGAACTTAGAATTTCATCCTTAACTTTGAAATTAAATAGGTAAATAAATAAAAAAGGTTAAAGCCAAGCTAAGCAAGTCTAACTGAGGAACATACTGTGCCATTTTTATAATGATAAGATAAATAACAAGAACAAAAATTGCGGTGCGAAATTGTGAAATAAAACATTGTGACAGACAGATTTTCTGGCAACTTCAGGAGACTTTTCTTCCGAGCAAAATAATAAAATAACGTTTATGGGAAAGCAAAGTCAAGCTGACACTCGTGATAAATAAGCTAGTGAAAAAACATACATCAATAATACTCGTCATTCCGAGCGATTTGTGTTTTGCTAAAGGGTGTTTTTGCCTAAGGCGCCGTCTTAATTGGTCCGTGTTTCGATATCAATCTCTATAAAATATATGGATTGACACCGACGAATAAAATGTTGGGATATTTAGTGTGTGCCGAGCCGACGACTTTGCAAATAAATAAAAATGGAAAGCGCGCCGCCCGCGCCCCCATCCCCCAAATTAACAAATAAAAAAGCAAACTGTGCACGTGCGCCCCGCTCCCGCACCGAATTAAAAAAGTTACTTTTAGTCCCTGTTTGCCGAGACTAAAGAAGCTCTTTTCGAATAGATGGGATGAAAATATGAATTATTATCGCCACGCCACGTACCTATCTGAGAGTAATACAGAGGGTATCTGAATTCACATGGCAACGAGAGAAGGGAAGGGAAAGTGTAAGTTACATATTACCATCAATTTATTAGATTTTGAACGAAGTGTATCTAAACTACTATAACGCCAGCCGGAGCCGCACAAGAAAGAACATAGCACAACAGATTATTTCGCAAGGCAAAAAACAAACAGCATATTTCAGACAGATTTTAGAATCCATTTAAATGCAGAATATTAAACGAGTTTAATGTTTCATCACAAAAAACAATTTGCAACTTTGATACAATTTCCAGATTTAAATGAACATAGCTTGATTTAAGTTTTCCGGAATTACGTTCTCATACATGTCTGACAGACATAGATTAGAATCCTGCTGACAAATGATGGAGGCTATTTGGAAGGAAAATGCACTAAACTAAAAAGGCCACTAAGACCTCTAAACGTCATAATGACGTCATCTTAGTTGTTAATAACAACTGAAATGACGTCATTATGACGTTTAGAGGCTTTAGTTGCCTTTTTAGTTCAGTGCAATTTCCTTCCAAATAGCCCCCACTAACATGCATGACAGCACCTAATCCTAATATGTTGTTGTGGCGGTGTAAAGTCCGAGAAGGAACTCTATTTATAACATTATGGTATTTTTTCTGTGTCACAATTTAGACTAAAGTCATGTCATTTTTATAGAGATTCGATTGTAGTCTGTACCTACCTACCTATACCTCATTGCCCTTATTAATAAAAAACATACTCCGGGAGCCGGGAGTAAAGTCAATCAGTCGGCTAATGAATGAACATGAATCATAAGGGGGATAGTGTACAGTACAAGATCAGTGCCATCTTTTGTTGCATTTAAAATAAGACAACATTAAAGGTTAGGGCTACCTTATTTCAAGGGCACATTCGAACGAGAGAGAAAGCATAAACGATCAATAGTGCATGCAGGTCTATTTCTAGGGTACCTGAAAAGGTCCTGCCTGACTTCGTTTCGTCAATTACCTAACAGAATATCAGTAAAAAAAATATGCACAACATAATGGCCGGGCATTTGCGTACAAATTATGACGTAGCGTTTTAGGAATATCACCTGACCACGCGAAGAAGTATGTTGCTTAGTCACCATTCTCAATAAAACTGGAAGAAAAAGCAACACATTATTAATTTATCATACCTAATCGTACGTTTGGTTGCCTTAGCAAGAGATGTTCTGTGATGAAAATGACATAGGTAAGTACCCTACATGACTCAGAATCAAAATAACTGCGGAAAATCAACCTCTCAGTATGATGACAACTTAAATATAATGTGTTATTATTAGCGTAAGGATGATTATGAACTTCTGTGGGAGCAGACAGACACTAAGCACTTGTGCTGGTAGTGGATACGAAGATGACTTTCACAGAACGAACGATTTAACTACGATCGGCTTCGCCACTCTCACAAAAAGCTGCCTTTTTTCATTCATCTTTCGATATATACCTACCTACATGGGCGGGCATGGGAGGTATAAGGATGGGTGGTTCAGCTAGCAAGGTAAAGCTATCTCTACTGCGTGGTTTAATTATGAAATAAGAAATCAATAATTGTAATTACTAGCCAGGTTTTTCCCAATGCTGGGCAAATGGCCTGTCGTTCTCTTATCTGGTGGGATTTGGGAAACAGCCCAACAGCGAGAAATTGGAAGTAACCAATAGGTAAGCAACATTAAACTAGGTACTACTATGGTAGCTCAATGGTAAGCAATCATGACTTCATTCGAGGCTGTACCGAAGCCATAGCCCAAATTTAGCCACCAATACATTCAACGTTGACAAAGGATTAAGAATCCCCACGCAAACGGTAATAAATACAATTTCCATACAAGTTTGAGGACAAATTTACATAATGATGCCCACACCTACTTCCTTGCCGAGCCTAACACGTCATAATGTTAACGATACATTCGTCGTCGTTTAGGTACGTCGGCTTTACTTCAATGTTGGCTGTGATGAATAAATAATTTGATATTTTAATTCTAACGCCGCGTTTTGCCCAGCTTTATCGCGTTCCCGATAAAGGTCTTGACAGACGGACAGACAGACGGACCTACGGACAGATAGACGGACAGACAGACGAACAGACAGGCAAACAGACGGACAACGAAGTGATCCTATATAAGGGTTGCTGTTTTATGGATCGGAATCTCCCCCGCCACCGGCTCAACCCCAAACTCGGGAACTCTTAGTAGGTATGTTTATAAATCTTGATGGACACCTCAAAAATAACTCGAACAATTTTAAAAACTACACTATTTATTCGGTCGGATCGTCGATTTTTGAGCTAATAAAGTACATGAAATGCCAATAAGTTCTATCGGACACACAGTACGTTGCGCTTGCGCTCATCGACGAAAGAGGTTGAGTCTGTCGAACTGTCGAGTCTACGTGCTTATGCTTGGAAGCTGGCTGACCGAGAAACAATCTGAGAACGCCGCCGCCGCCGCCGCCTAGACATGCCCACAGTCCGACTAACGAAACGAGGTAGGTGTACCACGGGTGAAAGTGGCCGGTCACATTAGCGCTTTCTCTCGCGCCTATATCAATGACTCTGTATGACCACCGCGCTTGCATAATGCTTGCAATGAAACTGAGTTTTACAAAAACGCCACTTCCTGTAGTATTAAGTTTAAGGCGCATAAACATGTTCTTCATAAGCATGTTAGAGGAATTTGCAGGTATCCATGTACCTACCTATAATTAGAATCCTAATAATATATAAAAACTTAAGCTGCGCCGATGGCCTAGCCCTATGCAAAATGGCGCTATATTATTACTAGTGGCCCTGTGGGCAGTAGACCTCGAACAGTTAAATAAACTACATTTTGCTTTTCACGAAAATAGTTATAGTCTATTTCACTCACTCTCATGGTCTCTACAGATCCTCTTTACTAATCCGTCTCCTACTTCGGGGAGTCCAAACTTTAGAGCTTATTACATTATGCTGTCAGTGAGTCAGACAGGGCCCTGCCGACAGCGTAGTCTAATAGGCCCATTGGTATGTTTTGAAAATAGCTATTTCTTAGATTTTTAGAAAACAGGTGGCGGAAATATTGTAGAATATTTTTAGAACCGGCTCATAAAGCCCTTTCATTTGATACCCCACACAACAGGCTTACAGGAAAAAAAATAATTCAAACCCATACAAAAAATGTCCGCGGTTTACGGACCAAAACCAATAATCTCTACAAAAACATATCTAGCAGCGATCATGAAATAATTGTTCTCACAGAAACTTGGTTAAATGATAATGTCGCAAATTCTGAGTTAATGGACTCTAGATACAACATATATAGAAGGGATCGTCTATGTAGTATTAAGCCCACTAAAGATAGCAAGGCCGACGGAGGTGGAGTCCTCGTAGCAGTCTCAAAGAAATATCAATCTACTCGCGTGACAAATTGGGAAAGTAAAGACAGGAAATTTGAGGACCTATGGGTTACTATTGAAACTAGGGCTGGAGGCTGCACAAAAAAGCTAGCCATATGTGCTGTATATCTACCATCACCAATTAAATTAGAATACCTATCTGAATTTTTCGAAAACGCCAATAGAATACTCAACTACGCCGACGAAGTCGCTATACTAGGAGACTTTAATCTGGGTTTCATAGATTGGAACAGAGCCGATAACCACGTTCACATGGTCCCATACAACTACGAAAGTACCCTAGGCTTTCAACTCATCGACTTTATTACGATGAACAGTCTGTATCAATTTAACTGCATCGGTAATAGGGATGACAATATTCTCGATTTAGTACTCGCAAGTGTTCCCCATGTGACCGTCGCCCGATCTTCTGACACCCTAAGTAAACTAGACTCCTACCACCCTCCCCTAGACATTCAAATCAGTTCATCACGCCTTACCCACCTTAAACCCAACGTTGGACATCGACACAACTTCTTCAAAGCCGAATACGAAGGGCTTAAATCGCATCTAAAGTCCATCAAGTGGGAGGACATATTTCATCATTGTGGAAACGTCAATGAAATGACCTCACTCTTCTACTCCACATTGAATGATGCCATTGACAAACATGTCCCTAAACAGAGAATTAAAAGACGCAAACATCCTCCCTGGTTTAGCAAACAGCTGATAAGACTTATTGCTGAAAAGGAACGAATTAGACGTAAATATCGTAAATACCAAAACCCCCGTGACAAAATAGAATTCGAGATCACCCGAGAACGCTGTCATAAACTGTATGACGCTTGCATGAAAACGTACTTGATCAATATAGAATCCAGTATTCCAAATAACCCCAAGGCTTTCTGGAGTTTCATCAAGTCCAAGCGGAAGGGCCTTTCTTCACTTCCAGCGAGAATGTTTAAAGACCACGAATCGGCAAATAGTGGAAGTGAGATCGCACAGCTCTTTGCTGGGCACTTTTCGTCAGTCTATACGGATCAAGACCCAGTAGCAAGCGCTGACCTACATATACCCAACCAAATAGGCCTGTCTAAAATCATAATCAGCGAGCGTGACATACTAAAAAAATGCAAAACCCTTGATGTATTCAAAGGCGCGGGACCCGACGACATTCCCGCAGTGTTTGTGAAACTCTGTGCACCAGGCCTGTGCTTCCCACTCTCAGTAATATTTAATCAATCCTTGAAAGAGGGCTGCTTTCCCGACGAATGGAAAAAAAGTAGAATAGTTCCGGTCTACAAAAAGGGCGATGAAAGCGACATCAAAAACTACCGACCTATTTCTATCCTATCGTGCTTTTCAAAACTCTTTGAGTCCTTAATCTGCCCACTTATCACACATCACATCGACAAGTTTATCTCACCTGAACAGCACGGCTTCAAGCGCGGACGATCGGTGGAAACAAATCTAGTTTCATACATCAATGACATATCCCGTGAGATGGACAAAGGTCACCAGGTGGACGCAGTGTATACCGACTTCAGCAGCGCTTTCGACAAGGTGAACCACTTCCTACTCCTGAGAAAGCTGGCAGAACTTGGTGTTCACGGATCACTGCTGGATTGGTTTGGGTCGTATCTGTCACAGAGACCTCAGATAGTGACAGTGAGTGGACACAACTCTCAGCTATACCACGCGAAGTCGGGAGTCCCACAGGGCTCTCACCTTGGACCCGTACTTTTTCTGATTTTCATTAATGACTTGACGTCCCGTATCGCACACTGTAAATATTCCTTGTTTGCGGACGATCTAAAACTGTACAAGACCATTGTGTCGGAGGCTGACGTGGAATTGTTGCAAAAGGACCTAAACGAGATAGCGATTTGGTGCCGTGATAATGGGATGGTTCTCAACGCAACAAAATGCTATCACATCACTTTCACCAACAAGAAAACGCCAATAGCTTCCTCGTACACTCTCAACGATATCGTGCTTCAAACCGTGAAAGAAATGCGTGACCTCGGTGTACTGATGGATTCCAACCTCAAGTTTGCATCTCACATCAGCACCGCTGTGCGTAAAGCCGCAAAAATGCTAGGCTTTATAAAGCGCAATTCCAAAGGTTTCCGCTTAGCCTCCACCAAGATCCTCCTATACAATGCTCTGGTTCGAAGCCACCTCGAGTACGCTTCCGTTGTCTGGAATCCCGTCTACGCAGTCCACTCCGATAGAATTGAACGCATCCAGCAGGCATTTACCAAACATCTAGCGTACAGCCAACCGGGAATTTCACACAGGGAAACCTACGGACGACGATTAGACCACTTCGGCATGGATACTTTGCACTTCCGACGAATCCAACAGGACCTTCTATTCCTGCATAAGGTCTGTAACGATCACTTAGATGTCAGCAACATCCTGAGCCAGATTGGACTGACAGTCCCCCACAACTACCCACGCAAACCTATCTCCAACACCCTCCATACACCTCTATGTAGGACAAATATTTACAAGCACTCGCCGATACCCAGAATGTGCGACATATATAACAAGACCTGTAGTGAAACCGACTTAGACATATTTCATGATCGCTTACCTGTCTTCAGGAATAAAATCCTGAAAGAGCAAACTAACTTAAACCTTAAACCTTAAATGATTCTTATAGTTTATAACATAAATATTATCATATACATAGATACCTACTTGAATTCCAAATCCTAATTAACTGTTATTTATTACTATTATACTTACATTCTAAGTTAAAATATAATATTAAATTTTAGTACAACAATGGCCAATGCTGTGCTCATCTATAATAGGCACTCATATAAGAACAATACCGCCATATTTCTATTGTATAATTTTGTATATGTGTGCTGTTGATGTGCCTAATTAAATAAATAAATAAATAAATAAATAAAATTGATGACTTCCTAACTCCCCCCCCCCCCCCAAGGGAAAATCGAGGCAAGCTCTCGACAAAACAAAAACTGTAAGTAAAGGAACACGTGGGCCAAAATTTGTGAGGATTGCTTGAAAACTGTGGCCCCTAGACCGGAACTGACAGACATTCATATGTATCGATAAAATTATTATACGAAAACTTGTTAGTACAACCACAGCACAAGAAGTTTGTGCTGTAATGGGCTGTTTACATTGGTCAAGGACAGTGTACAGTGGTGATATTATACATATGAAAGCCAAGTTCTCTTCTCAAGCACTCAACACTGTCCAATCGGTTTACACCACTGTACTGTCCACTGTCCTTGACCAATGTAAACAGCCCATAAGAAACTGTGTTGTGTTAACTACATCATAAACTGTGCACATTTTGAAAAATTAATTTGTATTAGTGCAAGTGCAACATAACATCTGACAGAGTTGTAAAAGGTTGACTTCTGGGAAATAATGTCAATTGGAAATAGAGTGGAAAGTACATTTTCTAAAAAACATCTTATTTGAAACTGGTTTCAATCCAGACGTACCTTTGCAGAAAATTGAAAATGGGCATGGTGTAGGTATATGAGGAGGCCTTACTCAATAGTGGGTTCCCTGCAGGCTGATGAGTGATGATGATTGTAGTTGCATGGACATTGAACATTTTAGTAAAAAATAACAATTTCCATTATTTTGCCATGACTTTGAATGGCTCAGAAATTGATTGAATGATATAATATTACAGGGCAAAGATTATATAAACTTACTTTGCGGGTTAAATTCCCAGCTTGAAATTAATAGTTTATTGTAACAAAATCAATGTCATGGTCTCCCCTCACAACAAAAACTTCTATCTTTATAAAGATGGACATTTACTGTGAGTTCGATGTTATGAAAATCTATCAAACATCAGGCCGTTGGACAATGAATGTGAAATCATGTGATGAAATTTTTGGTGGACACCAACCACAGATTTCTGAGACTTTTATGCCAGTGAGTGAGGAAATCGAATGGCTTCATCTGATCTTCTGATCAGCAATGGATGGAATCAGTTTGATCGACAATCAAACTGACCAACTTAGCCCAGGTTTAGTTTATGATTAGGTACATCATACTGACCCTTTCAAATAGCCCACCGTGCATGTACCTATAAGCTAAATAAATAAATACTTGTTAGACATTCCAATAAGTTGCTCAAATGAGGGGAACCATAAGGGCCTGCAACCTAGAGATACCTAAACCTAAATCAGCATTTTGTCAGGTAGGATGTTTAGCATTATGAATGTATTTTTTCCCTATATCTATCATAGTCACACTATTATCCCTTCATGTAAACAGGGCAACACAGGATTGGTCCTTGAATATTCCTGCTAAGATCAGGGGCTATTGATTTATCGGAGACCGATTCGGCGCGTGCAGGAATTCAAGGCGGCCGGGCTTATGTACTATGTATGGTTCTACAAAACACTTATCTTAGAGAGTCCTTGTAACGCAAAGCGGATTAGCTATTCAATTTACGCTGGAGCTGGTTTTGCAAGGCTTTATCTCTGAAACTCACAACAACAACAAACGCTCAAAATATACTAACCTTACACACTGAAAAATCTTGATAGTGCTCTTGTAGATGTTGTGCTCTTATTATTATTTTTGATACAAAATGCCGCAAAATCCTCAAAACACAATCCACACACAACACAAATATAGGTACTCTCAGCTCAACAATAAACAAGCAGGTGCTCTAGAAGCACAGAATTACAATGCTGCAGTCTGAAGTGCTGCTGGTGCTGGCTGCTCATGCATCTTATGCACAGAACAATTATTACTGGGAGATCTTATGCCATGCCAACACTTGCATGCCAAGATTGCCAAGTTGCTGACTGATTGTTGACGTGACTAGGGATGTGCCGAATGCCGATCCGATACATATTTTTTTTAAATCGGATTAATACCATACGATCCATACCATTTTCGGATCAGCCCCCTTATTCGCCGTAGGTAGATAGATATTCCCTTTACGTTATTTGCTAACTCAGTGAAAATCCGTAAAAATTAGGATGTTATTGGTATCGTTCAATTATCGACTAATTTTGATATCCTTTGGTTACATTGGTGACATAGGTACACAATAATTAAACGACACCAATAACCTCTTAATTTTTACGGATCATCATTGAGTGATCATCACTTTAGCAAATCGAATAAGGGGGCAGATCGAAGGCATACGATCCACTAGCGGATCGATCCGAAATTATGAGAAACAACTTCACTAGTTCCATATTTGTCACTAGGCCACAGAAGAGATAATAGTACACTAGGCGTAGGAGAGACGCGGCTTGGTTCATCCCTTGGACGAAAGGTTCATCCTTAATTTGATTAGGTATAAAAAGGTGTTTAATGGATAGCTGGCATGGCAGTTACTTTTGTTACCAAACCATTCTTTTTGCGAGAAAATTTTGGTGAACGAAAGGTATAATTTGCTAAGAGTGCACTGCAATTTGTGTTGTTTTTAGGGTACCGTACCCGAAGGGTGCCAAACGGGACCCTATTACTGAGACTTCGCTGTCCGTCTGTCCGTCCGTCCGTCCGTCCGTCCTGTCTGTCACCGGGTCCGTCTGTCTGCACGAACCGTAATAGCTAGAAAGCTGAATTTTCACAGAATGTGTATATCTGTTGCCGCACCAACCACAAATACTGAAATACGAGAGATATTGCAAATTAAAGGGGGCCCTGATACAAGAGACGTGTTTAGATACACTTACGCATTTCAAAATGGAGATCTTGACTGAAACTGTTTATTTATTGTCATAGCAACCATGTCATAGACACATATACTACACATTTAAATATGATAGCATATTTCGCGTCAACCCATATGGTTGTGGTAGCTCAGCCGGTATGATGTAGACTCTCAATCCGGAGGTCATCGGTTCAAATCTCGTGAAGGCATAAACTTTTTAAATTTTCTTTTTGTTTATTTTTTTATTGTTTTGAGTGCTTTTGATTTGTTGTACGATGGTACGGTACCCTTCGTGTGCGATACCGACCCGCACTTATCCGATTTTATTTACGTTTTTTACGTCCATCGGAAGATTTCCGTTCGGAATTTTCGAGGATTAAGCGATTTTCTGACACCTAAAAATAGTTCTGAAAGCTGCCAACAGATGTCGACAGATATCACCATGGGGTTGGTTTTTATATCGTTCGCAATATCGTAATTTCGAAATTTCTTTATTGTACTCACATGATGACAATAATTGAAACAAAAAGTAAACTTTAGAAAAAACCGACTTCCACAAACCCTATTTGATTACATTGAGTTTAATACAAACTGTAACCCCTTGTCCCCCCCCCCTTGGGGAATTAATTTTGTCAAATCCCATATCAGTGCTACCCCACGCTACTAAGGAACCCCTGTACAAAGTTTGATGGCTCTAGGTCCACCGGTTTAGGCTATGCGTTGCCTGCCCGTCAGCCACGCATTGTATTTGTACCTAGTATTGAGCAGATCTGGTGGCCATATGTGGTCTTCATCAGCAGTTCCGCATCACAATATTATGCTTATCATGTGCATTTGCACGAGTTATTATGAAAAACACAAAAATCACTATAGGTCTGCCTATAATATTTGAAGAGTTCCCTCTTTTTCTCCAGGATCCCATCATCAGATCCTGACCTGGTGTCAATGGGACCAATGGGAAGGTAAACCCTTTCAAACAAAAAAAATAATTTTCCAAATCGGTCCACCCGTTTAGGCGCTATCGGGGCACATACATAAAAAAAAAAAAAAAAACATACGGACGAATTGTAAACCTCCTCCTTTGGGAAGTCGGTTAAAAAGATATCTTATAGAAAAATCGTGTAGAAAGGCAAGCTTATCTCTAATAAGAGATTTCTTCCAGCAAACCATGTTGGGTTGGAGACGTATCGTTCATGCTTAATCTATATATATAAAAATGAATTGCTGCTCGTTAGTCTCACTAAAACTCGAGAACGGCTGAACGGATTTATCTTATCTTAGTCTTGAAATGTTCGTGGAGGTCTAGGGAAGGTTTAAAAGGCGAGAAAAAATCGAATAATTTCCGGGAAAACCCTAAAAACAGCCCTTTTCTATTTCCCATACAAACGTTTTCTAGAGTCAATCGTTTTCTAGAGTCAATTTGAACTTTATTGCTATTCAATAAAGTTCATATTAAATTGAGGCAGTACGAAGTCTGCCGGGTCAGCTAGTCTATATATATAAAAATGAATTGCTGTTCGTTAGTCTCACTAAAACTCGAGAACGGCTGAACGGATTTATCTTATCTTAGTCTTGAAATGTTCGTGGAGGTCTAGGGAAGGTTTAAAAGGCGAGAAAAAATCGAATAGTTTCCGGGAAAACCCTAAAAACAGCCCTTTTCTATTTCCCATACAAACGTTTTCTAGAGTCAATTTGAACTTTATTGCTATTCAATAAAGTTCATATTAAATTGAGGCAGTACGAAGTCTGCCGGGTCAGCTAGTTTGATTATAAAAAGGTGTTTAATGGATCTACTTTCCTTATCAAAGTGCTTTTTTTGTGAGGAAATGCGTAGTTTTTCCGGAAAATTGAGTTGAAATTTATTAACTTACTTACTTAATTTATACTTTACTAGCTTTTACCCGCAGCTTCGCCCACGTCTGGCTACGTTGAAGGGTTCATTGGATGAAAAAAATAATCGAACAGTTAAATCATATCTTGCTCTGACCCGCCCCATCGTTCTTCGAGGTACCACAAAGCCGCTTGGCATATTTTTCCAATTACACTTATATCTCTATCATAACCCCCCGTCTTAAAAATTTGTTCTCCATGCACCACAAAACTTTCGATGTATTTTACAACCACGCTTTTATTTCTCTTTTAATGGGTGTGTGGTGGTGGCTCTTCTCTTCCCCTCCCAAAATTCAATCAATCCCCTTTTTGCACCTTGATTGTTGAAATTCCAACAACATCGATATGCGTTGTGTTAGTTTCAAACGATAAGCTATAATTAATAACTATCTCAGCGTTGGATTTGAAATCGTTGTTGATTTCGTAATCGGCGACCCTATAAACTACAAACGATACCCATGTAGATTTTCAGACTTGGTCACCCCATTTCCCCCTTTATGGGTTAAATTTGAAAAAAAAACCTGAAAAACTTGTATACTCTTATCGTTAGTAGTACGTCTGTGAAGTTTCGAATTAAATAGTGTTACTAATCTTGTTTCTTCATACAAACTCTGGACTCCCGTTTCATCCTCTCAGGGGAAACATTTTCAAAAATATTTTCCTAGTGTACCTCTATACCTTAGGAACCTACATGTATTTTAATTTTATCAAGCGGTTTTGGCTCTGCGTTGTAAATTTAAGACTTGGGATACACTAATTCATCCCCATTTTCACCCCTTTGCAGGTTGGTTTTTCAAAAACACTGATACAAATGTCCATTAATTTTTAATCGTCAGCCTAAATACAATATTTAAAGACTCTAACTTCAAAACTGACCGACTTTCATACAAACTTTCACCCGCTTTTTTGCCTGTTAGGGGTGGAATTTCCAAAAATCCCTCCGTAGTAGATGCCTACACTATTAAAATATCTAATTTCAAAATTTCAAGTCTCTAGCTCCAGCGGTTTGGGCCCTGCTTTGATCGTAGTCAGCATTTTACGATTTTATATATACAGATTGCACACGAATCAACACATTATGGCAATATTTGTCACTAGCAATAGCCGGTGGTCATTTTCCTTATCAAAGTGCTTTTTTTGTGAGGAAATAAATGCATAGTTTTTCAGGAAAATAAAGTAAACATTTCCAAAACATTTACTTACTTACTTTATTGCACTTTATTATACTCTATTTGTACAGGAACGACTATCAATACATTATGGCAATATTTGTCACCAAAACGCAAAAGTCGACTTTTTTATACGTCGAATACAAAAGCTAAATCTGTATATATTGTCAAAAATATTGACAGCAAATGACGTGTCGTTCACCATTCACAATTTTGATTTTTTATTTCCAGAAAAACTACGCATTTCCTCGCAGAAGAAAAGCACTTTGATATGAAAAGCGACTGCCAGCTATCCATTGAACACCTTTTTTACGATATAAAAGCCAACCCCATGTCTCGCTTACGACATCTAGTGACGAATTTGGAACTATTGAAGTATTTTTAAAAAAAATCACCCTGCGGGTCTAGAAAGGGAAACGATCGGAACCATGTCAACCATGTGAATCGTGTACGTGTCCGTTTTCGACTTGATTGACATTGACATATTGAATCGAGTCGTTCGAAATTTTGGTAGAATGTAAAACGTTTGTCGATCGATCGGCGTCGAGTCATACACGTGTAGTGTTGCCAACCCTGTAATCTAGCGAATGGTAAAATTCTTCTAAAAATACGGTAGATTCTCCTGAACTACGTTGTAATATATATGGGAAATACGGTAGAATTACCTTATTTGTCTATTTAGTAGTACAGAGCCACCACGATAACAAGAGAACCGTAGAGAACGGCCTAGAACTGAAGCGTCACTTCACTGTCAGTTTTTTGCATTGTATAATGTGTATGCGCTGTTCAATCAAAGACTTGGGAGTAGATTGTGGCGCCATTGCTCATTCTCTTGTTAACGTGGTGCAGTAGCAGGTAGACGCTTAAAATATTCACAATATATTGATTATATTGTTTACTTAAAAAATAAATAATTAAATTAAAATTAAATTAATATTTAATTACTTCTTTATGGATGATGGTGCGGAACCCTTCGTGCGCGAGTCCGTCTCGCACTTGGCCGTCTTTTTTTGTATATTATTGTTATCTGAAATTGTCTTGCGCATTCTATTTATTCATATTCATATTCATTTATTGCATATCATCTATTTATCGCAACATTAGAGCATAATCATTATTGTATTTTTGTTATTAAAACTATAACGTAGCTTTTGTATTTCGTTTATTGTGCATGATCAAAAGAGAAAAAAAATTACTTACGTTATTTGTTAGCGTGTTTGAGAAAAGTTAGTAATTATATGACTGGATCTTTGTGTTGTTACTTTGTTTTTCATAATGTTTGTATGAATGACAGTTATCTTTGCTGTTCATAATAAATGTTTTATATCTTAAAAATAAGTTAGTAGGTTTAGGGTAGTTCTATATCTTAATATGTTGTTCAAGTGAGATACACAGCATATATTATACATTTTTTTAGATTTTCCACGCTCTTACTTTAAAAGTTAGAGGGGGGGCGGGCGGACACAATTTTTTCCATTTTGGAAGGGTCTATGTCTTTAACGATTAACTTTGAAGAAAAATGGTTTTAGAAACCTCATTTTAGAAACCTATCTATTGACCACCCTACACATATAGGTTTGATGAAATTTTGTTTTTGTTTCAGCCCCCCTTAATTTTATAATTTTGTGTATGAAAATCGTAAAGCGGTTCACAGAAATACATCTACATACCAAGTTTCAACTGTATAGTCCGAATAGTTTTGAAATAAAGTTGCTGTGACATACGGATGGACGAAACTATAAGGGTTCCTTGTTTCTCTACGGAACCCTAAAAAGTAAAATCAAATGATTGAATGTTAACTACAAACTCGTACTCAGAGTGGCGCTTTTTTCTCGTTTTGTCATAGCCAAATACCTAGGACACCTAGGTGTTAGGTAGGGAAAAAAGAGTTGGCAACACTGCCAAAGCCTTCTTGTTTGCAAATTGCAAAAATGGCTACGCTGCCGATTTCGTATTCCCGGAGTACTATAAAATTGGAAAAATTGTGCCGACTATGCCTTTCTAAAGATACAGTGCTGCAGTCAATATTTGATGTACATTTCGGTGTAACGTCTTTGGATTATGTCATCACTACACTAACTGGAGTAAAGGTAACGTAAAGTGTCCTCCATGGCCTGTGCTGTACTATTTTGCATTCGGTTTTTTTTCTTAGATTCGATAGAAGTCTGTTCCGTACAAGTTTTTAGCAGTATTCCTGATACTATGCTATGCGTTTACTACGACTTGCGAGTTGGCTTGGCACAGCAGTTTGGACATTTGCTACACAATAGCCGAGGTGAAAGCATCAAAGACACCTCATTATTGTTCATCAGAATTTCAGATGAACCACAACCACCACCTGATACAAGTCATTATCACCTCTTTTAGCTATGCGCTTACAAGATGTTTTTGGCTCACTGGCTTCTTTGATTTCATTTGAGAAAAACTTTCACACTCAATTGAAATCAAAAAAAGTGGCGGGTTTCGCCCCCTTATCTACACAAACTTACTGATTTGATTTTAACTAAATATGTTTGGATTGGTTTGCATTTTAGACCTATGTTGTATGGTTGCCCGCTCCTAAAAGTATACAAGAGGGATTCACTCAAATATGACCTGCCCATATATTTTTAGACACAGGCAACCATACCTACAATGGCACATCAATTGACAACCTTTCATTTTGATAAGGCACTAAAATTAGAAAACCATTTCGAGATTTAAGTGTTCTGAGCTCTTAGATATTTTTTTCAGAATTTTTAGATCAGTAATTTAAGAGTTAAATAATAAAAACTGAAATGTTGTCCAAATTATCAATGTCAGGATTTATGGCAGGTGTTCCACAGGCTAGATGTAAATAAAAAAGCAACTGTCAGTCATCATCTGTCATCTAAATTTTGTCACTGCTGGTTGTCAACTTGTCACGAAGTGTCAGTGCGTTCCGCGACATCGCCGTCAGCGCCATAATCGAATACAGCGTCTAAGATGCCATCGTTTTGTATCGCCAAAAGCCCAAAACTGACTCGGACGGAACGGCTTCGTAGACGCTATAATTGATTTTGGCGTGACTCGGAACAGGAGGTGATATTATGACAGAATAATGACATTTTAATTTTTTATTGATGCAATGACGGGCAAAAGTTCAACGTTTTATAATCCTGACATTGTACTTACGCCCTTTTAGAATGAGTTCACTTCTTTAAACAAATCAGCTGACCACCCGAACCAAAACATATGGAGGAATAAAAAATTAAGTTGCGGTTGGAGTGTAGATAAGGGGCCGCAAGTTGCTCTTATCAAATTGGTTTAATAGTGAAAGTTGCTCAGAATGGTCTTCCTAACAACCCCCCTAAAATATGAGTACAGGTTTCTGTTATAGGTTGCCTCAAGGCGATTTTTTTTTAAGTCTTTTTTCTTTGGCGCCCTCTTATCTACATCTACACCCTAACCATTATTTTCAAGAACATAATTTAATTAAATATGTATACGGGTATATTTCACGAATGGTAATTTTGCATGTTGTATCGCCGATTTCAATATTTTTTATTGGATCCTGTAGTTAGCGTTCCTAGAAGTTAGGCTATGTATGTAGGCAATCTATTTGGCCTTTACAGTCCTGAAAAATCGCAACTGAAAAAAATTGCCGGCCACGTGTTTGACATACGGAACACGTCGGTGATTTTTGTATACAAATTGACCTATATTGACATCCACGTGTATGACATGCAGAACACGTTGCTGATTTACACTCAGAATTTAGGACCATGTATGACATAGGGGCAGTTTTGTGACATTAATAAATAAAATAACATGCTAGTTTTTTTTTTATTGTGTTTAAAACTCAGAACAATAACTAAAGCATAGAAGTAGCCTAAAAATAGCAGTTATCAGAAACGAGTCTATCTCAACATTCGTTTAAGCCCTAATTCATGTGTAAGAGCGAGACAAATGTCACGTCAGTTATACGTCCTCTAAAGGCAATCGAATACTGTCTTTTCTGCCTGTCTTGCTTCACGAAAGAATGTCTTAGTGATGTGAATACGATAATAATGACGATAAAATATATCGATAGTATGTGCTAATAACTATCAAAATGATGATGTATTAGAAGCCCCGCAGAATGGTAATGTGCATATCAAATCCATGCGGACCATTAATAACTCTTTATTATATTTAAATATCCAACTATAAATACATAATGAATCTGCCTATGTTGACAGATATCAAGGTTGCCCTAGATTACATCTTACCTAGTAACAAAACAAAATTCAACCAAAGGATATCAAAATAAGTCGGCTAATATTATCCGACTTATTTTGATATCCTTGGTTACACGATAATTGAAGGACAACAATAGCTTCTTAATTTTTACGGATCATCATTGAGTGATCATCACTGAGTTAGCGAAAAAGGGGGCAGCTATGTATAGGTATGTCAGGTACCTACAGTACTTTTATTTATCATCAGCGTATTTAAGATTATGAAGATATTGCTGAAAAATTAACAAGGAAGTACCTATTTGATGAAATCTTAGTAGTCAGCAAATATTGCCAAAAATCTTTATTTTCTGCCAAACTTTAAGTTGTGTTGAAATTAAAAGTATGATTAATTTCGTATACGTAATGTTTATTTGATTTAATCCACATTCAGCTGCCTCTTCTCAATGTCTCGTTGTTTTCCGGAACACTTCAGTGTCCACAACAATCTTTTGTTCTGCTTTTTTCATAGGTTTTGAACTATATCTCGAGGTTGGAACCTGTAATCAAGATGATACAAGATAATTCAGTACAACATCTGAGAAGTCGTATGTAGTATGACCATGTATCTAAAGTCAACTCTGAAGTCCATGAATTGACTGGAATAAAATCGATATTTACAAAAGATGTCATCTTGTTCCCATCACTATCGACAATACTTCGATAACTCCAGCATAGGAAACCATGGATGATTTATAAAGTTTATAGGTTTTACGTGTTCATTGCAACCAAAATGCTGACTTTCATATTTAGTCATTTTAAATGGTTGCAAATTCAAGGAAAGGGACCGAATTTGTATACAACCACAGAGCCTTAGCCAGGGGCCTTGTTTCAAAACATCCTTTTCTTCTTAATTATTCAGTCTTTAAGTTCTTCTAATTTCTTCTACAGTACGGACTCCTTTTTTTCGTGGCATCTGATGAAATAATAATACCTACTAGTTTCAAAAAAGAACTAAAAAAACTGTCAAGACGAATCGAATGAGCGACGAAACTAAATAGGGTTGCGTCGTTTGGTAACAGAGTTCCCTTGGCTACCTTCCGGCTCCATCATCAGACCCTGGACCTTCATGTAAGGCCAAATTACTTGTCAAGAAGAATCAAATGAGCCCAAACGCGATAGGGTAGCATGTCGTTTGGTAACAGAGTTCCCTTGGCCACCTTCCGTCTCCATTATCAGATCAGTTTCATGTTAGAAACTATTGCATTGTCATCCAACTTACATTCGTATGCAAAATTTCAGCTCTAGCGGAAAAAGTGGGTCAAAATAGCGTTCAAAGATTCCGTTACAAACACATACATACAAACAGAAGCTAATCAAAGCGTGTTAAAATACCGAAATAAACAACTATTTCATCGACGTGGCTTTTTAATCAAACACGTGGTTAGAAAATTATCAAAAATCCACGTGGATGACGGCTTTATCAGACCACGTCTTTGATTCTTTCGGAACGTGGCTATCAAAATATAACCTTAAAATTACTCTAGCACCATGTTGTTTCATTGGCAGTATATTCAAACAGAAACCTTTACAAATTATGAAAATCGGGAAAATAGCAAAACAAACGAACAAATTATGACAGCCACGTTTAATACACGTTATGATTTTCGTTTCCCAGAATTGAACATTAAAAAATGTTTACCTTTGACTATGATGTGAATGCGCCGGAACCGCTCCGCAAGGCAAATGGCCGATGTTTGTTTTGTTTTTCATCGGTGTTGCCACTGCAGTCATTTCAGAAGTTACCAAATCAGCGATACAAATGTTTGTGTCCACGTCGATGACGAAAAATATTATCACAAGATTGGCGACGATGATACATCGCGATTAAGTAAAGTTTTATGAACGCCAATAAATATTTCCGTTAGCACCACTTATAGCAATTGTAGGTATCACATCAGACCAAGCCAATTGTTAGGTAAAAATTAATGAAGTGCAAATAATGGCGAAAAATTGAATTATCACGGACCACGTCGATGATATTTCGGTTTTCAATGATGATTACATTGTATTTAAATAAATATTTAGAGGCATGAAATGTGATTACCGGAGCTATGTTGGTGTAGATCTACCTATAAAACCAGTTTTCATAATGATATTCTGACTAGAAATGTCTGTTTTCAGTTGTCACGCTCGAAAATTGTTTCGTGAAAATGGCCCATACAGCGAAATAATAGTAGGTAATTGATCTGGGCGCTGCATAATTTCGAAAGATGTTTTATACTTAAAATAAATAAACATTTACGTACAGCCACATACATTGCTTCTGGCCCCACACTAGGATACCCTGTGTCGGGGGAACCAGAAACAGCGACATGACAAACATGTAAACATCCAAGATCTAAAAGCACTATTATGTCTAACATTTCTCTATTATCATACATAGTATTTTATGCAGATTGATGAAAGAGATGGCCTCCCTACATCTGTATGTAACAGTTGCACAGATAAGGCATCCATTGCCTATGACCTCAAAAAACTGGTCTTGGAGTCACAAGCCTTTCTACAAGATATTGTCAAGAAAGAAAAGAGTGAAAAACTTGACTACAACAATGTATTACAGGTAAATATATTCTATCAAATTGACCATTTAGAAAACTTGGCACATATGTAGATATTATTTAAGCCCCCTAAGCAACTTGTTCAGTGGGGCTAATAAGTTCAGTATTTATAATACATGTCTGTCTCTTTTGCCAAAGCCAGCAAAGAGTCCAGTTACGAGATTAGCCAAAAATGTGTTTATCCCTCTGTCTGTTCTCGCCTACCTACACAGGATGTACCTACCTATTTAATTTTACCATTTATAATTACAACATATTTATTTTCTCCATATCACAATGAATGACTGACATGCACAGGTGTATATGTCGGATAAATCTTTCTTTTACAATTGATTCATCAGAAACAAAATCATGGATACTGAGAGTGAGAACTCTAATTTCCAACATTCATTAGCACTTGGTAGCTTAGTTAGCTTGATTCCTTCTGTGTGCAAAATGAATGTACATCTAGCATTACTGTGTTTTTTTAATTCCAGAATGAAATCTTGAAGGTCAAGGAAGAGCAGGCATGCACTTATGATGACTTTGATGGTGACTATGCAGAAATGTCTTTAGACGATTTTAATGATGCCGGTGAGATGATTGCATGAGTTATCTTTTAACACTTTTATAGGGTTCCATACCTGAAGGGTGCCAAACGGGATCCTATTATTACCAAGCCTCAGCTTTCCATCTGTCTGCCTGTCTGTCTGTCTGTCTGTATTTATTTCTGAATTGCATGAACCATAATAGCTAGAAAGTTAAAATGTTCACTGTATGATTAGGTGTACACTACAGCAACACATACTAAAATACACGAAATGAAAGGGTGTTCAGAATTAAATGAAAAAATAGCGCCTGCCATTTTTTGGATTGCGTTATTATTATTATTATTTCATAAGTTACTAACCAAAATATTGCAGATCATATCAAAGTGGAGATAGAGGCTATAGGCAAATCAATGGGACCCACCAGCCATCTGGAGTGTCATATTTGTTTGAAGCAGTTAGAGTCTGATTTGGCTTTGATTACGCATCTGAAATCATGTTCTACTGCACCAGGTATGTATGGACTATTATCTTTGTTGGCTATAATGTAGTAAGTGAAGATATCTTTATTTAAGACCTTAGGCAATAGTATAATGTTTTTCCTCTCACCTTCTTTCCTTCATCAGATGTGCTGGCTTTCTCTAGACAAGGCATACCTTATTATTAGTTACATTTTTAAGACAATTATGAAACCTCGGCGCTACAAAGCAGCGACGAGATAGCCTTTACCACTCAAAATAGAGTATGGTTGTACTTGCTAAACATTGAAACATTTGTGCCACCGTTTGTTTCCAGAAGATGTTGTGGTCGAGAGTGGTTCCTACTGTCCCCTCTGTGGAACATGTTACAACAGTTGTGCAAATCTGACCAAGCATATGTGGGACAAGCATGCTGAGCTGATGGGACCCAAAAAAAGAGGAAGACCCAGGAATATCAAAACTTCTGTAAGTTCACGGTCTTTACTGTGCTTATTGGTAGCTTAGAAGTGAGGGTTAGTAATGTATTATCATTTTATTGAGTGGTGAGTTCCTGAGTGCAGTATAACACAAACAAACAAAGCAAAACTAACAAACATTTACATACAAGCACATACATTGCTTCTGGCCTCACGCTAGGATACCCTGTGTCATGGGAACCAGACACCATGACATCACAAATATGTAAAAATCCAAGACCTGGGGATTTTTTCTTAAAAAGTTTGAGTGAGTGAGATATCCTTTAGTGAGAATTTCTTCTCTTTCTTTGTGATCAATACTCCTAATAGGCTTGCATCCAAGGTAATCCAATAAATCTAGGAACAAGTCTTAAGTTGAAGCATTATGTACAAAATGGCTTGACATTCTCAGAATTGTATATTTCCAGCAGATACATTTTATATAGTAAATTGTGTGCAAAAAAAGGCAGCATTTGATGGCACTTTTACATGACGTCACTCTGTCCTCATTTCATAGAACTCAGGAACAAAAGATCCGTTTTGACAGTTCATAAAAAGTATCTATTTTGACTAGCAGTACACCATCACAAATATGTAAACATCCAAGACCTGGGGTTTTTTTCTTAAAGAAGTTTGAGTGAGTGAGATATCCTTTAGTGAGAATTTCTTCTCTTTGTGATCAATACTCCAAATTGTCATGATTATTTTGAGTAATTAATAAAAATACCTGAATATGATATTTCCTAATATGGCATTGGCCTCATTTTGGAAGTAGTTTTAAAATAAATGGTATTAAGCGCAAAACATTAATATTTCCGGGATATCTTCTGTAGTTTCAATAAAAAAAAAAATAAGTTGAATTTTATAAAACCGCGCCAAAAACGCTGTATTTGGCAGAATACCATCGTCACAGATTCGTCTGTGACATTGCTGAGTCAGGGCCATTTCATTGTCGCGGTACATTCACAATACCACATAGTGATGTTTACCGTACCTACCCAATTTGTTTGTTGCTTAAAATTAGTATTTATTTGTAAATTGTTTTTAATTAAATGTGTTTTTTTCCTATGTTAATCCAGTTTTTTTTATTATTATTATTTGTCTGTGTGTGCAGCTTTGTATGAATAAATGAATTTATCTATCTATCTATCTATCTATTTCTAATGGCGCCGGTCACATGACTTGCGTGACGTCACATGCTTAGAGTGAACGCCCGCCATCATTATCAGTCAAGCAAGATGTCAGAGTCAAGCGTGTGACGTCACCAGAGAGATAAACGTTTTAAGACAGACAGAGCGTTTTCGTCATGTTTTCGTCACAGATTATATTTCGATAGTTTATATGTTCATGTTAATTCCTGGAATCCACAAAAAATAAACATATTTTACTCTAAAATATAATGAAATATAAATTTCTATGTACTATCTGATAGGATTACCACATTTTGTCGAATATTTTTAATGTTGTCCAATACCGTATTCTTATTAACTACATGTGACTATCTTTTTAATAAATATTTATTTTTCAGACTATAATGAACAGACTTTCTGGTAACGGTGTTTGTATAAAGCCAGTACTGCTAGAGAAGGAATGTTATATTCATGAATGTTCTATTTGCAAAAAACTATTCAAGAATAATGATGAACTGAAAGAACATATCGCATCTCATAAAGGTTAGTGAAAATTAAAGATTTATTAATTATTTATTAAAAAAATAACATTATCAATATTATACCATCTTTTCTTGGCTGTTTTATTTGGATGGGATTAAATAAATATTATTCACTTGTCAATTCATACTAAACTTCTGATCTTATTTTAGATACCAAACTGTACAGCTGCCTCGTTTGCAAGAAGATGTATTTGAGATTGTCGAAGTTCAAAGCACATCCATGTTTTCAGAGTCACAGTGGTGTAAGTATAGTTTGGTGTGCCTACCTACTTGGAGACATATCGCTTATTGCTAAACTAAACGTACTAATAATTATAATTAGTCTGCATAGATAAAACATTAAATATGTAGAATAAAGGATAGGAAATTGACTGACTTTCATTGAATTTTTCAGGATGATTCCACTGCTATGAAAGAGTATGATAAAAAAACATTTTTAAAAGAAGACACATTCAGGAGTGTGTTGGTAAGAGTAGCCTACATTAATTCCCGTGAGATATGAATATCGGTTTTAAGAATACTATAAACCTATATCATGTTTTGGTTGCAGGATAATGTAGCTATGCCACAAGTGTGCCACTTGTGTAGTGAAGTCTTTGATTTTACAGTGGAGATGTCGTCACATATCGATAGTCAACATCCAGAAGCCTCTAAAAGATGCAACATTTGTACAAAGGTAAGGGGTATGTCTTTTTTTTAATATCCAACAGCATATATTAACTTAATCTATCGCAGAGTTAATATTTCACTTAGTATTAATGCCAATTACAGGATAGCCTAATATAATCTTTTTAATTTATGCGGTAGCGGAGAACGAAAGAGTATGAGTAGAAGTTTTTTTTCCTTATACCCCTGGACTGCCCACATCCGCGCGCGCGACTTGAAATTCATGGGACTTTGGACAGGGACAGAGCATTTATTCAATACTTATTAATCTTGTTGCAAATAAATACAAAGTTATTTTAATATTTTCAAAGAAAAGACTGGTTTTATCTTAATATTTATTATATTTTGTAGTCTGCTGATACACCGGAATTCTTAAAAAGCTAGTTAGTTATTACTTCCAAAATGATCTATTTGAAATTCACGCCGTCATAAATCCAGCGATTTTTCTTTGCAGTTGTTCTCTTCTGTGAAGTCGGCTGTCCGCCATCGGAAATCGTGTAAGAAAATCGAAAAGAAATACAAATGTAATACTTGCGGGCTCAAGTTTCCCTTTGAAATATCACTAAACAAGCACATTCTACGTCACCACGAGGGCGAGAGCGTCTCGACCAACTTCATAGACCCCGTCCTCAAAGAAGCAGCGAAAACATTCCAATGTGACACGTGCAAGAAACTCTTCGCGAGGTAAGGATTTGTCGATCACGGTCATAATATTGGCAACGTGATTTGATCCGTTATTTGTGTGACAAAGGTTGTATTGTTGTTGCCGAGTTAATTTATGGCGTATTGAGAAGCAAGCGACGCTGGTCACGCAGGGAAAACATGCACTGCAGGCTGCAGGGCAAACTCAAGCGTCAAATAATATACGTCACCGGTCATGCCTTGCCTTCCTTCTTACTGCGTGTCCTGCGTCGTATACCGTCTCAGCATAATCGTTGCATTGCATATAATATGGTGAGTGAGACCCTGTGCGATTCTATAAGTAAGGCGACAAAACTAATTAACACTATCTAACGTTTTGTTACTAATCTCCGAAATCAAGTAAGTAAACATTACAAGCGTGCACCGACATCTTATTTTAATTTTCAGGAAGGTAACGTTAGCAGTGCACACCAGACTTCACATGATCACGAAAACTTTCCAGTGCGACGTTTGCCATAGAGAGTTCAATAGGAAAGATAATATGAAGTAAGTTGCTCGAGTTAATATGTTTAAAGGTGGGAACTGACCAACGTTACGAGGTGTAATGTAACATTGGCATCGAGCATGTTGACGCATCGGGCAGGAGTAGTGCACGCTGGATTTCATGACGCTGCAATAGGGCCAGATATAATTTTGGTAGTTATAAGTTTTATACTTTTTGAGAAAATCGAACTAGAGTTTCCAAGACAGCTGGTGGCCCGGTTCATTTGCTGTCCAGTGTATATCTGAATTGAATAATATGGAAGTGTGTGCGGTTGCAGGCAGCACCGGCGGACTCACGAGCAGCGCGCACCGAAGCCGCACACCTCACTATGTCTGTACTGCGGCCGCAGCTTCAACAACTCCTCCAACCTGATCGTGCACATGCGCCGCCACACCGGCGAGAAGCCCTACAAGTGTGACTTTTGCGCGAAAGGTACAATAGACGATTTTCTGACAGATATTTGAAAAACAAAAATAATTCTGAAAGCGGCGTCAGATGGTGTTGATTCGACAGGGGATTCAGATCTTGACCTTGTTGGTTGGTTGTTATGATTTTAACTGGCAACTGGTATGAAGAAAACCCTCTTTTGCCGACTTTTCTAATGACGAATTTGGAACGACATACTGAAGTTTTTTTAAATCCCCGATGAAACTTGATTTGCATATCAATGTTTTGATCGGTAGGCCTCTATTCTATATAAAGCGCGCGCTTATCCACAATCGCATCCAGAATAGTAGTTGTAGTCTTAAAGTTATTTACTCGTAATATCGCTGCTATGACGATCCAATCGAGAGACGCAAGTTCAGTCTAAAACCCAATGACCTGGGCCTGCCTGTATACTAGATTAGTATGTAGGCCGGTCCAGCTAATTGGTTGCAGTCTGTACCCAATAGACTACCAAATGTTGTCACAAAGGCGGTTGGTTGAATCGCAAAGGTATCGCCGCAACACCTCAAAAGCTTGCACATTAGCAGGCTTGCCCCTTCTAGGCTGGCTTTAAATATTAATTTAGAGTTTGGTTGTTATAGGGTTTCCCAGATCGTCCGACCTGGTAATGCATCGGAGATCCCACACCGGAGAGAAACCATGCCAGTGCAAAATTTGTGGAAAAGGTACGATCCAAAAACCTTTCAGCGATTAGTCGGCTACTAACTGAGACTGGGAGACTCAGATCAGAACGAGAAAGCATTAAAGTATAGGATGTGAGGCCAATCACCCGAATTGATGGAGCGCGGCAGACGTGCCGCTCGCTCACTCATCGACCGAGCACTTTGCCTCGCTTTTCAAGAATATCCATGCGCTTTTGAAAACTTTTGACGGTTTATCGTTGCCAACCTTCTATAACAACGTCCTTTACGTATTTTTTTTTTATAAGTATTCATTTTTGGCAATGTGAGGGTTGAATTGAACGCGCCGACTTCCTTCCCGCAGCGTTCTCGCGCAGCAACAAGCTGACACGCCACATGCGCGTGCACACAGGCCACAAGCCCTATAAATGCACGTACTGCGAGAAAGCATTCGCGCAGAGCAACGACCTCACGCTGCATATCCGACGACACACAGGAGACAAGCCTTATATATGTGAAGTGTGCGGGGACCGGTTCATACAGGTGACGTTCTTTACGTGCCGTATCTCCCGAAGGCTGCGGCGCATCACCGGCGGGTTGGGAGCGACGCGGGGGCAGGGCGGCTGCCGGCGATGTGCCGTAGCCTTCACTCATTAGCTGCGCTTTATCTGTCATGTCAAGTGTAAGAGACTATAATGCATTTTTGCAAAGAAATCCACGTCAACAATCAGACAATAATTTATTTAATAATCAATAAGGTAATTCTTATGTTGATTGATTTTAACTTTGAACTCGTTTGAACTAGCTGCATAAGGTTTCTGCAGAAAAGGACAGTGCAAATCCGTTCAACACATTTACACGTTGCGCTTGTGTAGTGTCTATGAATAAGCGTAATAGTTGCACTGCATCGGAATCAAGAATAGTCTGTCTGTCTCTCTCGCGCGCGGTTTAACTTATGAATACCCATTCATAAGTTAAACCGCGCGTTAACTTATGAATGGGTGCAATAAAGTATATCGATATTGAATGGGTATAAAGGAGACAGTTAATGTTTTTGCTTATAAATATAAAGTGATCGAATTTTTCATTCGTGTGACGTGTCAAGTCAATCGAAGCGCGTTGTTGTGATGATTATTCATCTATTATTTACATTTTTAAACATACTGTATAGAGTGAAATTCTTTTGTGTGAGTACTGTGAACGTACCAACTCTAAATATACGATCTCTAGTATACTCAATTCAATTTTTGGATTAATGGCTTCTACTGTGGATCCATCCCTACAGTAATTCCGCCAATATCACGTGTTTGTGATCCATACTTAGAAGCAACTTGACAGCTAACCTAAAACCTCTTTGGAGGACATCTGTCAAGTTGCCCGTTATATTGTTATTGATTGTATGGATGACAATTAATTGCTTCTAAAAAAACTTCGCGTATTCTATGTGGAACTTTATTGTGTGCAATAAAGAATTGTGAATTGTGAACTAATATAACAGTTTTCTTTCCCATTCGTTTTTTTCAGGGCACAGCGCTACAAACCCACCGAAGAGCACACGGCCACTTTCCGGCAACTGCGCCTCCACCCTCGATCTTTGACCCAGGCCTGATGCAGCCGAGCAAGAACAACGCCAGTATCCTCAGGCTGCCCATGGGCGGCCCCCCACCCATGTATCCGCTGAGCCATAGCGGGCTATAAATACTACAGACCATTGACTGTACCACCTTCAAATAACGCGAAATGTCTTTTATCTATCCAATGTCATAAAGTTCGAATTACAAACTTGAAAACGAATTCATAATGAAGTACTTTGTAAAAGCAATACCGAAATCCAATTAAAATAGTAGTTTTATGAAACTGTTGCATAATGAGGGATATTAAAACACGAGTGGGTGTTTAATATTATAGTGTTTAATGGTATCCCACGAGAGTTTAAATATCTAGTTATGTGCAGTTTCATACACTACTTTATTTACTCTCATACTTAAGTGTCTCTCATACAAAATCAAAGATAAAACACAACAATATTTCCAAATACATCAGTGCTTAGACACAACAAAACATTGTCACGTAGACGTTTTGTTGCCGCCAAAACCCAGCATATCACAGCACATGTCCAAAAGTCCACTCCGCTGACGAAGAGGCTATCGAATGGCTGCTCAAGCTGCCACCGTTTGCTGGATGAGATCTCTTACTAGAGATAGCATGTTTTATTTCATTATGAAGTGTCTGTATTTTGTTATTAAAGTATGTTTATTGTATGTTATTATGATTGAAGAGTTATGACGTGGACGACTGCGACCAAACGCTAAATAAATAAATACAGCACATGCGCGGAGCATGGGCCACAGTATCAAACCTCTGATAACCTCTTTGTTTAAATCAGTTCTTCAGTTCTACATTTTCAATTCGCATGGGTGAGAATTGGGCTCCAGGGGCCCAATTCTCACCCATGTGAATTGAAAGCGTAGCGAAAAATATTGTAATCTTCGTATGAAATTTCGTAAACAATTCGCGTCTACAGTTTCAATTCGCATGGGTGAAAATTTGCGTCTACAGTTTCAATTCGCACGGGTGTGAATTGGGCTCCAGGGGCCTCATTATCGCCCATGCGAATTGAAAGGGTAGCGTAAAATCTTGTAATTTTCGTTTGAAATGTCGTAGACAATTTGCGTCTACAGTTTCAATTCGCACAGGTGAGAAATGGGCTCCAGGGGCCTTATTCTCGCCCATGCCAATGGAAAGGGTAGCGTAAAATCTTGTGATTTTGGTATGAAATGTCGTAGATAATTTGCGTTTACACTTTCAATTTGCACGGGTGAGAAATGGGCTCCAGGGGCCTAATTATCGCCCATGCGAATTGAATGGGTAGCGTAAAATCTTGTCATTTTTGTATGAATTGTCGTAGAAAAATTGCGTCTGCAGTTTCAATTTGCACGGGTGAGAGTTGGGCTTCAGGGGCCTAATTCTTGCCCATGCGAATTGAAACGGTAGCGTAAAATGTTGTCATTTTCGTATGAAATGTAGACAATTTGCGTCTACTGTTTTAATTCGCATGGGTGAGAATTAGGCTCCAGGGCCCCAATTCTCACCCATGTGAATTGAAAGCGTAGCGTAAAATATTGCTATCTTCTTATGAAATGTCTCAGTTAATTAGGGTCTACAGTTTCAATTCGCACGGGTGATAATTTGCGTATACAGTTTCAATTTGCACGTTTGACAATTGTGCTCCAGGGGCCTAATTCTCGCCCATGCGAATTGAAAGGGTAGCGTAAAATCTTGTGGTTTTGGTATGAAATGTCGTAGACAATTTGCGTCTACAGTTTTAATTCGCATGGGTAACAACTTCGCGTCTACAGCTTCTATTCGCACGGGTGAGATTGGGCTCCAGGGGCCTAATTATCGCCCATGCGAATTGATAGGGTAGCATAAAATCTTGTCAGTTTCGTATGAAATCGTAGAAAATTTGCGTCTGCAGTTTCAATTTGCACGGGTGAGTGTTGGGCTCCAGGGGCCTAATTCTTGCCCATGCGAATTGAAAGGGTAGCGTAAAATATTGTAATTTTCGCATGAAATGGCGTAGACCATTTGCGTCTACAGTTTCAATTCGCACGGGTGTAAATTGGGCTCCAGGGGCCTAATTCTCGCCCATGCGAATTGAAAGGGTAGCGTAAAATCTTGTAATTTTCGTATGAAATGTCGTAGACAATTTGCTTCTACAGTTTAAATTCGCATGGGTGGGAATTGGGCTCCAGGGGCCCAATTCTCACCCAAGTGAATTGAAAGCGTAGCGTAAAATATTGATATTTTCTAATGAAATGTCGCAGATAATTCGCGTCTACGGTTTCAATTCGCATGGGTAACACTTTGCGTCTACAGTTTTTATTCGCACGGGTGAGAATTGGGCTCCAGGCCTAATTATCGCCCATGCGCATTGAAAGGGTAGCGTAAAATCTTGTCATTTTCGTATGAAATCGTAGAAAATTTGCGTCTGCAGTTTCAATTTGCACGGGTGAGAGTTGGGCTTCAGGGGCCTAATTCTTGCCCATGCGAATTGAAACGGTAGCGTAAAATGTTGTCATTTTCGTATGAAATGTAGACAATTTGCGTCTACTGTTTTAATTCGCATGGGTGAGAATAAGGCTGCAGGGCCCCAATTCTCACCCATGTGAATTGAAAGCGTAGCGTAAAATATTGCTATCTTCTTATGAAATGTCTCAGATAATTAGGGCCTACAGTTTCAATTCGCACGGGTGATAATTTGCGTATACAGTTTCAATTTGCACGTTTGACAATTGGGCTCCAGGGGCCTAATTCTCGCCCATGCGAATTGAAAGGTTGGCGTAAAATCTTGTCATTTTCGTATGAAATGTCGTAAACAATTTGCGTCTACAGTTTCAATTTGCACGGGTGAGAATTGGGCTCCAGGGGGCCTAATTCTCGCCCATGCCAATTGAAAGGGTAGCGTAAAATCTTGTGGTTTTGGTATGAAATGTCGTAGACAATTTGCGTCTACAGTTTTAATTCGCATGGGTAACAACTTTGCGTCTACAGTTTCTATTCCCACGGGTGAGATTGGGCTCCAGGGGCCTAATTATCGCCCATGCGAATTGAAAGGGTAGCGTAAAATCTTGTCAGTTTCGTATGAAATCGTAGAAAATTTGCGTTTGCAGTTTCAATTTGCAAGGGTGAGTGTTGGGCTCCAGGGGCCTAATTCTTGCCCATGCGAATTGAAAGGGTAGCGTAAAATGTTGTAATTTTAGCATGAAATGGCGTAGACAATTTCCGTCTACTGTTTGAATTCGCATGGGTGTGAATTAGGCTGCAGGGCCCCAATTATCACCCATGTGAATTGAAAGCGTAGCGTAAAATATTGCTATCTTCTTATGAAATGTCTCAGATAATTAGGGTCTACAGTTTCCATTCGCACGGGTGATAATTTGCGTATACAGTTTCAATTTGCACTATTGACAATTTGGCTCCAGGGGCCTAATTCTTGCCCATGCGAATTGAAGGGGTAGCGTAAAATCTTGTAATTTTCGTATGAAATGTCGTAAACAATTTGCGTCTACAGTTTCAATTTGCACTGTTGAGAATAGGGCTCCAGTGGCCTAATTCTCGCCCATGCCAATTGAAAGGGTAGCGTAAATGCTTGTGGTTTTGGTATGAACTGTCGTAGAAAATTTGCGTCTACAGTTTTTATTCGCATGGGTAACAACTTTACGTCTACAGTTTCTATTCGCACGGGTGAGATTGAGCTCCAGGGGCCTAATTATCGCCCATGCGAATTGAAAGGGTAGCGTAAAACCTTGTCAGTTTCATATGAATTCGTAGAAAATTTGCGTCTGCAGTTTCAATTTGCACGGGTGAGTGTTGGGCTCCAGGGGCCTAATTCTTGCCCATGCGAATTGAAAGGGAAGCGTAAAATGTTGTCATTTTCGTATGAAATGGCGTAGAAAATTTCCGTCTACTGTTTTAATTCGCATGGGTGAGAATTGGGCTCCAGGGCCCCAATTGTCGCCCATGTGAATTGAAAGCGTAGCGTAAAATATTGCTATCTTCTTATGAAATGTCGCAGATAATTCGCGTCTACAGTTTCAATTCGCACGGGTGATAATTTGCGTCTACAGTTTCAATTTGCACATTTGAAAATTTGGCTCCAGGGGCCTAATTCTTGCCCATGCGAATTGAAAGGGTAGCGTAAAATGTTGTCATTTTCGTATGAAATGTCGTAGACTATTTGCGTCTACTGTTTAAATTCGCATGGGTGAGAATTGGGCTCCAGGGGCCTAATTCTCGCCCATGCCAATTGAAAGGGTAGCGTAAATTCTTGTGGTTTTGGTATGAAATGTCGTAGAAAATTTGCGTCTACAGTTTCAATTTGCACGGTTGAGAATTGGGCTCCAGGGGCCTAATTCTCGCCCATACGAATTGAAAGGGTAGCGTAAAATGTTGTCATTTTCGTATGAAATGTCGTAGACTATTTGCGTCTACTGTTGTAATTCGCATGGGTGAGAATTGGGCTCCAGGGGCCTAATTCTCGCCCATGCGAATTGAAAGGGTAGCGTAAATTGTTGTGGTTTTGGTATGAAATGTCGTAGAAAATTTGCGTCTGCAGTTTTAATTTGCACGGGTGAGAGTTGGGCTCCAGGAGCCTAATTCTCGCCCATGCGAATTGAAAGGGTAGCGTAAAATCTTGTAATTTTCGTATGAAATGTCGTAAACAATTTGCGTCTACAGTTTCAATTTGCACGGTTGAGAATTGGGCTCCAGGGGCTTAATTCTCGCCCATGCGAATTGAAAGGGTTGCGTTAAATCTTGTAATTTTCGTATGAAATGTCGTAAACAATTTGCGTCTACAGTTTCAATTTGCACGGTTGAGAATTGGGCTCCAGGGGCCTAATTCTCGCCCATGCCAATTGAAAGGGTAGCGTAAATTCTTGTGGTTTTGGTATGAAATGTCGTAGACAATTTGCGTTTACACTTTTGATTTGCCCGGGTGAGAATTTGGCTCCAGGGGCCTTCTTCTCGCCCATGCGAATTGAAAGGGTAGCGTAAAACCTTGTCAGTTTCGTATGAAATCGTAGAAAATTTGCGTCTGCAGTTTCAATTTGCACGGGTGAGTGTTGGGCTCCAGGGGCCTAATTCTTGCCCATGCGAATTGAAAGGGAAGCGTAAAATGTTGTCATTTTCGTATGAAATGGCGTATACAATTTGCGTCTACTGTTTTAATTCGCATGGGTGAGAATTGGGCTCCAGGGCCCCAATTGTCGCCCATGTGAATTGAAAGCGTAGCGTAAAATATTGCTATCTTCTTATGAAATGTCGCAGATAATTCGCGTCTACAGTTTCAATTCGCACGGGTGATAATTTGCGTCTACAGTTTCAATTTGCACGTTTGAAAATTTGGCTCCAGGGGCCTAATTCTTGCCCATGCGAATTGAACGGGTAGCGTAAAATGTTGTCATTTTCGTATGAAATGTCGTAGACTATTTGCGTCTACTGTTTAAATTCGCATGGGTGAGAATTGGGCTCCAGGGGCCTAATTCTCGCCCATGCCAATTGAAAGGGTAGCGTAAATTCTTGTGGTTTTGGTATGAAATGTCGTAGAAAATTTGCGTCTACAGTTTCAATTTGCACGGTTGAGAATTGGGCTCCAGGGGCCTAATTCTCGCCCATGCGAATTGAAAGGGTAGCGTAAAATGTTGTCATTTTCGTATGAAATGTCGTAGACTATTTGCGTCTACTGTTTTAATTCGCATGGGTGAGAATTGGGCTCCAGGGGCTTAATTCTCGCCCATGCGAATTGAAAGGGTTGCGTTAAATCTTGTAATTTTCGTATGAAATGTCGTAAACAATTTGCGTCTACAGTTTCAATTGGCACGGTTGAGAATTGGGCTCCAGGGGCCTAATTCTCGCCCATGCCAATTGAAAGGGTAGCGTAAATTCTTGTGGTTTTGGTATGAAATGTCGTAGACAATTTGCGTTTACACTTTTGATTTGCTTGGGTGAGAATTTGGCTCCAGGGGCCTTCTTCTCCCCCATGCGAATTGAAAGGGAGCGTAAAACCTTGTCAGTTTCGTATGAAATCGTAGAAAATTTGCGTCTGCAGTTTCAATTTGCACGGGTGAGTGTTGGGCTCCAGGGGCCTAATTCTTGCCCATGCGAATTGAAAGGGAAGCGTAAAATGTTGTCATTTTCGTATGAAATGGCGTAGACAATTTCCGTCTACTGTTTTAATTCGCATGGGTGAGAATTGGGCTCCAGGGCCCCAATTGTCGCCCATGTGAATTGAAAGCGTAGCGTAAAATATTGCTATCTTCTTATGAAATGTCGCAGATAATTCGCGTCTACAGTTTCAATTCGCACGAGTGATAATTTGCGTCTACAGTTTCAATTTGCACGATTGTAATTTTGGCTCCAGGGGCCTAATTCTTGCCCATGCGAATTGAACGGGTAGCGTAAAATGTTGTCATTTTCGTATGAAATGTCGTAGACTATTTGCGTCTACTGTTTAAATTCGCATGGGTGAGAATTGGGCTCCAGGGGCCTAATTCTCGCCCATGCCAATTGAAAGGGTAGCGTAAATTCTTGTGGTTTTGGTATGAAATGTCGTAGAAAATTTGCGTCTACAGTTTCAATTTGCACGGTTGAGAATTGGGCTCCAGGGGCCTAATTCTCGCCCATGCGAATTGAAAGGGTAGCGTAAAATTTTGTCATTTTCGTATGAAATGTCGTAGACTATTTGCGTCTACTGTTTTAATTCGCATGGGTGAGAATTGGGCTCCAGGGGCCTAATTCTCGCCTATGCCAATTGAAAGGGTAGCGTAAATTGTTGTGGTTTTGGTATGAAATGTCGTAGAAAATTTGCGTCTACAGTTTCAATTTGCACGGTTGAGAATTGGGCTCCAGGGGCCTAATTCTGGCCCATGCCAATTGAAAGGGTAGTGTAAATTCTTGTGGTTTTGGTATGAAATGTCGTAGAAAATTTGCGTCTGCAGTTTTAATTTGCACGGGTGAGAGTTGGGCTCCAGGGGCCTAATTCTCGCCCATGCGAATTGAAAGGGTAGCGTAAAATGTTGTCATTTTCGTATGAAATGTCGTAGACTATTTGCGTTTACTGTTTTAATTCGCATGGGTGAGAATTGGGCTCCAGGGGCCTAATTCTCGCCCATGCCAATTGAAAGGGTAGCGTAAATTGTTGTGGTTTTGGTATGAAATGTCGTAGAAAATTTGCGTCTACAGTTTCAATTTGCACGGTTGAGAATTGGGCTCCAGGGGCCTAATTCTCGCCCATGCCAATTGAAAGGGTAGCGTAAATTCTTGTGGTTTTGGTACGAAATGTCGTAGAAAATTTGCGTCTGCAGTTTTAATTTGCACGGGTGAGAGTTGGGCTCCAGGGGCCTAATTCTCGCCCATGCGAATTAAAAGGGTAGCGTAAAATCTTGTAATTTTCGTATGAAATTTAAACAATTTGCGTCTACTGTTTTAATTCGCATGGGTGAGAATTGGGCTCCAGGGGCCTAATTCTCGCCCATGCCAATTGAAAGGGTAGCGTAAATTCTTGTGGTTTTGGTATGAAATGTCGTACAAAATTTGCGTCTGCAGTTTTAATTTGCACGGGTGAGAGTTGGGCTCCAGGGGCCTAATTCTCGCCCATGCGAATTGAAAGGGTAGCGTAAAATCTTGTAATTTTCAAATGAAATGTCGTAAACAATTTGCGTCTACTGTTTTAATTCGCATGGGTGAGAATTGGGCTCCAGGGGCCTAATTCTCGCCCATGCCAATTGAAAGGGTAGCGTAAATTGTTGTGGTTTTGGTATGAAATGTCGTAGAAAATTTGCGTCTACAGTTTCAATTTGCACGGTTGAGAATTGGGCTCCAGGGGCCTAATTCTCGCCCATGCCAATTGAAAGGGTAGCGTAAATTCTTGTGGTTTTGGTATGAAATGTCGTAGAAAATTTGCGTCTGCAGTTTTAATTTGCACGGGTGAGAGTTGGGCTCCAGGGGCCTAATTGTCGCCCATGCGAATTGAAAGGGTAGCGTAAAATGTTGTCATTTTCGTATGAAATGTCGTAGACTATTTGCGTCTACTGTTTTAATTCGCATGGGTGAGAATTGGGCTCCAGGGGCCTAATTCTCGCCCATGCCAATTGAAAGGGTAGCGTAAATTGTTGTGGTTTTGGTTTGAAATGTCGTAGAAAATTTGCGTCTACAGTTTCAATTTGCACGGTTGAGAATTGGGCTCCAGGGGCCTAATTCTCGCCCATGCCAATTGAAAGGGTAGCGTAAATTCTTGTGGTTTTGGTATGAAATGTCGTAGAAAATTTGCGTCTGCAGTTTTAATTTGCACGGGTGAGAGTTGGGCTCCAGGGGCCTAATTCTCGCCCATGCGAATTGAAAGGGTAGCGTAAAATCTTGTAATTTTCGTATGAAATGTCGTAAACAATTTGCGTCTACAGTTTCAATTTGCACGGTTGAGAATTGGGGTCCAGGGGCTTAATTCTCGCCCATGCCAATTGAAAGGGTCGCGTAAAATCTTGTTTGTTTGGAATGAAATGTCGTAGACAATTTGCGTCTACAGTTTCTATTCGCACGGGTAAGATTAGGCTCCAGGGGCCTAATTATCGCCCATGCGAATTGAAAGAGTAGCGTAAAATCTTGTCATTTTCGTATGAAATCGTAGAAAATTTGCGTCTGCAGTTTCAATTTGCACGGGGGAGTGTTGGGCTCCAGGGGCCTAATTCTTGCCCATGCGAATTGAAAGGGTAGAGTAAAATGTTGTCATTTTCGTATGAAATGTCGTAGACAATTTGCGTCTACAGTTTCAATTCGCACGGGTGTGAATTAGGCTCCAGGGGCCCAATTCTCACCCAAGTGAATTGAAAGCGTAGCGTTAAATATTGCTTTTTTCTAATGAAATGTCGCAGATAATTCGCGTCTACTGTTTCAATTCGCAGGGGTGATAATTTTCGTCTACAGTTTCAATTCGCGTGGGTAACAACTTTGCGTCTACAGTTTCTATTCGCACGGGTGAGATTGGGCTCCAGGGGCCTAATTATCGCCCATGCGAATTGAAAGGGTAGCGTAAAATCTTGTCATTTTCGTATGAAATCGTAGAAAATTTGCTTCTGCAGTTTCAATTTGCACGTTTGACAATTGGGCTCCAGGGGCCTAATTCTCGCCCATGCGAATTGAAGGGGTAGCGTAAAATCTTGTAATTTTCGTATGAAATGTCGTAAACAATTGCGTCTACAAATTCAATTTGCACGGTTGAGAATTGGGCTCCAGGGCCCCAATTCTCACCCATGTGAATTGAAAGCGTAGCGTAAAATATTGCTATCTTTTTATGAAATGTCGCAGATAATTATGATCTACAGTTTCAATTCGCACGGGTGATAATTTTCGTCTACAGTTTCAATTTGCACGTTTGACAATTGGGCTCCAGGGGCCTAATTCTCGCCCATGCGAATTGAAGGGGTAGCGTAAAATCTTGTAATTTTCGTATGAAATGTCGTAAACAATTGCGTCTACAAATTCAATTTGCACGGTTGAGAATTGGGCTCCAGGGGCCTAATTCTCGCCCATGCCAATTGAAAGGGTAGCGTAAATTCTTGTGGTTTTGGTATGAAATGTCGTAGAAAATTTGCTTCTGCAGTTTCTATTCGCACGGGTAAGATTGGGCTCACGGGGCCTAATTATCGCCCATGCGAATTGAAAGGGTAGCGTAAAATCTTGTTATTTTCGTATGAAATCGTATAAAATTTGCGTCTGTAGTTTCAATTTGCACGGATTTCAATTTGAGTGTTGGGAGGCCTAATTCTTTCCCATGCGAATTGAAAGGGTAGCGCAAAATGTTGTCATTTTCGTATGAAATGTCGTAGACAATTTGCGTCTACTGTTTTAATTCGCATGGGTGAGAATTGGGCTCCAGGGCTATCTGAATTGAAAGCGTAGCGTAAAATATTGCTATCTTCTTATGAAATGTCGCAGATAATTTGCGTCTACAGTTTCAATTCGCACGGGTGATAATTTGCGTCTACAGTTTCAATTTGCACGTTTGACAATTGGGCTCCAGGGGCCTAATTCTTGCCCATGCGAATTGAAAGGGTAGCGTAAAATGTTGTCATTTTCGTATGAAATGTCGTAGACAATGTGCGTCTACTGTTTTAATTTGCATGGGTGAGAATTGGCCTCCAGGGCCCCAATTCTCACCCATGTGAATTGAAAGCGTAGCGTAAAATATTGCTATCTTCTTATGAAATGTCGCAGATAATTCGTGTCTATAGTTTCAATTTGCACGGGTGATTTTTTGGTGTTCTAAGTTAATAATAACACATTGAATACGACACACTAACTGCTCGTAGTAAATTTTTTGCTGTAAATAGAGTACATCCTACTTAGTTAGGGTCAATAAAAATTCTTTACAAAAGTTGTTATTTTGTGAAAAAACGGCTTATCCTAGGGTTTTGCAATTCAGTATTGCGATAGTATTGAGTAAGATATAGCGCTAGGTGTTTTTCGTTTGACTTTGCGTTGCTTTGTTAGGGAGATATCAAGCCATTTAGGTATTTTAAAGAAGTACCAAATGCTCCCAAACGGAAGTGTTTTTGTGAGATATTTCAGCCCCCGTGTATAAACAAATGCTGAAATTTCGGCCACATCTATCACTAACAACACACTAAACATCTGCATACTCAAAATCTCTCTAAGCCATACTTTCTGGCTAGGATCACGTTCTCGCGCCCCACGTTTTTATAGTTTGTACATAGAATTTATAAAAAATATAAACAGATTTTTATTTTCTGCTTTTTAGTGCACATAGAAGTGTATTTTTTGACCGAGCGAGCGAAGCGAAGCGTCTCTGTTTCAGGTTTGGGCAAAAATGCTTTCGTATGTCCGGTTGTTCTCCTCTACAGGTCGCATTTATGAACCGATTCTCGTGAAATTTTGTGAGCAGGTTGGAAAAATAAATAGAATTTTTTACTCGAGCCAGTTTTTTTATTTTTTTCAAAATGGCGGAGATATGGGGTTTTAAAATGTAAAAAAATCGCTACAACCCAAACGGCACAATGGATATTAACAAATGAGGTGTCGTTGGATTCGTAAAGACCATGAGAGTGAAACAGACTATATAATTTTAGTAAAAAGTCAATAGGTTGTATTAAAGATCGCGAAATGTAGTTTACAAAGTTGTTGGTGCGGCTACTTTCATACTGCATGTACGTAACCAGGTACATTCATAAGTTTGTATGTGTTATTGAAAGAAAATTATTTGGGTTATTTTTTTTATGTGTGTTAGCAGTTCAGCTTTCCCACCGACATACTCGCGAGGTCTACAGCTCACAGAGCCACTAGTTTAGTTTTTTTAAACTATTATTCATTCAGTATAAGGATTAATGAGATGATACACTACTAAGACACTTGTATATTTTTAAATGTAAAATGATGCATTTATGCATTTGAAAAAAAAAAATGGTTTCAATTATTATAAGTATTAAGATTTATTTATAATTTTTCTTTACTGTAAAAGAGAAGAAAATGTAAAATTTGCGTATTTAGTTTATTAACCCACCATCAACATAACATTAACGTACAACAACCAGGTAAGTTAGCAAATGGCTAAAATAATGAGAATCTTTTTATGATGATAAACCAATTTCAGAAATTATATATAGGTAGAGGAACAATATGGGCCTTTAGAGGTCTAGGCGGCAGGCACGCCAAGTTTAATAAGCGCCGCACCTTCACATCGATTCTGTCTGACCTTAACATAATGCCGATAAATCGTGTACCTACTGATTTCTGTTTACGGTACACCGTTTTGTTTCTTGCAGTTAAGTCCATCACACTGAAAATGAAAACATGAAATAATAGTAGATTGTATCATAAGGGAGCAAAATAATATTTTTACGGCGAGGGCGCTTATTTGAAGCCAGAGCGAAGTGAGGGATTCTATTCTTTAGTAGAATCCTGAACGTAGCGGGGGATTCAATGTACATCGCCCGAGCCAAAAATATATTTTGCGCCCGAGTGATACACCCTCTATAGAGAATAAAAGGCGCAGGCTCAAATAGTTCAGAATCTGGAATAGAATCCCGTCATATTCATTTAACAATATGTTGCTACCAGCATTAGCGTCAAAAGTTTCAGAGTCTAATTCGATTGTAGATAAGTCGTCTAAGTATTTTTGGTTGATGCTATCTGTAGTGAGTTGAGCATCAATATCAATATTAAACACTGACTGACTATTCCGAGTTGTCTGGCACGATCCGAAATACATTGTTCCAATATCCATATTATGCTTAGATGGCGAGTAGCTCTCTAAAGAGAGAAAACAGCTGAGGCACCTGAGACGTACACTGAATGGAGTTTCACATGACCACAAAGCTTGGTGCACTTTAATGGTACCTCTAAATGCCGGGATGAGAGGCGGAAACCTTTTTTGTTTAATCTCTTGCTCTGAAATCACAGATACTTCAACGCTTTGAACATTTTTGTGAATCAGTTCTTCAAATTCTTCGAGCCATTTTTGTCTTTTCCCCACCCTAATACTCCCACATCCCCACGTGTCCCGAATGCTTGAAATAGCTATTATTAAAAATATAACTCTAAAACTACTGATTTCCAACGGTTCCCGTATTTTGATATCGTCTATAAATATGTACATTAATCTACATTTAAAAACCATCATGCATAACTGCATAAGCATCTGCGACCGCAGTCGTTCTAAGTCCTTCCGTTTAATTTACCTCGCTCGAATGATGTAAAGTATTATGCTTACGTCGGGGTGTAAGTAGCTATTTCAACCTCGAATTATATTTGCCCTCGGGCGTCTAAATATCTCGGGTAGACTCGATCCTTAGCGCCCTTTGCGAGCTGCGCTAGTAGTTAATTAATAGTAGTTTGTTACACAAGGGTTGAAAGAGAGCTAGGCTTCGGAAACGCGAAGTTTCACGGACTCTTTTGACAGCAGCAAAACCTCTCCTGAGCTCGGATGATGTAATAGTACATTACTTCAGAGGGAAGAAAGTGACAGTTCCATACCGAGATTATGGCATTTGCGCCACGAGCTTGCGAGGGGCGCAAACCATTTGAGGTATGGAACTGTACTTTATCCTGAGGTATGTATAGTGCTTTTTATTACACCTACGAGGAAAATTATAGACATAAATGCATAGAAATCTGCAGTACTTATGAAAATTTCATACGTTGGCAAAAGGAAAAGAAAACGACTTCATTTTCTGAAAATGTATTGCTCGAAGTTTTTGCGAAAATGCGCGGGCTTTTCCTTTTTTTATTCGCCCGTTTCTGGAGTAGGCTAAGATCATAAGGTCATGCAGCCAAGCCACTTCTTCCGTGATTCCGCGCGTTTTATATACAAAAATAATTTCGTTTTTAATTTTCTGTATGCACCAAGGAGGTTGGTAACTGGTAAAAAAAAAACTGTATGTGGCCAGTAACAATTTACTTGAAATTTAATTAGTAGACAGTTAAAAGTCTCTTTGCAGTATGACTGCTGACAAATAAAAAAAAAAAAAACCGGGTATGTAATGGAATTTCATACATACTTCCCACCCTTGGGTCGGAAGGATTTTCATACAAACTTCCATACCTTGGGATGAAAGGATTTGAAGGGCGGGATAAAGGCGTTTCTTCCCTCTAATTGGTATAATTAGTATGTATTTTCAGAGCAGGTGTGATAAAAATAGTACATTACTTCAGAGGGAAGAAAGTGACAGTTCCATACCGAGATTATGGCATTTGCGCCACGAGCTTGCGAGGGGCGCAAACCATTTGAGGTATGGAACTGTACTTTATCCTGAGGTATGTATAGTGCTTTTTATTACACCTACGAGGAAAATTTTAGACATAAATGCATAGAAATGTTTATATTTAGTTAAAAGTACAATTATTAAAAGTGCAGCTATTATAGATAATCGAAGTTTTTGCGAAAATGCGCGGGCTTTTCCTTTTTTTATTCGCCCGTTTCTGGAGTAGGCTAAGATCATAAGGTCATGCAGCCACTTCTTCCGTGATTCCGCGCGTTTTATGTACAAAAATAATTTCGTTTTTAATTTTCTGTATGCACCAAGGAGGTTGGTAACTGGTAAAAAAACTGTATGTGGCCAGTAACAATTTACTTGAAATTTAATTAGTAGACAGTTAAAGTCTCTTTGCAGTATGACTGCTGACAAATAAAAAAATAAAAAAACCGGGTATGTAATGGAATTTCATACATACTTCCCACCCTTGGGTCGGAAGGATTTTCATACAAACTTCCATACCTTGGGATGAAAGGATTTGAAGGGCGGGATAAAGGCGTTTCTTCCCTCTAATTGGTATAATTAGTATGTATTTTCAGAGCAGGTGTGATAAAAATATATTTTTATCTTACCTGGGTAGTACAGTGTTTTCCATGGCACTAAAAAAATACCACGGTATTTTATACTGAAGAAGTACCAAGCTACCCTTAAATTTCAAATATTCTAGCTTTTTTTTTCAATTTACGACTCATTGGCCTAGTTTCAGTCAGCATTAATCACTCCTTAAACTTTATTGAGTCCCGGTCTTTCAAGAGACTAATAAACAGTCAGATACCTTTAACACGTCATGTAGTGGGAAATGTCAAATGCATCAGACAAACAGGAGGATAATAAACGCTTTCGGTGGAGTGAAAGATTGGCACTAAGAAACATGTTTGTCCTGGTTTATTATTTATACGTCCTATACCTATACCAATACAAGTTTACAACACAAACAATACTTTATTTACGTATTAGGATAAAAAAATAATACGTATTCTATTGAATTATTTAAAACTAGGTGCATACCTACTGTTTCTCTAATGGCGGCACCACAATGCGTTATGCGTTATGTTATGTCAGAAAATAGGTTTTCGTTATTTATACTTCTTTTATGTTTGGTTTTGTGTTTTTTTATTCATCTTTTGTATCTATCAAATACAACTTCAAAATTTTCTAGCCCGCACCCTTTCTTTGCCTTTTTTCTTTGTCGGTTTACTGTTTGTAATAACTTAGTAAGCAATAGATCAGGTGATGCTTGGCTCTTAGGCGATTATATTCGACTATAGCTGAATGTTGTGCTTTAATGTTACTAAAGTAAAAAGAAACGGTTTCGAGTACAAAAAACAACGTTTTACTCTTGTTTTACTTTATAACAAATCAACAACTTATTGGACAAACCAAACTGAACTAAAAATAAAACCTCATAATTTTTACTTCCTACATAAATATACTTTATAAAAAATCAACAACTTAAAAAACCCTACAGGGGAGATACCGAAAAAAAAAACAACGTTTTACTTTATAACAAATCAACAATTCCTTGTTTCCTGGCTGCGAACGACAATTGTGAACAGACTCGCGCAGAACTCTGCTTTCGTCGAAATTCAAAGTTACAAACCCATTACAAATATTTTCTTGGTACATCTCCAATTGGTTGTACCGTTTTTAGGGTTCCGTAGAGAAACAAGGAACCCTTATAGTTTCGTCAAGTCTGTCTGTCCTTCCGTCCGTCCGTCCGTCCGTATGTCACAGCAACTTTATTCCAAAATTATTAGGACTACACAGTTGAAACTTGGTACGTAGATGTATTCTATGAACCGCTTTACGATTTTTATACAAAAACTGAAAAAAAATAAAAAATTAAGTGGGGCTCCCCATACATGAAACTGAAATCATTTTTTTTTCATCAAACCTACATGTCTGTAGATTCAAAATTTAAAAAATGTAGTGGAGGTTCCTAAAGCCATTTTTCCTCAAAGTCAATCTTTAAAGAGACAGACCCATCCAAAGTGGAAAAAATTGTGTCCCCCCCCCTCTAACTTTTAAAGTAAGAGAGTGATAAGATAAATCTATAAAAAATATATGCTGTGTATCTCAATATAAACTTTCGATGAAAATTTCGCACTTGGCCACTTTTTTGTTTTCTATATTCAGTGTAAATTGATGCCCACTGTATAGATAGAATTTTTTACCCTTCTCACTTTACACGAACACCACTTCCCGAACCCCCGTGATTAAAATCAGATTTATCAAAATCAGATTTTTAATCGGTTAAGCACAACAAGCACTTCTTTAATGTGTGAGACTTGTAAGTTGTAATGCAACAATAATCATGCAGCAAACTAAAAAAAAACAACTACCCATCACACTGTAAAAAAAAAACAATACTCTTAACTTTATTGCTAGGAAAATAAAAATGGCTTGACGAATCGCTACTTTTTGTAGACTTGACGAATTTAGACTAAAAAGAGGCTTGACGAATCAATCCTTAAAGTTGACTTGACGAATTGGCCTTCTTTTGGGACTTGACGAATCGCACCTATAATAAATACATTTTTGGACGCTTGACGAATTGCAACTAAATATTGACTTAACGAATTGTCTCCTAGATCGTGCTACATAAGCTTGCCCACAAGAGAACATGGATGACCTTATATCAATGAGAGCATTATTCAAACTTAGCCCTTGCCTTTTATGTATAGTGATAGCATAGGCGACACAGATTGGAAATTGTTCACGGTGAACGAATGCTCTATTGAAAATTTTAAGGATTTTTATTAATTACACATCTGAGTAGATCTGATCGTCGCCAACAGGTTATTTGTTATGTGCCTTATTCGGCCGCATAAGACGAAGTGTTGAGGGCTTATTCGTCGATATTTGCTTTATTCGCACGCATAACGCCGCATTAGCAGGCAAGTGAGTAGCTGCTTTAAGTGTAGAAGGGCATATTTGGTGTTCGCTTACATAACGAATATTTGGGTGAATACAGCGTATAGCCGCATAACGAATAACGAAGTGTGGTGCCGCCGCCATAAAAAAATAGCAAATATTTAATACCATAACTATTACTAACCTCGGATTTGCAATCATCTCCAAGACACTACAGTAATAAAATAAACAGTCAAGTGCGAGTAGGACACGCTCACCAAGGGTTCCGATCACACTTGTAGATTGTTTCCTCGTAACTGGTGTTATTAGGTTCACAAGTAAGTACATAAAAAATAGAAGTATGATTTCATCCATTTTAACCAAATTACATGTATACATATTTTTGCCAAAAGACAGAAATTTACAGTTTTCCGATTTTTACCTTTACTTGTGCTATAACTTTGCTTTGTACCCTTGATGATTCTAGGTCAACGGGAAGAAACCCTATAAGTTTTGAGTCCATTGCGCTAACTATAGAAATCGATCAATTTTACGGCATAAACGGTCGTTTTGCGTAGACCTTGAATAGAAGGTTCATTTTTTCACAGCTTGAGACCACAGACCTGAGAAATTGATATAACTGTCAACTTGATACCCACGCATTCCCGATAAAAGAGTTCTTGACGGACGGACGGACGGACAGACTGACAGACAGACGGAAAACGAAGTGATCCTATTCTATTCCATTCTTCTTTAAGGGCCTTTGTGCATGCCCCCTTCTCCCGCTCTCTTATTTCAGCCAACCCAACTCCTGCACAACCTCGAGTAGGAGGCCCTGGTCTGGAATTGATCCTATAAGGGTTTTTCTTTCCTTTTAAGGATCGGAAATTCCGAACCCCAAGAACACGACTCAATGCTGGTTGAATATTTTTTTCTTGCATGTTATTTAATAAGCTGTATTATTCCTTTAAATATACTTAATTCAAAAACATATCCCAATCGATGTTCACACTCTTTTATGCTCACAAATAACTAGCTTAGTACGGCCTAACGTGGCATTAAAATCGCAGGTAAACGGCTAGTTCTGATTTTTTTATATATTGCTAGGAACACTACCAGTAGCATACACAAAGGATAATGCTACGAATGTATTAAAAAAAACCCAGGCTCGGCGCAAACAAAACTTAACTCAAATAATTGGTATAATTGAGTAATAAAATAATCCATGAAAGACATGATGGAAATCGATGGCTAAGTGCGCGAAATTGCTATTCGAGTTTTACAGTCGTCATACTAATATGTATTCTATTAATATATCATTGCAGTTTAAAAGCGTAAAGTAGCCCTTCTATGAAGTGATTATTACTATCGCATGCTGTAAGAGCACGTTACACTACCTGTTTTTAAGAAGTGGAGCCACCTGGATTTGTGATGCAGGGGAAAGCGGGGGAGGGGGGCAAAGTTTGTATGAACAAAAAAAGTACAGCCCCTAGTCACGCATAATAGGGTATCTATTTAAGTAACTGGCCTCTGTACCCCGTATGGGAAAAAGCGTAACGCTCCATCAACTCTATATGTTTTTATTTGTTCAATCATTATTTTTCTATCCGAACTTACCTAAGATTTTAAGGTGTTATGGTGTCCAACTTGTTATGATATTTAAGGTGTTATGGTGTCCAACTTGTTATGATATTTTTTTTTAATTTCTGGGTAAGAAAGTAGGGAGTGTTGTACCTTTCTGAACTCCTTATTAAATGCGCCAACTTTTGAATGAACTTGCCGAGGGTAGTACGGTACCTATGTTATTTTTTCGTAATGATGAGTCGAAGTTGAGCTAAACGATTTTCTCAAACCGCGACTCTACCAAACTACGTATTTTTTCTTGCAATCTGACGCAATAATCCGCTCAACTCGTAACTGTCATCAATAGAAAGGTTCTTTATGATCATGTTATTAAAGAATTCGCAGGAAAATTGCTAAGTTTGTCATCACTATAACCACTTTGCCAGGGGCAATTGTATGATAATCGACTCCTTCGGGAGTAGAGTAAAAGGCTGGAGATGTGCGCAGATAGTAAACTATTTTATTATTAGAAATACTAGCTTAAACTTATATAAATCTGTACAAACTTACGTGGTTAAAATATAGATACTTTATCTGTGACGGTCGACAACTTATCTAAACAAAACGTGAAAATATGATTAACATAGTCGACCGTCACAACCGCAAATGTGATAAAAGGAGTTATTTTTTTTAAAGCCTATATTTTTTTAACCAATTACTTACATAATATATATATTAGACCCTGTATGGGCCGGGCCTTCACCTGGTGCCCGCTTGACGTTGAGTTTTGGGACACCCTGTATGAGAAGCTGTAATTTGGCAGTTAGGTACCTAGTCTAAAGATCCAGGACGTAAGTTCAGTAACTTTTAGGGTTTCGTATCTCAGAAGCAGAAACCATTATAGGATCACTCGTCCTTCTGTCCGACCGTCCGACCATCACAGGCAATTTACTCAGAACATATTGGACCGACATATCAATATCTATGACCCAAAGACAGAGGTGCAATGTAAATATGGAATACGGGGGCCACTTTAAAATTTGTGGGGCTAAATAAGAAAAATAAATTAAAAAATTAAAAAATTCAAAAATATGCCATGTGTCTTGTGACATCAAATGAAAGCGCATGGTGTGAGGGTCATGTATTTTTGTGTGCGTGTGGATTGAGTGACTTGTTCCATCTAGTCATACAGTTAGTTCTACATGTATGACTAATAAGAAAAAAAAGTCCGCTTAGTTCTACATCCATGTATGACTTCTTTGAACACGTAAAATGGTACTTTTTTGTTCTGTCTAGTCATACACCTGCACGATTCAAATGTCCCGCACTAGTAGTGTGACCACAAGTCGCTTGTTTTGCGAACTTACTTACGATTAAAACAAATTACTCGTCGTCACACTGGTGTGACAATATGGTGTAGCCACGAGTCTGCAGTGAATTTTATATGTGTACAAAACGAGTTTTTTATTTATTATTTTTTATATTTATTAATATTTAATCTTATAATCAATCAAAATATTTCCCCTTAACTATCGTCTACTATCTGACTTCTCCTCTCTAATTATAACCTAACGCAACATTTGTAGGAATGTTCCTATAGATATTTCGTTATTTATTAACATCATCTGCACCTCGATAATAACTTCATCATTTGATACGCTGTTTCTGCATCGATTTTCTCTTCTGCCCTGTATTACATCTTGGACTGCCAATTCTGATAATGCCGCATCCTCTTGAAACGCAAGTAATATCTTCATGACGGTCATATTTCTTGTTTTGCAGTTGTTATTTAGATTTAAATGCCAAGATTCAACATTATTGGTCGTCCGGTGTCTCTGACCGAATACGCACCACATCTCGATAAAGTCGTTATTTTTTAGCCAATAGTTTTCGAAATAACGTATAAAATCTTCCATAACGTACTTGTATGTGACCATTGTCTGCTTTATGTAAGCCCATCCATTTTTATGTGTGTTGAAGGGAGAAGCGGCAGAACTTTTGTCAATGCGATAATTTTTTTTGGCCATTTCTTCTTTTCATAGCCCAGTTGTTTCGATTTCTTATGTATGCTATTAATGAAATGATAAAAACATCCATGGACTCTAATGTTTGGAAATACCTTTAGAAGTGCTTGTCTCGTCGCTTCTTCAAAGTCGATTTTGAAATCAGTGGGTTGCCAGTTTGGAATCTGAGATTTGATAAGATGGAATAAAATTTCGTACGAATTCTTAGTTCCATCAGACATAAGGGCATATATTACTGGTACCTATAACATTTGTGTTCTGGGTGGTGCTTGAGAAGTCCGCGTGAATTGTATAAATCTGTTTGAAACATGGAGGGCAAGCTTTGAATGTACCATCACCAAATAATTCTTTTGCATTTGGCAATAATTTTCGCATTTCTTCTGAGCAAAAGCAAATTATTCTAATTCCATTGCAGTTATAATCTGCGAGAAGAAAAGATTTGAATTTAGGCGGTATTTCTACCTCCGCTCCGCAGCATATTTATAACAAATTTTAGAGACTCCAGCTTCCTTATTTCTGTGGTTGTATAATGAAGTTTTTATAGACTTAAATCTTGGAATTTCCTGCACAAAGTTCATTCCTTAATTTTTGAGGTCAATCTTCGTTTCTTTGAAGTGTTTAACAACTGATTTAGATAAATCCTTTGCAACATTTAATTTACACTGTGCAATTTTAAGATCCACCATATTCTTCGCAACGTTTTTGTGGCAAGATCATGTGACAAAAAGTATAATCTGTGAAATAGTGACAGCCGTCAAAAATAGTGACACCTGTCAAGATCATGACTACTGTCAAAAATCGCAACACCTGTCAAAAATAATGACACCTGTCAAAAATAATGACACCTGTCAAAAATCGTAACACCTGTCAAAAATAATAAAACCTGTCAAAAATAATGACACCTGTCAAAAATAGTGATAGCTGTCAAAATCATGACACCTGTCAAAAATCTATAAGTGAAGTAATTGGAAGTTTGCTGGAAGAGACCTCTTTTAGGAATAGGCTCGCCTTTGCCATAACCAGTTTATATCTTAATTCATGCCAATATCTTTATTACATAATCGTGTAGGTGTATGACTAGACAGAACAAAAAAGTACCATTTTACGTGTTCAAAGAAGTCATACATGGATGTAGAACTAAGCGGACTTTTTTTTCTTATTAGTCATACATGTAGAACTAACTGTATGACTAGATGGAACAAGTCGATTGAGTGAGCAAAAAATGCTTATCAGTTAGTAAAAGTTCTAAAACAACCAACGTAACAAAAGGGTCAAAATATTACTCATATACACCTTAAATCTGTCAAGTGACAAGGCGGGTAATGCTAAAGTGCGCCCCGCGCCCCGCCCGCGTCGCTCCCGCCTTCGCGCATGTCACCGCGCGTTCAGTCTGGCCGAGGCCGTTTACCTGCGATTTTAGCGATTTAATGTGTCGGTTAGACTTGCGTGGCTACATACTTTTGCTAAACAGTCATCAGCGGTACACTGAAAAATAAAATTTTAAAATATAAGCTAAGTAGTCCTCGTAAGAGCTCCGTGTTCTAGTGGGTTTCACGCTTGCTTCTCACTCAGAGATGCAGGTTCGAATCCCGTTGCTGACCAACAAGATATTTAATTTGTCTGTATCTAATCGGACGCTCCGTGTTTCGGATTGGCTACTATCACTATTGGTAATATTTAGCAGTCGTAAAACCCCTTCACCAGCCCGCACAGAGCCAGCGTAGTGGAATAATGCTCAATCTTACTCGTATCCGGGTAAAGGCCTGTGCCCCTCGATGGGGACATTAATGGGCTACATTTACTTTTTAGTAGTACCTACCTAGTGTAATTTATTTTGCGATAAGGTTATTTTAAAGTTAGGCTAAATTAAACCAAAAGTCCCCAAAATAAGAACAGTATCCATCCATCCTTACTCTAGCGATACAGCCCATGCCTTGACACTGCAGGAAACAAATTAAACATGGATTATTTCATAATATCATAGGTCCAACGGCAGATTGGTGACATTTTTAAGATTTGAAATGCAGGTAAAGTACTTACCGCTGCTATGCAATTAATTTCTAAGCACTAAAACAAAAAGTATGTGGTTTAGTAAGTCGGTAAACTAATATCGATTACGTGGCGATCTTTCAACACCTAGATAACTAAACATTACTTTATTTGACACATTTTAAGTACCTACTTAAACAGAAAGATCAACGCTATAGTACAGTTTGTGGGGGGAAATTAGAGGCTCTGGCTACAAAAGGTGGAGTAGTTTTGTTTTCGATTTGTATTGCTTATGTACAGTCAGTGACACGTTAGCGTACGGTCTATAAGCATCTAGATTAAGTCAAATAAAGTAATCTGTTTAGTTATCTTGGATGCTAATGCTCCAGCCCCAGCAATTCAGGTTACCTGCTGCTTTGACCCATATTCATATCACTTTAAAGGTGGCACATACAAAACAGGTCGAAATTTTCGGAAATGCATCTGACCCCTATGCACTATAGAATGTTCATCACTGAATACAAAAATATCACCCTTGCCTTACCTAGATGCTTAATCTAGATGTTTATAGACCGTACGCTAACGTGTCACTGACTAAGAATAAGAATATATTTATTAAGGCAAGATTAAAGCTAGGTGTATTATAAGTTATCGTTTGTGCAAATACAATTTATACCTACAGGAGTTAGACTGCGGCCCCACACTAGGCTGATCCTGTATCGTGGGTGCCAGAGTATGCTTAGCAGAATGGGAAATGTTGTACGTAATATACAACCAAAAAATAAAAGTTAAGATAGGTAGGTAAGTACTTAGAAACATTTAAAAAAAATCAAAATATACACATTTAAAATATTATACACTTTTAAAATGTACACAGCGCAATATTAGTAGAGAGGTGACTGTAAAAAGGTATTGTATATTACACAAGTCGGTACAACTGACACATTACGTCACGAAATTTTGTCCGCAAACCTCAGATTTGGATTCAGCACCCCAAAATACATATAGAATGAAATTAATTAGTACTCCCCCGAAACATTCCTAGTAACACAATTTAACTAAACTATTTACCGTTGCAATGCAAGCTGGAGTTTCACACTGCGAAAAAAATAGAAATACGATATAAGTATGTGTGCACAAGGCCGGCAAAACATAAATGACACATGTCATACTTCGTCAAAATCTTATACGGATGGTAGCACTCACACAAACGCATTTCTCAGATCTCGCAAGTTAATACGACATTTTTTTTATTAGCAAGGCGGCTGGACTGTATCATGTGTATTAACACATTTCTACCTGTTATCTGTTCATTATATTATATTATTTGTAGACATTTACAAATATACATGAAACACGTAATTTTTGCCTCTTTACCATTATTTTTTTGGACCACTCTGTGGGAGAAGAAGGGCTAAGAAACTAACACACCGTCTTTTATCTCTTTTAAATTAGTTATATTCTTAGCTAATAAAGTGGTACCTACAAAATTAACATCAATAAAATTTCAAAATCTCCGGCGGTAAATATTAAGTATTTTGTTACATTACTTTAGATAGAGTTAGAGAATGCATTGACCCTTGAAATGATTTCGTTCGCGAGATATCATTTTTCGTGCCTCTCCTTGTTGACGTTGTTGTCATGTCAGGCTTGTAATCTGGAGACTATCATGATGACATGAATTACGAAAACCACGAGAAGTGAACCCTCACCGCAGTCAACTTCTTCCAAACCCCCCCCCCGAAGAAGTCCGTAAAATTGTGTATAACTATTTGTTTTTTTTGTCATTTTGCTGTATTGTATAACAAATAGTATAACTAGATGGACTAACCGTTTCATAATTATGTTATAAAGAGCAAGAGGTTTATAATTCATAATTCAATTTAAAGCTGCCAATCTTCAGTATTTAGACTCTAACTATCTCTATAATCTAGAAAGTATGTGAATCTGCTCAGATATTTATGTACCATGCCATGTACATTTATATTTGAAGCCTTGGTTTTGCTCATATATGAACTCGATTGTACATTATAATATCCAAAAGCCTCGAACCTGATTGCCTCCAGATTTAACTCACCCGTGCCATACAATTGACACCATCACACTGAAATTTTAAAAGTAAACAACAGTTAGGGGACGTGGTTAGGGGGGGTTAAAATTATAGAATCGTGTTGGTTTTTGTTTTGACGAATAAAGCAGTAATAGTATATTTCATTACAAGTGCGGAAAGGCTGTCATTGCAAAGAGTTCCGACAAATGTCTACCCGAGCCGAGGCGCAGCCGAAGGCGAGGGTTGACTGTCGGAACAAGATGCAATGACGGTTGCGCACGTGTACTGAACGACTATTTTTAATACAGTTGCAAAAAAATAAAGCAATTTAATAAAATTAAAAAAAACGCAATAAACTCAACTAACTAATCATTTATTTCTTATAAACGTTATAATTCACATATACACTGAAATTGGTAGTTTTTATACTAACTGGGGAAGTTTTAGGTTGCATATTTACTGTTTAAGACAAACTAAGTATTATTAATTTCGTATGATTGTTCATGTAGAGTAAGTGCGGCAAATATGGACCACCAATAACTATTTCGAAAATAAAACCAAGTAATACATTTAAACAGAAACATTTTAATTATTAATCAGTCTTATGTTTAATCATCCATCATAAACAAACAAAAAAATATGAACTTCTCCACAATTAACGAAAATAAAATTTTAATTTCTAGCAAACCCCCATTTTGAGAAAATCCCATACATGTGGGTAATATGGCCCACAGTGTGTTAAATATGGACCAATGTGGTCCATATTTAACACACCGTGGCATAGTTGGAGATTACAAAAAGTTTTAATTGCAATAATCACACAAAAAATAATTATTTAAATATTCAGAGCAGTCTTCGTGCATGATACACACACGTTGCATGATACACACTGTAACCATGTTTCTCCTCGTCGATCTTCAGAATATAAACCGGTTCAATAAATACAGCTATAGCATCATTCGGAAATCTTCTATCAAGACTACCCTCAGATGAATCATCTGGAATGTACTCAGCATCAGACTCTGATGATGAAGCTTCATCTTGTATTATTTCTTTAGTTGCTGTCTTGCCTTTGTGTGTGTTAAATTTAAAATTTTTGGATGCTTTGTTTTTTTAATCTTTTTTTGATTTTCTAGGATTTTTTTCTTCGATTCTTTGTCTTCTTTTTTTTCAGTGATTCTTCTTATACCTGCTTGTACGGTAAAGATTTTACGATCGTTCTGATTTACCAGGTTTTCTTCCTCAGTTGGACTGTTTCTTCATTTTTACAGGGATGGGAGATATTTGGTGAGGTGTTACATATAAATTTTCTCTTGAACCAGTTGAAGTCGATGGTTTTGGGTCAAACGTAGCAGAAGTCGTAGGTTCTTGATGAGTCGTTGCTACTGTATCAATGGTGACTGGCAATTGCGGAGAATCTACGTTCTGAGAGACTGTTCATATTTGCCACAACTATATCGGTCCATATTACCCGCACCTACCCATTTTAAATAAAAAGTCAGTTCAAGGTTATTGTCACGGCCTCCTTGCGCCCGCCCGGTGTGCCTGCCCGGCGGTAGAAGAAAATATAGAGAAACCATCAAGACCAGCACATTCGACAGACACATTCAAATTATTACGAGTATTAGCCTTCTTCACGTCCTACGCTCATGTCCTTGTTTCCTTTTATTTTATTTTCATTGTAAAAATATCATCATTATACAGCTTCTTTATTACGAAACCAGTCTCATCCTTTTATACAGTCCACCAGCCTTAATAGTTATTTATATAAAGATTTCGGGACAATCACTTTACCAATTCTAAGCAGATACCTCATAGTTCAATTTCTTTAATACATCTCAATAATAAATCGACAATGTAGGGTTCAACACTTAATCAAAACTCACCGAAAATAAGGATCCAAAACAGGAAAAATTGAATTTTTGACACAGTGGCTAAGTTCGTAATATGCCGGTGACGCCTGTCGACTGAAGCATTGCCGGCAAGGAAATGATTCGCTGGCGTTGCCTTACCGACTCCTCCGATTAGCCACTTGGGAAGAAGCATGGTAGGCCATAATACCCGCGTGGTCCATATTTGCCGCACTTACTCTATATTTGTCATACAATGGCGTTTGCTAGTTGATGGAATTGTATCTGATGAATTATCATTATCAATAAAGGTAGATGGACGAACGTTCTCTTCAACATGTGAAGGAGACGGACTGGACCTTAAATTAATGGATTGTGTGATTTTTTCCCAGTTTCTAGTTTGTTGTTTAATGAATCACCAATATAGGTTTCTGCAACTTTGTCTGATTTCCAACCTCCTATAGTCGCTTTAAGGACGTCAAATTGGCTCCTGATACTGCCAATAATGTAGCAGAGGTCCTCCTGAAGCTGTGCCCAGTATAATATTTAGCAACCGGCACACCAGGAAACGTAGCTGTACACTTCCCTTTTTGGTAATTTTGAAAAAAACGTTCAGTTTTTCCTTTTTGGGGCCGCTGATTCATATATTTTGCACTTTTCTAAGAAAATCTCCTTCAACAACAAAGCTTCTCGGTATCTTATTTTTTGTGTTCGGAAACTTGATTAGTAGAATTTTTCCATGGGCTTCAATATCTTTTAAAGTAATATTGGCTAACTCCTCTCTACGGCAAGCTCCAACAATGCCAAAAGTCAGAGCAACCTACAAAAAAGGGATTTGATGAATATTTTTTTAAATAATATATTATTATATATATTAATAATAATAATAGTCAATACACTATATTTTGCGATTTCGTAAACTGAATACTAAAGAAAAATATAAGTACTTATTAATAAATTATCTTTGTGGCTAAATAACGATCATCGGGAGTTTCGTTCAAAAACCTTTCCACTTCATTCGATGTTAATATTTTGGACTTTTTACTTGTAATACCGTCTGATTGTCGTTTTAAGAAAGCATTTAATTTTGGGTATCCACGTTGTTCCTTATTTTCAGCTTTTTATCATCGAAAACCTCGACCATAACGTAGAAGGTTTTAATTTTGCTGAGAGTTCGGAGAAGTATGCCAACATAACATTTTCTGAAAAACTATTTGCTTTTTTCTCTTCTCTCCACGCAATAAATTCGTCGTATGTAGATCTCCGAAGCATTTTGTGCAATTATACTGAGTTCCGGTGGTGTGAATTCAAAAAAACTAGGGTCGAAATTACTCATTTTGTGTAACAAACTAGCTTTGATTAAATTAAACTCGCAAAGAAAAATTCTGGAAAATGGCGCCAACCGTAGAATATAAGCAAGCAGAGTTTTTTTTATCTTCTCCCATTCTGGTAGGCAAAGGGAACTATGCCCATACAGCCAAGTCTTCAGTAGATTTTTTTTATTGATATGAAATGAAAATGAAATTTAATGTGATGAAATGAAATGAAACCTAAACTAACTCATTTAATCAAATCATTAAATCAAATCGAAACAAATTAGTAGCTTCTTTTTAAAAATATACGTATTTGCATGAATCATAAAAACTTCTATGTTTTTTTTTTTAGTAAAAAATTCATGGTTGGTTTTTCTTTTTAAAAGACATTATTTTGACAGTTGGGAAAGAGAACGCACGAGTTCGGGAAAGGTAAAAAAAAGCACGAGTATGTAATAGCCCACATCCCGAACGCTACTTCCCTGCAATACGCCACTTTTTGAGCAACTGTATTAAAAAGTGCTTTGATTTCTATACAGTTTTTAACAGATTGTTTTAAGTCATAAATTTATATGAGTTAAGACGTTTAAACCAACTTTCCTTTTTATGCCACTTTTTTATATTTTCATACAATTTTTCCTGGTATGCCAATTATTTGAATTTTCTGGGATTGAGTTCTTTTAAGAGACCGGTGACCGCGTGAATTTCCCATACAAACGTAATACAAAAATGATTTGAATTTGAGAACTAGTTCTAAGCATTTAGACTGTTAATCGGATTAATACAGTGTATACGGAGGTTCCTGGTCGTAAACCAAGGTTCTTATTCAAATTACTTAAAAATATTTTTAAATTGGTTGAAGAGGAACCCTCGTATACAGACCAGGAACCTGCGTAAACAGTGTATAAATCCGATTAACAGTCTAAATACGTTAAACTATTTCTCAAATTCAAATCATTTTTGTATTACGTTTGTATGGGAAATTCACGCGGTCACCGGTCTCTTAGGCCAACATTCCCGTAATGACAACTTTTTAAATGTTTAATTAAATGAGGTTTACGAAGCCACTTTTACACAATATCCGTACAATTTGTTCCAGTTCGCCTCCTATTTGTACAGCCACGACCCGAATCTTTGTTTAGTTATATTATGTTCTATGTGTTCTTGAAAAGTAAGCTTAGAGATAACGCCCAGATCACGTATGGAGTGTACCCTTAAAATATATGAGCCATTTAGGCTGTATTCGTGTAAAATTCGTTTATTCGTCTGGTAATTATTCACGTTCATCCTGTTACGTACATAAGCCGATAAGCGGTTGAAAGTTAAGGCAGTCCTGAATTGACTTGATGTCCGAGAATACTTTTTGTCATCAGCATATAGTACGAATGTCGTACAAATGAGGCCATGAGAGCCAGAGTGGCCTAACTCCAAAAACCAAAGTTTACAGTATGAAGTTTTATACCGCATACCAATACAGCATTTTTTTCAAATAAAATCAGTATTTATAAAATGACAGTTAGGCCACTATGGCTATCATGGCCTCAAATATGCCACGTATAGTAGGGGTCCTAAAATTGACCCTTGAGGAACACCAGAAGGTATTGTTACGAACACATCAGGCCGAAAACCACCAACAACACCACAGCTTGACTTCTTTATTAATGTACGATTCAGTCCATCGCAAGAAATCGCCCTGTATTCCTAGTTTAATCAATTTCCTAAGCAGAATGTAATGGTCTACTTGGTCAAATGCCTTTTCAAAGTCTGTGTAAATGGCATCGACTTGTCTACCTCCATCCATAGTAGTGAGGACCGAGTTCATAAATACAGCCAGGTTAGTTGTTGTTGACCTAGACCTCACAAAGCCTGGCCTGTAGTGTTCCACTGGTATCTTAGAACCCTTTTTATGCACTGGAACAATATTTGCGAACTTCCATGAAGCCGGAAACACTCCCTCGCGGAATGATCTATTAAATATTATTGCCAGGAGCTTAGCTAGTGGTTCCGAGCAACTCACAAAAAGACTCGGAGCTATGTTGTCACAACCAGACCCCTTGCTTTTGTCAAGCTTCCGCAGTAGCTTCGAGATGTCGTCGCATGAGACCACTATACTGCTTGGGTGGTCCCAAAAGGTCTACATCAGCATAGAAGTCAGCAGGCAAACAGAACATTTTACCAAAATTTAAATTATTCATAGAAGTATATATAAGAAGAAATTTGATATGACAGAGCATTGCTATTGTCATTATCTTATAAATAAGTACTAATTTATTTAGGCTGGGATTTTACCAACAAAAAGTTATGCGAATATTACTATCCCTGGGATAATTTGTATGACAATGACAGTTCAAAATGAGGTCATTCTATAAAAAAGTAGAAGATACTCTTGAGTACTCTTCGTTGGTAAAATTCGCTTTTAGCCAGTGTATCCAGTTCAGCCAGTTTAACTCGTAGTTCATCCTACATTGCATAATGTAGATAGGGTTTTGAAGTAAATTACTCTATGATTAACCTCTCATCAGCGGGTAAAACTAATTTATTAGCGGTATATTTATAAATAATTTTACCTTTGCCATACACATATTGATTCCTCCGGCACACTAAAAACAAGACAAAGAAAGTTTATTTTATATATTTTATACCCGTTACATTTATCTATAGCAACGTCAAATTATCAAGCTTCAAGATATTATATTCTTTTTTATTTCTAATATAACTTGATCTATAGTATACCTAGCTAGGCCATTTCTCGTATAGATCGCGCGTTGTAAAAAGAACGCTAGCGGCTAGCGGCGAAGTGCGCTGTAGGCGATTGTCTGTTTTGGTGGTATGAGGTGCGGCGCGGGGCGGGTGGGTCACGCACCGCATGCTTGCCGGCACCGCTATTGGTTCGTCAGTCGTCCTTTCTTTCTATTACTATTTTGTACGAAAGTTAGGAACTCATTGATAATAATGTTCTGATTAACCATTGCTTCTCAGTAAATTAGACACATACATTTTTAAATAAATTTACATTTACATACAGGCACATACATTGTTTCGGGCCCCACACTAGGATACCCTGTATCGTGGGAACCAGAAAAAGCAACATCACAAACATGTAACCTGGGGTTTTTTTTGTTCCCAGCTGGGATTCGAACCCGTTACCTCTCGCATGGTAGGCAGATGCGCAACCGCTGCGCCACAGAGGTCGTCGAACATATCGAGTAGGTTACCTACGCTAAAGCTTAGCAAATAAAACTGATTAGGTAGTTTAAGTTTTACGCGTAAGCAGTCTCGACTAAGGTAAAAAGGTAAAGAAAGGCGGATGTGGTTGCGCGCGGGCGACCGGTCAGCTACGGAGCGCGCCGAGGACTGAATAGTACTTTCGTGCGCGAGTGTACCCATGCGCGAACACTTCATTTTCAGCGTTCTTTTTACAACGCGCGAGGTATATAGTCGAATGACTTGCTGAAAAAGGAAGAGCCTTGTACGAGGATGAATGAATTTTCATCCTCGTCAGCTTTGCCAGATCGTACGAAAATCGTACTATTTTACGTTCGTCGTACCTTCGGCGTACCTAGCTTTAGATAGTACAATTTCGTACCTTTTTACAACTTGACCCCAAAAATGTAACAACTCCGTGCTCGCAATGTAGTAAGTACCTCATTGCGCTTGCTCTTTCTCGACTCTCAGAGAACCGAAATGCCACACCACCCTCGGTTCTAGTGCGATATAGGTACTTTGGTAACTATATCCTATCTATCTTAGTGCAAATTATCTGTGTCTTTAAGTTTTATATGTTATTTTGTTTAGCGCTAAGTATCTTCTATGTTTTATGCTGTGTGTGTGCGCTGATGCAAATAAATAGATAAAATACAAATACACGAAGTATACCATACCATTGTACAACAAAACCTAAGCACTCAAAACAATAAAACAAAAAGAAAATAAAAAAAGATTATGGCCTTACGAGGATTTTAACCCGCGACCGCGATTGGGCCTACATCATACCGACTTCGCTACCACACTGATGTGGGTTGACGCGAAATATACCATTATATTGAAATGCTTGGTGTATCAAAACACTTCTCTTGTATGGGGACCCCCTTTAATTTGTCATATCTCGCGTATTTCAGTATTTGTTCTTGTTGCTGCAACAGATGTACATATTTCTGTGTTTATTTCAACTTTCTAGCTATTACGGTTCGTGCTCTAGGACTTGCTGACGGACAGACAGACAGACGGATGGACAGCGTAGGCTTATTAATGGGGTCTCGTTTGGCACCCTTCAGGTACGGTACCCTAAAAAGGGGATTCGTTATTCATTCATTCATTCGTAACTCGTTTTGTTTTGTTTGTGACAATTTCGTACTTTTACAACGATTTTCGTACTATTTCAGGGATCCAGACGTACTAATTTTGTGTCAACTACTGCACTGATCCTCTTACAAGCCAAATTACCCGGTCGCGTAATGCCAGACTGTACATTATTACCACAGACACGGGTTGCTCTGTGCTCGCAGGTAGTTTGATCTTAAAAATCTCTATTCAAAGTGCATACCAGCACAGACCATTTTTGTGTTGAAATACATTTTGCTGTAGAATATAGGAGGAAAATTCATACGAGTACAGACAACCACAATCACACTTACTAGATTACTATCTGCTTCGCAGCAGACTAAAAGTGATTGACGCATAAATGGCAAAGTCGTAAACATAGAAAACAGAAACATTATAAAGCTTACAATTGTACAGTATAATTACAAAAATACTTATCAATCACTTCCTATGATCATAAATACATGTTTTTTGGTTCTTACATGTCAACCTAACACGAAGACTAAAGCCTTCACCTAACCTGACCCACCACCACCACTTCCACTTGAGTCTAGTTATACGGTTTCCGACAGCTTGGACGACGTATGTCTTTGTCGCTGACTGCTTGGAAGTGATTTGGGTTACAATCCGTACTTGGCCAGAATGTCCAGAGCGGCCTGGTCGGTGACAGCGCTGGAGTTGGGTCGGGCAGAGGGCTGTGACTGGGGCACATAGTGAGGTGTGGAGGGTAGAGGTGCGAGTGTGGTGGTGGGACCTGCTAAGGTGGCCATGAACCCGTCACGCCTGGCACATTGAAGTGCCTCAATGCGATCCTGTTGGACACTGATCTTTGTATCAATCATTGTCATTTTGCTCGTTACTACGTTCTTGAGAGCATCTACGGCAGATGCCAGGGTTCGCATATCTTTCAATATTGTGAGGATGTTGGCCTCTATGCGTTCAAGTCTCTCCTCTGATACAGAGGTGGAGGAGGCTGCGCGAGGCCTTTTTGCGCTGGGACCTGGGGCAAACCCTTTAGAGCTTGCCGTTCTGGTTACTCGACCTGCGGGAGTTATGGGTTTTGGTCCGGTGTCCTTTGTTGCCTCCATTGGGACCTCGTTGGACTCTAACTCGGATTCTAGATCGTCGATCTCTGAGGCAAGTGGGTCGGTGGACAGGAGAGTGGGTGAGAGGGATATGTCGCCCCTGTCTGGGTAGCGAGATGACATGGTATGGGAGCGAGTGATGATGTGACTTGTGATGGTTGACTATGACTCGATCTGGGAGTGTGATGCCTAGCATTGAACGCTCCATCGCTCTTTGGGTTACTCTCATTCGTTTCACCATTTCCTTGTAAGCATGGATGTTTCGGCACCATAGGTCATGGAAGGCAGGACACTTTGGTCGAATAGTTTGATCTTCAGATATTGCGATATTTTTCGATTAGTCATTCATTTTATCGGAAAAAACTTACTTTTGAGTTGCAGAATGTACCTGTGCACTAGAATAGAACGCTTAATAAGCATAGGATGGTTTTTGTTCCGAGTTCCGATATTGAGATCATTAATATGAGCATTTCCAAGGCATCAAATTTAAATGTGCATGGAAGGGTACATAAATATCTGAGCAGATTCATGTTTGATTGATGAATATGCTCAGACATTTATGTTCCCTGCCATTTACATTTATCCTTGGAAATGCTAATATATTAATGAACTCGAATGTACATAGTCACTCTACTTATCGTTATTTGTGATACGAGAATAAACGTTTTTGAGGGGTAATGGTACAAACTATAATTTGTGGCTTTAACATATCAAATTCACGCATAACATTTTTGAATTTTTGACCATAAATTGTTTCTTGTGCAATTTTGTTCATATGTATTTCTCAAAATTGGTCAGCGAATAAATGTCATTCATTATACACTTAATACTCATATGCAGCTAAATTGACACTCACTTGTGCTGTGGCCAGATCCCCATAAACCTAAAATATTAATTATGAATAATGGATAAGTATACAGGAAGGTCCAACAAGTGACGTACAAATCTTTGCCTGGCTGTATCCGAAAATATCCCATGTAAGTTCCGCGATTTTCAGCGGTTTAGAAGTTATGATTTTTTTAATGCGATTTGCGATTTTTTTACCGGAACAACTTAAAATGATAATTACTTTTTTAATAGTAAGATATTTTGTATTATTTTTCCTCTAGAATGATGGTAATCACTTTTTCATAAGTTATAATTATTTACTTACACAACATTCTTCATTACAATTACAAGTTACCGAAAAAAGGGTCGAAATTGAAAACTTCAGGTTTGAGTTGGATGGAGTTATATTTTCAAAAAATACAAAATGGATGTATCATAGGTTCAAACTACTTTTAAAAACTTGGACAATTCATAAGTAAAAAATAAATGAAATCGGCGTCCAAACTTACTAAGGTGAAAATGAGCTAAGAAATAATATTGTCCAAAAACTGTGAGCTTTTTTATGGCCACCATTAGAGCTCGTCTAAGCTGAAATGACGCGCCCCACTCCTTGGTTTTGTATTTACTTCCAATACAAAACCAAGGAGTGGGGCGCGTCATTTCAGCTTAGACGAGCTCTAGTAAGGAATCATCAAAAGCATTTAGATAATCTCAAATTAAAAGATCAGTAACACATTAAAATAGAAGTTCGTGAAACTGTTGCATAACCGCTCCGCTCTGTGGCGGCCTGTTTGCGCATTGTGGACAGGTGCAGTGTAGCTGCCGCGCGGTATCGGCCCGGTTGAATAAAATGACGATAATCCTGTATGTTTGTATGGGGGCTATAGATGAAACTGATGTCGTTAGAATCGTTATGAAATAAGCTAAGTCAATAAAAATAGATTATTTCAGTTCTGTCTTGTATGTGTCTCTATTTGTTTCTAATTTCAAATCAGGGTCTGTGATTTTTTCCCGGATTTATTGTACAAAGGTCGATATAAATAAGAATTAAAGAAAGAACAATGGATCTTAGCCATAAAACATGTAAAGCAGGGATTAACCATAAAAAATGGGTCGGTAATCAGCTCAGCTCACTTCCGTGCTGCTGATTTTTCATCAGATACTTCTCGTAAAATATTGAAGAAGACCGCCACGCCTTCGGTATTTTCATGGAACCAAGCTTCGAAAGATGAACAATCTGCAATATATTTTGATGCTACCAAATTAAAATCAACTTATTTCATACCCCTTAAAATTACATTTATAAAAGAAAAATCTGTCTCGGAAACATCAAAAAGTGAAATTATTAGTCAATCGCATCAAGAATCGGAGCCACATCTAGATGAGATTTTTCTTGACGATGATAACATCATTGAAATTGCTTTTGACTTAGCAGACAATGACACGGAAAACCGAGAATCACTACTACATGTAACCGAAAAAGAAGACAAATCAGTAAATACTGGTGTATCAGTCCAGGATACGAAAATATGTGGTTTCAGTATTCATAATTATAAAGACGATGACAAATCTTTACATTTTTACACTGGACTAGAAAATTTCGAAAAGATAATGTTAGTGTCTAGAATGCGTTTCACCAAATTAATAGTTCCTTTGTCGAAGTGTTTATTGTCAAAGGTTAAGTACGAAAATGCCTTATCCAAAGTAACTATTCGGTGAAACGAAGTCTACTGTCTCTTTCTATAAGCGTATGAATGAAAACAGAATTTTTCTGTACTTTTGGCGCGCAAATTGTACAATTTGATTGATTGATGTATTGAATCAGTTTCTGAAACTGACCTAACCTAACATTGTAGATTTTCTTGGAGAGAGTAAACGACAAATCATTTTCAATTAATGGGACCACTATATTGACAAGGGAGGTTCCATAGCGGAGTGCAAAATTTGCAAGAACTCTTTATCATTCAAGAGTTCGTTGTCCAATTTGACAAAACGTATAAAGAAAAAGAAACGCAAGTGAAGAAGAAACTCAATTACCATCTCAGATTCCTGCTGCTGCCGCTGTCGTCGCTACTGCTGTGCCAGAATCTTCACAGCAACCAAGTTCAAGTGGTGTATCAGGTACTGTCCGTGTACTTCAGGAGAGCGCAAACACGATTTCATCTTATATATACAAGAGAAATGCGGAAAAAAGCAAATCAGACATCGATGAACTGATAATGGATTTATTAATTCTGGATTTTCAGTCTTTCAGATTAGTGGAAATGAAAGGCTTCCGAAAACTGATGAATACTGCTTTTCCGTTTTATATAATACCGTCCAGAAAATATTTCACCAACAATTTGCTGCCAGGCAAATACGAAAGTTTACGGGCTGAAAAATGGAAGAAATGAAACGGGTGGAGTCTGTGTGCATAACTGCTGACATGTGGACTTCGTGTACTTGCGATTCTTACATGGCTATTACTGGACACTACATAAATGAAAATGGTGAACTGACGTCCGTAATGTTTGAGTGCGTATTGTTAGAAGGTGCACACACCAGTGCCTATATAGCTGCCGAAATTCTAAGTATCTTGGAGGAGTGGGTAGTTAAAGACAAAGTGATTTTGGCAGTGTCAGATAACGGCGCAAACATAAAAGCTCTCGAAAATGACCTCGGTTTAAAGCATTTTGGATGTTACGCACACACTTCTATAGTACAGGCTCTGCTTAGTTTAGATCTCGAATAATCATTAATTAATTACATCTTAAACTCTTACTAGGAAACCATCCAATGTAAAACCTCTATGTAACAAATTGTGTCAACTTTAAATTTAGCAGTGCAAGAGGCTTTGTCGACGCCTGAAATAACTGATTTAATTGAGATACTCAAACAAGTGGTTCGCTACTTCAAAAAATCGACGCTAGGTTGGACAAAACTAAAGAAATATCAAGAACAAGCTGCAAATACTCCAAAACGGCCTCTGCAAAGCGTGCCCACCAGGTGGAACAGCACCTACTTCATGGTGCAGAGGTTGTACGAGCTAAAGGAAGAGATAAACAGTGCACTCTCAAATCTAAACGTTAATATAGTGCGTTTAACATCAACGGATTGGGATGCATGTGCCAATATTTGTACGATTTTAAAACCATGCGTAGACGTCACTAAAGAAGTGAGTGCGGAAAAATACATAACTGGCAGCATTGTTATCCCGATCACCACAGGACTTCTTTCGGCTTTGGACAATATAAACAGCAATAACTATTCAACAATTGGTCAAAACTTGCTTCAAGACTTGATTGGTGCTCTAAAACGTAGATTTTCTAATCTGCACCGAAGCCGCACATTTACAAAGTGTATGTTTCTGGACCCTCGGTTCAAGCTGTACTTCGAGGATCAAAATTTAGCCGACTCCACAAAACAAAACATAATTCAATTAGTGACTTCTCTAATACACAAAGAAGATGACCAAGCAATTGCCGCAGCGCCCACGCCCACAGTGGCCGCAACGCCCACGTCAACCCTTACCGCGCCTCCCTCTACTTCGGCTCCGACTACAGCGGCAGTTGAACCAACGACTTCTGTCTGGGCTCATTACAGAGCTCGGATGCTAAACATTCAACCGAAAGGGACAGCCACATCGCGAGCCATTTTAGAGGTGCAACGATACCTAGAAAAAAAAACTGCCGGAAGAGAAAACTTCACCCTTGGAATGGTGGAAGGAACGTAGAAATATACACCTCATATTAATCATTTGGCGATGAGAAATTTGAACGCAATGGCCACAAGCGTGCCATGTGAAAGAATCTTTGCCGCTTGTGGTCGTTTAATAAACGAAAGACGAACAAGGCTAGGCTGTCGAAAAGTTCAGCAATTGATGTTTTTACAACAGAACTATTAATTTATCAATAGTGCTGCTGTTGTAAAAACAGCAGTTGCTGAACTTTATAAGTGGTAACTATAACATTAAATAACCGGCCAAGTGCGAGCGACTAACAATGGAGAATAATAGATGCTGGAACGAGACTTAACGAGAGCCCTATCTAGCTATTGTTAACAGACGCATTCGTTTCATTGTGTTTTTATTAAATCACTATGGTTTATAAGTTTATTTACTGATCGTTTAGTTTGTTTTAATTAAGTCACAATTGTCGATTGTCCTTGTGCCACCCCGTATGGGAAAGGCGTGAAGCTATGGTATGTTTGTTTAGTGGTTATCACTGGTATCGTCCTAAGCTGTAAGACGTGACTTTCACAGGACTAGGGAGGGGACCCCTGATACTAGGACTAGGTGATACTCGAAGAACAGGTATTTGGATCAAGTATTTTTGAGGACTAGGAACAGTTGGACTAATTACGAAATTTACCTAGTACCACTCATCTCTACTTTTCGCTGTCCCCCTCACGCATACCAATTATGCTCAAAATTCCACTATGGTCCGCCTTACCAATCAATTTAATAAACTTTTTAACAACTTTGATCCATTTGCATCTTCTAAGGCGAAATTCCGTCAGGATATTATTAAAAATTTACGCAATATCGAGGAGGAAAAGTGAAACACACACACACGCACACACCCTCTCACATACACCCATTCAAACACACTCACACACTTCACACATGTTACACGATACTTACCTAATACTCAATTATACTTACCTATCTAAAAACATTATTCTAAACATAATTGTCCATAAACACACGTTCATATAAGAATACTTATTTAATAAGTTTGCCCACTTGTCTATCTGTTTAAGTTTCTCGATCTAAATTTATTTCTTGTATTTTTGTGGATTGTTATTGGATTTTATTCTGTATTTTTGCTCTTTGTAATTTGTTTGTCTATGTGCTGTTGATGTCCCAAATAAAATAAATAAATAAATAAATAAATCACTATCACCACTGCTACTGCTCAAATTTTCCTATGAAATGGTTGTAGAAAATGCTCATGGAGTAAGGAAGTAAACAACGAGATTCATTGATCTGAAAAATTGCTCTTCAAATATTTTTTTATGAAATAAAATTGCATAAAAAACGATAGATAGCAAGCAAAAACTGTCGAAATTCACGGATTGGGCATTGGTAGTTAGTTTGACATACTGACGGAAAGCCGTCGAATTCATATTGAAACGCATTTTACATCATCATCTTGATCAGCAGGAGCAGCAGCTTGAATTTTGATAGGTTTTGTCTTTAGGATTAGACTCAGTCAAGAACTGGTTTTATTCGGATAACTCTCACGTAAGGAAAAACGCCTACTGTTTCGAGGCGACAATTTGCATGTCGCACAAGGATCAAAAGGTCACACAAAAGCTTCAAATCGTCTGCCAAGTTCATAAAGCACTATCAAAGTAAGCCAAAGTAGTTGATATTAAAGATCGCAAATGAAAGTATGGAAACGAGATAGTTGTCACGAAGAAAGACGATGAGAAACTGACGTGAAGTAGGTGTTATATTTTTAAAATCTTAAAGGTCACATGGCAGTACCTAATGCTTCATTAAATCCAAGTGACCTGTTTAATGCCAACAACTGTTATATCTATACCAAACCAGTATTACAAAATTAGTGTGGTTCTAGTCAAGGAATAGTGCTCTTTTTACATACCTTAAGCCTAATAACTGTTTACCTTAATAGGATATTGGAGTTTTGTTAAGAGTTTTGAGTAAGTCTAGTGACAGCCTACAAACAACAATATATTTCGTCATTGGCCGCTACCTATACCAAGTTCATACATTTTGCCCATGGTCTTTTACTGGACTATTAATATAATGCAAGCTGGCTCTACTTTTGGATTCTCTTATATGTGTTAAAGTATAAAAGAAAAGAATTATTACCCACGCTGAAGAATTATAACCTGTGGACTGAAAGGTGATTATTTGTACTGTCGTAATATTTGTGTGTGAGCTACATCCGCGAGAGTTTGTGAGGACGATGCCCTTCACAGACAGTCAGACATGGAGTAATCTCCTGCGGGCGGCCGTCCCCACGCACGGGTGTTATGGAGAAGAAGGAAGGATGTCTTTGTACTGCACACTATGCTTCCAACACCCCGACTCCGACAGACAGACTGCTTTCATAGATATAGTTTAGAGTTTCATATTCAGTTTACAGCTTATAGATATTTTACGATTAAATGTAAAACTTATTCGACAGCGGTGTCTGTCTTTAGTCTAGTCTCCAAAATGTCTGATGTTCTTCAGTTTTCGGGTGAATTCAATGAAATAACTTTTATAATTTGAACCCAACGAATTAAAAATATACAGTTACCTCAGATCGTGACATTATTCCAGTGCACTGAAAATAAAAATTAAACGCATATTGCCAGATAAGCTTATTTTCCGAAACTTAAAATTTTTAAATTACAAAATCTCAAATGCGAAAAAAATTTACACAAAATGCCAGAAGATTTTTGTTTGTGCAGTGTTTTATGAGGCACTAGACTTGAAAAAAACTTCTGAGAATTTCCAGTACCACAGTAAAATTATACATCAGAGCTTGCGTCTCTCGGCAACTGTACATTCTTTCAAATCGGTTTCTTAATAAGCCAACATTACTTTTAACTTTTTTTGCTAATGCAACCAATTAAATTACGATAACATCATTTCATTATTTAGTTCATAATTGAAACAAAAAGTAAACTTTAGAAAAAACCGACTTCCACAAACCCTATTTGATTAGATTGAGTTTAATACTAACTGTAACCCCTTATCCCCCCCTCCCTTGGGGAATTAATTTTGTCAAATGCTATATCAGTGCTACCCCACGCGACTAAGGAACCCCTGTACAATGTTTCATGGCTCTAGGTCCACCGGTTTAGGCTATGCGTTGCCTGCCCGTCAGCCACGCATTGTATTTGTACCTACCTAGTATTGAGCAGAACTGGTGGCCATATGTGGTCTTCATCAGCAGTTCCGCATCACAATATTATGCTTACCATGTGCATTTGCACGAGTTATTATGAAAAACACAAAAACAACTATAGGTCTGCCTATAATATTTGAAGAGTTCTCTCGATTTCTCCAGGATCCCATCATCAGATCCTGACCTGGTGTCAATGGGACCACCCTTGAGGTATTACCTATACGCCGAAAAAAGATTTGTTCAAATCGGTTCATAATTGGCGGAGCAATCGCGTAACAAACATAGAAAAAAAAAAAAAAAAAAACATACGGGTCGAATTGAGAACCTCCTCCTTTTTTTGAAGTCGGTTGAAAATCCGTCATAGGCCTTCTGTGGACAAAATCTGGCAGGGCCATTCAGTGAGATTTTGATGGTATTGGCAGTGCCACCATTGTCTTTTATCCACTCAAAAGTCCGTCCAAAGTCCATGATCCATATTTGGGTCTTTTGAGGACAATGGACGGTTGAATGGCTATGAGGGCCAATGATAGTATTCCCATAGAAATAATCTGCCAAGTACAAGTTGGACTCACGTTGAGAGGATTTCGTACAACAATAATAGGGACTAACACCAACAAAATATCCTAAAAGTACCCCAAAAATTTTTTTCATACAAAATTTGCACGCCACATTTAGGGGGTTAGAGGGTTAAAGTTGTAGATTTCAGAGTTTTTATGGGATATGGGTGCGAAAATGTACTTGCATACCAAATTTCAGATTTTTAGGACTTCGGGAAGTACCCTAGAGGTTTTGATGATATGCGAATCGGTCATATTAATTAGGACAACTTATTCAAAATTGGTCTTAAAAATCATTATAAAAATACGTTTAAGATCCTGGCCCATGCGCTTTCATTTGATATGTCACATGGCATATTTAGATTTTATTATATTTTATTTTTCTTATTTGGCCCCTCAAAAGTGGCCCCCATATTCCATATTTAAATATTTACATTGCACCTCTGTCTTTGGGTCAGAGATATTGATATGTGTACACATTTGTTTAGGTACATATTTGTTTAGGAGTCAGGAATGTGAGCGTTGGAAATGTATGAAAAATAAACGCATCTCATTTCGCTGACGAGATCTACATGGCACGGAGCCACGTGCGCTGTCTACAGTCTACACCCGATGCCGATGCCGACTGCGGCTGCGCGGTAGGGCCCCTGGTCTGTTCTGTCCGATCAGTTAAATAAATATAACAAGGACTAGATAGAGTTTGCTTACGTTAGCTGTGCAATCGTCTCCTTGGCACTGCAGGCATATAGGCATATAAACAAAAACATATTAGTTCTTTTAAACAAAAGACAAACAATTACTAGTAACAATAACGCGCAGCAAACTAGTTTTAATAAGCGTGGTCTGTAACGAATTATCTATTTTCTTACCAATGATGAACAGTTTCTTGTCTGAAATATTTGCAGAATGTAATTTTGTATGCAGTCTTTTTGAGTGGTTCTTAAAAAACCGGTACGTGATTCAAACAATGCCCATTGTTGTACCCCACGGGCTTTTCAGAACACTTAATCATTAAATTATATTTTTCTTAATCGCAGCAGGGTCATTAATTACCAAAGGTTGGTCCAATTTTCGTATAATAGACCTGGAAAGTTTTCCGGGAGTTTCGAATATTGGTAATTTTATAGATTTTGATGTGCTCTTTCCGAATTTTGACTTTGCCACTTCGTATTTCTGCCGCTCGCGCCGCCATATTGAAAAAATGGTGCCTAAAAGCAGTTTTTTGACATTATGTCCTTCCCGACTTATTTTACGATAAAAATGAAACTAGAGACGATACAATTTATGTGTTTTTTATAAGGTCAAAGTGAAAAAATAGTTTTGGCGTACGGCGGCGTATTTGGGGGACACAATTTACGTACACAACTTTTGTCATAGAATGTGGTGAGTATGTATGTGATGTGAAGCTGCGGTACAGGCAACATTCCACTAATGAAACATTACGATATTTTCGACCTCAGATAAATGAACCTCTGGGTAATACACGGGTAGGATGTAAGAAATTACTGCTTTAATACGGCTGTTACTTTCCTTTATCTGCCATGTCAAAAGTTTTAATAGGTGATACTTACCTGAAAATTCTATTATTATACCTACCTGACTGTTAAGCCTAGGATTGTAATTTACACTGGGTACTTCACTACTGTCAAATGTTATTGTGATAATAAAGACCTTTTAAAATCAATCAAATCAATCAATTACTTACATTTGCTTTTACAATTGGGGGAGGTACGTATTGGTTTTGCAGAACAACGTAGTTCGGAAACAATTTGTGTGGTCCCTTCGGCTTTGCTTGCATGTGTGATGTTGGCATGTTCTATAACATCAGTTTGAATTGAAAATTATTACTTATATCTTTAGTTTAAATCAGTATTGGGAATTTAGGTTGATAAATCTACCGTCAATATTACTAAGGAAGCAGCCACAATCCATCTATTTATATGTTGACATGGCATTGTCTTTGATGAGTTAAAATGTTTCTACAAGTTGTGTGACGGCGGTTGCCCCAGTGCACGTTGTGTAATGTAAGAGATAATGCATGCATGATTGACAATAATTGAGAATCCGATATGCTGATAACCTGTCCCATTATACACTGAGTTGCACGAAACAAAGAAAAGCATAATTCAGCATCAGAAACAAATGACAATTCCATTAGATTCTCGCCCTTCAGTAAGGTGACAACCTTACATTTCAAAATCGTTAATCTCTTGTTAATATGAATAATAAATACACTTGTTCTATACAGTCTTAGATGCCTTTATTTGGGTAGCAGTTTTAAACAAGCTTTAGCGGACCCCCATCTTTCGCTACCAAGAAATTGCTACAAAGAGCATGAGACCTAGCATAGACTATAAACACAAAGAGTAGCCATTATAAAAGTAGGTTCAATATCTAACACGCCTCTTTACTTTTATAATGTTGCCACATAACACAACAAATAAATAAACGCTAACTTCTAAGTCCTAACTTAAAAATATTTCTAACACAAGGCAGATAGTTATATCTGATAAACTTAAACGGAATACTGCTTTGGGGGAGAGCGGCAGATATAAACACAATATTTGTCTTACAAAAAAGGGCCATTCGGGCTATCTATCAACTAGATGCTACGCAATCACTAAGGGACAAATTCAAAAATATCAATATACTTACTGTTACCTGTCAATACATTTATGAAAATATCATGTATACCAGAAAAAACATAGGTTTATTTAAGACTTTAGGTCATAATCATAGTATTAGCACTAGAAATAGAAATAAGATTGCTATGCCCGCGTTCAGAGTCAGTAAGGTTGCTCACTCTTTTATGGGAGTAGTGTTAGTTTTTATAATATAAAATACCTAATGAAGCAACGGACCTACCAGAAAGGAGGTTCAAAAACTATGTCAAAAACGGCCTGTTGAAGAAGTCTTATTACAGTGTAAAAGAATATTTAGATGACAAAACTTTACCATCTCAGCGCACAGAAATCCAAAGAGGGGCGATGGACTGAGTCAGTACGTCTCTCCTCGGTGTATTTCCTTAGACTTAAGTAGAAATACATAACATTGTATTTATATTTTAAAAGAGGTACGGGGGAGTTTCTTGCCCTTCTTTGCTCCATCCCTAAGCCCACAACTTCCGAACGGGCGGTAGTATACAAAAATATTAATATTATATTGACGGACGTTGACTAAGTAATATGTATGATTTTATGGTCAATAATTTTTTTGAACTGAACTGAACTGAACTTAACTTGTCCCTAACTATGACAATATAAACTTCTCTATACCTGTAAGTTTAAACTCTCCCTAAATTTAAGAAACTTAACATTTCCAAGTGTTTCCTTTTGTTAGTATACGTGGGCTGTTCCAAAAATAGTTAGTGAAATGAAAAATGGTTAGAATATAAAAAAAGTTTATTTACAGCTTTTCAAAATATCCCCCTCCAAAATATTAAATATTCCAATCCCAATGCACTTATGCATTCGGGTGAACCAGCTTTCAAAACATTTAAAAAACGTGTCTTGTGGGAGGTCGAAAAATAACCGCCGAAATTTTTCGACGGCTTCGTCTGCATTGCTAAATTATGCCCACGCACGAAGCATTTTTTTACCGTTGAAAATAAAATAAAATCGCATGGAGCTAAATCTGGGCTGTACAAAGGATTGGGTAACATTTGTACCCCCGAAGTTGTCAAATAGTCCATGGTTAAAGCAGCTGTGTGAGCGGGCGCGTTATCTTGGTGAAAAAGAATGCCACGGACACCGCTCCTTGGGCGCTCACTATCCAACTCCCCGGAAGCTTGAGGCAGACAAACTTCGCTATACCATTCACTAGTAACTGTTCTACGGTCTTCTAGTGGAGTTACTGCTACTGGTCCACTGGGTCGGAAAAAAAAACGTCGCATTCAAAGATTTCGCAGTTTTGCGTGAAAGTGCCTTACACAATTTCTTGTCAAAAGGTCATTGCTCCGGTTACTATTTTATTATATTATAGATAGATGGGAGCAATGACCTTTTGATAGGAATTATTTGTTGCTCAATCACGCTAAACTACGCAATCCATCAAAATGGGGTTTCCATTAAATATTAACGTCCATTTGCAATAAGCTATCTATCCACGGTTTTCACATTACTAGAGTTAGATTTGACAGTTCCGCTATGGAGCTCATGTCAAAATTCACCCTTTCTTTCTGCAGATTGAGGATAGATAGGTTATTGAAAACGGCCGTAAATTAATAATCCGGGGAAGGATCTGCGGTACATATAATCACGCTTTGATCAATAGGAGCTGAGCAGCGAAATATTTACGATAAACTGGCGACACAACCTTGAAATCCGACAGCTCTTGCGCGGTGGCCACAGATTCTGTTTTCAAACACACCATTTTAATTAGTTTAGTTAGTATAGTTCGTTTCGCCTCCCAAATCGCAGGCACTGTCTGATTTTCTTGAACTAAAAATGAAGTGTGTAACACAACTGATAACTATCATAATCTTATTGCAGAACAATGGTTGTTGTTGTTCCTCATTGCTGTCAAAACCTTTCGCCCGCCGAAAAAGAAGTAATAAATAGAGAACTGCTGGGACCAGAATCAAAATTCGGAAAGACATCTGACGCACTTCTCCAATTTCCTTTGGGAAAAGAGCCGAACGCATTCAACAAAGAAGACAGCTCCAAACAAAACAACTAACGGAATTTTACATGATATACCTCCCTCTGACACTCACCTTTTCTCAGAAACAGCCTTAGGGAAAGTCATGAAGGACCCCGGTTCCCATAAAGTTTTTCCCAATAGAACAAAACCCAAACCGAAACAGAAATCGCACTTTCCCGGAAGTGAAATTCAAAACTCATTCAAAAGAGACAATTACAAAAATACATTTCGCAAGCCAGCAAGTAGAGAAGATAGAAAACCTAATAACTATAATAAGCCCTAATTCAGAAACAATGGCAAGAAACCAGGAGGCAAGCCACGACATATATTTTTTTGACACATTTCGGGGTGGACAGTTGGATGTCAAGTCTGCTAAACAAATTACGAATCATTGATCATTCAAACACCCGTTTTTGACATAATTGGTAGTCTAATTATGTCAAAAAAGGGTCTTTGAATGATCAATGAATTCTAATGTGTTTAGCAGACTTGACACACTGGGCAACCACGTCCAAGCATGGAAATCCCTCGGATGGAGCTCCACACATTCTCTTATCAATGATATCAGGTTCGAATCCATTTCTTCAAAAGACCTCCATTGACAAATTTGATTCCGCAAAAAATAACAAAGAAGAAGATGGAAGCGGTAACAAATCAAATAAAGAACCTAACATAAATCGGAGCGGCCACGCAACAATCCTTCACCAGGTGCTATAAATCACCAGTATTTCTAAAAAGAAATTTAACAAAATGATTGAATTAAAAACATATTTCAGATGACCTCAATCTTTATTTATCCGCTGTATTTACTATATGTAGGTACATGCCTAGCATGTGTTTAGTAGACATATCATATAATTAAAACCTACTCCTGTTTACTAATGCAAGTTTATGGGACAAGAATAGGATTTCATATCTATGTATATGTATACCTATAAGTATGATGCTGAACTTTTAAAATTGATATATTAAGTAGATATTCATTTGGTCACAATAAATAAGAAGTTGTACACTTGTACATTGAACATATTGTATTGTAGTCTCTAAGTTATAATATTATATACGCAATTATGCATCTACATACCTATAAGAATTTAGTTCATAGTTAAAGTAGCCAATTTTGTTTATATACAGTTAATATGTTGCAATAAAAGCTTCTTTTCTATTTACACACATCTCTATTCTTAGAATACCCCTCTTACAAATAATTGATCCCGCTTTTACACACTTCTCACAGTATCAATTTATATGACCCAACAATTTAATTTTTTAAAACTTTAAGCTGTTCCATTCAACACACTTAATAGACAGAGATCATAAGACATATCACTATGTGCAGAGACGCTACGTGTTCGTAAAGAGTTCCGTCCTATTCCTTACAGTGGAAATAGGCCAAGTCAGAACGAAGATACGATACAAAAGTACTGAAAATTGCAAGTAAAACTGACGGGCCTCAACGTTAGTTCCATCTGTTCCTCACGACGGAGCTGTGTCGACGTCCCCACATGAGGTGGTATCATACGATGGTGCCCTGCAGGTGCTGCGGGTCGGGCGAGGCGGGCGGCGGTGGCAGCGCGGGCCCATGTGACGAGGAGGGCAGCGCCGTCGCCGCCTCGTAGCCGCCCGCCAGCGGCAGGCTGACGCTGGGCAGGCGCTCTGCCTCCTCAGGCGGCGTCACCTCGAGCCCGATGCTGCCATTAAGCGCGATCTTGACCGCATTGGCGCGCTGCTGCTGCTGCTGGTGCTGCAGCAGCGAGTTGAAGTGCGAGATGCCGATCTCCTCGAGGCTGCTCTTGCGGCGGCTGGCGCCGGCGCCGCTCAGCCCTTGCCGCAGCGAGTTGGAGCGCCGCAGCAGGATGTCGTCGACGACGCGCAGCGAGTTGGAGCGGCCGCGGAAGTCGGTCACGATGGTGGGGCTCTCAGGCAGCGACAGCGAGTTGGCCTTGGTGGTGCAGAGCGGCGGCGCGCGTGGTTGAGCGCACGAATAGCCCGAGCCGCGCCGGCTCGCCACGCCCTGCGCCTGTATCAGTGCCTGCGAGCAGAAGCTGATGTTTGACTTGCGCCTGCTGTTGTGGCGCTCGAACGTCTTCTGGGCTGAGAACGGCGACGGCCGGACTAAATATCTGAAACAAGAACAACATTATGTGAATCAAGTTAACTTTGAGATCGTAGATTTATTCGTTAACAGTTACTTACATGATATCGCCTTCTTGCAAATTCAAATCGCAACTCGGATTGATGATTACGTATGAGAGACTATTGCGCTTCTCACTGACATCGTCATAGTCGATGCCGGTTAGGTTTAGAGATTCCATCCTAGATCGCACCAGATTGGCTATTTCCGCCCGCTCTATCTGCTGGGCATGGTTGTCCCTTGCCTCGTCTGCTAAGCTGGTCGAGTACTGTAAACATTAGCATATTCATGCATTTAAGTTGAGTTCTTGTTCAGTTATACACTCGAGAGCCAAGAACCTGAACCTCACTTAAAGATACCTGAAAATCTCGGAAACTAATAATGTTAGCATAATAATCCAGTGAATAGATTTGTGAGTGAGAGGTTTGCTTAAAAACGGGTCCGGTAGCTCTGAATTTTTGATATGTTGCCTAGGATGGTTATTAGCGAGTATTTAAAAAGCAAAATGCATAATTCCTCTACCTGCGCTCCCGCCACCATATTGAAAATATCGGTAATTTCTTCAGATTTTCGCTTATATCTTCGTTTAAGTGCAGTTTAGCCAAAAACGATTCACACAGTGTTGTAGAGAGTTAAATTTCCTATAATTTACGTTTTCAATTTTGTTTCTAGAACAGATAGTTACGGAGATGTGCACTTTTTAAAACAATGGACAAACAAATTTTTTGACAAACTTCTAATTTTAGAACGATCTAATTCAGTTATGGCCTATTCTAGGAACACACACAAGTATTAGAATAAAGTTCGTTGGGAATCTAATTACCTACAAAACGCATGTACAATTTTAAACCAACTAGACGGAGTGGGGGGTAAATGTAAAAGTTAAAACAACGGAATATTGCTTTTTTGCCATTGTGACTCCACGTTATCACCAAGGTCACTAATATTTTCCAGCTTTCCCTGGAATTTGAAGTTTATACCAATTCTTCTTGAGTTTCTTACATGTTACAGCGTAAGACTCATGAGGCAGGTACTATTTCACTTAAATACCTACTGGTGAGAAAGGAGCTTAAACTTCAACATACAAAAATCAAAAGTCAAAGTCAAAGTAAATTTTTTTATTGACCAAAAAATCATACAGATTGCTTAGTCAACGTCAATATAATATTAATATTTTTGTATACTACCGCCCATTCGGAAGTTGTGGGCTTAGGGATGTAGCAAAGAAGGGCAAGAAACCCCCCCCAAGAAAAATTCAGAACTACCGGACCGTTTGTAAGCAAAACTGTTGACTCCTGCACCACTGAATGACATGTTTGATGATGCATGGAGAGATATTGTGCGAGAATGTGGAAGGTTCTGTGAGAAGAATGCATGATAGAGTTGTCTCGTAATTATTTTCTCGAATTATTATTATTATTATTATTTTAAATTGTGTTTAATATAATGTATTTATATTAATATTTTTGATTGGCTAATAATAATAATTTGAATCTGTGTTTAATTTAATGTATTTTATATTAATATTTTGATTGGAACTTTGTACAACGTCTCGGATTTTTCTGACTGACTTGAATTTTAATTTAATAATAAATAAATTAAAACTTCCTAGTTATTGTAAAGTTATTTCATAAAAAATAAAATTTGAAATAGGGTTACTTTCGAAGATAGCCTACGGTGAAGAAAAAGTGGCCTACAGTGGTGGGTCTAAACTTGTGTGGACCGGAATTTCATCTGAGAGTCGCACGTAGTGTTGCCGCTCGATAGTGCCCTATCGATAGCCTATCGATAGACTATCGATTGTTGACGTCACAACGATAGTATCGATAGTCTATCGATAGTATCGGTACTATCGATAGTATCGATACTATCGATAGGCCTATCGATTGTATACATGATTTTGGCGTTTTACTATCGATAGTAAAACTATCGATAGTTCGGCAACACTAGTCGCACGAACTAGTGTTCATAGAAAACGGCTCTTTAACTAGCCTAAGATATGTAGTTCAGTCAAGATCTACATCCGTGCTTGCATAAGGTCAGGTCATTCTGATGTTGTCAGGGTTTATACCAGCATTAAAATGCCAGATTTGCAATTTATAGTAAAGAAATAGCGATTAATAGGGTGATGAGCCTACTGCCCGCTGCCCGATGAGCCCGCCATGGTTCCAAATTGTAGTTAATTTAGTTTTCTTTAAAGCATGCAAAGTAACTGTAGCAATCAGACCCTTCTTTTACTGACATGTTGAGCTAAAACTGAAAAATGACCGAAAATTTCATGGTTTTTTGGGTACACCGCCGCTCGCGCAGCACTTGGCAAATTGCAAATCAGGCATTTTAATGCTGGTTTAAACCCTAACAACATATAAAAAAATCAGAATGACCTGACCTTATGCAAGCACGACCCCTTTCTCGTGTTTAAAATGACTGCACTAATACTTAGAGTCCATACTTGGCTAATAGATCTAGAGAGGTCTGGTCAGTAGCTGCATTAGGAGGCGGCCTGGCCGAGGGCTGGGACTGAGGCACGAAATGAGGAGTGGAGGGTAAGGGTGTGAGAGCAGAGGATGGACCCACCAGGGTGGCCATAAAGCCGTCTCTCCTAGCGCATTGAAGGGCCTCTATTCGATCCTGTTGAACGCTAAGTTTAGTATCTATGGTCGTCATCTTGCTGGTAACCACATTCTTGAGAGAGTCCAGGGCAGATGCCAGTGCCCTCATATACTTGAGGATAGTGAGGATGTTGGCCTCGATACGATCCAACCGTTCATCTGAGACGGAAGTGTAGGTGGAGGCACGCGCTCTCTTCTCGCTGGGCTCCGGGGCGAGACCCTTGGCACTGCTCTTGCGGGAGGTGCGGCCGGCTGGCGTGACGGGCTTGGGGCCGGTGTCTTTGGTTACCTCCATGGGTATTTCTTGAGATTCTAGCTCGGACTCTATCTCGTCGATTTCTGTGGCTAGGGGGTCTGAGGCCAGGAGGGTTGGAGAGAGGACTATATCTCCTCTATCTGGATAGCGTGATGTCATGATATGGGTGCGGAACAAATCCTTAATGAACACGTTGGTCCATTTATGGTCAATTTGGGTGAGGATGCTATTTTTATGCAGGGCAATGTCCGACCTCATACAGGTTGGATTGTGAATGACTGACTACCTTCAAGAGACGAAAATTACTCGTATGGAGTGGCCAGCACGCAGCCAGGATATCAACCCGATCGAGCATGCTTGGGACGAGCTATGGAGGGAGATGCGTAAAACAACTCCCCAATCACGCTTCGTGAGCCCAAAGTTGTCCTCACAGAGGAATGGGATAATATTCCCTAAAATCGTTTAAGGAACTTTTTGTACAACATGCCAAACGGCGTAAACGCAGTAATGTAAGCACGGGGAGGCAATACGAAGTATTAAAATTTAGTTTTTTTTTTCTTTATGTAATTTTTTGTAAATAAAATGTAGTGACTCATAAATTTTATTAAAGTTTAAAAAAGTTTAAAAGTTTATTTATTTACCAAAGCTTAGTACAAAAAAGGGGTCTTATATTGTCTACCCTCTCGCTCCGACGTCTATTGTTCTCCATTGTAAGTTTGTTCGCCCTATGTCTTTATGAGAGTATACCGATTACACGCAATTTATTTCATTAATCTAAGCATTCTTAGTTTCCGAGATTTATCATATTATTAATCCGGGTTCATTGCTCTCGGGGGTAATATTATCTTAGTTATTATTATCGAGTGTGTAGTCTTATTATCAGACATCACTATGTCTGGGAATAATCTTGTCGGCACTAGCTGCACAATTATAATTCTATTTTAATGTGAAATCTAAGCTAAGCTATGTGTATCTAATCTATTAGCTATTTCCATTATTCTTTCATCATACCTACTACGTCACTTCGAAGTCTCATGCCTCTCATTGAAATGAAAGTCTGCCAGGGTCATCACAGCATAGATTGGAGAGAGACTGAGCACCGTCTAGTTTGTAATTCCTTTCACAAGTATTTCTAGTACAAAAAACTACTACACTAAATCTTAGATCCAAAACTGTAACTCCTGATTTGATCAACGATGTTGTAGTAAGACTGATATGCTCATATCGGTACGAAGACGTTATAGGCTATTCTAATCGTGCTATCAATTCTGGTTAAATTGGTTTGCTCTTGTAGTAGCTCTGATTTTTCAATTACATCACATTTTGATGAAAAATCATCCCAGAATTGATACCAATTCTATTTTATACAAATACTTCTACAAATGTTCTATTGCGAGCTTTGTGCAGTGTTATCTTTGTTATTGGTGTTTAGGAAAACATTTTCGGAAAGAAGACTAAATTTTGGTCCTCTTTTATTGATACTGCGATTAGACCTGCAATATGGCGGAGAGTTAACTTTAGGTTCGTGGTTTACGCCATGCATAATTGCACATTGATTGGACACATGTCCTGTTACTTGATTTGATTACGATGCTATGATGACTTTAATGCTGTACGATTCTCCGTTAGTAGATAACTTAAAAAGGCTTGTGGTTACCTATGCTCCATCCATTATATATATAGTGGGCCTACGGACCAAAGCTTGGTTCTTACTGTTGTTCCTTATTTACATTAATGACATCCCAAAATGTGTAAATCATCCCATGGTACTTTTTGCTGATGATAGCACAGTAACATTTATTGGACATAATCTTAATACATACGAATGTGACATAAATAATTCTCTTTTAATTTTAATTGACTGGCTACAGAACAACAATCTTTTAATTAATATTAGCAAAACCAAATTAATGAAATTCAGGAAAGGACATAAAAATCAATTGACATTAAATATTAATTATGAGGTTAATCAAATTGAAGAAACGGAGACGAAGAAATTCTTAGGGCTTCACATTGATAACAGCATGTCATGGAATGCACATATAGACATACTGAGTATTAAATTAAGTCAATTCTCCTATACTTTATATTTGCTGTCTAATGTCGAGTCGTCCTTACGATATGGCATAATGTTTTGGGGAAACGCCACTAAAATAGATTTGATATTTAAGGCTGGGAATAAATGCATACGGTCTTTATGCAATATTAATACAACAGAATCTTGCAAGAGCCATTTCATTAATCTTAAAATATTAACAGTTGCTTCACTTTTTATATTTGAAACCGCAGTGTTTATCAAGAGTATCTACATTTATTTCATTTTATGAAGAGTAAACGTAATCAGGACAAGCTGTGCGCCTACCCACGTAAATCTGCTTACTTTGATAAAAGCATATTCGGAATGTCCACCCGAATATATAATAAACTACCGAAGACATTAAGAGTGATTGATGAATAATATAAGTATTTTTAAATATAATCCTAAGAAATTGCTCACATCTAAAGCCTATTACACCGTAAATGAATATCTCTTCGACTCTGTTTAAAGCACACCACTGACTAAGTACCTGAATCTCACCTGTTTTTATTGACTGATCAGTGATCACCTATCTGCATGTATAGTATTAGACAATAAATATTAATATTTGTATGCCATTGCGCGAACCATAGAGATACCACCATAAATGTATTCCTAAGACCTTTGTACCTACCTATGTTTTACAAATAAAGAACTATTATATTCTATTCTTTGGCCGCTAACTGTCGAATTACGTCCTCACGACTTTCTTCTAGATTCTGTCATATTCAAGTCTTACCGCCGGTGTGCGCTCTCCGTAGCATCCGCTGAGGCAGCCGCTCCCTCCCTCCCTCCTCCCGCAGGCTGGGAATACGCTGCCTTCCCCGCAGACATCTTCCTGCTGCAACTGTCCTCACGCTGTACTACACAACACTCGCTACCACTTAACAACACTTATTAAAGTAGTACTTCAACTGCACAATCCTCCAATCAATAGAAAGAACCAACCTAATATCTCTGTCTGATTCTCAGTAAAAAAAACGGAATAATTAACTCAACACACATGTCAAGTTTTGCAACAAACTAAGTGTTAAACGATAGTCCGGTAGTAAAGGTTAAAGTTAACATTTGAAGGTGCATTACTATGATGATTTCATACAATTTTCAACAGGCTCTTATAGCCACAGTCGGTTCGACTTGACTTTATTTTCCACTTCGAGGCACCCTCAGATTTATACACAATCTACTCTATCGCACGTAAAGAAATATGTTCCAATCCAGGAAAGCAGGAGGACGTGTAGTTGCCACATTGAATAAGATATTTATGTAGGTACATTATATTTTCATAATCACCAATATGATGTCGATGGTATTTAAGAAATGGCCTTTGCTTCCGCTTGGTGGCGCTGATGTGGTTGGGGGCACAGAGCATGTAAACAGTTTAGTTTCTGAGGTTGAGGTGACTCCAACGTCCAACTGTTCAATTGTTCGACGTCGAGAAACCTGTGTCCTGATATTGTCGACTATCAAAAAGGCTATCACAACACTGAGGCATTTGAAACCCGCAAATATTTTTTTTTAAAGCGGGCACGAGGGCTATTTGGGAGGTGTCAAAACCACTAAACTAAATGAATTAAAGGCACTAAACTGACAACCTCAAATCCGACAGCTCTTGCGCGGTGGCCACAGATTCCATTTTCAAACACACCTTTTTAATAAGTTTGCTTAGTATAGTTCGTGTCGCCTCCCAAATCGCAGGCTCCCAATACTACCTACTCAGAAATTAAATTTATAATAGACTATCTTAGAATTTGACAACTTTGACAGATAGACAGCCCTCCAACTACTCCAGCGCCATCTGCTTTGAGCTTTTGTGAGTAGTCGCCATTTTGATGCTATTTAATGCAGGTTTATTTGGCGAATCATTGTTGTATAAGCAAGTAAGCGTGTATATTTATAATTAAATGTGTTAATCAAAGACGCAATGTAGACTTCTGAAGGACATGCTCGGAAACAAAGGTATTGATCAGTTTCACGATAATTTTACTTTTAAACCCTGCCTCAAACGTTCTTGATAAGCCCTATAATTGAACAGATAAATCTGTAATTTTACATTATTTATTTATATGTTCAATAGAGCTTATCGAGAACGTTTGAGACAGGGCCTTATTCTTAATAAAATAGATCTAGACTTAATTATTCATGAATTCTAGCGTTACATCAGACATCATATTTATTTCCGCTAAGCACTTGTCTAGAAGTTAACATTTGTCTCTACTATTGTGATTTTGAATGATTTTGAAGACATGCAAAAAGCAAAAGCTATAGCGGCTGTCTTTGTCTGCGCATCGACAGTACTGCAGCCCGTGCATAGTACCATGAAGAAGGAAATCTCAAATCTCATCTATATCACAAGAACAAAAACCATAGTAAAAGGAAGGAACTCTCGATTTCCTTCTTAATAGTACAGTAACCTGATACTCGAAATGTTCCAGTAAATATTTCCTTCCCCATACAAAAGATGAAAGAAATAGTCACAGTTTATTATCTATCCGCCCAATTCAATGCTTCACAGTGTGTACAAATGAGTCATGCAACGATTTGCACACAACATTTACTACAAACACATAGGCTAGGCGGGATTGCGATCATCAGTCCAAATTAATGTCAATACTTGTATTCGGTGGGAATACAGTATTCGATGTTGATAACCTATCCAGCCATATACGCTGACGTGACGGGCGCCTTCTTGGTGGTGGTATTGATAGTCTGTCTTGTAATAAGCTAAAATTATTTCTTTGACCTTATGCTTTAGCAGGTTGCAATGCTATCAAGAAAAATCAAGCACGTGTACATTCTCCATAAGACAAATGCGAGCTCTGTGAGAAATACACTAAAGTCAGATTACATTACAAGTAGGTAGATACCAATGTTTATGTAGATAATATTTCTAAGTAAATAGACACACAAAAGTGTTACATTTCAGTGTTAGACTATAGAAAAAATCACACGAGTTGGAAGTACTTAAAAGATTTTAAAATTGTTGAAGTCGAAAGTTCAAGTACAGACTTCAAGTTAGAAGTTAGTAGTAGTTTTGAAAATTAAGGTGGATGTGTATTTGACAGTGTGGGGTGATGGCATAAAGGCTGTATTCAAGGAGAGAGTTGTTTGAGAGTAGGTACGAGGTAACTGACTCACCGACGATGGTCGCATTCTCGCGAGGCGGGACCATAGCCATTTTGTTGGTGTCCTCGGTGACATACTCACGTGGTGGGACGCATCGGCCCTAGTCGTGTCCTGCGTGCGATAGATACCGATAGGGATCTCGCATGTGGTTGAACACAATTTTTGATACAGACGCCCATAAGTACGTATCCACATGTCCTCTTTTGATATTTTCATCTGCATCAAAACACTGCTGGTTATTCACTGTCAACATTTAAACTGAGTATCGCGCGCCAAGACAATCAAATCGCACAAGAACCACTGCGCAAGATTATAAAACACAGAACAAGTCATGGATTCGCAAAAATGGTTTCGCAGTACCACTACACAAAAGAGTACACAAAAAACCGCTGATGTAATTTTAAATGATGTGGTAGGTAGGCACTTACAGAAGTTAAAAATCCAGAACCGGGTGCTTGGTCCACTCCTAAGAGAAGGCGGACAAATGTAATCACATAGTCTTTGACGAACGCTTGGTAGAGCAATGTGTCCAGCATTGATGCAGAGAACACTGAGCCAGCAGCGAACGGCAATCTGAACATGTAGGATATGTGTGAACCCCGCTCCTTTTCGCGCTGCGAAAAGAAAGACTGTAAAGTTGACATAGTCTACATCTATCCAAAACACGGTTTATCATTTCGCTTTTTCAACCAACCTTCTCCATTTTAGACAGGTGTAACGCGTACTTGTCGTGCGCCCTGAATTGCATGAATCTCATGTTTGACGACTGTGACAGCTCCGTTATCGATTTTATCGAAGGAAAAAATCTGTAAAAATGTATAAAATATAATTGTTCACTTAAGCGGTAATCATGTCGAACTATCGCAAGCTGTTCTTCACGTAATTTAGCCAACAGAATCATCGCTTTTGCGTCATGAAAACAAAGGTGTCGCAAGCAATTCGCAATCCCGTTAAAAATCTATGGCAGATGGGGGCAGTGATAATGATCCTTGGAACGTTTATTTACTTGAACATGGTCTGGACAGCCACAATAGTGTTGCAATCAGCAAGGCTATCCTCTTCTGCAGAGTTGGACAACTCTTTGTTAACCACCACTACATTTTCAGCTAATGTTATTCCAGCTCGAAGTAAGTCGTCCAAGCTGTAACAGAATGCCATATCCACTTGTATCATCCATCTATTTTTTTAACATTTTTTATTTATTTAAATACTCGTAAAATTATTTATTTAAGTTTTTAAATTAACCTCTGAATGTTACAAACAGAACAAGTTACAAAAACAGAACAGATGACAAATATACATCAAATTAAAATCTAAGTTATCCCTTAGGGTAGCCGTTCCCGAATGGTGTTCCGCGGAACCCTGGGGTTCCGTAAAATATATAAATATATTTTCATTTGATGTTTTTTTCGAGTCTAGCTAGATATTGTAAATCGCTCTTTACCTTTGATAGATAAATGGGCGTATTTATTATACAGTTTAAATTTTCTTGTTTTAAAATGTTGTCTTCCTCCTTCTCCGTCCTTGTAGGCCAGTCTGCCAGTGGCGGTCCGAGATCATTTGCGTCAACTTGATAAATCTCCTAAATCTTAGCGGTTTATGAAAATTTTCGCCCATGAGTTCTTATGACAGGCACGTTACTCTACTTGCTACCCGTGTAAATTTCCGGGGCGGCTACCACTCCCCATGAGTTCTTCTAAGAAACCCGTAACTCGACTTTCTGGCTATTCGCGTCGGCTGACGCCGTCCATGAGTTTATGTGAGATACCCTTTACTCAACTTGCTAGCCATCTAAAATTTCCGGGGTGACTAGCGCCGCCCACGAGTTCTTCTAAAGCAGAGCTTGTTAGTCGACTTGCTAGCTATGAGTAATTTCCACGGCTTTTGCCGCCCATGAGTTCTTGTCAGCTCGATTTATTAGCTATGTGAATTTTTCGGTCAGCCTCGTTGTTCGAAATACAAGTAAAAGTTTTTTTTGCTGATATAAATCTGGCCTCTTTCAAAAGAATATGAAGTTGATCTTTGAACCACCACTAAATCAATGTTTTTTTTTCAAAAATATTACATTTTCTCTCTATTATTACTACCACACACACATCCACACAAGCACATCCACACACACCCTCACACACACTTCACACCTCCCCCTCCCTCTGTAACTTCTAGATACTTATAATTATAATATATATCACTTAAAACTTTTATTAAAATAAAAACTTAAAAATGTGTGTAGGGTATTAGCAAAATGTTAAAATGTAATAGTAGTAATAGTATAATAAGAGTGCTGTACATTTTTTATATTGTGCTGTGGGCTCAGTTCCCAAATAAACAAATAAAAAACGTTTTTTTTTTCACATTTCCTAAAATGTTTATCGACGGGGGTCCGTGGAATTGTTTAAATTGTAAAAGTGGTCCGTGACTGCAAAAAGTTGAAGAAACTCTGATCTAAAGTAACTATCTAACTAAATAAATATTTTTATCCTACAAAGTCTTTCTTTAGTCAAACAATACTTTCAAGATGCGAACACCAAGCCAAAAAGCCTCAGTATGGTGTGATTTCACGTAAAAAAAGTTTACTTCTTACTTGAGTCAGGGTTCCGCACAAAAACGGTGAACCAAAAAGGGTTCCGTAGCCAAAAGAATTCGGGAAACGCTGCCTTAGGGTACCCAGTTATGGGATAAAAAATTATGGCAAATTACTCCGAATGAGCATCAAATGCTAGTGCTTATGCGCCAAGAAGAAACATAGAGGTAACCTTACCAATCTATAGATCCAAGCATCCAATACACAAGCGGGAAATATGAAATGGCGTCTAGAAACGCGATATCTGGCCTGCGTTCGAGAAGCAATATTATTGGGTTTAGGGATGTCTTGCATCTGAAGTGTGCTCTCAGCGGTATGATGAAGTTGTAGATGCCATTCGAGGCGTAGTCGGCGGCAAGTATGATCGTCTTGTTCTGCCATTGATACTCTTTAGCATTCCTATACGCGCAGTGTTCGCATACTTGCGCCAGTTGCAGACAACACAACGGCTTCTTCTCCTTCAGTAAGTAGCACAACGTCGGACTGACTCCGATAAACGGCGACACTGGAGGGAAACCCTTAATGATCCTGAAAACATTTCAAATATGATCGTTAAAAGTTAATCCAAATGCACAAAAAATACGTAATTCAATTATTCAATCAGTACGTAATTTAGTATCTGTATAGATTTAGTGGATACAAAAAAGATTGTGCAGCAGCAAAGCTTTTGCCGAAATCTAGATACTAGGCAAGTAGATAAAATTAGAAGAAGAAACATACTGAATCAATCACCTACACCGCATTAATCACTTACAGTAACACTCCTGTATGAGAGCTAATTTATTGCTATCAAATTAACAGCTAAAGGGCTTATTCCTAAGTTAGAGCAACTTAACTTAAACACATAACTGGGGTAGGCACTTTACCGACATTCTATTGTATATTCACGTTCAGAGCTGTTTAATTTTCTAACATTCAACATCAAGTTATGGTACGCTGTATATTCGCATGCTCGACAACGCCTAAGGACTTGTGCATAGGTGAATTATTATTTAGCTATTAGTTTGTGTATACGTATTTTATTGTACATGTTGTATGTAGACTTTACGAGTAATTTTGATGGTTATTCCTTCTCATCTGGTATGCTGCGCATATTAAGTTATGTACAAAGGTTTGTTTTGAAATATCTATATAGTTACAATAGAAAGCAATTTTAATAAGTATTCAACTGTAATACCTAAAATGCTCCAAAAATAAGAGGACCAGATAAATCTTGGATTTCTCAGTTTAATTTATGCTCCTTACTAACCAAATTACTTTTTATTTAATGAAATGAATTTTGTTTTCTGATTTAAGACATGATTGTATAAAATCATGTAAATAGTTAATTCAATAAAGATCTAATAGCGGCGATGTACGTATTTCTTTGTCGGTCGTATATGTGCGTGGTGTGACGCATGACGGGCTCACCTCGAGAAGTCATTCCTCCAAGCCGTAGAGTGCGCCACGTCGCTGTCACGGAGACTCGAAAAGCTGCTGGTTGTGACGTCATCACTGGAGGCAGGTCGTGGCAGTGCGGTAGGGTATACGTTCAGGGATACATATACATACACGTAATGCACAGAAGACATATCTAGCACAAGTACGTGCTGTATATAGGACAAAACAAACATTTGAAGAAGCAAGGTGCATCCATTATATTTCATAAACTATTATGTATATTAGTGAATTTCAAAAAGCAAGTAATGAGGTGTAGTTTGGTAGGTAATGTAGGTTTTTAATAATGGTGAGATATTTAATGCCAATATGAATAAAAAGATCAAGACAAAAGAGTTTACCATATGTTAAACATAATGTGCAGGATATTGAATTCATGCAGCATGTGATCCAGGTTGGCTACCGAATGAAGAAGTAATAATGAGAAACACATTTTAAACAATAATAATTCTATGGAATAAATAAAAAGATTATAATGATAGACAGAGAATCAATTGTACATGTTTTTTTTTTCAAATAGCATAAACATGGACATTGGACATGAAAAAGGAGCCAAGAGAGCTAAAGTTGAAAACTGACTTATATTTCCGAGGTTTTAAAGGTTTACTGTTGTCGAAGACGTTAAACTCTCTTGCTTCACCAGTATGAAGTATTTAACTTAAGTATGTGTTGTGACAAATTAAGGAAATCAGGCCGAATAATTCGTATAGTTTTTGAAAATTAGGACAATTATACTTTCTGGTGTCCAGATGAATATACTAGAAGTCACAAAGGGTGAGAGGTGAGCTCGCGGCGGCGGATGGGGGAAAGTTTTATTTTGCTCGTATCTCAAAAACCATTAGAAATATTTCCAGTCACTTCTACATCAATAATATAATTAATCATCAAATTATCTCAGTTATTCCTTGAGGTGTCTAGATGAACATACTAAAAGTCCCTGAGTGTGTGTCTTCCCAGTTCTACCGGGGGCATCTACGAAAAATAAGCCACAATTTCCATCATCTATTGCCTTCATTAATGTATCATACACTTGCTTTTGTTGGCGGTTCAACAGGGGTACATTTCGTCAGAACTGATTGGTTTAATTCATGTCGATCATATTCACGTTCACGTTCCAATTATCGATTAAATACGTCATTTGCTCCACGATCTGGTGCTGTCATTCCCAACTTGACTAACATACTCCCACACATGAGGTAACACATGTCTTCGATCAAGATCAAAGCCTGGTTATGCATCTCCTCATTCACCTCAAGATCCTAATTTCTTGAACTGACGCGAATTCGATGTAAAATGTCTTCTGACGTGTTATCCTTGTATTTATTCCTATTTATTCATACTTGGGACATAAGGTCAATAACAGATAGTATTACTTTTATTAATGGATTTTGATCAAAAAGTTTGAAAAATTCTTTGCGATTGTAAATGGCTGATGTTGCATCAATCCCATTGAAACTATGCAGAAAGAGAATTGAACAACAACATTAATGTTTCTGAAGTTTTTGGGAGGAATATAAGCTGGTTTCCACTCTCCCTCTGCCGGTCTTGACAAAAACATATTATTTTGCTAGTGGAGTTCAAGCCATTAGAAGAAGTACAAGATCAACATCTCTCAAACAACAGCAACCACTGAATTATCTTTTGTTTTATCAATTGCAGTGCGTATAATTGTACAGTCAGCATCACTCGCAGCTATTCGATTTTGATTTTTGCAGCTTGCATTTTTTTTGACAGATGTTGAATGAGTTGCGATTGCGACTTGTTTTTTTGCATCTGACAGAAAAATCTCTTGTTGAACAGGCACCTTCATAGTGAGATTAAAGTGTATATCAACAGAGGATTTCGTCGCCCTCCTTCTTCGTTCCGATGTTTTTGTACTGTTCCTTACATCATCGTAGCCATCAAACACTTGGTAATGAATAAAAAGGGAAATTAATTAATTAATTTATTTATTTTTTCAATTACGAAACTTTTTAAGTCCTAAAATAAAAAGTGATCCTACAGTAAAAATAATATAACATTATTTATATAGGTTAGGCTGACAATTAATGTAGAAGTGACTAAAGAGACACCTCTAATGGATTTCGAGATTCGAGCAAAATAAATCCCCCCCCCCTCTCCCCCGCCGCCGGTTCACCTCCTACCCTTGGGGACTTTTATTATGTTCATCTGGACACCTCAAAGTATAATTGTACCAATTTTCATGAATACACGAATTATTTGGTTTGATCAAAGATATTTGAGCAGCTTTCCTATACTAAACCGATTAATTAAGATTGAACAAAAAATAATTAATTTAAACTATCTGACAAAACACTGCTTCTAAATTGTCTGAGAATGTAATTTTTAAACAACTGAGTTCTGATTTTAAGAAATTTAAATGTTCGTGTAATGTCAATATTTAAGTACCAATTGAACAACTGAAACACATTTCACTTTTTTTTTTTTTAATTTTGTAACTCAGTCCGTACATTAAAGTTCAATGGATAAAACAATTCTGAAGTGAAACAAAATAATTAAATGAAAATTTTCGAAGAAATATTTCTGAATACGTGCAGGAAAATGCATGTGAAGCTTGGGCTAACATCTCAAGTTTGCATGGCTTACGCAATTTTTTCAGAAGGTGACCGCCACGGTACGTCGTCCTCCAGCTCATCCTCACTTTCATCAGCTTCTGCCTCGTCTTCCGGATTGTCAAGTGCAATATTCAAACATGACGTGACCATATCAGGAACGGGGAGTATAGAAGGGCGTCTGCTTCCTGAAAAACCCACAGTCAAACCAATGAGTACTAGAACTGGGAAGACACACACTCAGGGACTTTTAGTATGTTCATCTAGACACCTCAAGATATTTTTCATAATTTTTCTACTGGTGTTATTTTAGCCCAAAAATTACCTCTACGATAGTTTAAGTTGTCCGGGCTGAGAAAATTTGAGTTGTCCGGTTTTGGTAGCAACAGGTGACTGTCGGTGGCGCTTTCATTGCTTGGCGACTCCTTGAGACATGTGCGCGAGTCTGATGTCGTGGCGCCGTCATTACATTTAGCTGCGAAACAGTTGAAGTGTCAAGAGCCATTCTAGTACATCAGTGAAGTCACAGCACTGACACTACCGCCAGCACCGTGCGAATTTAAAATAAATACCATAACTAATTATCTGTACGGGAGTACTTTGACGGGACTCAAACACTGCTTAGTGGTCTGCTTCTCAGTTAATGCATCAAACATTTCATCAAGGCGGCTATGTGCAGGAACTGTGAAATCACTGCTTATTAAATGATAGTTTAGGTAAGCGTAGTTTAGGTAGGTACCTAATCAGTTTGAGGTCTTAATTAATAATGTCGGTCGAGGTTTCATTTCGAGTTTCGCCTGTTATGGTAAATAGTATAAAATATGTCAAATATATCTATTTATATGCTTTCACCCGTGAGTTGTATTAATAGTTATAGGTATAACTGAATTCTAAGAACAAATAAGAAGAAGGAAGTTGGTGTATGCAATAATTCTTTCAAAAAGTTAATTAGTAAGTATTTATACGGCTATGGTACCGCACTCCGTGATGTCGTGACCTATAGTGGGGAAACAGGTGAATTTAAAAACACTGTGATAACTACTCTAATTTAAAACAGGACAATATGAGTTTTCAAGTTCCCACCAACGATTTCACAGTAATAAAATACAAAAACACCAAAATTTCGACCCTTGAGCAGTGTTACAAACCAACAGGAAAGATAGTAATAGTATATAAATTAGATCATTAATCCATAAAATTGATGTTACTGCTTTCTCTACTAAAACGATTTAGATCAAGTACCCTGCATATACACTGCAAATATTTTCAGAGGTTTAAAATCACAACTTACTAATTGACATCATCTTATGACGACCGACTCCTTCTTTAAACTTCTTGAAGAAGTACTAGTGGTTATTTCAAAAAGCAGACGTTTTAACTTGTAGTCTAAATTTTCATTATTTTATTATTATAATTGGTCGAAAGGTCTTGAAATAATTTAAAATGTCAACTTTAAAGTATGGATAAATTAAATTAACGATAACCTAACCCAACCTATACATTTGTGACAGTGCTCAAGTTAGGAAAAGTAATGACATCAAAACTTGAATTAGGGTAAACGATTGGTTCTCCTACAGTGTGTTTTCGCAGGTTTTATTTTGATAATCAATTAAGACATATTCAAATTGCATATGTTTGCCATTTTAGTGCGGAAAACAGAATTAAGTTAAAGATAACTTTCTCATGATTATTTCTTCTAAAAGCGGATTTAGAATATTTGCAGAATAAAATTTACTCATCCATCACGGATTAAATATTTATAAATTTTGGCTATCAAAACGAAACCTGTGCACATTTCACTAGGTAACGGCAAAACTCATTGATCATGCATAAATTCGTCGGCGATTAGTTAGAAAAATCTTAACAATGTGACATTATCTATATAATATTATGACTGACATGGGATATGTTTAATGTTGATTGAAGCAAAAAATCCATACCATATTTTGGGGCAGCAACTTCAAATGGAATGGAAAACTTATTAGAATACTTTCCTCAGCCCTGTCATTCGGAAATAACCGCGCCTAAGGTAATTCTAGTACTCTACAGAGCGAGTTGTCCGTTGCCTTTAAATTTCAAACAGAAACAAACTAGCAATCAATATAACAACATTGAAGGCAATGTACAACTGAAGCAGATAAAACAGATTGGGTAGACCGGATTCACATTTCGGATTCAATAGGAACCCAATACTTTTGCCACAGTGATGAATACTCGTGTCATACATACAGGCCTGATGCGGTACGTGTATTCGGTCTACTCCGCGTGTTTATCCAACTGTGACACTCACAACTAGCAACGGTAAAGTTAGCAGATGATACAGTATTAGCTGGGTTGATGCGTGAAGGCGATGTTATTGGTGAGGTACTCGCGGGAACTTGGAGAACCACTTGTGGAAGTTGGTATTGAGCCACGTTACTACCGTCTGCTGGGTTTTCCTGAGTAGCCGGTTCCTCGGTATCACCTTTCCTCTCGCTGGAGAGAAGGCTACATGCAGTCTGGTCTTTAGGCATAGACGGTTTGATCTCTGTATGTTTGTCTGAAACTACGAATGCGGAGTTCTCCTCTTTGGTTATGCTCATGTAATAGCAGGTATCGCTGCTTTTCATTATGTGCCGCGGGCCAGGGTTGAGGAGTATAGTCTCTTCGTAGAATTCCGGCAATTCAGACGGTCGGACACCGACTAACGCTACTCCGTATCTGTGACAAGAGTTTGTTCAAATTAAATTTGTCTCACAACAAATAATCTAATCGTTATTATTTGTTGATACGCCTTACTTTCTATGGGAGTGAAAACTGGCGTAAGTAAAGCTCTTTCCTTCGTATTCCCCAAAGAAGCGGCTATCGCCTAGGACGATGTGATAAATCTCGTTTCCGGAACATTTCCCATATAGCCGATGCCACTCTTCGGGAGATTGCTGACCTTCTCTGAAAGCGAACATAACATGCCTGTTTGTCAAGGATATCTAATAACACAAATATGTAAAAGCCCTAATCTAATACTAAACCAAAACACTCAACGTGCTACAATAATAATTTCCATCTATACATGCTTTAGAAAGAAATTAACAACCAATTTGTAGTAAAATGATGTTGTTTTAGAGAAAAAAAATATTGAGGACTATTTTGCCCAACCCGTACGGTCTAGATCCATAAAACTTACTGTCCCCGACTGGTATGCAGCAGCAGAGTGACCAGCGTAGACGCCCCTGGGCAGGTGCAGTTGTTAGCCAGCAAGGCGTATTTGAACTCGTCCTCGCAGACCACAAACTCGGCGAATTTCACGTGTAACTTGTTCTCCGGACGGAATATCTGCACGTACTGCGGCACGTCTGGAGCGAAGTCTTTCACGGCCCAGGATCTGGGGATGAACAATACTTCAGTATAACACGCGTGGATAAAGAAAAGATCTGTAAATGGCGTCCTCTCGCATGCTATCTCGCTCACATCTATCGACCATATTACATATTACTGAGCCACCGCTGTCCGTCCGTCTGTCTGTCTGTTTGCCAGTCTGTCCATTTGCGGGCTCTTTCTTCTCACGAACCGTAACAGGTAGAGAGTTGAAATTTTTACAAAATGTGTATAGATAGCTTCAGCAACAAATAATGAACTACACGATATAAAAATAATAATTGGGTATCCCCATACAATAAACGTGTTTTTTTGTACTTTTTCTTACACGATCGTGTGAGAGTCCGACTCGCACATGACCGATAATTTTTTACCCCGTTCTCTCGAGTCGACTGACCTGAGTATAGTGTGCTCGTCAGCCGCCGTCTTGTCGGCGTAGTTCCTCGCGGCCAGCACAAAGCACGCCTCCGCTTCGTTCATCCGCGCGCGGATCAAGTCCGTGTCCTTCAGGCAAGACCCTTGGATGTAAATCACTCGTTGCGCCCAAATTGGTACCTGGTAGTGAGATAGTTACATCTTTCACAGATAAGTATAATCATGAGGAATTGAATAAAGATATTCAGTTCAAGAACCGATCTGTGTAATTTCATGATCTAAAGATTTCAATTTTACTTACTACTAATAGCAAATCCTCGTAAGTACCTAATGCTACGATTTGTACACAATTTTTATGTAGGTACTTTTTGCTTTATAAATAATTTTATCCAATGAAAAAATATGAAGTTGGTATGAAGTAATTTGAGTTTGACTTGTGAATCGGGGTAATAATATCACACAACAGCAAAAAATAACAACACAACAACTTGGCAGTAACATATTGAAAATAATTAATGAATCATTTGGTTTGTCTTATATAACATGTCGCCATATTTCCTACATCAAATACCTTGCGTACCGAGTTACCAAGGTGTACCGTAAATAAAGACTGGAAATAGGCTCTACTTGTGGAAATCGTTTCGACGTGGAATCTGAAGTGATAAATTCTGGAGTATTCTAACCTGCAGTATCATACGCATGGTGGTGTCAAGCTCCATCGGTGACAACAGCACGACATAGTAATCTTGCAGCAGTGGATGAGCGTAGAACTCATTGAGGAAGTCCATAATGGTGTCAGCGTGGAGTGTGGTGGAGCAGACCACCACATGCTTCTCTGACTGTGCTCGGTGAGATGAGTAGGAACCGCCTAGCTTCTGTCGCTCCATCCACGTAAACGCCAGCTGTTCGAACTGAAATACATAATATACAATTGTAGGAATATATATTATTTTAAACTCTCTTTTCTCGGGGGTCGGTCCCTAGCGGTAAGGGTTCGGCATCACAATTCTTTCGATTAGCATTCCCACCGTGACCACCGTGTCTCCAAAATTATATCTACCTAAGAACATCACGACAGACCACCTGTGATAGCAAAATATTCAAAAGTAGTAGTAGTAGTAGTAGTACTTTACGTTGAAGGAGTATTGCAGTTCTTTGCCTTAGAAGGCTTTGCATGCTGGCACGCACACCACTGAACCACCACCACATCACGGAACAGCATTGACGGATTTAAAACGCTTATGGCATGGCTACAACTCATCGAGTAGCGTGGCAGTGACGAGGGAATGAGGCAGGGACGTGATGTGGCCACTTTCATCGTCATGTTCCTCGTCTTCGTACTCGCGCTTCCCGCCTTGTCGGCTTTTTAGCGCGATTCAAAGGAAAAGGACCCAGTAACCTAGTACGGAGCGTCGCGATTATTTACGAAATATTCGAGAAGCAGAGATGTGCGACTCGCGCGAAGACGAAAAATGGCAAGACGAGTAGCAGGACGAGGACCTGAGTGTGGCCTTGCTATTACCTGTGTTGGTAGCACGACGAGGGCAACGCCTATCATGATGACCATGTAGAGCTGCGACGGCCAGATGTCGGGCACGAAGTCTCCGTAGCCGACTGTCGAGAACGTCACCACGACGAAGTATGTCGCTTGGAACAGGTTCAGGTGGCGGTGGCCAGCTCTTTGGAAGTGCTGGATGCCGCAGACACTGACAACAAAACGATATTCGTCTAGTTTAGTCCGTTAAAATTTAAAAGAAAACTTTTTATAAAGCGATTTTAGTTAGTTTTGTGAAACTTTTGCATCAAGCAAAAATTAAATGCTTAAAGTTTAAAAATATACATCAAATTGTAATAGGTAGTACCTTAAAATATCTGATCATAGGCCCTTTATTAAATTAAATGCTTCGAATATACTAGGTACCTAATCGGGTGTTTTAAACTCGTGACTACGTGGAACATCTAACGCTGCACAAGATAACAAGATAGACATTCTAATTACTGCAGGGAACCCGTTTACGTCACAGTTAGTAAAGAGGATTCAATTATACTGTTAGTTCCAAATTGATATCTGATGGTCTAATCAATACAGTATAATGTGGGTGTCAATTCTACTGTTTGTATTTTGTAACATGTGTTGAGCAAATTGCTGATAAAATATGAACGAACCTGATAAATGCACCTTAGAACAATTGGTAAGACTGTCCGGGTTCTAACTTCAGGAAAAGCACTTTGAAAGTTGGTAAAGTTATTATTGTTTCATTAATTTATAATCGTGCAGATGTGTTGATGGTGAGTCATAAGCGCAATGACAAAGATGTATGACGACATAAAATGTAACTCTCCGATCTTGAGAAAAAGTATCTTATCGGACAGACAGACAGAAGAACAGGCACCAAAGGGTTCATGTTTTCTTCCTTGAATGCATCGGAACCCAATAAATAATGAAACATTTTTGCTAACAACAACAACTTGCAACTACTGCTTTTCCTGGAGTATATGACACGCTGTCCGCTAAAATGTCACTTATGTTGCCAACTTTCTGTCTACATTAAATTGTCAAGGCAGGTATATTAGGTATAGAGCTAGGTATATTAAGAAATTTGTAACAAAGAACAAATAAGGTAATTCTTGTTAATTCAGCCAGAGATTGGATTATTTTAGTTTGGGAATGGTTATATTTTGTAATTGAGAAGGTAAGAAAGTAAACTACTAGCATAGCTAACCAGCTAATTGAACTGGTAGCAGTGAATAAAAATTCACCTTGTATAGGTGTCCCAAAATTTACGCAAGATTTGAATTAAATAGAAAACACAGTTATTAGTATTTTGATTGTAACTTTTTATTGAATCATAAAGTACATAGGATAGGGTTAATAACACATCGGGCAAATGGCCTCCACGGCTTTGCATACACAATACACACACGCACTCGTTTGTCGAAATTTTCCATGACTATTCTGCATAAATGTGGCGGAATTTCGTTGACGCAGCGTTGAATCTCCTTCTTTAATGCACGCGTGGCTGTGGGCTTGTTGACATAGACCTGTGATTTTAAATAACCCCACAAAAAGAAATCTAATGGTGTTAAATCACACGATCTAGGGGGCCAATTCTGATCACCGAAACGAGAGAGTACACGACCTGGGCCCTAATGCTGCTCTGAGAATTTCACTTATATTTCATTACTATTCCATTGCAAACACCCGATCAAGGAGGATAATAATTTAGGAGAATACCAAATGACGCCATTTTGGGTGTTTGCAATGGAATAGTAATGAAATATAAGTGAAATTCTCAGAGCAGCATTAGGCCCCTGGAAATGTCTCATGCAGTAATTGAAGCGTTTCACGGGCTGTATGGCATTTGGCACCGTCTTGTTGCAACCACTGTTGGCCACATCAATATCATCCAATTTCGGCAAAAAGAACTGTGTTATCATGTCGCGATATCGAGCACCAGTAACAGTCTCTGCTTGAACAGCCTCATTTTCAAAAAAATGAGGTTCCTGGATTGTCACCGACACTCTCACGCACTGCTTCGATATTGACATTTGAACGGCTTGTTTTTGGACGACCAGTGAGTTTGGCTTCTCCAACGGATCCTGTTTTCTGGTATTTTTCAATTAATCTCTTCACAGTTGAGGAAGTTAAGACACTATTCCGACCATATTTTGTATGGAATTTTTGAACTGCGATCGCCAAGCTTCCATTATTTTTGAAATATTGTACAATAATGAAGACAAGTTGTTCTATCGTGAAACGCTCCATTTTTACTTACCCTAAACTAAACTGTCAGCTATCGATTTGTTTTTTTTAGGGTTACCAACACTGCATAAATGGCGGCAAATTCCAATCTTGCGTTAATTTTGGGTCACCCTATACAATAAAAACTCCTTGAAAGCGTGTAATAGTGCTTTACTCAAACAATGCTAGTAATATGAAATAAAACCAGCTTAATATACCTACTTAGTAACATTTTAATAAAAATAACAATTGGTAAATGTACAGTTACTGAAATTCCATTCCGTTTGTGCTTCATCAAAACAAAACCGTGTTCTTCTGCATGGAGTCAGTATTCCAGAGAGATTTGGACTTCATTATCTTTGAAAGTTTGCTAAAACAGGCTAGAAAATAGCTTTCCTTGAAAGACTTTCATTTTCTGTCCATTTTCCACTACGCGAACTTTTCGTATGCAAGTTTTTATTTTTCCTTTGACTTCAGCGGAAAATTTTCTATCACTGATTCCGCTTCCATATTAATGTCTGGCGGTTTAAACACATTGAATCAGAGGATTATTTGCTTGTAGAACTATTTTTTCTCAATTTATTTGGAACACGGAAAGAAAATTGCAAAATAAATCCCGGTCATTTGGTTTTTTTTGGCTTCCTGTCGTCACACAGATCCAAATTCTAGTCGAGTTCCGTGACATCACCGTCAGCGCTATAATCGATTACAACGTCTACAATGCCATCGTTTTGTATCGCCAAAACTGACTCGGAATGGCTTCTTAGACGCTGTAATCGATTTTGGCGTGACTCGTGTAGGTATTGCCGGTCCCTACAGCACGACTTAAAGAGGTAATTGCCGGACACCTTGTCTGGCTCCTCCAAGAGCGCGTCAACGTCGATTTTGCTGTTGTTGCTGTTGTCAAAGTAATGAGCATATTACTAGCTTTGTTTGAGTAATAGATATTTGAAAAGGAGATGTGTGTCGCGTTCACGTCATCTGATTATTGCGTGGTTTGGTATCTGCCTGTCATTTGGGCAGTCGTTGCTTGCTGAAGATATTATAAAATAAATATGGATTTAAAATTTCTTAATAAGCAAAAAGGTAATTAAGCAGTTTATTGCTCGGAGGGTATAGATTCAATTTAGGTAAGATAAATAAAGAAACGACATTGTGGAGACCTGTAAACAGAAAAGGTTGTTGGGCGACAGTCACATTAGACTTTACAAAAACGGTTATTTTGAGACAAAAACCACATATGTGAAAGCGATTCCGCCAAGAATGATGTCTTGATGACAATCGAAAAATGTAAAAGTGAGGTGTGCATATATTTTGGGCCCATTCAAATACATGCTCTGGAAACAAAAAGGAGTTACTATAGATCCAGTGTACGGTGTGTAGGTATTGTGCCTACATAATGGGCGACAAGATTCATAATTTCATAATTTCTTTATTGCACACAATTAATTGCAATGACAAAAAGTAAATAAAAACAGTGTACAAAGGCGAGCTTATCTCTAAAAAGAGATCTCTTCCAGCAAACCAAGTTCCGATGAAAAATGAAGATTCGTCGTTGTGTGATGGAAATATGTATGAGAAAGATTTAATACTTTTTTCATCACATCTATTCAAAAAGATCTACTTTAGTCCCGGCAAACAGGGACTAAAGTAGGTCATTTAGTCCCTAGGGACTAAAAGTAACTTTTTAATTTTGTTGCCAGTACAAAGGAAAAAAATGCTGTCACTAATCAGTTTCACTACCACTCAGGCTGACAGACCCAATTAAAAGTGAGATCGATTCTAAACGCAGCCAATAAAAAAAAAGTTTGTACTAAAATGCGTACTCGACACAGATTAGATAATCCGATCGACCGAATCGATTGACACCGATTGGTGACAACAGAGAAACAACCTTACAGAATTGATATCGAAACACGGACCAAATAATTAAAAAAGTTGTGGAAAATTTGTAAACAAAGCGCGCCAAATCTGAATGCTGTAATTATTTCAATTTCGTTTGCGGATATGAGTAAAGAATATGAGTGAGAGTGAGTGTCTAACTCCAGATGATAACAACAAACGCGAATGACAAATACCAGATCTGTTACCAATAAAATCACGAGGAATATAGGTATGTAAAAAAAACTAAGCATTTTCAGATGCTTTTTGAACCAATTTTTAAGATTTAGCCAATACTAAACAATCTTTAACTATGTGGAGGACATATTCGTAATTTCTTTATTGTACTAACACAAGAATGACATACAGAAAACTTATAACAGATAACAAGAGATTTCTTCCAACAAACCATTACACAACATATCACGACAATTGTGTAAATAAATATAGGGTCTAACAGAAAGGGGTATACAAGCCGAAAGAAGGTTGTTGGGGACATCATTTTGAACAACTTTCACAATTGGACCGACTTGATCAGAGCAACTTTATTTTTCACTCCACCATACAGATCAGCTGAGCGCTAGGCCCGAAATGTACTGAGTTAAAAATAAAGTTGCTTTGATCAAGTCGATCCCATAGTGAAAGTTGTTCAGAATGATGTCCCTCTTTCCGCTTGTACACCCCTTTCTGTTACACCCTGTATAGGTACATGTATGTTATTTTATTGATTACTTACTACTTTTCTCATAGAGGGTGATGAAAAGTAGAGTGTCCACCTCAGGAGTAAAAACTATTTTTGGCTCGAGTGGTGTACTTTGAATCCCTCGCTCCCTCAGGATTCTACTTTTGAGTCCCTCGTTACACTCGGGACTCAACTCTAGAATCCCTCGGTCGCTCAGGATTCAAAAAACACTCTCGCCCTAAAAATAGTTCTTTACTCCCTTGGTAAACAATCTACTATAACTTACCTCGTGAAAACAAGGCACAATAGTGTGACGCACAATATCATCAACTGCTGCGAGAGTGCGGACTGTGATTTTTGCATAGCTCGATGTAGATCATTCTGAAAATAATAATAATAATTTATACATTTTATTCGTCTGTAACTATCCTCTTAATTAATACCATCATCAATAAAACTACGCTGTGGTTTGTCTTTAATAAGAGGTCATACATAAATACGAGTACATGTCTGATTAAAAATGCGAAGTGTAAAGAGGCGAGAGACGAATTTCAGGGTGGATAATATAATATGTAGCGTAGTGTTGCCGCTGACATAACGTTGAACTTCATAAGGCGTCGAGTGCACCATTTACTGCAATAAAATAGTGCACCATTTACTGTAATAACATAACATGTATATGTATAAAGCGGTAACAATAGTCTTACGCCTGAGTATTTACGACCTCTGTGGCGCAGCAGTTGCGCATCTGCCTACCATGCGTGAAGTCCCAGGTTCGGATCCCGGCTGGGGAAAAAAACCCCAGGTCTTGGATGTCTACAATGTTTGTGATGTCGCTGTTTCTGGTTCCCACGACACAGGGTATGGGCCAGAAGCAATGTATGTGCCTGTATGTAATTGTTTATATCGTATATTCAAGGTTAAACGACGAGATATTACTAATAATTTACAACCATTCTAAGTGTATTGTAATTAAATTACACTTTATTATGAGTCATTTATGTAATCAAAATAATGGCGAGGGCGATCGGAGGGGTGGCAGATGGGTAGCGGGAGTCATGCGATGTCGCTCTGTCAATTGGAGCCTCAAGTGCCAGCTGAAATACGCCCCCAAAATCTCGATTACTAAGGCTAATTAACAGATATTGATTAATCTACTCAAATAGCAATAATAATAGGTGCATAGGTTTTTTTAGTTGGCCGAAAAGAAGTATGTAATTGAAGCCTTCAGTGGCTTCGCCGGAAATTATTACTTTGTGCTAGTCGTGACTCGTGCGTGACATAATAAAGTGACTGAAAGGATCAATACAAGCGTAATTTGCGGCCTATTTGTATTTATTTTGCGGTTTTACTTGTTAGCAATGTTATTATTTCAGTTGGATTTTAAAATAATTATTATGATTGAAAATTAGAAGTGTTGTAAGATAAATAATTTGTAAGATTGTATTTGTCATCATGATACAAGCAAGCAATTTAATTTGTATCACGACAAACATCATGGCGCTATTTGTTTAAAATTATATTCAAAAATTGGAACCGGAAATTGTCATTTAATATTCGATGTTTAAAATGTCATGATACAACAGAAAAGGGTTGTTTCATGACATTTCGTTTGGCGCCAGTTTCGTAAACTTTTGTCAGTATTAAATTAAAGCGGAAGTCGATTTTAATATTTTTAAGCGCGAAGTATCGCTAGTTTGAGAGGGAAACAAAGTTTACGAAAATGGCAAAATGATGGCGACAGTTCAGTTGAAGTACGACTGCAGACTAACGCGGTGGTGTTATGTCATCTGTGAATAATGTGAATACTGTGGGTGGATTGATTTGTGAGGTGTTGAAATAGTGATACAAGTGTTATTAAATGAGATTGTGTTATATTGGATTTTATTGACGAGGGATCTCCACTAAGGATTTATCAACTTCAGAAGCGGGATGTTCGTCCACTAGAGCCGTGTAAGTACAGCCTGATGTTCTATTTTGATATTTCATATGAATTATTCGGCGACTTCATTTTTCTTCGTAAACTGTGAGGACTGATTACATTTGGTCGAGGTTACTCCTTGATAGTGTGAATAATTCCTCACGGGATCGATTTTTGGTGACCTAAAGATTGTTTTTATTGTACTACAAATACTTAATCGGGGCTACTCCTTGATAATATGAGTTTTACTTGAAAATATAATGGTTACGTTTTATTTCAAACATTTGGTCGAGGTTTCTCTGGAATAATAGGCAATAATAGTTTGCAGTAGTGATTATTATTATATCATAGGGATTCGCAAATAGGTTTGGTTGGAGTTGAAACTATGTTGACTACATTATTTCTACATAGTGAGATATAAGCAAATTGATGAAACAAGGATAACAAAAAAAAATAACACATAATTATTTATTTAGAGTATTTATAAGATCAGTTATGTCCGTTTGTTCTTTTCAGTTGAGGAAGAAATATGGATGAAATACAACCGCACTCACCAGTGCTGCAAAGCGGGCGGATTCATCTGGAGCTGGATCGCGATAAACGAAGCAGGTCCCGTTTACGGGATTTGACACTGCAACGCAGAGATGAAGAAAGGGGATCTGGGCGATCAAGTCGCAGTCGTACAAGGCAAAGTCAACCTAGGCGAAGTCGACCAATTTCCCGTAGTCGAAGTCCGACTAGGGAACGTTCCAGTGAAGTGAGAGCCAGCCGGAGTCGGATCAGAAACCCGGAGAAACACCGAGCCAGCCGCAGTCGTTCCCGGTTCGTCGATCGTGATGGGAGTACACGGAGGAAGCGCTACAGGAGTCCGAGCATAGAGGAGCGTAAGAGGAGCAGGTATGATTCACATAACACACAAGATTTAACGTTACAATTGAGTCACATTCTGAAAAATCTAGTACCACAAAATATCAAGGAACAGTTTTCAAACACAAATGTAATACCTGAATTTAATCCTTCTCTGAAAAGTCAAACAATAAATACCTGGCTAGTGAAAGTAAATGAATGCAAGTCTTTGTATGGATGGAGTGAAAGGCAAACCATACATTATGCTTTACCAAAACTTGTTGGGGTAGCGAAGAGATGGTATGAAGGTCTTCAGTCAGTTTTATTCACATGGTCAGAATGGCAGGCTAAACTACGAGCAGCATTTCCTGCTCAAGAGAATTATGGCCAAATGTTAGCCGATATGATAGATAAGAGAGCTAAATTTGGGGAATCTCTCGAAGACTATTTTTATGACAAAATGGCATTGATAAATCGTTGCGAGATTGAGGGGAAGAAAGCTGTCGAATGCATCCTGCACGGTATTGATGACAGATCCGTAAGGTTGGGTGCTGAAGCTGTACAATTTAATGACCCGGACAAATTACTAGCCTACCTGCGGAATGTCAAACCGAGGAAAATAGATAAAGTCGTAAATAAGAGAGTATCGGTCAACGATAATAAACCAAACCATAACCCTAACCCTAACTTGAGATGTTACAACTGTAAAGAAATTGGACATCCGTTTACTAAATGTACAAAACCCGTAAGGAAATGTACGATTTGTTCTCAATTAGGGCATTTAAGTGAACAGTGTTTCCGCAACAAAAATAATACCAGAGAAGATAAAAGTTGACTATTGATGATTGATCATCCCTCAATCAACAAAAACAGTAAATATGTACAAGAATTAATAGTTAATGGAATCAGGACAACTGGTTTTGTCGATTTAGGGAGTGATCTAACTCTCATACGCGAAAGTGATGCCAAAATAATACTAAAACAATGGAATGAAAACGAAAAACAGGCTATGGTTGGTTTCGGTGGTGCAATTGTGAGTTCTTTAGGGTCATGTCATACAGAGATAAAAATTCAGAATGTTATTGCACGTGTACAGGTCCACGTTGTACCAGACAATTGTCTAAAATACCCTTTGTTAATTGGGCAAACTTTCAGCGAACAACGACATGTAACCATTATAAAAACAAGCGAAGAATTAATGTTTAAAACTAAATACGACTGTGAGCATGAACATGACGGACAATTAGAATTGAGGGTTATTAGTGAGGTAACAATTGATAAGACATCTTACTTGGAAGTTCGGTGCAAATCTGATTTCAGTGGTCCGTTTTACGTAAAAAGTAGCTATAGGGGACAACCAAATCGTGAATATAATCTAGAAGAAGGTGTATATACACTAGAAAAAGGAGTAGGTGCCATTATTGTCACGCCTTTAAATTCACAGATAACCTTTAAACAAAACGAATTAATTGCTAGAGTCGAAATTGTGCTCGAGTCGTTTGGTATGTACAAAATTAATAAGATAGAAGGCACACAACTTTACAAACCTTTTACTCTTGACCAACTGAATGTAGGGGAAATAACTGACCAACAAAAAAATGATCTTTTGGCGTTAGTAAATTCGTACCGTGATTGTTTTGCCGATTCCTTGGAGGAATTGGGTTGTACGGATATCGAAGAGATGACAATTGATCTGCATGATAATCAGCCAGTAGTCTACAGGCCGTACCGACTGTCTCAAAAAGAACGCCAGGAAGTACAAGAGATGATCGATGACTTATCTCGTAGCGGCATAATACGCGAGTCAAATTCGCCTTACGCTAGCCCAATTATTCTGGTTCGTAAGAAAACAGGTGACAAAAGACTTTGCATTGATTTTAGGGCATTGAATCGAAAAACCATCAAACAACATTATCCTTTACCGTGCATGGACGATCTTGATCTACCCAACGTATTTAGTATAAGTCAGGATTGGCTTAAAACAGTACAGTCAGGGGACGGAGAAGTTCAAAGAATCAAAAACATATTGTTGGATCCGAATTCCAGCAACATCGTGGGGATAAAGCAAAATTATTGTCTCAAAAATAATAACGTTTACAAATTAACAGAAGAAGGGCCAAAATGGTTAGTTCCAAAGGGCGTACGATGGCAAATTTTGAAATCATGTCACGATGATATAGGGCATTTTTCCATTGAAAAAACGTTGGATAAGATAAAAGAATTATATTGGTTCCCTAAAATGAGAAAATTTGTGAAAAAGTACGTACAGGCTTGTTTGGAGTGTGCACATAGTAAAATACCATCAGGAAAAAAATCTGGATATCTACACCCGATACCGAAAGTTTCACAGCCATTTCACACCATTCATGCTGACCATTTGGGCCCGTTTAATCCTAGCAAAAATAAAAATAAATATCTCTTGGTTATTATTGACGCATACAGTAAATTCATTGTTTTAAAACCAGTTAAAAGTACAAAAGCTAGCACGACCATAAAAGCCTTTAAAGAGTATTTTGGAATGTTTGGGGTTCCAACACGCCTTATAACTGATAGATATTCTACGTTTACAGGAAAGAGATTAAAAGAGGTTCTTAAGAATTTGGGAATAAGCCACGTAATGAATGCCGTAGCGACTCCACGTGCCAATGGACAAGTGGAGCGCTATAATCGCACAATATTAGATGCTTTGACGTCTACGAATCACGGACACGATGAATCCTTATGGGATGACAAAATTATGACTGTTCAATGGGGGTTGAACAACACGTTAAACAAAGGAATAGGTAAAACCCCAGCGGAAGTACTTTTTGGTTTGAGGTTGACGGGTATGTCAGAAGGAAAACTAAAGTCTTCATTACATGAAAATTTAATCGATGTAGAGACGGATTTACATAGGATACGAGAAGAAGTCAATAAGCACATCAGTAAAACACAGAAAGAACAGAAGGCAAGGTTTGATAAATCACGTTGTAAACCCAGAGTGTTTGGAGTAGGAGATCTTGTAAGGGTGGAACGGACAGTCGCAAATGTAGGAAAAAGTAAAAAATTATTGGCGAAATGTTCAGGACCATATCGCATTGTAAAGGTATTAGATAATGATCGGTATTTAGTTGAAGATACTCCAATCACAAAACGAAAAGGAAAAGCTAAGTATAGTGGAATATTTCCAGTAGATCGCATACATGCTTGGTTAAATTTTAAAGGCTTGGAAGAAAGTGAGAATGAAAGTAATAGTGCAAGTAGTGATGATAGCAACGAGAACGATGTTGGTACGTAAAAAAAAAATGTATGTAAAATGAAGGATAAAATTCGGTTAATATTCTAGAAATGTTTATCTATATTAACAATATTGGATTATTTATATTTGGTTAAACAAGTGGCTATGGCTGTGGGATTATTTATTTTGGTTATACAAGTGGTTATGGTTAACTGTGCTGGCAACAGTTTGGTTTGATTTTTGATGTGATTGTGGTAAGTGGGACGTACACACGAGTCCAGGTGATGGATTGGAAGTGTGTATATGGGCCTACTCTACTATCATTGTTTTGGTTGATTGGAACACAAATTGGATAATTTGGGAAGTAGTACGTACACACAAGTATAGGTAGTACATGTGTGTATATGGGCCTACTACCATGGTTATGGTTGATTCAAATATTTATTGTTTTTTTTTGTGGTACTGTAAAATAAAAAACTCAAGTATGTGTTGTATGTGTAATTAGTTTTTTTTTTTATTTATTTCGAGGACGAAATATTGTTATCAGGATGGACGAATTGTTAGCAATGTTATTATTTCAGTTGGATTTTAAAATAATTATTATGATTGAAAATTAGAAGTGTTGTAAGATAAATAATTTGTAAGATTGTATTTGTCATCATGATACAAGCAAGCAATTTAATTTGTATCACGACAAACATCATGGCGCTATTTGTTTAAAATTATATTCAAAAATTGGAACCGGAAATTGTCATTTAATATTCGATGTTTAAAATGTCATGATACAACAGAAAAGGGTTGTTTCATGACATTTCGTTTGGCGCCAGTTTCGTAAACTTTTGTCAGTATTAAATTAAAGCGGAAGTCGATTTTAATATTTTTAAGCGCGAAGTATCGCTAGTTTGAGAGGGAAACAAAGTTTACGAAAATGGCAAAATGATGGCGACAGTTCAGTTGAAGTACGACTGCAGACTAACGCGGTGGTGTTATGTCATCTGTGAATAATGTGAATACTGTGGGTGGATTGATTTGTGAGGTGTTGAAATAGTGATACAAGTGTTATTAAATGAGATTGTGTTATATTGGATTTTATTGACGAGGGATCTCCACTAAGGATTTATCATACTGTAACGGAACAATTCAATTTCGACCGATCAACGTGTAATCTGAAATCTCTGAAATGCCATCCCTAGAAACCAAATTAATAACACTAAAAAATACCCACGCATGAAAGTGATGTGTATCTTTATAATAAACCATCCTTAGTTCGATACTAATGTAAAAAAATAGCACGTCACATTTTGAAAATATTTATTTAAAAAAAATGCATTTTTTTTTGCTTAGTTTTACAATAAAACAATAAAAATTACTCAAAGTTACTTACTTCTTCTTTTATACTGTTCGGGGTCAGTTTCTCTCAAGATACGAGTAGACCAGCAGCTATCAGCTAACATATGTTTGTTCCATAAACTTTGGTACCTCTCTTCAAATCAAATGACTTTAAATCTTGATGAAAACGTTCGCTATGCTCGTCACTTACGCTTCCTAGGTTTTCGGGAAAAAATATAAGTGTGAGTGCAAATAATGGATTTAAAGGGACATAAGTATGCACTCCCATTTTGTGGAGATTTTGTAATAAATTGGATACAATTTCTATATAATTTTTACCTATAAAATTTTTCACAACCGCTTTAAAAGAAAACCAAGTATCTTTTTCGACAGCGGTTTAGTGACTCTCAAAAATGTTATCCTTTATCATTTTTCTGATTTGAGTTCCCACGAATATTCCTTCCTTAATCTTGGCATCAGAGAAACTAGAAAAACCTTTTGTCAAGTGCTCAAAGGCCGGTCCATTTTTTAACCGACTTCCCAAAGGAGGAGGTTTACAATTCGTCCGGATATTTGTTTTTTATTTTATTTTTTATTTTTTATGTATGTTCCCCGATAGCGCCTAGACGGATGAACCGATTTGGAAAATTATTTTTTTGTTTGAAAGGGTTTACCTTCCCATTGGTCCCATTGACACCAGGTCAGGATCTGATGATGGGATCCTGGAGAAATCGAGGGAACTCTTCAAATATTATAGGCAGACCTATAGTGATTTTTGTGTTTTTCATAATAACTCGTGCAAATGCACATGGTAAGCATAATATTGTGATGCGGAACTGCTGATGAAGACCACATATGGCCACCAGAACTGCTCAATACTAGGTACAAATACAATGCGTGGCTGATGGGCTGGCAACGCATAGCCTAAACCGGTGGACCTAGAGTCATGAAACTTTGTACAGAGGTTCCTTAGTAGCGTGGGGTAGCAATGAGATGGGATTTGACAAAATTAAATCCCCAAGGGGGGGGGGGGGTGGATAAGGGGTAACAGTTTGTATTAAACTCAATCTAATCAAATAGGGTTTGTGGAAGTCGGTTTTTTCTAAAGTTTACTTTTTGTTTCAATTTTGTTAAGTGCTTTAACAATCATTTTCAGTATTCCAAGCTTGATGTGAAGAGGTGGCTAACTTATATTTTTGGGATCTATCAAAGGATCATGTTTAACATTCATTTTGTTAGGTATATATTCAATACGTACAGGCCATTATTTCTTGATATACTTGCCTGTAGCCAATAAATAAAACAAGCTTTCTGAACCTGAACTATCTGGACGAAAGCACTTTTACCGTGTATTTGAAGTAAAGGATTTACTAAGTGATTGTTGAACCCCAAAATAAACGGGGATACAAAAAAATCGGGTGTTTTACCACAGGTAGTTGCTAAATCATAGGATTTACCAAGTGAATGGTGGTAAAAGCCCGAAACGAAAATCCTAGGATTTACCGATTTCGGGCTTTTACAGTAACATTTTAAAAATCAAAGTCGCTTCCCGATTTTGATGCGTTTTTTTTTCGTGATTCAAGAGGCAGGTTTGTATGTATAATAAATGCATGATATAGTGCACCGTGCATTGCACCCGTGCGAAGCCGGGGCGGGTCGCTAGTTGATTATAAAATATGAAGTAGTGATTCAAGACGATCATGTTAAAGAAAAAATAAGACAAAATATCTTACTATAAAAATTTATGTTCATTTTAAGTTGCTCTGGTAGAAAATTAGCAAAACACATAAAAAAACATAACTTCGAAACCGCTAAATATCGCGGAACATACATGGGGTATTTTCGAATACATCCAGGCATGAGGAATCAAAAAAAAATTTTGGACGTCACTTTTTGGACCACTGGTCTAGCAGTTTGATGAAATTAACATAAAATTCTTCATGGATCGTACGTTATACGGACGCGACGCTCTAACGGTGATGGGAAACATCGTGAGGAAACCTTCATTACTCTATAGCTGCAGCGATGGGCTAGCCTCCTGTCACGCAAAATGGAGTATTGAATAGGTAGGTAACTGTTAACCAGTTGTGGGCACAGTTGTGCGCCTCTACCACCCCGTAATGGAAAAGGCGTGACGCTATGTTATGTTAGAATGTCTTGCTTCACAAAATATATAAGAACTCTTTACTCTCTACTTTTTTATGATGTCATCCATCTAGGTACCAAATAAAGTTTTTTTGCCCTTCTGTGAATTTGTGGTATTTACGATCATTGTCATGATATGTAAGGATAGTTATATTCATTTGTATCGTGTAATGTGTCGGTCAGAAGACAGATTTCGTAGGCTCGTTTTCGTGTTTATAAAATCAATATAATTCAATTCCTCTGGAATGGATTTTGATAATCGTTTGTATTTATATAGAGAAAAATGTGCTTTATCGATTGGTGTGAGTCTTATATATAAGTGGAGGTTCTTGAACCACTTAGCCCACTTTTCTTTCACAGCATGAACGGATGATTGCGTTAACCTAGTAGGTTGATTTTTTCACACTTCTATGCAGACCTGAATATCAATTTGAGCTTGTTCCATCCACGCGTTCCCATTTAAAAAGTCTTTTCAACGAAGTAATTTAATCTTTTAAGGGGTCCGTTTTCCTTCCAGGGATCGGGACCGTAAAAAAATATTATAATGTATAGATACATGCTCCACGCTCAGCTTTCAAGGGCTTTCGGGGTGATCCAACCAAACACAAAACGAGCATACAGTTTGCAACACAGGGTTTGATAAATTAGGATTATATGGAGTTGAACCGCAAACATACGATCGATGGTTGCCCCGCGGTATGTATGTTACATAGTGCTGCTAACATGCCTGCAGTATTGTCGCATCGCATGTCTGCCTATTCTCAGCCCAAATTAAAAATAATTGCTGTGCTGTGAAAGTAATTTAATTTGGCAGCCGACGGAAAACTTATCAAATTTACTTTTAACTATACGATATAATGTTATTACAGCTCTCTGTCTCGCTTATATTTTCGTTAAAATTTAGTTGTCTAAATTAACTTACACGCGTAATGCAAGCATAACGGCCAAAATGTCAAGATAAGTAGATCAAGTCAGGCAGTTGGTGGTCCGCGTCTTGTGATATTGTGTACACTTTTCCAAGGCCCGAATCGGAATATTGCCGCAACACAGTAGGTAGGTACTGAAGTGTTACATGAATTCAATTCATGGACATATGTAAAACACAACATATCTAAGTCCTTGACAACATATCTAAACACATCTCATTATCTTGTGTCTGCCTTGCAAATAAATATTAGCGACCCTGTAAATATGTAGGATTTATATCAATGTAGATACATTTGTACAGTTCCGAGGATTAAAACTACTTCCAGACATTTCCCATGTTATTGCATTTAAGAGGAATGTCAATATTATACCTCGTCAATAGGCTTCTGCCTCAAAAGGAACTACAGTGAGGTATATATTGCAAATTAGAAGGCACTTGCCTCCGGACTTAAAGTTGGCTTTCAATCGTACAAAACAGGTTTCAGGCATAATGTTAATGCTAGAATAGTAGGCGAGTCGATTTTATTGCTCGGCAGTATATTACGGTCAAGTAATGTACGTGTTTTCTTGCCTTTAGTAGTGAAGTGACTACCTTCCTGTGGCACACACGCCACAACTTTTTGTACTTGGTAACTGGCAACTAATAACGTGCTAGTACATTAGGGATTTACCTTGCTGCTCGGTTAAAGTGGAATGTCACGGTCTGGGCGGGAATTTTTAATTTTGGCTGTATTCCCAACTTTGTGATAAAACAAACACTAGTAAGACTTTCACGAAAACATCGAACTAAGATAGTTTGTCTTTTTTATATAATTTATAGCACTGCTTCGTCGGTTTTAAATGCTATGATGATTTTTTTCGAACGCTTCCGTGTTTCGGACTACTCGTGCATATTTATTATTCTTCCATCTGGATAAGCTCGAAAGTTTCGGTGTTAGAGGGATCGCACATGAACTTTTTAAGGACTACCTACAAGAGAGACAACAACGAGTCAAGATAGGCCCCCACTACAGTAGTGACAGCTATGTTATCTACGGAGTACCGCAGGGAAGTGTTCTTGGCCCAACGTTGTTTCTTTTATACATCAACGATCTGTGCGATTCCCTGTATCGTGTCCAAAATTAACACCGGAAAAATTAGGATTTGGTCAGTTGTTGCCGTGACGCCATCTTGTTTTAACCAACACGCCGGCTTTCGGTAAGACTTGCGATTGCGATGCTTTATTTAAATAAAAATGCTAGCGACTTGGTTAAATATCGGTCTTTAATTAACGGTCTAGCTAGGGTGTTAGTTAAGTTTATGATTTAACCAACTAACTGCGACATATACACGAAGAGATATTCTAAATGAAGCTTGCAATCTGAATGTTTATTGTGGCGTAAGGCCGGCAGCCTCCTTGGCTCGCTGGCCGGCGAGGATGACGGAAGGGAGAAAGAAAAAGGCTTCAGAGACATGTCAGAGGAAGAGAAAATATAATGAAATAAAAAAGGTGACAAAACCAGACAAATCTTTTAATTGCTTGACCGAACAATGTTCTTTGTGTATTGTTGATCAAAACTCGCAAGCAGCCGAAGCCGCAGGGAAGCACCAGCCGTACTCGCCTACAGCACAGGGTTCGAGATCGAAGGCGCCGCCAATACTATCTTATAAGTTAGCAAAGCATTTTTACGACAGCCACTCGACGCTACTATACTTTCTCATGTAAACATATCTATAAAGACAAGTTTGACAGCACACTAACAAATGCGGCAATGTCACGACAAAGAGTAAAGGTAAAAGATAAAAATCTCTTTAAAGGTAAAAGATAAAATCTCTTACAAGAAAGTACTCGTATATTATACTAGATTTTACTTACAAACATATTTTCCAGCGATCGTTTAGCCAGCCAGCAGTTCAGGAAAACAGGAATGAAGAGATTTCTTAGCGGCGGAAAAGGCAACTGAAATAAAAAATTCAAGGTATACTTAATTCAAAAAATCTTAAGAATAAATTCATCAAGAATGAAATACTAATACTGAGTGATGTCAACTTCTCATTCTCGCATAGCTTGTGTGATAGAGAGCCTCCACCCCCACCCTACCATATCGCTCAAAGAATGAAAAACATAGCGCACACATTGTACTTTGAAATTGAAATTAAAAAATCGTTTAACAACAAAAATACATTTGCATATACACATAATATTATTGCAAGTAATTAATTACAAATGATTGATTAAAAGTATGTCGTGATATTATTTACATATAACGTAATTTATTTTTCGCAGTAATCAAAGTCTGATTTGAGGTGTTCAACTGCCGAACATTCGTTAGTACTGTTGTAGTTAGCATCTTCATCATTTTCATCAGTTTCATTGCAAATATTTATGATTGAACTTTCCATTTGATCCATTATACCATTTTTTTTTTTAATTTCACTTCAGTGTGAATAATATTGTTCACCATTTCATCATCTAATTCTATTCTTCGGCATTTATGTTGTTAACTTTTCCATTCTAGATATAATCTTGCTGTATTTTTACCAGCATGTCATACATGCAAGTCTAAATACTACATAAGTATGTTCTTTAAGGATTTGCTCAATTTTAAATCCGATCCTTTTTAACACTGATCGCTATATTTGCACCTTACGAAGATTAGTGTATATTTGTTTCTCTTGTTTTTAATACTTCAAACCATACTTCCCACATTGTGTTTATTGATGTTTGCAGGTTCGAATCCTGGTTCTGACCATGTGCCAATGAGATAAGTCATTTATCGTACGTTATTCTGACGTTCTTAAAGTGACGGAAACAAACATCGTGAGGAAACCTTCATTAATCCATATAATTAAATCGTATCGATAAACATTAAATCGAATTGTTATGTCGAATTAATGATCATATCGCACTGGTAACCCTTCAGATATATCCGGCTAGGGTGGATGCGTGTGTGTGGATGCTAAGTTCACACCCATCTCGGGTGGATAGTCAAGTCGAGGGTAAAATGGGTTTTATGTACGAGTTGTTATTTTACACTCCGCTTTTCACTTCGACTGTGAGGAAATTAAACAGCAATAAGTATTGCAAAAAATAAATGCAAATTGCAACACAAAAAAAAATAAGGACTTCCCGCCAATATACTTTTTTATACGTGGCTATGGCACTTAGCATAGGTGTGTGGCTGTTTACCTGACAACCTTTGTCTGGAGTCTGAGATTTAGACGAAGATTTTACTTTATGCACTAGACCACAGAATGTGATTTTACTCAAACAAAGCGAGTAATGTGCTCATTATTTTGACAACCTTCTTTGAGCAAAGTCGACGTTGCCACGCTACTTGGAGGCGCCAGAAAAGGTGCCTGCAATTTCCTGTAAAAATCCATTACTGTCGTGTTTTAGCAACCGGCAATTACATGTGAAAATCCATGATTGTCAAGCTTTGTTTAAAAAATGGTAACAAAAAAGGTAGCGCAAAAAGGTTTTATTCGTAATTTGGATCTGTGTGACGACAGGGAGCCTAAAAAAACAAACATGCGGGATTTCTTTTTGCAATATTCTTTTCGTAATGTCTTGTGTTCCAAATAAATTGTGAAAAATTAGTTCTACAAGCAAATAATCCTCTAATTCAACGTGTTTAACATCGCCGGACATTAATATGGAAGCGGAATCAGTGATAAAAAATTTGCCGCCGAAACCAAAGGAAAAATACAAACCTGCATCCGAAAAGTTCGCTCAGTAAAAAATGGACCGAAAATGAACGCCTTTAGTGGAATGGAAAACGTTTTTCTAGCCTATAACCTCTCTGGAATACTGACTCCATGCCGAAGAGCACGGTTTTGTTTTGATGAAGCACAAACTGAATGGAATTTTAGTAACTGTACATTTACCAATTGTTATTTTCATTAAATGATTACTAGCTATATTAAGCTGTTTTTATCTCTATACAAGCCTTGTTCCGCAATGACTGCACCGCTGGCCACGCTATGATGGCCTCGAGCTTAGCTTAGCTACGATCTCGGCCTAAAGCTTGGTCAGCATTGCAACCTTTGATGTCAGCGCTATAAAAGCTCGGCCTTCGGTCTCGGCCTTTGTTCTAGCTTATTCATCATTGGTTGCAATGCTGACCGCGCTTTATAGGCCTTGGGCTGCGCTTTCGGCTACCAACACAACAGCGCGACGAGCAACTCAGTCATGACAGACCGCGGCACTATTATGCAGCCTATACCCAACATAAAGAGGAACTTTACGAGCATGAGAAGTGAAAAAGGTGTTTAATATATATAGGTGGTCACTTTTCTTACAAAAATGCTTTTCTTTTTGTGAGGAAATGCGTAGTGTTTCCGGGAAATTAAGTTGCATTTTCCACAATGTTTGTCACCAAAACGCAAAAATCGTCTTCTTTATACGTCGAAGAGACCATACACGGGCTAAATTTGCATATATTGTCAGTAATATTGTCAGCAAATTACGTTTCGTTCCCTAAAATTTTACAATTTTCATTTTTGATTTCCAGAAAAACTACGCATTTTCTCGCAGAAGAAAAGCACTTTGGTATGAAAATTGGCTGCCAGCTATCCATTAAACACCTTTTTATTTTCAAATTAAGCATTAACGATATAAAAGCCAACCCCATGTCTCGCTTACGACATCTAGTGACGAATGTGGAACTACTGAAGTTGTTTAAAAAAAACGCTCATTTGACAATGACACGTGTAACTTTGGCATTGACATATATTTGGTAAACTTTTTGGATTTGAATTAAAAATCCGGGCATAGGGGATGGTTTAGATGATGACTTGAGCTTTCGTTTCCTTCTAATAAGGATACACAAAGTATTATTATTTTTAATACGCTTTTATTAGATCGTGTTGTAACTAAATAACACGGAGCGGCAAATCTTGGAACGGAAATTATTTGTATTATCCCTAATAATTTCGTGCCTCAGACAACGGCATCTTATCAACTATTATGGAGAGCACCAGTGGGCCTTTCTTCCAACATTGGAACTCTGTGCACCACTCTGGGAACACGAAGTGATATAATTTTATTGTAATTTTATTTTAATTTTATTGTAATTATTAATATATTTTAATTTCAATTTTATTTTAATTATTTTTGACATTGCTTTTGCATCATTTTTGTAATTTTCTTTTCTTTTGCTTCATTAATTTTTAACGTGTTAATAATATTATGTAAAGCTGCAAATGTGTGACTATTATTATTATTATTATTATTATTTTGTAAATTATGGGTGTGTATGCCTGACAAATAAACAATTCATTCATTCATAATTTACCGAATCAGTTTATGACGCTGCAATTTCCTTTAACATAATTTCCTCTACATTTACAGTATCAGGGCCAAACGCTGAAAGTGGTAGGAATTCATTTATATAATATTTAAAGCTATAACATAATAAAGTTGTTTATTGACGTGAACTGAAGTTCATTCATTACAGTAGTGGAGTATACTTACTGTTAGTGCGAAAGGTATAGTGTTAACCATCTCCAGAATAAAATGGAATGACATTATTTGCTGCCAGATGTTTCCCTGGGAAAGAATTATATTAATTTTTATGTAAAATTTAGTCCACCTATTGAGATATTTTCCATTTTAATGTTAAAAACCACAACACATACCTTGTAGCCCAAGTATGCCAATAGAATGGCTTCCGTAAATGATATCATTGCAAGTATAACTTGAACAATCCACAGATACAACGGCCTGTTGACCCATATTATACCATCCCAGTTGATAATGGGATGCTCTTGAAATGCTTCTTCGGTGAGGTTGGCGGAATATTCAAATTCGGTTTTGTTCCCTGGCGTGCACCCATAGCTGCAACAGAAGACCAGTTTCATTTAATACAAATGAAAAAGCATTGTGTTGAAACCCACGAAATAAGTCCATTTCTAGTGCTATTTCATATCAATATTTCGACTCGATTAATCCATGATGTCAACAAGCTAGAATTTAATAATGATATCAACGTATAACCCAACATGGTTTAAATGAAACCATACTCCGAATTGAAGGAATTAAAAAGGCATAAGTGGTGGAAATCAAAAATAATTTTGCTGCGTACAAGTAATATAATATAGTGTAAAGTATAAGCAGTATAATAATAGTGTAAATAATTGATATTTAATGATTATCAATTCTATGTTCATTCGAGAAAAGATGACAATTTATATTGGCAGTGTTCTCAAAAACTATTGAAACAGTGAAATATCTATTATCACCTAATTGACTCTAGGAAATGGGCACTCCGTAATTAAACCACCCATTCGCCTTCTAAAACGAATGAAATAACCCAAAAAGATCAACTCAAGCGGGATGCTGTAAATAGCTTCTCTGCAACCACACTGTAATGTTTGCAGGAGAGGGCAGAGTAAATCAGACGTGACCTTTTGCTTTCAGCATGTATTCAATGACAGACGTAGGTTTGACACGTCAACGCCAGTGGCCCATACTTTTTGCCTGATCGACTTACTGGCGAATTGTATTTATTATTATAAAATTATTATATGTAAAATTCCTGTGTTGGGAAAAGAAGATAGAACAATGATTTAGCATTGTGTCCGGCACATTTTTTATTACGAAAGAGATAAATAACTATATTATGTATTTACATCAAAAATATGAAATGTTGGGAACAACATCAGTGCATTAGTCTATGACTTGCTTTTTTATCTGTCTCTGTCAATAAACCTTCGAAGTAAACGGTTCTCGTCTCAAGAAATATTTGTATTTTATTTATTATTCTATAAAAAATGGTGCCGAAACCTGGGATTGAAGTGGGGACCTTTGGATCTATAACACTGGGGAACAAAATCCAAATTGTTTTTTGTTTTATCAAGTTTTGTAACTGTTTTTTACTAATTTGACGACGCTGATTTCAAATCTACCCTCATTTTTACGTAAAATTTTCATGATGTAAACACTAAACAGAACTTGTCCAACGACCCCACCCGTTTTTGTATCATTTATAGAATGGTCATGCTTATATAATACCGTGTAACTGTGTCTGACCTTGTAAATAAAGCCAACTTGGACTATTTTGAGAATCCACTAGGAGTCAGTAAGGCCTAAATTCCTCATTTTCAATCTACTTGAGAAGTAAGTTGCTCATCCCATCATGTAATTTATTGAGCACCATTTGACAACCGAGATACAGTGTTTTCACTAGTTCGGTTGTCACTGATCCCTCCTATTTTACGATAAATGTTCCTAATTAAGTATCTCCTTATTTTAGTTAAGTAGAATCTGTGTAAACCATGTTATCTGTCAATAAACAAATTTCATTTCATATCATTTCATTTTGGATATAGAAGCTATATTTTGTCGTCAAATTTATGGGCGAATAACAAAAGACCCTACTTTTAGTCCAAGAGCCCTATGATTTGGCTTGAACTATCTTAAAGGTCTAAACCACGAAAATCGTTCTAAGTGGGTTCATCCTAACGTATAGTCTATAGACTGATTTTGACTTCTAGTCATGAATCAGTAGCTACCAAGCCCCAACCTAGTACCACAAATCTAATTCTTCAGAGCTTTCAGAAGCTAGTGACGATACTGATAGAGACTTTTCTTAGATATCTCTACTACTTCCGAAAATTTGTACTAAAAAAATATTGCAGGAATTTTTGATGATCCCAAGGTCAGACACTCAGTACATGACAAAATCTGTATCAAATGCATGACAGTTAACGAAAAATCTACGTGGACGAACTCGTTTGGGTGGTCCAAAATTTCATAGGAAATAAAAGTTTTCCGACTACCTCAACACATTTTGCAGCATCTGCTGCACTTTCAGTGACTGGAATGCAATATGAGCATTTATTTATATTTACTTTTCAGTCATTTAGAACATTTTCCACAAAACAAAACACTTTACGTGAAGAGCGCTTCCATCAAAACATTCGCATACTGGTAAAGTGATTTCAAGGTCGTTGTAATTTTAAATATGATCGCTGATTACTGCTGAAGCATTCAAAGTCGTATAGAAGACACAGCCTATTGAAGAAAATCTTATAAAACATTGTTTATCAATTTAGTTTTGCATTAAAAAATATTTAAGTATCCATGCATTTTTACTAAAATCTCTTAGCATCGATATCTGAATAAGCAGAGCTGCTATTGAAGAATGGAGATTCAGATTTGTTTTCAGCTTGACAAAATCATTCAGAATCAGATGTGAAAGTCCATAAAACAAAACCACTGTTGACCAGTGTAATTGAAAGGATTGCCAATTTGTTTAAGTTTTTAAGCAATTATTGTTAAGTTAATGCTTCCCCCCCCCCACAGAATGTTGGGAACAACATCAGAGCATAGTCTATGACTTGCTTTTTTATGTCTCTGTCAATAAACCTTCGAATTAAACGGTTCTCGTCTGAAGAAATATTTGTATTTTATTTATTATTATTAGCTGACATTTTAAAAACGTACGAGAAATCAGTTTTGTTAATAGTTGAATAGAACTTTTGACTTATTTATGAAGGCCGACCACCTAAGAAAAAAAAATGGTCAAGTGCGGGTCGGACTCGCACACGAAGGCTTTCCGCACCATCGTCGTCTGTGCCTAAAACGGCAATACCTTCAATCTCGACGTCTGTCGTCTCTTGCTATTTAAAAATGTCAGACGCTATTGTATTGAAATTGACTTAATACCTACTATTTAATTATAAACACATTTTTTCGTGTATTTCTGTATTTGTTGTTGCGGCAATAGAAATACACATTCGGTAAAATATTTCCACTCTCTAGCTATTACGGTTCGTGCTGTAGGACCCGATGACGGACAGACGGACGGACGGACAGACGGACAGTGGAGCCTTAGTAATAGGGTCCCGTTTGGCACCCTTCGGGTACGGTACCCTACAACAGGAACAAATAAAGGATTGGTTGAATTTATCTATGATATCATCAAAATATTACGGATTTAGTGGAACAAATTTGGGTTTTTTTTTTCTCCAATACTTAATAAAAACATATCTCAACAACCATGCAGCAGAGGACTGCATTTCAAGCAGATTTAAGTTCAGTACAACCTCCCCCCTGCTTCCCAAACACCTGTATGTAATACCAGAGCGTAAACTGTCGACTCATTCAGTCTTAATATAGGTCCTTCGAGTCGGAATATTGCACGTGTTTTAAAAACACATGAAATTAAATAAGCGATAATTTTAAATTAACACTTACCACGAAGCAGATATAGGATCACCGTCTGCGCACACTCTACAGATGTACAATATGCAGGCCATTATTTTGAAAACTAAATTTGCTATCCTAATACGTAAACCTGAAACAAAGGATAACGGGTGTTCATGGCGACCTTTATGTTTGTTAAATAATATCAAAGAATTAACTGTACAAAAAGGGCTGTTTTGGTACAGGCCAGTGAAAGGCCATTACAAATTAGTATTGAAAAGTGAATAAAAAGTATGTTTTTAAGGCATTTGCGCATCCCCGACTGATCTTCATCAATCTTTGATGGGGTATCCCAGGAGACAAATCTTTGATTAAAGTGACTGGTCATACGTTATATAAATCCCGGTCATACGTAAAATAAATAATTATATAAAAAACTCTTAAAATCAATGAGATTGGAGTGTCATAAAATAAACCAAAGGATTCAGACAAGTGACGAGAAGGGTAGCGTGCAGAAGACCCTCTGCCAATCAGTGAACCCGAAACGAGCGGACTATGCGTCAAATGTAAAATTATACTCTTGGCGGCTTACTATACAAGGTAAACCTTAGTATATATCGTATATATTTATTGCACATAAAAGACAAAACACAGAAAATACAGAGAAGTAATTTACAAAGGCAAGCTTATCTCTAAAAAGAGATCTCTTCCAGCAAACCCAGGATGGTCAAAGAAAGATAAAATATAGAACTGGTAGGCCTATATGCTCAAGTAAGTGAAAAATTAAATGTAAATAAATCATTATATTACTAATCTACTGAATACACTACATAAAGAAGTACATGAATATTACATAAAATAAAATAAATAAACGTAACATAAATAAACTAATACACATAATAATACCTTCTATATTTATGATAGAGAGAGATAATGCTCCTTCAACCGATTTCTGAATATAAAGAGAGATGGACTGTCCCTGATGGCGCAAGGAAGCGCGTTCCATAGAGAAATATAGCCCTCATTCGGAAGCCATGCTCATATGCGACAGTATTGTGACGTGGAGTAGCGAGAATGGAGGCCGTACGAGGTCTAGTCGAGGGGAGGAAGTCAAATCTTTCACGTAGAAAGCTGGGGTATCGAGGGTTAGTTAAAATGCTGTACAGGGTAGTGAGGATATGCCTAGCCCGACGAAGACGAATAGGCAGCCATTTTAACTCCCTGCGATACTGCGAAACATGGTCGAACTTACGCAAACCGAAAATGAACCGAATCCCGAGATTTTGAAGTCGCTCGAGTTTGTTCAGTTGTTCTTCGTTAGCGCTGACCCAGCAGACATCTGCATAGTCGATCAGCGGAAGCAAAAGGGATTGAGCCAGGGTAATTTTCGTTTGACGTGGCAAGAAGAACTGGAGTCTTCTTAGCGAGTGAAAACTGGCGAAGACACGCTTGCTTGATTATATAATAAATTTACAAGGTTTATATGTAAAAACAGAACTAAGAAAAACTTTACTAATAACACATTTTACTTTAACGCTAAACTGAATGTTTTAATTGTGTCACCAAAAGAAAACAAAAGCATTAATAAAGCATAAAAAACGTAAGTGAACTGAGAAGTGAGAAGTGAGAACATCAAACGTCACTTGTTGAAATAATGTTGCGATGTTCAGTTTGATAGTGATTTCTCATTAATTATAAATAGAATGAAAATGAATAGAGTAATTCTTTACATTCAGAATTTGTAATAAATATTTGTCACAATTTAATATGACATTGAAAGCCTTACGCTTTTTCCCATTTGAGGTGGCAGAAGCAAAGTGTCCACTTTTTGCGAGTTATTCTATTGCAAATCCTTAATTTTTCTTACTTATTATTCACAAATAAAGGAGTGGGATGCGTCATTTCAGTTTTAACAAGCTATATGCACTATTCTATATTGAGACATTAGAATGACCTAAATCATTCTTGACCCCATCACTATTTATTGTCTACCATAAAGCGGTAACATCAGAACTGTCATTTTACTTCCTTGTTATAATATTAAGGGTATAGTAATTTTGGTCAGATTTGGTCATACTCCCTGCGCCCGGCGGCGGCGGCGGCGACCTAGATCAGGGGCTTCGAAACAATGCCGCTTGCGCTCGCATTTGTATTGTAATGAACCTATTCCAGTTATAATAGTGCTTTTATTTTTTATCTGCTGACACCTACATACCTAACAACAGGAAAAGAAAACAACAGATTTCCTGTAGCCTAGTACGCAAGATAAAAGAAAAACACTACAAAAACACTTACTCGATCGTTGATTTTTTATAAAATATAGTTGCAGTCTTTCTTTAAAGGTGTTCTCGTTGACGTAATACTCCACCCGCACCCTGTAACAACAGAGAACACGTGTTAATTAAAGTTAATATATCTTCCACCCGTTTTGTGATTGATAAACGAATCTGAATGGAGCCCAATAAAATAAATACATAATTAATAGAACATATCAAAAATTAACCCCAACAAAACCATCATTTGCCTGTTTCGCATTAGAGCGGTCAATTAAATAACTTTAGTTTGTAAGAATAACCTTAAAAATTGAAGATTAATGCTGACACGTCTGGTGGTAACCAGAATAAAACATTTCGTTTCATATAATGTAGTCACGGAGGCCAAATTTTAGAAAAGGAACACTTTTTGGGTTCTACAATTAAATTTTTGATAAAGTCAACTAATATCACTTCGAATGTAAAAAAAAAATCTCCATTAATATTTTAAGCCGTGAGTCCAAAAAATATAAAATATGATTATTTACCAAAGCATTATTACACAGCCTACTTATGGTCTCCACACTAGGTGAAACCTGTGTCGTGGAGGCCATACTTTCAAGACATTTCTAGTTAGACTTTCAGTGGAGGTATCTGTAGCATGGATTTAAATAATAAGTAACAATAAACAGCAACAACAATAATAACCCGCAACAAGCTTGTAAGCTAACAAACCACATTTATTTTTTTAACAAAGCTATGCGACAAACGACGAAGTAACGCAAATGACTAGGTATTTTTGTAACGCGTTATTTTTCATCAACCGGTGATGAGGCAAGTTGTTTCTCTAAAGTATTACATTTACAAAACGAAAATATAACGTGACTAGTGACTTCGCTTCGTTACTTACTCCAAGCTTTACTTATTCCCAAAAAAAACATTAACCTTTTTTATTTTTGACTTTTTAGAGAAAAAATAAAAACTATTTAACTTTTCATTTTTTTTTTCAAATTATCCATCAGAAACTCAATACGCATGTTTTGACACCCTAAATTTTCCCGTAGTCCTAAAAATTACTACTATAATTTACAATTATGTATTCAAATCTCTTAGGCGAATTTAAGCATAATTTTGTAAAACACGATAAAAGGTTACGACATAAAAGGTCGTCGTTCGACATAAAAGGTTTCGTTTCGTGTCACTCTTTGTATTCAGTCTACGCAGGTTAAACACGTTACAAAAATAACTAGTTTAACGTATAACTTGAAACTAGTTATTCGGCTACATGCCCCGTAGCTAGTTTTTGTAAATAGTGACGTGAAATAACGCCCACACCTACAAATGACAACTTCATGAATTATGATGGAGTTTAGAATCGCGAGTTCAAGTTAGGCGTAAGGGGGTTAAAAGGTTATCGTGAAAGAAAACTGGCTTTGGAAAAAAGGCGACACAGAAAATACACGACACTGAAAAATCGCGACAGTGAAAGAAAACTGTCAGCGGACAAAAACGGCACAGAAATCTTCACAACAATAAAAATCTATTTTAGTAATTAACTGCATGTTAAATTTGACCGACCATTTTTGCGAAAATAAATCTTGAATCCTGCATTCATATTTTTTGGTCTGACCAACGTTTTTGTAGGCACAGGTTGCAATGTTGAATTTTTATAAGACTAGACCATTTAATTTTTACATATTTTTTATTCGGAGAAAACGACCAACCGTCTTAGTATGAAAAAAAGATGGTCTATCTAGCTTTGCATTGCAACATTTGTAATAAGCAGAAAACGACTACTGCGTTGGTCGCTTTTAAGAGACCAGCGACCGCGTGAATTTCCCATACAAATGTAATACAGAAATGATTTGAATTTGAGAACTAGTTCAAAGCATTTAGACTGTTAATCGGATTAATACAGTGTTTACGCAGGTTCCTGGTCGTATACCAAGGTTCTTATTCAAATTACTTAAAAATATTTTTAAATTGGTTGAAGCGGAACCCTGGTATACAGACAGACCAGGAACCTGCGTAAACAGTGTATAAATCCGATTAACAGTCTAAATACGTTAAACTATTTCTCAAATTCAAATCATTCTTGTATTACGTTTGTATGGGAAATTCACGCGGTTACCGGTCTCTTAACAATAGTAATTTCCCATACAACGCGATAATTTTCTGTTTTGCAGAAACCGACCATCATAAGATAAGTAGTCGCTTTCTGCATAACTGATATCATCATCATCATATCATCCCACATTGACCCACTGCTGGGTATAAGCCACCTCTTTACAACTCCATCCACTCCGATCCTGTGCCTACCGCAGCCACTGCTTGCCAGCTATTTTATCGTCCGTCTATCTGGCCGGTGCAGAGGTCTGCCCACTGGACGCTTTGCGGTTCTGGGTAGCCACTCTGTCACTGGCTTGGTCCACCTTCCGTCATCTCTCCTTATGGATTTCTGTATTTCTGGCATTTTCGTTTGCAATCTAATAAGAACATTATAGACATATTTTGGTCCATGACACATTATACTTACTAAAAAATGTTTCACTGAAAATGTAGAAGTAAACGGGGCCTATCACGCTTGGGTTAAAGGACACATGTGTCACCGGAAAATAACTCGGTAGGTAGATCAATTGACTAGTAAGTTTATAAAGTGACAAAAAATAGTAAATGAGATTGACATGGTTTACCATTTATGTTTATTTTGTTCTTTCATGTCAACCAAATCACCATATGCCATTGCAAAAGTGCAAACATTGTCTGGATTGAAAACAATGAAATTGACCTGTTTAATTAACAGAGTTATCTAAAGCTATCCAGTTCCTCTTCTGCTCAAAGACCATTTTATCGCTAAAGCGTCAAACCACCAGCTACCAGATGCATACATATCGCATTCCGCAAACAACGGGCCGACAACACGATAACGTCTATTTTGCTTCACTTCGCTTTTATTCGAAAATCTGTTCTGTTTGACGATAAATGGAACGTTTGTTTATACTCGTTAACCCGTTATTCTAATCCTCTATTACTTTGTGCTGTGGATTATAAAACTCAGACGTGGGGAATATAATTTATATTTTTAATAATCTAAGACAGCATTTGATACAAGTCTGTCCCTATGATTTTATAATTATAAATATACATTTTCTTCCTGTATGACATTTTGACTTACTATTTAGTTGCGGTGGGTTGACTAGTTTTGTTCACTTGATTGTTATTCTGATTTACTACGAAATAATTTTATTCTTTATTGTGTAACATGTTGTACCATTATCGCTATAGAAGGTGTGTCAGAAAGGTGAAGTCATATTTAAAGGGGTCGTTAAGGACATCATTCGAAACAACTTTTACTATGACACCATTTGATCAGAGCAACTTTATTTTTCATTTCTCCATACGTTTTGGCCCGGGCGGTTAGCTGATTTGTATGGAGAAGCAAAAAATAAAGTTGCTCTGATCAAATCGGTTTCAAAAAGAAAGTTGCTCAGAATAATGTTCCTAACAACCCCTTTACGCGGTGTATACCTATTACGCAGTACAGCTTACTTGGAAAGCGACGACAGTTACGCGGTAGACCCACGGTATCGCCATAGTTGGCATCACTCGCCTTTCGGGATGATTTTGAGTGGATGTATATTAAAGAGGAAATAAATACCTAATCCGACTTTTATTCTACTCATTAATTCCTTTAATAATAATAATAAATCTTAAAATAACATCTCTAACCTAAGTAATAACAGAATATAGCATCTTAGACCTATTAACGATAAAAACTAACCTACTATACTAATTACTAAATTAAATAAAAATACAGTGTCGTGCGTCGCCTTCGTCACCTCTGCTAGACGCAGGCACCCCGGCGACGGGGCGGGCGGGGAGGGCGGCGGTGAAAGGCGCTTCTTCTCATTTGGATGCCAGAATCGTATGCAGCATGAAATTGTATTGTTCTGTTTGACATCCAATACAACTCATGAATTACAACCTCGATAAATCCGTGAACAAATCTTACGAGCACCATTGGGATGATTTGAAGAACGCTGGTACTGCCATGCTTGTGAAGAAGATTTAGTGGCAGATATGAGACCAATATGTCGCGATTGTCATAGGTGGTATCACGAAGTTTGCATTGGTCTGACCAAAGACGATTCATTATTATTTTTATTTTATTTTATTTGGGACATCAACAGCACATAGACAAACAAATTACAAAGAGCAAAGATACAGAATGAAAGCCAATAACAGATATCCACAAAAATACAATAAATAAATTTAGATCGAGAAACAGATAGACAAGTGGGCAAACTTATTAAATAAGTATTTATTATTATGAACGTGTTTTTATGGACAATTATGTTTAGAATAATGTTTATAGGTATGTATAATTGAATATTATGTATCGTGTAACATGTATGAAGTGTGTAAGTGTGTTTGAAATTTTGAATGGGTGTATGTGAGAGGGTGTGTGAGGGTGTGTGTGTGTGAGGGTGTGTGTGTGTGTGTGTGAGTGAGTGTGTGTGTTTCACTTATTCCTCCTCGATATTGTGTAAAGTTTTAATAATATGTTAACGGAATTTCGCCTTTGAAGATGCAAATGGATCAAAGTTGTTAAAAAGTTTATTAAATTGATTGGTAAGGCGGAACATAGTGGAATTTTGAGCATAATTGGTATGCGTGAGGGGGACAGCGAAAAGCCTTTTGGAAGTTTGACGAGTACGACGCGAAGGGACACAGAAAGATAGTTCAGAGAGAAGAGGTGAAGAATCAAGTCGGCCGGACAGAATATCATGGAGTAACATCATATCAAGCAAAGTTCTGCGATCCTTGAGACTGGAGAGGTGATACTGATGACAAGACTCCTCGTAAGAGCGCCCAGGGGTATGAGACCTGAAATTTAGGTGCTTTATAAATTTAGATTGAATACGCTCAATGCGTTGAATGTACGTAATTTAGTTAGGAGACCATATACAAGAAGCGTAATCTAAAATGCTCCTAACGTAAGAAAAATAGATCTGTGTTATATAAACCAAGTCGCTTAAGGCCGAGACTACACCAAAGCGGAGATGTGGAATATTTGTATGCGCGATGGAAACAGCTCACATCTCCGCTTCCATGGCGCCATACAAATATTCCACATCTCCGCTTTGGTGGAGTCCCGGCCTCAGGGTTTGCAAATTCTCAAAACAAAACCCAGGTTTCGAAACGCAAGGGCCGTGATGTGGTCGATGTGTTTTTCAAATGATAGGTAGTTTCCTATCGAGGATGACACCAAGATCGTGGATAGTATTAACGCGGGCTAATGGCGTGTTGTTGATGGAGTAATCATATATAATAGGGGAGGGACTTGTTGTGAACGAGATTAGGACGCATTTACTAATATTCACCGAGATCCTATCCTGTTCGTAGTACTGACTGAAGCGATTGAGATCGGCCTGTAGCTTATCACAATCGGTGGCACAGTTCACATCAAGGAAGAGCTTTTTATCGTCGGCATAAAGTAAAAACCTACAGTCATTAAATGCAGTATAAATATCATAGAGATATGTGTTTGAATTTTGATATTTTTTTAAGGCCTTAATGTTTTCAGCTTTATTTCCGACATTTACTGTCATTTTGGGAAAAGATTTTTTCGGGATTGGTTCAAAATGAGCTAAGTACAATAAGAATAGTTAGAAGAATAAGAATCTGACCTAACAGACCGAAAAGTCATATTAGTTGCCAAATAACAACACGAAGAAGCAACTTATCTTGAAATCTCCCGCCGCGGCGGTAATGCTATGTGTGTGTACTGTGTACCGCCGTGACGCGTCGCGCAGACCAAGGGAGCGGCCATCCTAATATGGCGGTTTAGCTGTAACGGTGATGTATCGTGAGAACCTTCACGCTCGGGTTTGCCCTCGTCACGCAAAATGGAGTATTGAATAACTGGCTAAAAGTGGGCACAAGTGTGCCTCAGCTATCGCGTATGTCAAAAAGGCGTTACGCTTGGTATAAACATGTTGAGTTATACAGAACCCTAAAGGTTGGCTATTTAACCCTAAAGGGATTAAATAATAATCCTTACCCTTATTGTGAGTTATTTATAAAAATGGCCCGTGATTTCAACCTCATGGATTGGCAATAAAATTCAAAACCTTCTAAATGAAAACGTACTTACAAGGTATGTTACTCTGACCTGGCGCGTTCAAAGTACTGACACTGACGCAATTTTAGCTATACAGTATGAATAAAAATAAATCTTTTTGATTGAACATTTTATAATTGTTAAATTGAAGAGTATCAACTAATCTGATTTTAGTAGGTTGGGTGGGTTGTGAAAATAAAATAAACGGTCGAGTGCGAGCAGAACTCGCGGGCCAAGGGTTCCGATCAAACTTGGAAATTGTTACCTCGTAACTGGTGTAAATAGGTTTCTACATAAAATTTTACAGTATGATGTCAATATATATTTAGAGAGAGATTAAAAATATATCAAATATGAAAAGGTACAATGCTCTGAAAGTGTTTCATGTGCCCAGTAGGGTGGTGCTTATTTTTCGAATTATCCCCGGATCACTTTCTTATTTAATATGAAAAAAAGTTTCTTATTTGTTAAGATTTAGAGACCAGCTGTAATTTTTTTACAAAAAGCGTTGAAGAATAGCTTAAATAGTACGCCTCTAAATATGAAAAAAGTTTTTTTTGTTTTTTTTGTTAAGATTTAGAGACTGTATTTTTTTTACAAAAAACGATGAAGTACAGCTTAAATGATTTCATTAATGTTTTATTTAGGTGTTTTTATCACATTTTACGTGTAAGTGAAACTCGCATAGACAATCTCTCCTTATCCCCTCCTCCTCTTGACCCCCCTCTTCTGTACCGACGACGCGTCGAGATTTAGCCCGCCCCACACTTCAGTTCTAATAAGTCAATTCAAATATCTACACAATATTTTATTTGTAATATGTTTATATCTTGGCTATAAAAATAAAAGAATCTGACAAATAAAGATTTTAAGTTTTTTCTTAAAATTAAAAAAAATTAAACCTTGGTAACCCCTAAATATGATTTCAAAAATAAAAAAAATGCTGAAATAGTTTCATAAGATAAATAGGTACGTAATCAAATTACGCGGTGGCCCGCGAAATTTAAGTTTTTTTTCTTCGGAAGAAGACCACCCTATTGCCCAGTATCGATAAAATAACGCTATATCATACAGAAAACATTTAGTGAACAATATTGAAAGCAATAAACAGGATTATTAAGGCCGGCCACATACATTCCGGTTCGAAATTCCGTAACGGTATTATCCCGAACGCAGTAAATTCATACAATACGGAAGTTTTCCGTCCGGATTTTTCGCGGATTTGTATGGAATAAAATCCCGTTTCGGAATTCCGCATCGGAATCCCGAAACGGAATTCCGACTGTATGTGGCCGGCCTAAGTGAAAGTACACAACACACAGGCCCAACCAAATTGTTTATACTAGAGCATTTATTATGACCAATCCATTAATTAATAACACTACAGCCGGGGCTTGCATGCATAAATAAAACAATGAATTATTGATAAAGTTAATAAATTTTACATCTATTTCCATTTATGTTTCCGATTTTCATTAAGGCTCGTGGATTTGTAATGGTTGTGGACAAAATTAATAAATAAATTATAATTATACAGGTGACATTTGCAGGCCATATTTTGGGGAATGATAGTACCCAAAATTATGAACAACTTTCCCTGAGAAACATAGCCGCAAACGATAAAAGTTTTGGGTCTCCCATAGTAACTTGAGATCAGCTTATCGGTGCAATGTAGGTACTGGGGGACGAATTAGTTTTTTCATTTGCGACTATTTGTTTCTTGGGGAAAGTTGTTCAAAATGATGGGTACTATCATTCTCCAAAATATGGTCGGCTAATTAAATGTCACCCTGTAAATAGCTCACACTGCAACGCGGCCCTTACGTCCGGTCCCGCGTCATAAAAGTGCGAAAAAGTGTGTTTTTTATCAATTATACAAAAACTGATTTATTATTTCTAAAATTTTAACAGTTTTTTTTGATAAATCGATTGCCGATGTCCTGACACCACAACTATACTAATATTCCTTTTAGATCTCGTGAAATAGACAGTTTTATTAAAAAAAAACTACTTTTAGGTTTTAACGTTTTTCATATATAGTAGTTTTATTCTAGTAGTTCCCAATGATATTTCAAACAGTTTTTTTTAGCCAGGGACGTCTTTATAACATTTATGTTTCTGGATTCAGGAAGTCACATTCTGTTGTAATAACTTTTTAAGCGCAATAATTTGTGTTAAATTAATAGACCATCTCAAAATCACCTTATGCCGATGTGGGCGTGCAGTCCAGCCAGACCGCCCCACGTATCGAATTGGGCAGGCTATGTGTGTCGAATGCATGAATACACATGTGGGCGAAGATTGCCATTGAATGGGTCTCTCTGGATTGACACCAGCAGTGGCAGTAGCAGTGGGTCCCCTTGGACAAGTACCAAACAGAGTGGGTCAATATAGCTTTGTCTAGGCTTGAAACGAAGAGTTATTTTCTCAGCAGTGGGACACCGTATCAGGCTACGTAAAAAAGTGGCCAAGTGCGATTTGGACTCGCCCATGAAGGGTTCCGTATTAGTAAGTAATTAGGTACTCACTTCACATACACCTGATACACCTAGCCCAAATATCACTATCATTCTTCACCAGCAAATAATTACTTGGTTTTTCATAGTGTTTGTATAAATGACAAAATTATCTTTGCTGTTTTAACTAAATGTTTTATATCTTAAAAACTGCTTATTTTATTTTGTTCAAACCAGTTTTTGTGGAAAGTGTGTATTGAGTGAGATACACACCATACATTTTTTTTGATTTTTCACTCTTACTGTTACTTGTTTGCCGACACATCTTATATAACAATAGTTCGCCATTGTTTGGTCGTTCGAGCGGTGAGCTTCTGCGAGTGAAGGGGTTCAAAGTTAGAGGCTATCTATAAACACCCCACACATAGGTGAAAAAATATTTGTATGGGGAGCCCCCCTTTTTTATAGATAGCCCGAATGGCCCTTTTTTATAAGACAAATATTGTGTTTATATCTGCCGCTCTCCCCCAAAGCAGTATTCCGTAAGACATAATACTATGGAAATAACTAAAGTAAACCAATCTGGCAGTTCCGACATCTGTGATGTGTCTGATCTGCCTGACCGCATAAGCAGCTGAGCTAAGTCTTCGTGAGAGGCTAGTTACATGAGAACCCCATTGAAGTTTCGAGTCCCTGTTCCTGCGCCTACTAAAACGTCGCTCACGGCGTTTTATTTTATGAAAAGGATAGGAACCCCCTATATTTTTAGAATCGCCATGAAACAAGCTAGTTTAATGTATAAGAATGAAAACAATAATGTATTCGTGAGCCTAGCTAGTCCAAGGTCAAACCTGCCTCAAGCATTTATGACTTTTTTCCGTTTTTATGACAAGAACCCAAATATGTTTTAAATTAAGCACTTTTTTTCTAACTTTCTGTTTTATTTATACAATATGTACATCACCAACCTGTTTATCACCTAAAAATAATACATTTCTAAAGAAAATCATGTTTTTTTTCGCTACAATCTTAGTCCAAGTTCAAACCTAGCATTTATGACTTTTTCCGTTTTTATGACAAGAACCCAAATATGTTTTAAATTAAGCACTTTTTTACTAACTTTCTGTTTTATTTATACAATATGTAGAACACCAACCTGTTTATCACCTAAAAATAATAAATTTTTAAAGAAAATCTTGTTTTATTTCGCTACAATCTTAGTCCACCCGCCGCGGGCAATTGCCAGTCAACTTATTTTGAAATCTGCCCACTATACTGAATTGCATAGCACACTCTTGTAGCCATCAGTGTTCTGTCATGCATAGTACGTCTATATTACTCTGTTCTAGAAACATTTCTAGTTCTAATGGTTTGCCAGAAAAGCCTTGCATATTTTGGTGCATCAATTTTAAGTCGTGCTTTCCTGTTGTCGGTTGCGGCAGTTTAATTTTGATACAGAAATATCGTGTGTACATAGTATCTTGTCAGTGGTGTCATGCGTTTTATTAGTACGAGTACTAATCGTTACGGTGTCAATATTACATATACTAACTTCTGTCAAAGTCAAAAGTCAAAGGCATTTATTTGCAAATAAAGGTTGATAAGGTGTTATGTACATTTATAGGAGCTTAACTATATCTTATCCTCTAAGGATGTGCAAATCTGTTATATTGCTTATAACAGATTCTAATTTAAAAGAAGCTAATGATGTATCAATTTCATAAATCATGTCATCCTCAGAGTCATAAATGTCAAAGGTGATCATGTCATCATCAGAGTCATAAATGTCAAAGGTAAATAATACATCTACATACCAAGTTTCAACTGTGTAGTCCTAATACATAGTTTCGGAATAAAGTTGCTGTGACATATGGACGGACAGACGGACAGACATACTTGACGAAACTATGAGGGTTCCTTATTTCTCTACGGAACCCTAAAAAGGGTCATTATGACTGATCCTCGCAAGAGTCATAAAAAACTACGAACCTGTCGACGTCGCGTCATGTAGCGATTGTGAAGATTATGCGGATAAACCTACAGTGTGGCATGATTCGCGCCTTAGATCTACGGATATCGAGACCTATATTGACAGATTCCCATACAAAATCACTTGATATAGGTGTAGATATCGTTCTTTTCTATTCGCATATCGAATGCACTAGAACCATGCCACAGGGCTATTCGAAAATATATCAATTTCAAATGTTGGAAAATACTACAATAGTGTTTAAAAACTTACCGAAAACTGGAGGCCACTTACTTTGCTGTGTGAATGATGTTATTTAGCTTTAATTAGAAGCGGTTATAATGAAAACAAATATTATTAGCATACACAAGCGGTGCGGAAAAGTGAAACAGTGAAATGAAAAGGAAAAGACGGCCATTCGGCGAGTATTATTTCTTTGAATTTTATTAGTTTTTAAATAGGTTTCGTAATCACAATCAAATACAACAATAATCTTTCAGCCAATTCTACCGTATTCAAATTATAAATGTAAAAATAATGTAAGCAGGTATATCGTAAAGAGTGATGTTATGGTAGTTGATGATATCTATAATAGGTATCTACTTAGAAGGTGGTGAGGTTTGATTTAAGTAAGAACATTATGACAATTAATGAATTAAAAGGTAACAAAAAATGTTATTAAAAAAATATCACTGGAATGCAAAGGCCTGTGTTTAATTCAGGGTCGCCCGATTAATGAGTATTTTGTAAACAAAGTTAGTAAACAACATGTGCTCTAGTAACAAAATAGCATGAAAAGGTTCTTTGTTTTCATTTCAGTCAATACGATGAACCTGTAAAGCTATCTATTATGTAGGTACATATTTGTCAATTTGAATAATAGAACATAATAACGGCTACGCAACTAAAAAGTACGCGACGTTTACTAATTAAAGCACTCCTTCCCTTGACCTTTTCGTAGTTGGATGTACTCAGGGGATGTTTAATGGATATTTAGCAATGAGGTGAGCGGGTGCTGTGCACTTGCCGGCAGCTATGAAGCAGAGTTCTTCTTCAATATTATTTTACCTTGGAATTTTGTCGTAACTATCCCATCCGTTCAAACAGTTATAAGAGGTGTAACGACTGAGCGCAGCCATGTTACTGTCTAAAGATGTAAACATTTGTTGTAATTTGTTATAACTCGATACTCAAATGCTGACCTAGGAGTCAAGATGCCTGAGCCTTGTCCATTGGAAGTAATACTGGGTTGGGCGATCTTGTTTTCGTCATAATCTTCACCCATAATACTTGTTAGATCCATTGTGTTGGCAAACTTCTATGCCTTTATGGGAGACCGGTAAGTTGCTGTTCTAATGTGAAGTATAGAACATATCGTAGAGATAGGTATATCTGGAGACGAGTAATTCTAGTCTCTTTATGGTCGCAAGTTTACGTCGACAAGACGTATTGACTATCACATCAGCAGCGCATCTGCGTCTTGTCATTCATTTGTATTTCAACATGTGTGAACATCCAGGTATAGGTAATTTGGTATTCGAAAAGAGTTAATTTCGAGCATCTTTGTAACATGATTTATAGCACTTTCTTGTGCCATTCCCAAAACAAGCAAGCAAGCACAATTTTGGAGTAACTAAGTAAAAGTATAAAGAGTAAACGGTCACCAGTAACAAGTTTAGCAAAGACCACGTAAACTTATACAGTTAAGCGAAAACTCTTTAAAACCCGTATTAAACGAACTGCTTTTCACCGTTTCCTTTAAATAGTTGACTGACATCGACGAAATCTAACAAGGCGGTTGCTTAATTTGTTTGCAAAACTGCCTTATTTGTGGTGGCAAATGAGCACTTACACGCGAGAGGTACTGCCGGCGACGGCGGAACACCGAGTACCGACTGACTGAGGGTAGAGTCCGCGCCGCCACCGCCGCCGCCCCATCCCACCACTCCCACCCCCCCAGTATATACGACCTGAAAATCATACACGTAGTCCATTGCTAGTTGAGTATGCTTTACTAACCTCAGTCGACCAGTATTAACAGTGATGTACGTGCAAACAGCCCTCGCCGGGCGTCAGTTAGGTTGGATATATGCTTCCAGCAACGTGACTACGAAAGGCCTATATTCTACTGCGACGTCGACTAAACTAATTGTGATGGCTTTATAAGAGTAGAAGCCTACTGTCTCAGCAGCTTACACTAAATTGTTTCATTTGAATTAGCTCAAAAGACTTCGTTACGTGCGATTATTATCAGGGTGACGTTCAATGGGCTGACCAAAGGGCATGGCGACTTATTCTATACAATACTATAGCTTAACATTGCTGTCTACGGTTTAATTAAATCAGTTTATTATTTTATTATAACATATATAAGAAAAATTTAATTACAAAATTTCCTCAAACCAGGCTCTACGTAGGTGTATTATTATTATTCTTCATTGCACAGAAAATATAATGATACTTATGACCCCGTATGAGGCTTGAACACCATTTAGCAAAACACAAATCGTTCGAAATAAGAATGCTTTCCCATGTGGCAACACTGAGGCTTGGGTGAGACAATCAAAAGAAAGCAATAGTATAATTTTAATTGTATTAACATAGACAGGTTTTCATTTTTGTGACGTCTGCCTGTATAAGCTTAGGCTTTCCATTCCACATACCATGATGACCTCTATGGCGGAGTTGCGGGTCGAGGCTCTGCGCTCAATTAACACTGGCGCAGAGTCGAAGCGACGCGACGCGGCGCGAAGCTTTACGTTTTTCAACTGTTCTAATCTAAATTCATCTCTATTTCTCTATTTATGCGGCACGAATTTGTGTTGCCAAAATTTGAAAACGCTCAGCGACGCGCGTCTGCGCGCGGTCCTCGTTTGCGAGGGTCGTGCGTCATCGGGTGAAGCACGTTGCCGACCAGTGTTGCCAGATCCGACACGGGATATCGAACGGTCAGAAAACAGAAAAGGGACGGATTTAAGATTAAAAGAACGATTTATACTGTTTTTATTAATTAAAATACCAAACATATTTAAAATAGTTTAAATGGGTAGTAGTCACCTATTTTTTTTTAAGGCAAGTTGAGTAACGAGAGCATTATAAGAAATTATAGGGCGGCACCAGCCGCCCCGGAAGTTTCCCATGGCTATCAAGTCGAGAAACGAGAACTTCACAATAATTTATAGGGCGGTGCGGAAATTTCCCAAGGCTAGCTAGTCAAGTAACCAGGAGTTCATAGGAACTTATAGCCGGCGTGAGCCGCCCTGAAAATTTCCCATTGCTAGCACGTCGATTACCTAACGAGAACCCCGATAAATTATTGCCCTTTCTACTTTAAGACATTGACATTTAGGTTTAATAATAAGAATTTTAAGAATAGGAATACCAAATTTAGCTTTTATAGGGCTGTGAAAGGCGCCCTAGAAATTATGGCTAGCAAATTAAAAAAAAAAGTGAGTAACAAGAACTCTAGAATAAGTCATGGGGTGGCGTCAGCTGGCAAAGCACTCTCATGCATGGCTAGCAAGACAAATACCTAATGAGAACTTCCTAAGAAATCATACGGTGGCGGCGCGGGGGCTCGAGTTGTTATGAAAAGGACGATTTCTAGTTTTATTTTTATTTATTAAAATTCGAAACATATTTAAAATTATTTAAATAGGTAATATTTTTGTTTCCATGGTTAGCAATAGCAAGTTGAGTAACGAGAACTTCAAAAGAAGTCAGGGCGCTAGCCGCCCCGGAAGTTGCCTAAGGCTAGCAATTCAAGTAACAAGAACTGTAGAATATGTCATGGGATCTTTGTCATGGCTTGCAAGATGAGTAACGAGAACTTCATAAGGACTCAAACGGCGCGGTGGCGGCGTAAGCCCCCCATGTCCCAAATAGGACGGTTTTGACAATGTGACGATGATGGACGGTTCCGGGTCAAAAGGGACGCAAAATCATCCCTTTTAGGACGATCTGGCAACGCTGGTGCCGACTGAGTCCTCTGCTATCCGGACGCGCCGATTCACGCGCATTCGCGCGTCAACGGGGCGTACTATTTCGCGTCGCGTCGCTTCGAATTGAGTGAATTGAGTTAGTGAGTTAGTGAGTGAGTGAATTGAGCCTTGCAAGCGAGAAATCCTACACCCGACTGGGAAGACAGAAAATCCTACTCCCGACTGGGAAGAAAAAAAAATGATCCCCAGGTTTTGGATGTTTATATGTTTATGACGTCACTGTTTCTAGTTGTCCATAAGGCCTGTAATGTTATGTTAGACCGTTTTTTAGTGGCGACTAGTATGGGACAGCTAAACTACAATGTGGATAAAATAAACCATCACTGAAATAGACAACAACGGAAAATATGTTAAGTTACTCCTAATAAGTATGATGCATTTATTTAGTTCAAAAGCCAGCCGTCTACTCTGTTACTATATACTGTCAAAGCAATTAGCATAAGTGTTATAGCTTATCACTAAAAGCCTCGCCTACCTAGAGGGCGCTAATTATGTAAAATGCTTTCAGGAACAAGAAAATGAGGGTTCTCAGAACTTAATTTGATTCGTATAGATAAGCAGGAAGTGTGGTTTACATAATAAAGCAAGCAGTCTAAAATTTCACAGGTGCTCCCTCTCCTCGCAAATACTCGCCTTTGTGTGGCCCCTGCATATTATCATTACTTATGTAGTAGGCAGTGATTTTCTCACCTTCCCCTAAAGAGGCTAAAACAAGGTTAGGCCCTTTACCCTTACCTTTTACCTATCTTCGTTCTTTATTGGAGAGACAATAAATATACCTAGGTAGATAATTTTTATGCTATAATAAGTTATTCTTTGTAGAATCATGAATCCATTTATGTCAGTGTACTTATGTATATACACATAATAATCTAGTTACGCCTATTTTATAGCTAATGTAATGATTTAGCAGCGCAGAACTGGCCGATTGCCGAATCTACAATGTACAGGTCGCTATTCGATATCGGAATTTCAGATGTTCGATAATTGTGCAGATGACCTGGATGCATCAGGTCACATACTCGATCACGCTCTGTAGTGCTGCTGCTTTATTGATTGAGATTTGAAAAATGTATGTATGGCTGTGTTGTTTTTTTCCAATACAAATAGAATACGTCCATAGAATATCGTTTCAAATATGGCGGCCGTATTTCTGAATTCTGACATTTCACAGATAATTTGGTGGGTCTGTAACAAAGAGTTACACGGCCTCCTTACGAAGGCGTCTCCCTCCGTAAGGAGTACTCTTTTGAACATTTCCTGTCTGGTACAGATCCTAGTGGACCTATGCATCGGATACAGTCTTCCAAAGAACTTTTTGTTGTACACCAAGGATTAAGTGTTGTTGCAATAGCGATAGTTGCACTATCGATAATTGACCTTAAAAAAAATTGAGTTCCACTCTCAAGCGTCTCATTTATTCTGAGACCTTACTCTAGAGTGCATCGCTGTGAATCGAAACTTGAGACATTCACAGAGTAATAAACTACTTAGGCCTGTTTTCATTTACAAATATTGAAATTTCCTAATTATTCCGTTTTACGCAGGTTTTACGTGATACAAGACCTTATCATCACTACTTTCATGTTTAATCTTGTAAAATTAAACGCAAAGGAAATGTCATCCTTATCTCAAAAAAACTTGATCATTTCAGTTTTTGCTTGTTTTTGTATGCTTGTGCATAAATTACTTAATAATTTCATTATTTCACTTTGATTCTAAACAGAAAACTATGTTACGTAAGGCTTCTGGCTCCTGACACACAGGTCACCCTAGCTTGGGAGTTATGGGCTTTTTCTATGATTAGGATGTAAGAAAAAAACCAATAAACGAGTTTAATTTAATTTAATTTCAATGATCAAATTCACGAAATGGTTCCATTTTGCCGTCTAGCTAGCTTATATTTTCAGCAATATCCACTGGTTTGTTTATTTTATTTACTAATATCACTCTCAAGCGTGGTCGAGATACCGCTCAAGCACAACAACACTCTCAAGAGAGGATCTCCACAAAAGTTTGACATCTGTAGTACAAAAAAGGTATTTTATTTGAATCTTGTTCAAGAATTAGTAAAATGTCTACTCACATCTGAGATCACTCAGATGAATTATGATTTTTGATACGAGTCTCAAGCATCGATTCAGAATAAGCGCGTACTCTTAAGACTACTCTTGAGTAGATCTCAGATTTAGAGATTCGTTCTAGAATACGACCCATGTCCACCGGTTTAGGCTATGCGTTGCCTGCCCGTCAGCCACGCATTGTATTTGCACCTACTATTGAGCAGTTCTGGTGGCCATATGTGGTCTTCATCAGCAGTTCCGCATCATAATATTATGCTTACCGTGAGTAAATGCACGAGTTATTACTAAAAACACAAAAATCACTATAGGTCTGCCTATAATATTTGAAGAGTTCCCTCGATTTCTCCAGGATCCCATCATCAGATCCTGACCTGGTGTCAATGGGACCAATGGGAAGGTAAATCCTTTCAAATAAAAAAAAATATTTCCAAATCGGTCCATCCGTCTAGGCGCTATCGGGGCACACACATAAAAAAAAAACATCCGGGCGAATTGTTAACCTACTCCTTTGGGAAGTCGGTTAAAAACATCGAAACTTGAATTGAAACATTTCATGAATTGAATAACTCCCTTGGAAAATGTGACCTTTGTATTTTTAGAAATTCTACTGGTGTTTTGGCACCATTTGAGAGCACGGATCGACATTTTGTATTGCTTATTACCAGTGATGTTTTCCCGTCAAAGCGCTTTCCAATACTAATTGCTTGCATAGTCAGGGAGAACTGTCAAATGCAATTACTCTGCGATGCGTGTATTGGGTGCTCGTATTAGGATTCTATATGTCATTCTTCGTCCATTAACATATTTTTTTTTATGGATTTAAGAAATTTCTCAATATAAGTAATGGAATAGTTTGCAATGCTCCTTCTTTATTCGTAAGGCATTTTTTTATTTATGCTGGAATATATGTATCACAAACCTAAGTGCCACACTGCACCGGCACTTAGCAAACGAGAAAGAACTACAATCTAGAGCCTCCTATACCTATGTTTCCGACAGAAGAAGGCCATCCAGGTAATTTGTGTCAAGTTCTAAATAGTATTGCATCCTTTCTAGATAAATGGCTGTTTCCGTTCTGATGCCTCTTCGGCCCCGCCCTTACTTCATTGAGGGCTTAAATTGCCACACTTTATCAGTCAGCACGTAGTGCCTTTATTTCAAAGAAAATCCGAAGATACATAACGTTCAACCAAGATACACGCCGCCGCTAAGAATGATAGGTTACCTTACATCAAAGGATTCCGTAGATCTTGTTCTACATACTTGCATATTTATGAGACTATTTTCGAGAACAAAAGATTCACCATTTGACTAGGCGCATTCGCGCCTAGGACACTCAACGGTTTAAGATACTGGTTTAGATTTCTACTCTTTCGGATCGATCCTCGGCAGCCTCCGTTCTGAAGAATTTAAGTGTTTTAAATATGATGGAGTCTTATCAGTTTTGTAAGAATAACGTTCTGCATAAAGATTTTTAACGACAAAACATAATAATTTTAAGCTATAAATGTCACAACTCACAATACAACAATAATGGAAGTAAATAACTATGCTATGCAAGCATTAAAGAGAGTCAATGGCCTAAGGCCACAAGCCATGAGTAGTCACGTGACAAAGCTACAGCGATAGAATTAAATTGTGATGAACCTTGGTATCTGGAGTGCAATTTCGTCCAGACTGTCGATGGGCGCGACCAGGGGCCGCTCAAGCAAGCGGGAGGGTGCTGTCATAGTGTCCGAGTTCATGTTACGCGGGTGTTTCGGAATCTTGTGCTTCCTCCGCCGCTCCTCAGCCCGGCGCAGATTGTGCAGTCGGAAGAAGAACATCGACATTATATCCCGGGTGAAGGTCACTTGCTATTGTTGCCGCTACAAATGACCACTTCACTGCAGTTAACTTAAAATAACCGGCCAAGCGCGAGTAGGACTTGCGCACCAAGGGTTCCGATCACACTTGGAGAGCGTAACACGTGTAATTAGGTTTCCACTTAAAAAACTAAAGTGTTATGTCATTCATGTAAACCAAATTGAATATTTTTTTAGAAAGACAGAAATTTGCAGTTTTCATATTTTTCCCTTTACTTGTGCTATAAGACCTTGCTTCGTGCCAAATTTCATGATTCTAGGTCAACCTGAAGTACCCTCTAGGTTTTGATTCCCTTGCGAATATCAAGCAATTTCAGCAAAATTGAGACATATGCGGTATCTTTTGATTGCGTTGACCTATAAGTTTAATTTTCTTATACAATCAATCCGAGGTTTTCATAGTCATAAGAGGGTCCCAACCCTCTTGATGTCATTGTGAGATGACTGATGATGTGATGAGAACAGGCAAAGCGCTATCTAGAACACAAGAGATGTCGCCATTGTCCCTAATGAGAAGAGGTTGGAGGGCTCAGCAACGGACCCGCGGGAGCTCAAGGGTGTCGCTCGCTCGTAGCATTGCTTGCCTATACATCCATAACATACCTCACCGTACAGTTATAAAACCCATCAGACACATACCGAGATATCAAGGCTGATTCACCACTTCATAACACAAGCAAATATCATCAAATTATGAGAAAGAGTACCTAATCGTATCGTATCGTCTCAGATGCGCCACCTAGCGTGAGAAATTGGCAGTTTTGCGCCTCATTCTCTCGTAATACCTATTCTATCCAATCAATGCTCCAAAGATGTTTACACAGAATCATTGGCCCATACTGTGACAAATAAATATTGACACTACATGTTGCAGAATAATATTTCCTATCAATGTGCCATGAATATATTAACTTTCTTCTTCTTATCGTGTGGAAGCGTTAAATTGTAAATTGTTGCAAATTAAATTATATTTTTCCAAAAATTGGCAACCGCCATGGCGTTTGCCGAAGCTTACATAAGATTTGAGGTGTTCGGTTGTTTGTTTTGCTCCGCACTTGCACAGAGGGCTCGGAGGTTTCAGCTATTATCCCCCATTTCTACTTTCTACGAAAGAGTCTCATTGGTGGCAAAAATCGCCCGTGATTTGAGACGTTGTTGGGGAGGGATGTGGTCATGGAGCGGATGTCGGGAATCGTTTAGTTGTCTCCATCGTTCATTGGCTGTAGCCGATGGTGGTGCTATCCAGGCGAGAAGGTATACCTTATCAGTCAGTGTTTACAATTACGTCAATATGTTTTATGTTTGTCACAATATGTGCCAATGATTCTGTGTATGAAAGGTCGTAAACATAACTTTGGAACATTGATTGGAAAGATATTATAAAACTGTTACATACCTTGTAATTGTAATCATGTATTTGTCGTACTGTATGTAAACTTATTAAATGTAAAGATACATAAGGAACACTCAATAACTGTAAAGATATCTTTGACGTCGACTGTATAACACCTGGAAGGTTTGCTGGAAGAGATCTCTTTTTGGATATAAGCTTGCTTTTGTACATTCCTTCTCTGTATCTTTTTGTGTTTTGTCTTTTATGTGCAATAAATATATACGAATATACGAAATCCCTTTATTGTCTTGGAAAACATGAAATAATATCTGTAATATAAAATCGTAAGCTGACTGATGGGTATCAACACAGACCACAAACTGCTGAAGGTAGACTTAAAATTTTGCACATAGATAGATACCTTGCATAGTGTAGGCATCCACTAAGGAGGGATTTTTGGAAATGCCGACCCTAAGGGGATAAAATAAGGGGTGAAAGTTTGCATAAAAGTCCGTCAGTTTTGAAGTTAGGATCTTCAAATTTTGTGTTAACCCATATATGCCCGTAACTATTTATATTTGCGATTTTGGTAATTTTTGGATATGTAGTACTTAGTTGGTATAGAAACATGATTTTTGTGAGCTGCAAAAGGCTGCAATATCCATCACCCGTTTACATAATAGAAGTGCCCATGGCCTGGTGGAACTGGAGTATTGGAATCGATCGTGAGAGTTAAGCAACAACTGGCTGAGATGGAAACTGGATGGGATATCCCGTTTCTATTTGGGTGCCCCCGTGTTTCTGAGGGTAGGTTTAAAGTGATTGTAGATATGTATATTTTTGGGCCCCCCCTACTATCGACCGCCCCTGACCTAACCTTGCCTAACCTTTCGATATTTATACTTCAGGACTTATAAATGATTCTTTACTGCATTCGAAATCATTGGATTCGTTGCAAAGTTGCAAGAATTTGCGGCTGACGGTAACGTGGGATAAATTGTTATCTTTGTATATCCTCCAAGTGATGTACATGGCTCTGACGAATGATTAGGTCAAGAGGATATCTTGTATGGCATGCATGACGAGTGTATGGTGAAGTGGCCATTGGCCAACCATACTATGAGCAGTGTTTAGGCCGCCTTATTAGGCTTCTGAGACGGCTTTACGACTACTACCCCGGCTAACGATGGTAGCGGAGACTTACAGAATATACATACAATGACTACTAGGGCCTACGACTTTATGTGCTATCTGAAACACGGAAGTGCCCACATAGAAATGGGATATCCCATCTAGTTCCATTTTGAGCCAGTTGTTGCTTAACTCTCAAGATCATTACCGACCGATTTGATTCCGAATCCTGCTAGGCCATATAAACGCTTATATGATATACGGTCGATTTTATTATATTGCAGCCGTTTACAGCTCTGAAATAAACAAATTTATAATATCATTTGTATTTCCTTTCTTACAATTTAGGTATGGTATTAGCCCAAGGGGTTAAGCCACACTTAGTTACGGCTATAAAAAAACGACCCAACGTATTTGCTATGAAAATAAAATAATATTTTGTTTATTGTTATCTATTCCCCTATATTTGTTATGCCTTATATGTAGATTATAGGTAAGAATTTAAAAAATATTCTCCTTTTTCTGAAGATGGGTATGCGAAATCACGCTCCCGCGCGAACAATTAAAATTGACAGGTCATAACTAATTACGTGCGAGTAAAATAAACAATTGTATGGATGTAAGCGGAGCTTTAGTTCATAATCTTGACATTAGATAGCGATAATTATTACCTAAGTGGTAATACAAAGGTAACACCTCTGTGAAAGGAAATGTGATAATAATAGGAATAGGAACGACATTAAATACATTTCCTATATCCAACTAAATTACGTGGTAATACAAAGGTAACACCTCTGTGAAAGGAAATGTGATAATAATAGGAATAGGAACGACATTAAATACATTTCCTATATCCAACTAAATTACCTCTAATAGCTATCTATTTTCTTCTATAAATCTCTTAGTAGCGAAATTGCAATCACGAGATCACAAAGGTTCCAGCTGAACGATATAGCTGCTATATTAAAACTGGCTTCAGCCACGCAAAGGTTTTATTCAATATCCAACCTATTCTTTATATTCCAGCAGATGTTGGAATCCTTATTCTACGTTCAGTAACTAAACCGGTATTGATCAGTAAAGAAATACTACTTATTATTAATAGAAGGGAGCGGAAGATGTCAAATAAGATATTTTTATTTAGTTTAAGATTTTTGTAATTGTAAGTAAGAACGTAATAAAAACAAGAATTTGCGGCATTGACAAAATGCAAGAAAATCCGTAACATAATTGTACAATGGGTATTTTCAAGAACCGAGAGGGTGTGAAGGTGAAGTTATCTCCCCGGTAAGATAGACGTGACAGACAAACAGTGTATTGAGGTCATGTAATTCAAGCCGTTTTATTTTCGCCTCGGAGCGACTTGGCATCACAATTCATTCACATGTACATACATAAACTAGCTTAGGTACTGCGGCAACACCTAGTAAGTATTGTTGCCGGGGCATAAAACGTATTATCATTTCAAAATGTACTGACGATCAAAATGCGTAATTGTTTATAAACGGCAAAATGTGCAATTCGGCATTTATTCGAAACAATTATTATTTTATTAAGTATATATTATTTTATACATAATACAATTGCCTTTTTCTCAAACTGTTTTTGTATTTAGTCTATTCCGGATCGCGTCAACTACTTTGGAAAAACAGAATCATAATTTCGTCTTACATGAGGTGCTTTAGCAACTTTTCGTATTTTCTATCCAAAGTGATCTCCGATTTTTCCGTTTTTGATTTGTTACTGAGCTTTGCTCGGGGCGGTTGGTGGTACAAACAAAATAAAACATTATATTCATCAGACTGCATTAACATCGATTTGTATAGCAGCATCAAGACAGCCACTACGTGTAGGCTGAAAGTTTTTTTTAATAAATCGGCCGGCAACTGCCCCTCTGGGCAGTCGCAGGCCCCCTAAGGAACGCCCAAGTTGTACAGCCTGGGAAAAGCCCAGTGACCAGTAATCCAAACGAACTGCGAAGACCAAGAGGACCGGTCCGAAGGCGTCGGAACTCAATGGAACCGCAAATAGCACATCGACCCTGCCCAGAAAACCAACAACAGAAAGAAAGGGGTCACCGTGTAAGATGTTCGGAGTCAGAGTAACATAGAGTCGTCGGTGGAGGGTGGAGGCACTACTTGTTGACATACAGAACGCCGTCCCTTGTGCGAATGATGACGGCGCTTTTGGCTGTAATCACCTTGCTTGCCACAACCTCAGCAAGGACCTCGCTGGCCTCCCACGAATTCTTCTCAGCGACAAGCTGCACGGCCCCATCAAAAGAGATCTCTCCGCTCAAAGGCCTGAGAAGCACCTCCCGCTTAAGTTTTGACATGCCGGAGTAAAAGGATTGGGCCTCCGCAGAGGGGCCGCCGGCAACCAGGCTCTTGCGAATATTGCGAAGTTTGGGTTCGTGAGTCACATCCGAGCACACGCCAGGAACTGACAAGGTGTCGCCGTCGACGGATACGTCGTGGAGGACATCATCATCTTGCGAATATCCTTAAACTTGTTAAGGTCAACGAGTGGTAATCCTGGATCAAGGCGACAGCCCTCGGATAGGCCGTTATAGCGGGGCTACTGCCACTGTTTGTGGACGTGGAAGAGGGGGGGGGGGCTCTAACGGGAGAGGGTATGGGCGTGATGTTGTCGAGCCTGACAGCAGACTACCACTCAGGCAGAGCAGGCACCACGCGAAAGGCGTCCGAGATGAAATTAAAGACGCTCTTTTTAGCCCTAACGTAAAACTCCACCCTTTCGTCTTCGAAACGCTCATAACCGGCGCGCTTGAGTACAGGCCGGGCGAGAGTCTTTTCTCCCTTGGAGAATTTGGTAGTGTCGGGAGCGACACTCACAGTGTCTTCATCATCGCTGCCGACATCTCCCCCCGGAATAATAGTATGATGTAACTCGCCCCTCATATCCAAGTAGTCGCCGATAGTTATTTCACTGTCAGTGCGAGTCTGATCGTCGACGATAATGTCTTCGCTTTGCGAGCGGAGGTGGCAATAGATGCTAGCGCAGGACGAGAGAGCTGAGGCTAGAACTTGTTCATCGCGCGCTTCCGCGTCATCGCCCCACGTGTTGCACAGCCCTTGAAACGGTTCGACGAGTGCAGGGTACCTAGCGGTGAGCTGCGGGGACACCCGTATCAGAGCGTCGATGTTAACCTGGTCCTTGACATGGGCCATTGAGGCCCTGTACTTACTGGTTCCGTCTAGGTAGGAGACGGACAGGCGATTTTCATCACGCTCGGACAACCGGGCGACCATGCTGGAACCCACGGACCCCAAAACATCATCATCTACAGCGTAAATGGGCTTGCCGCACTGAGCAATCTCAAACTTCCCGGGCCTGTTACGGAGGAGGACGTCGTATTTGTCCTTGAGGCGATCCTCATAACAGTAAAGGTTGACCTTATAAACCCTTGAAAGCGAGGCCATATCTCCCTCGACAATTGCTTTGCTGGTAAAATCGTCGCTGATCAGAATCGAAAGCGCCGCTATTTCCTCTGGTGTCTCTATAAGACTCAGTTCACGAAAAGCAGCTCCGACTCTATGCATCCGACCTAAAAGTGGGGAAGTTCCCTAGCTAGCCCGGAAACTTCTTGTGAATGTATTGTGTTCTGTGCCTAACAATCACGAGGAAAACAAAGTGCCTGTTTGCTTAGTAGCAAGCAAGAGGGTTGAATAGCAGATGATGAACTTAGATTCGACCCTATTCGAACGAAACCTTTTGTGTGAATTTTCCGAAGACGCGCCAAAAAGTGTCACGTGATCTGAGGTCGCAATGAGTTAACTTACTTTTTGATTCACATTGGAATGGAGATTGATAAGGGAGGCATCGATTGTCGTAAAGTGAAAACCATTTCGAGGAATAGGGATACTGATTACTATTAGGGGTTCAAATAAGTAAAATTAAAACGGATTATTAATATTTATCGCAAAAAAACACTTTATTTTTCTTTCAAATACGTCATCGTTGGCTTAAATGCGGTAGTTCCATTGCCTACAAATATTTAAAAAACAAAATACATTCGTCAACAACAACAACTGTCAATGTCAAACGACGAGAATGTTTCAGCTACACTATCGCGATAACGCGATAATTTCCGTTGTCGTGACAAGTCTAGCCAAGACTCTAGATATGTAAATAGCCTTTTTGTATATTTATTCGGAATGTATCAGGATAAATACCTAATATGTGGATAAATACCTTTTATCGGGATTCAAGACTGTAATTTTATAGAAGATATAACCTCAATTTTTTCGCGGACGCGACACTTTAGGTAACTGACAGTTTTTGTTTCTTTACGTCTTCTCTTGAATCACTAAAAGACGTATTTATCCGCATAAACATCCATTTTCGATATTTATCCGGATATTTATCCAATTTGGATATTTATCCGCGGTTGTTTATCCGCGACGCACTATCGTCTTCTTCAAAACGTCAATATTTATCGCGACAACGGACTACGATTTATTAGCGCGATATACACTATGGACACGCCAAGCCGGTTAAACACAACGCTTGTTGACACTGAAATTTGTCAAACGTCAACGTATTTTTATTTTTTAAAGCATGAATGAATGCAACGGAACTTACATAATTATCCCAGTGGTGATGTCATACTTAAAAAACTTAGAAATTTCAAATAATTAATAAAAAAATAATGAGATCAAAAATTAAGAAAATATTCAAAGGAAGAAAATCCTTTGAAAATTTTCATAATTTTTGATATATATTTTTTTTCTATATTTGTCTATATTTTCGATCTAAAGAATAAAAAATAGGATTTGACGATGCCCATTTATGCCTTATTTTCATTGTACTAAAGTGAAATTGCCAATCCTATTGCGAGGGAATTAGAAAAGCACGAAAACTGTTCTGTCCTGTCCTGTCCATCCTGGGCTTGCTGGAAGAAATATCTTTGAAGAGATAAGCTTGCCTTTGTTCATGCCTTTTCTGGATTGTTTGTGTTTTTTCTAGTATGTACGATAAATATATACGAAATACGAAAACTCGGAATACGCGATTTTTTGAGACCTAGTTCGATTGATTTTTTATCCCCAAAAACCTCTACAAATTTCATCGAAAACTACAGCGCCATTTTCTAGAACACAAAACATTTATCATTACATACAAAAATATTCCTCGTATTAGGTATTGGCTACCGCTCGGCTCGGATCAATTGGGGAATTAAGGAGTTCCAAATTCTTTTCCCTTTGAAGATGGTAAATCTACAGGCATACATACATGGTTATCTTGATAATAGTCTGTTAGGTTATCTTAACATTCTGAAATCGTTCATAAGTAACTTTACATTTTCTATGGTAAATACGAGTTGTGCATTCGTTGACTTTTTGCATAAAATTAAGCATTTTTTTGTAGATAGTGTCATGTAAAACTACGTGATCATTTGCCGAATCGGTGGTGTAAAGTGCGATTGAAAAATATGTACGTTCAATGTGTTCTAAGAATAAGGCAATATTTACAGAGATTGTAGTAAATACAAACCCGCTGCGTCCGTAAATGAAAAATATATCATCCCCTAGTTCCATTATTGCTTACGGGCAAAAAAATACAAGGCAAAGTTGATACGTAAGTTTATGTAGCTGAGCGGTTTACATAGTTTTCAGTCTGTGTTTTAAATATTTAATTGATTTGCTGGGAATACGATATTGTTTTATTTTTATTGATTTTCAAATTACACCTGCACTTATTGATGTTAGACAGGGGACCGAGCTTGGGCGTATATGGACCAGGTGGGCCACGTGCGGCGTGGCTGCCGAGCGTTTCACACCGTCCGTAACACTAAATGGGAATTGAGTCGGCCGTCAGTGTCAGGAGGTCCGCCCTCCGCCACTCCATGCAGCCGCCCTGGAGTGGTGCCGCAGCCCTCCCGCCCCACCCGCCCTCTCCACACACCCAACTTCCGCTCTCGATCTCCGTAATGTAAAATCTACTGGAACAGTGAGATAATAAGAAACACCTTCCGTGAGGCTGTCGTGAATACTTAGGCTGAAATACTCATTCTTAGAACCGTAATCAAAGCCTTGATAGAATAAAGTTTACGTCCAGCAAACTCTGTTATCCGTGTAACGAAAACGATACAGCCGTCTATTGATAACATACACTAGCATTTTGCATCTGGCTAGACACGACACGAACATAATGGATTAACTCAGGGGCTCTATTTTTGAATCGCTTTTGTGGTATAAATTATATATCACGTTCGACTTGTATATCTCATGAGGTGGATTTTATGCATGTGACATTTAGTTGATGACTCATTCCTCATTTGTTGGTTATTATATGTGACGTACTTATTTGATGTCTATTCTACTATTCGACTTGCGTAATTAGTGGTCCTCACCAATCGTTGCAGGGCGAATGATTAAAAAATAAGAAATTTTGAATGGCGAAGGAAAATCAATAGAAAAAGTTAGTTTGCTAGAGAGTAATTAAAAAAAATAGCTCCTGGAGCTACTCTTCATGGATTATGCTTCGAATTCTCCTAATCGATGCATAAATTCTTGGGAATGGTAAATAATTTTTGCAGGTTTATGAACTTGATCATAGGTATGTACAATCCCTCGATTCCCGTACCGGCGGAAGCTCAGTGGATTGCTAGTAAGATTGAAACAATTACCACTGCAATCTCTATTAGTTCAGTAAAGAAGACCGGTAATTGTCCATACTAACGAATATCTCGAAGAATTTGTAACGTCTATTCACAAGAAGTCTTTTTTTATCATCAACATCCATTTAATTTAATTTAGATACAAATACAAATACGTTTATTTTGCCAAACAGAGTACAATAATTATAAAACTTTATATGATATGATAGATTTTTTATTCATAAGGTCGATACTGTAAGAATGCCCTGATGGCCATAGCTCGCCTCTCCCTCGAGATCATCGCGCAAGTCGCTCGTTCGTCACCCAGTACCCGAGATACTTGAAGCTGGTAACGAATTTCAGTATTCATTTGAATTTCCATCAAGGGTTACAGGTAGTGCTTTCAGTTTTTCCCCGTTCTGAAAACGTTTTCGTATAACGTGACATTTGTCTGGCTCTTACACATCAATTAGGGCATAAACGAATGTTAAGATAGACTCGTTTCTGACCACTGCTATTTTTAGGTTACTTCTATGCTTTAGTTATTGTTCTGAGGCCAATACTGACTCGGAGCGGCAACGTAGACGATGTAATTGATTTTGGCGTTACTCGGAACGGGGGGTATATATATCTACAGTCAGTGGATACGAGCACCGAACGCTGATGTCGTCGGTCGGTAGGTTTGACCTACCCGATGCCCTTTGATGCGGTGCGAATCCGAATGTCGATTTTAACTTCCAGTACACAAGCGACCATTACCGAACAAAGCCTTAATGCTCCAAATAATAGGGTTCTAGTTGGAAAGGGACGATAACGCGCTGGCATTTCTAAAAGTTATTTGGGACAGGGCTCTTTTAGATTCGTTTGAATCTTGCATTCGGCGAAAGCAAAGTACAGCTTGGCAAGAAATCCAAGAGAAAAACCGATGGCGCCACTAACTTTTACACGGCAACATTCAGGTTACACTCTAAATGAATTTAATCCTTGGTGTTTTTATTATGTTGGTGTGAAACTTGCATGTTGCAAAGCTTGAGTTAATCCCTGCTAAAGCCTAGTGTCCTTATGACTGACTTCAAGCAAGGTTTACATGGTATTTAAGTATCTTTTTCGAGCTAGTGGTGCGAAAAAAATATTTAGCTTTCCAGTATATCCATCACGTCAGCCAGCTTAGTATAAGTATTTATTTTCCTTCATCGCTATGGGCTGTAAAAATTACCATCACTATAATATTTCCAAATTCCGTCAACATCAACCTCTGCATACTCTATGATAGACCTAAATTTAATGAGACAAAGACATATTTATTCGAAGGGCAATCATTGTATTTGAAGTTTGAAACTACATACCTTACAAAAATGACACTTAAGTCTCAAAATGTTTTGGCACCTTTTGGTTTTCCAATACTTTGCACCAGTGCTGGGCCATCAATCAGGGTAGCAGTTTTCATATTTGCTTCATTAGTTACAGTCTCAAATGTGGATTGGTCTGCTATCAGATTACTAAGAACTGCCTTTGGTGTGCATCTGATGAGTCCATTGGTATCAAAAAGAGATGGTGGCGGATCCCGCAATTCGTTTTTCATTATATTCTTCAAATCAATTTGCCGCCCGCTATTTGTTGCAGAAAACATGTGACGGACTAACATATTTGTGTCCACAGTGTTAACTTTCTAGATACTAGAATGTTTTTGATTTCACTTTCTTAAGTGCACTGTGTAAAAGTCTGTTTGATTTTCGATTACACGCTCCTTCAAAAAATCTGCGCATAGTTTAAACCCACGGGATTGGGCTGAAAGTAGATCTTTTGCAATCTCATTAGAAGCTATCTCGCCGGTAAATATGTTACTGTTGTGTTCGTTTCGTCGAATAGTTTTATTTTTTCAAAGGATTTCACAAGTTTTTTGCTCGTCAGCTTCATCTTTTTGAAGATTAGTAGCGAAGGTTTTTTCAGAAGCTTCATCGTGATGAACTCCAAAAACTTCTCTTCCCTTTTCTGACAAATGGGATCGATAAATTAAAAGTATTAAGAACTACCTATAAACCAGTAATAATTTTTAAGTTATTAAACTTGCACATGGCTGTTTATAATACTTTTACTCATTTTGTTGTCATTCTTTACATACACATATTTATAATAAATATATTATAATAAGCATGCCGAACACAACGCCATCTACTAACTAACACGTGAGCTAAAGAAATGCTTAGGCCGAGCTCACAGCGGAAAAACTAAATTGCGTATGCTGCAGTACAGATTCGATTTCAAAACGCAAGCTTCGCACCCTCTTTTTATTTCAGATCTTACCAACAGATGGCGTTAGTATGTAATATTTCCCCTCATCAATTTCGTAAAAAGTGTCTTACGCTAAGTTCCACGAAGATGACCCATTAGGTTGATCCCATCCGTTGGAAATCAGAAATCAGTCCAGTATGTACTTAAAAAAATACTGAAAAGTATGATGTCATCCAGGTATACAAATCACGTATTTTGACCTTTCTGTAACTCTGTGGCTTATTTATACTATGTCTTGTACGGTCACTATCGTGAGATGAATTCTGTCTGCAAGTCCGATATTCGTTTATCTTGTGTACTCAACTGTTAAATATCGGTCAAGTGTGGGTCGGAATCGCACGCGAAGGGTACCGTACTATCGTATAACAAAACTTAAGCACTCAAAACAATATAACAAAAACATAAAAAATAAAATAAAAAAGATTATGCCCTTACGAGGATTTGAACTCACGACCTACGGATTGAGAGCCTACTTCATACAGATCATTTTTTTTTCACTTGGCGCCTTCAACACATTGACACTATTTAACACATTGCGCTTGTAGTCCAGGAAAATTTAACCAAAAAGGGCAATTAGCGGAGGTAATTGGGAGTTACAAAAAGGTCCAGGGTTGTATAGGGGCAAGTCTCCTAAAAAGAGTCAAATCAATTTCTCTCATTTACCTGTGCCGCTAAGGTGGTTAAAGGTTCGTTTTTCCAGTTTTAATCAATTTAATCAATATAAAATCAACCCGAATGAAACGATTAGTTGAAACAACTTCCCGGCTCAAAATGTCCTCCACGGGTCCACTAGCTATGCCAATTAAAATATACAACAACCTTCCCGAAAACATAAAACAAGAAGAAAAATACCAAACATTCATTAATAAGCTAAAACAACTACTACAAGGAAAATGCTATTACTCCATAAATGAACACATAAACGACAAATTAACATAAGACTTATTAATAGGAAAAGTGACTACTGTTACATCTTAAATGATTGATAAAGATACCTACCAAAACTGTTACATAATATAGAAAATGACACTATAGTATAAATAAATAATAAGAATATAATATGTTAATGAACACTCATATTGTAGTGCCTCCACGGGATATCATTGTTAATGATATGCAATAAATGAATATGAATATGATGCTTTCCTCTTTCTGTATTACCCTCTGACATGAATCTTTTCCAGCACAAAATCTTCCTTCCGCAGCACAATACCGCAGTTGCCTGTTAACATAGCAACTTAAACATCCTCGCTTCGAGATGCAAATCTTTCGTCTACATGTTTTAGATAGGTACGAGTAACTTTGAAAAATTGCAAATAGCTAGGTACAATATTTTGTCCACAAATACATTGGTATCTGATGTTTATGGGGTATTTTTTTGGAAGAGCACTGAAGCCTGAAATACGGGTTTACACCTAGCTCGATGTTCCAATTATTTGGTGTCACTTTTTAGCTAAATTCCTCAAATTGTGTAAACTTTTTTTGTTTTTCTTTTTGAATAAATAAATATTATTATTTTTGAATAAATAAATATTATTATTATGTACAAAACATGTTTAAACAAGATTGACGGGACTGACCTGTCTTCGCAGCGATAGCTGGATCGGCTAATGTCGCTCCAGGCGCTCATGGAGCGGCCGCGGCTGCGGTGGTAGGTAGCGGAAGCGGTGGGGGCGGCGATTGAGCGCCTCTGCTCCAGCTCCACCTCCGGGGGGAAGTTCACCTTGGTGGAGCCCCTCGAGGAGGGCGCCTCGCACGACTCCATATCGAAAACGGTGTAGTCGGCGGGCTCCTCGGGCTCCGGGTCGGCCTCGCTGCCGTCGCTGGCGGCCGAGAGCGCCTCGTAGCCGTAGCCGGGGCGGGCGTCGGCGACGGCGCCGGGGGCCGCCGCGCACCGCCCGTGCTCCGGCCCCGGCGAACCTCCGCTGCGGCTCAATGACGACGCCTTCACGGACTGTATCCGTGGACTCGAAGACGACCCTCTGCCCGGGTAGTGGTTCGAGTAACGGAGCTTACTGTGGCGAAACGTGGTGAAGCCTTCTAATATCCTTCAACAAACAAACTGCCGTGCCACAGACGATCGATAAGGGTTTGACTACTGACGCACTTTTATATTGTTCATCGTTAATCATAAATCACTGTGAAAATGCACTACTGTCATATTCGGATAGAAAACTTTGTGTTGGTATTATCAGTGAACTTTTAATTATATATAATTGACAACTGGCTGTCTTTTATTTGAAATTCAGGTAATACTATTTATAAAAATGTCTGCACCACTTACTTACTTGTAAAATTACGAGCAACAAACTTTACGGCAATCGTTCTCAGTAAAAAGGTCAGCTTTCCACAAACGTCTTTAAAGACTGTTGCCGCGCGTTTCGTGACATTCGATCCACTGCTGACACTAAACTTAATCGTCCGATAAAGGAAAATATAGGAGTGTCCGGCGAGGAACGACCGCAAGACATAGCCTGATCGCAGCTACGATGAGTTTGCTTGTTGACCTTTTACCGTGCTCCGGTAAGAGATCAACTTATTTGTAGTTTGATAAACAATGAAACGTCGATTCATACATAATATGTAGAAGAGCATTGTGAAGTGAGCAAAGGTCGGCGATGAGCATGAAGTGCGCATTGGGGTGGGCGCGGGCTGGCGGCTGGCGGGAGGGTGTAGTGGGGGCGCGGGACGGGGCGGGCGCGGATCAATGAAGGCGGCGCGGATCTTCGTCCTCGCTTCGACTTGTACTGTGCTGTGTGGCTTTGGCTTTGCCACTACTCCATACCGAATGCGATCATGGATCCTCTATAAATAAATGAGCAGGCTACCTTCAGCTAACGATTTTATCTGTACCTGCAATACACAAAGTTAAGAGAATTACAGGTTGTAACAAAAATCCGGACGAGTTGGACTCGCGCACCGCGATAGTTCTGATTCGCGACTTTGGGCTTGCAACAAAATAAATGCAATTATAAATACTTACGTTAATTTATAATGCCGGCCTTCTACTAAAAAAGGGAAAGGAGCCAGCGAGTTGAGCGGACCGAACTGCACACAAATTAGCTCTTTTTCAGTGGAAGCCTTTAGCCTAGGCATAGGTGTATGAGGAAAATAGGCTAAAGCATTAAAATGTGTAAAACAAGCCCGAAAAGCAACGCAGATACCTACTGATGATGCAAGTCGGTATCAGCGTTGCCAGTATACCTTGCAGATCGAATTTTGATAGGATTCATACACATCAAATCCTAGAGTGAGATCTATCAAATGAACAAGTCGTAGAATGGACTTGGATGTAAGAAAAAAATATAGCCTTAGAGCTATTTATCGTCCTTGAAACGTGGCACTAAATAAGCTGCCAAGTGCGAGTTGGACTCGCGTTGAGAGGGTTTCGTAAAACAATAATAGGACTAACACCAACAAAAATACCCCAAAAGTACCCTAAAATTCAATTCTCATACAAACTTTGCAATCCGGATTTAGGGAGTTAGGGGATTAAAGTTGTAGAATTCGAAGTTTTTATGGGATATGGGTGCAAATATGGCAATGTTCTTGCATACCAAATTGCAGATTTTTAGGACTTCGGAAATACCCTAGAGGTTTTGATGTCATACATATTAATGGGCACAACTTTTTCAAAATAAGTCTTTAATTATTATTATTTTCTTTTCTTGTTACATGTTTTTTATTTATCCACTTGTTCAAATAGATCTTTCACATAATAACAGTTTATATACAATTAAAAAATATTAATTATAACTAAAGTATAGGTAAAAAACTAATTTTAATTACATACATACACTATTGTAACTTCATGTTTGGTCGATGGGGCCTTAGCCTTCTAGCGTAACAATATAGGGTGTAACAAAAAGGTGTAGTCATATTTTAGGGGGTTGTTAGGGGTTACATCAATCTGAGCTTTTCTATGAAACCGATTTGATCAGACCAACCTTAATTTTCACTTCTCTATACAAATCAACTGACCGCCTGGACTAAAACGTATGGAGCAATGAAAAATAAAGTTGCTCTGATCAAATCGGTTTCATAGTAAAAATTGCTCAGAATGGTCTCCCTACAACCGCCTAAAATATATATTTATTTATGAATTTGTGCAACACACTGTCCGTACGTACTGGAAGTTGTTTGTAAATATTTTTGAATGCCAATTTTAAAGTTTACTCCAAAATCCCGGTCTCGGGCACTACGTATAAAAAGAATTTCATATTGCATTGCATTTCCATTCAGTATCAGTTTTGCGCGTGGAATATTGCTTTACGAAATTTCTGAAGGTTTTAAATAAACCAACAAACAAATACAGTCTTAAAACAAATTACCGTCTTTTACTTTGTTAAAGATGTCAGTATTAACTTTAATTGTTTGGTCGTCGCTGATGATACCAATGGCAATGGTATGTATATGTATAATAGGTACCTATTTCTATTTCATCAGAAATGCTGTTGTGCATTTTGTTATTGATTTACTGCGGTGAACAAACCGGGGGTCTAGGAGACGCTGCCGCTTTGTGATCAAACCGGGGGTCTAGGAGACGCTGCCGCTTTGTGATCAAACCGGGGGTCTAGGAGACGCTGCCGCTTTGTGATCAAACCGGGGGTCTAGGAGACGCTGCCGCTTTGTGATCAATTGATCATGCAACAACAAAGGGGTGCCTTAGCTATGAATCTATGAATATTTACCCGTAAATTTCTTGCGGGGGGGGGACATCTTATTTTTGACCATTTTGACAAGAATAGAGCATGGCGCAACTGGCGATATGGCAATATCGATAAATTTCGGGAGGAAGGACTATGAATTACTAAAAATCGGTCAAGTGCGTTAACTTCACTCACGCACCAAACGCTCTTTTCAAAGCTGTATCCGATGCATAGGTCCACCTGGACCTATACCGAGACAGAGGGGAAATGTACCATTGTAGGTGTACTGTCCCCGGACATATCCAGGTTTCTTTTTATGTCATGTCATCAGGGCGATGAGCCATGTAGAATAGGTAACACGTTTTGTATCTCGATATTTCGTATTGATTTATTGTACGATCAAGGCACTATCACACACTGTCATATCCACACAGCCATTGACTTCGTCCAATTTTGAAGCGTTCGGTATAAAAGTAGTTCCAGCCAGGCCATCTAGTGGCAACTTCAGCCGTTAAAACCGAGTCAGGGCACGAGGAGTGCTTGGTAATACCTAGGTTAACAATTGAGGGAGAGTGACAAATTACTTCATAGGGAGTATTGTAAATGGGGAACTTTTTGGACTCATACAGTGAAGCTTGAATGTCCTAAAGCCTGGAGTAGCTGACCACGAGACAAGGAATGTCTTTTTTATGCCAGTAAGTTTTGATGGTAACCAATTGAGACAGAATCTTTAATTTAACTAGAAGAGGATGTGACCTTATTTGAGCGATACGAGTTAAGTATCTGTCAGAGAGGTATTGTCTTCTGAGGTGTAGGGGAGGGTCTCGGCACTCTACTTGGAGAGCACGAGTAGGGTACGACTTCAAGGCACCCAAGACAACACGAAGAGCTTTTGATTGTACTTTATCAAGTTTGAGAAGAGAGGTCTTGTTGCAAGGAGATAGAATGAAAGTAGCGAAATGACTCCTGACGAGAGAATTATAAAGAAGTTTTTGAGAGTATGAGTGCGCACCCCACCAGACACCCGACAGGGCCCTAAGGATGTTGATGTTTTTTTCGCACTTGATAACAATGTTATCTATGATTTACCAGTTAGTTAGTTTTGAGTCTAATGTTAGGCCCAAACATTTTACTTTATCGCAGACAGGGATCGATTGGTTATTACAAGATATAGAAATCACTGGAAGATTTCTATGTCTCAAAAGAGCACTGCTGTGCTTTAGTAGGAGCCAGGTCTAGACCATGTTGACTCTACCGATAGCCGAGAGTGTTTAAAGACGAGTTTACAATGATCTCAGCCTCTTCTATGTCGCAGTTAGAGTAATAAATACATATATCGCCCGCGTATTGTAGTCTGGCAGTCCTCTTGTATTCATGAGTTAATATCGTGAGTATCTATATTAAAAGAATGGGGCTTAAGACTGAACCCTGAGGTAGGCCTCTGTTGATGACTCAAGAGGCGACAATTTTGTTGTCAAGCCTGAGGTTAATTTTGCGTCTAAGTAACATGTTGCATATGAAGAAGCATAACGAAGCGAAGCGCAACAACGCGTGGCGCGCCCTGTACCGCCTGCCAAGAGGCTTGGGTAATACTAGGTTTACCCGGGTAAACTTAAGTTTACTTAAGCCTCCTAGCTTTATCCGTAAAATATAACTTTTTACTTATTATTTTTTCATTCAATATAAATTAAATACCTGTTTTATTTTATTATTTTTTAGTCCTTAAGTTTTCTCGCACTATTTTAGATGGTACTTTCAGCATTACATCGATTTTATATATAATAAATGATGTATATTTAGTTAAGCCACGCAGCAAAGTCGTCGATTTTTAGTTTAATAATGCTGCCATGTTGGTATCCGCCATGTAACATCCTGTCCGAGGTCATCTGGCTAAATTATGAACCTAATTTTGATTGTGAGATAATCGAACAAACTTAATAAGTTATTAATTTCAGGCTGCCATACCAGGAACATACTTTTGGAAACCGAGATTGGGATTGGATTTCGCTGTAAAAACTACAACCGGTAAGCAGAATTAATAATTTTGAGAAATCACTTTCAAAAATACACAAAAACCTTTATCGTACAAAATATGTTACATAATGATGATGCTGATATAATGGTGGGTACTAGGGAATCCAATCCCGCACCAAAACCTTAATCCCGCAAGCCCGCGGGATCGAGGTCATCGATCCCGCTGATCCCGCGGGATTTGCGGGATTGACAAAATATTTTATGATTTTACTCTAAATAGCCCTAAATTGTCCTAAATGTCACTAAAATATATGAATTCATGAAGTGTTATTGAAAATAAAGAATAATAAGATTATAAGTAAGTATATAGGTATATTTTATTCATAATTATACACAAATTGTTGATTTTTAACCGACTTCCCAAAGGAGGAGGTTTACAATTCGTCCGGATATTTTTTTTTTTTTTTTTTTATGTATGTTCCCCGATAGCGCCTAGACGGATGGACCGATTTGGAAAATTATTTTTTTGTTTGAAAGGGTTTACCTTCCCATTGGTCCCATTGACACCAGGTCAGGATCTGATGATGGGATCCTGGAGAAATCGAGGGAACTCTTCAAATATTATAGGCAGACCTATAGTGATTTTTATGTTTTTCATAATAACTCGTGCAAATGCACATGGTAAGCATAATATTGTGATGCGGAACTGCTCATGAAGACCACATATGGCCACCAGATCTGCTCAATACTAGGTACAAATACAATGCGTGGCTGGCGGGCAGGCAACGCATAGCCTAAACCGGTGGACCTAGAGCCATGAAACTTTGTACAGAGGTTCCTTAGTAGCGTGGGGTAGCACTGTGATGGGATTTGACAAAATTAATTCCCCAAGGGGGGGGGGGTAAGGGGTTACAGTTTGTATTAAACTCAATCTAATCAAATAGGGTTTGTGGAAGTCGGTTTTTTCTAAAGTTTACTTTTTGTTTCAATTATTAATGAAATATTTTTTTTGGAAGTGTTTCGCGATGCTGTGAGGGTAATCCCCGTGCCTCGTAGGCACAAAATGCTGGCTTGTGTCGTGGGAATCCCCTGTAATAGTAGCATAATATTGGTATTGGGCGCGTTCGGATACACGCACAAGGCAAAAATATCGGAAAATGTAGTATTTCAGTTATTATTTTCAATCTCGCAGACCTGCGGGATCCCGCATGCCCAATCCCTCACTTTCAGTCCCGCAAAAAAGTTGCGGGATCCCGCAAATGTGGGATCCCGCGTTTGCGGGATTGGATTCCCTAGTGGGTACTATCATTCCCCAAAATATGGTCAGCTAATTAAATGTCACCCTGTATATTTGAACTGGTATTAATGAAAATATTTGTCAATTACAAAGTCATGTAGTCTGGGTCGATATCGATCCGCTGGGCATATATGGATTAAAGAACGGACTTTACTTATATTTCAGAGACTTCTGAATTACGCGAGAACCTGCCAAACATGAAAAATATCCATTTGGGACTTGTGGTAATGGTCAACGGCTGGAATGCTGGAATGACATTCGTTGCCTATATGGTTGGCCTTGTTGATGGCTACTATCACTCTAAAACACTAAATCCATCTTCTGCGTATTTCTACACTAACGCTTGGCGATGGACGTTAAGATTTATGAGCTAGTGAGTATGAAACTAAAATATTTTCTATGTATACAGGTTGCGTCAGGTTGTGACGACCATTTTTTGTATGTAGTTAGGTGTGAGGCACGGGGTCAGAAACAATATTGAGGAGATCTGGTGATACACCTTATAAAAGCCCACTCCCGTTTGCTGTGGACATCTTCGAATAATAGTTCAGTTTGGGAAGATTCACAGATTTGAACTTTCCTTCCACCTGTTCAAAAACCTCTTCCACCTCTTCTCTGGTTTTCCAGTTGGCAATGTTTGTAACCTTGGACAATATAACCAAATATTCCTGAGAGGATCCGAATATACAGTGGAGCACTCATTCGGCCGCGCTCAACTATAAAATACGAAAGTTTCAATTAATGTTATAAAAAAAAGTTATTAATTCTAGGTAACATTATTACCTTTTGTTAATAGACTGAGAAATAAATTCTGTCTTTTTCGGTCGAACCTAATTATCATTATGTAAAGGTAAGGTAATACTTGATTTTAACGTCATATGCCAATGATTTGTCAAAATAGTAAGTGGGACACACTCCCAAACATTGACCCCTTTATTTTGTCCCACAGCTCATGATTATCGCCTTCGTCTGATTGATAAAAATCGTAAGATTACCGCAATATAAAACATGGGTAAAGGATTTAGTTGAAAACAAGTGAGAATCTAGTCATTTCCGCATTTCTAATAGATTTAGAAAAATCCTATTAGAATCCAAAAAGGGGGGCACAAAGTCAACGCCTGTCAGCCTGGCCATTTTGCACCAGCACAGAAGCCTTTTTTTTTCAAAAAGCCCCCCACTGCACACCCTAAAAGTGCTGATTTCCGTGGCAGTCTCAAATATCGTGTCACCAAGTGCTGGAACAATATCCCGCCTCCTCTTCGGCGGTTCACTAGTAAAGCTGGTTTAAAAAATGCTTACAGTTTTTTTTTAATTCTCCATCCATCTCCAGCAGAAGACTGAGGTAACGGTACGCAGCTAAAAAGAAATATTTTTCCATACTGACATTGAACTATTGATGAAATCTATTTAAATTTAATCTTATCACCATTATTATTAATTTTCAATATTTTAACATAATAAATACTATTTAAATTATTTTTTTCAAAAAGGCCACCACACTGCGCTCCATAACTGGCATCGCTGATATGGGTGCACAGACCGCTAAGCTAAAGTGGAACTGGGCCGGCCACGTAAGTCGCATGCACCCAGACAGATGGGCGAACATCGCCACTGACTGGGTGCCACAGGACGGATACCGGTGTAGGGGCAGGCCTAAACGGACATGGCGGGACGACCTCGACAAGTTTTTGCCGGGTGGCCGTTGCCCAGCAGTGGGACACTGATGGCTAAATAAAAATAAACAAAAATTCTTGCCAATTCAATTCCAATTTAATTTTTAATGCCAATTATTTCAATTTTCTATTTCGTTACTTTTATGCCTGCAATAAATGATTAATAATAATAATAATAATATAATTATGCCAGTCATAACTAATTTCATCATTTAATTTTGATTTTTTTGTAAACTTATATTAATTGTGTGACATTGCTGAGTCAGGGCCATTTCATTGCCGTGGTACATTTATATAACCAGACAGCTATAGGTAAAAAGTAAATTTAGCCCATTAATGTCCCCACCGAGGGGCACAGGCCTTTACCCAGATCAGAGTAAGATTGAGCCATACTCCACCACGCTCTGGCTCAGTGCGGGTTGGTGGAGGGGTTTTACGACTACTACATACTACGAAGTAGTGATAGTAGTCGGGACCTACAGCTTAAGAGACCGGCGACCGCGTGAATTTCCCATACAAACGTAATACCAAAATAATTTGAATTTGAGAACTAGTTCAAAGCATTTAGACTGTTAATCGGATTAATACAGTGTTTACGCAGGTTCCTGGTCGTATACCAAGGTTCTTATTAAAATTACTTAAAAATATTTTTAAATTGTTTGAAGAGGAACCCTGGTATACAGACCAGGAACCTGCGTAAACAGTGTATAAATCCGATTAACAGTCTAAATACGTTAAACTATTTCTCAAATTCAAATCATTTTTGTATTACGTTTGTATGGGAAATTCACGCGGTCGCCGGAGCCTTAACGTGCCATCCGAAACACGGAGTGTCCGATGATGTACTTAGGACACTTAGGACAAATTAATCATCTCATTGGACATGGTCAGCACCGGGGTTCGAACCTGCATCTCCAGTGTGAGAAGCAAGGTGAAACCCACTAGACCACGGAGCACTCCAGCTGTAGGTACTTACTGTTAATTGCATAGTGCGTGCTATTAAGTGCTGTCTATTTAAATTGATTTTTGTTGTTACTAATTTATGTGTGTGTACCATGTCCTTTGAATAAATGATTTATCTATCTATCTATCACTGTGTATGAAATGCGTCAACAACGTTCTGGTTGCAGCAACGATAGCCTTTAGACATTTCATGTTCTTGTAAACATAAACATTTACATACAGGCACATACATTGCTTCTTGTCCTCGCTTAGTTTGTATGCAAGGTCTCTACGCATCTGGATGTTCTCGTTAGTCACATCAGCGGACTCTCTGAGGCGAACCTTAATAGGTAGAGTTGAAATTTTCACAAAATGTTTTTTTTGCCGCTATAGATTTAAATAATGAACATGAGATTTTATACTTACATTAAAGGGGGTCCCCAAGATAAGCTTTTTGATACACCCTGCAATATATTAAAATTATATCAATATGCAATATGATCGTATGTTTCGGGTCTTACCACATTGTTGTGGTAGTACAGCCGTTAACTCATTCGTCAACACTTCTACAGGGTGTAACAGAAAGGTGTAGTCATATTTTAGGGGGTTGTTAGAAACACCATCTGAGCAACATTTACTATGAAACCGAATTGAATGAATTTGAGCAACTTAATTTTCTCCATTTCTCCATATATTTTGGTTCGGGTGGTCGGCTGATTTGTATAGAGAAGTGAAAATTAAAGTTGCTCTAATCAAATCGGTTTCATAGTAAATGTTGCTGAGAATGATGTCCCTAACATCCCCCTAAAATATGACTACACCTATCTGTTCCACTCTGTTATAGTTCTCCATACTAAAATTGTTGGACCGGTGTGCTTATGAGAGCGAACCTGTTAAGATGTAGGTCGTGGAATTGTTAGGTGTTAATTAAATCATTTTTTTTTCCAGTATACCTGACTGGTGGGCCAAAGGAGCAAATATTGCTGACGCTACAAAGCTGTGGGAAAGACGTTTCCGATATCAAGGCAACTTCGTTCCTGGACCTTTACGTTACGTCGTACCCTATGTAAAAGAAGAAGAATGGGAAAAGGAGATAAGAGAATATATTAAACTCAAAAAATCAGCACTGTTTACTTTGGGTCGCTTCAATCGTTACCCACCAAAAATTTACAACAATTTCACGTCTCTAATAAGCAGCGAAACTGAAGAAGACGCTCAAAGCTCTGTAAGTTCGTCCGCTGTAAGTGACAATTTTGCAGATTTTATTATCGCGCCTACAAAAAAAAAAATTCGACTCGTGTTTCAAGAAAAACCCACCACCGAACCGGTCGATACTACCACCACAATGCCCTCTTCTACCCCCACAATGCCCTCTTCTACCCCCGCAACGCCCTCTACTACCCCCACAACGCCCTCTACTACCCTCACAACTACTAATGTAATAAATTAACTTTTAATAAGTAAGTCGCATTTTCGCCAGAAGCCTCCTTCAAGCCTTCTTCAAGCATACCTAATTCTTACCTTATTTTGCTTAGTTTCCATGTGATTAGTTTGTTATATCACGAAGTTAATTGATCTTCATTGTATAGATATACTTTCTTCACTTGGCGCCTTCAACACATTGACACTTTATATCACGAAGTTAATTGATCTTCATTGTATAGATATACTTTTTTCACTTGGCGCCTTCAACACATTGACACTTTATATCACGAAGTTAATTGATCTTCATTGTATAGATATACTTTTTTCACTTGGCGCCTTCAACACATTGACACTTTATATCACGAAGTTAATTGATCTTCATTGTATAGTAACTTTCAAAGATGTTGATATTTCATAATGTCAAGCAAATGGCATCTCAGGTAGAACGTTGTTCATTTAGAATAATGTGACGTTCGTAACGAATCTGATAGTTCCTTAGTTCGATGTTCGTTTATAAAATATAACAAATAATTACATTGAAATTGGATAGAAAGTGATATAAAAAATGGGATGTCAGTATTGTGATTAGTGTTCGCATTCGAATTTATCGGGAAACGTCTAGTACAGTGCCACATGGATGTTTTGGCACGTGGCCAAGGGTCGGAAATAACGCAATCAATCCAATCAATCGTTCTTATTAGTCTGAGGTTCAATGTTGCAGTGGCGCCCCCCTGTCAGTGTCATCTAAGTGCCAACATCCATGTAACACTATATTACGCTAGGGCGTGGTCTTTGCGGAGCTGGCAACGTTAGTATCTTTGGTAGGATTGGTACGCGTGCAGGGCTTGACCAATCAGAGGCTTGGACAAATGGAAAGCACGGTATGAAAGCGCGGTTTTGTGAATCAACTTGGGAGGACAAGATGTCAGTCCGGCAGTGGACTTTTGGTTGGGATCTCGTTCAAGTAACAACTGAAGCCAGCTCTACACTGAACTCGCCGCGTTTCCTAATCGAGATAACTAAAATACAACAACACATTGTCGTGTAACAACATTGTGTCGTGCTATCATATCCCGTGTTATATCAGTGCTAAACGTTGTTGTAACCAGAGACTAGTTAAATTTTAATAAACTGTGATAGAATAGATCGACTATGTGTTCACTCATTCATTTGATCTCCCACAAGAAACGCTCGCTCGCCTTTGTAGATTGTCTATTATAAGTTTTTTGTATGTCATTCTTCTGTAAGTACAATAAATTTATTTATTTATTCATTCATTCAGGAAGCCAACAGCATTTATCATTACAAAATGTTAATTTAATAACTTACGAGATAAAGCCAATTACATGTTTCCATCGATTATGAAATGAAATGAAATGAAATTTATTTGCAAGAAAACAGTAATAAGATGATCTTAATTTTAAAGAATGCCCAGTGTTTTCAGCTTATGTATAAGCATGCAAAATAGTAAGTTTTAATTTATGAAATAGCGTTATACTATAGTAAATGCTTTTAATTTAATTATTGTTTAGTTATATAATTCAAATTTCAAATGTCCGTTTGTAAAATATTATATTTATAAATGTTTAGTTTCTACAATCTAAATATTCTTTAACGCTATAAAAACAGTGTTGTAGTAGCCACTTAGTGAGCTTAATTTTTAAGGACTTGCTAGTCATTACTTTGAATTCGTCAGGCAGCTTGTTAAACAATATAATACACATATTGTATACATTCTTCCTATAAATGTCCTTAAATCCAGGAGGTTGATACAGTAGGTTCGTGTACTTTGCCCTTATTTGTCTTTGCTGTCCTTCATTTCTGGATCTCCAGTATTCTCGATGAGAGGCAACAAAAACACATATATCTCTAATGTAGGCACTTGGTAGAGGTAAAATATTAAGTTTTTTAAATAGAGGTTTGCATGTTTCATCAAATTTAACCTTACAGATCGCTCTTATGCACTTTTTTTGAATTTTGAAAGCCTCGAATTCTTTACACGATTACATTTATAGATTATAATTATTCATTTATTTTTATAAATTTAGTACTTAGTTACTTATACATAATAATTATAAAGAAATTACAAAATTACGAAACACCCACAAATATCTGATTGTCTCTATATTACCCCCTTCTCCGATATCAGAAGTGGGATTCGATCAAGCATTGAGTTGTTAAAAAGTGAAAATTATTGCAATTAATAATGACAGGGCTAGAGCTACAAAATGACCACCACTGTCGAGAGGTTATCCTCTTGTGTGTGAGATTCCCGATCCGGTACGTTTTAATTTCATAGGTTTTGATTTTTATTGCCAAGCTGTAAGTTTGAAAATTGCGGGCGATTTTTACAATTACACACAGTTAAAGGGGCTTTAAGGACAACGATTTCACAACAATCGAGGCAAACAAAACGCGTTTCTGCGAGTAGGTAGAAGTCTCACCAACCAACATCTGGCCTAGTATGATATGTTTTGCATCATAATCAGTACAAGAAACGTGTTAAAATAACGTGTTATGCGCAAGAATGGAACAATGTACTCGCCTGTTATTGTCTGTTCCAAATTCACTCGATTTAATTGAAGTTTCATGGAAATCCGTATTGGGCTGGAATCCCCATCCATTTTTCACTCACAGTTGATGTTGTTATCGGCCTTCGACTTAATGGTGAAATCGAACCTTGCATTGTTATTCAATCACTCACTTAGTTTGTCAAGAGACATTCCTCGAATTCTTTACACGTGATGTCATGGTACAATAGCCAGATGTAAATTGCACCTTACAACGCCTCACTCAAGATCACATTGAATTCTCCGACTTTTACAGGGTTATTGATGGTGCACAAATTTGCAGTCGCCCATCATGATATTGAATTATCTTCACTCGATTTCATTGAACTTAGGTATGGGTAACAATTCCGTTCGTTGAACGAACCAGTTTATTAGCGCTTGTGTATGCCTCAGAGATACAAAGCAACGAATTACGCAGTCTACCTACTTTACTACTGACCACAATTACAACCAACGATCGAAAAAAGTTAGAAGTTTTTCAGTATCGTCATATGATTGGGATCTCAGCCATTTGTTAATTGTTTTTTATGTTTCGAAGTTAGTTGCATTGTAGACTTTGCTTACTTTAATCAGTTTATTGTATAGGAAGGGTCCCAGAAATTTAATAAACCGTTGCATGAAATTAGTACGGGTCTTTATAATTGTACATATTTTATCTTTTCGCCTTTTAGTATTAATTGTATTGTTATTAGATAAGAGTAAAGAGTAGTGGAGTATAACTCAATCTTACTCGGATCCGAGTAAACTCCTGTGCCCCTCGGTGGGGACATTAATGGGCTACATTTACATTAACAAGAGTAAACTATGTTGTCGTAGTATAATGCTCTGTACGAATATCTGTCTGACGGTCAGAACATCACAAAAATTGTAGAGGTCTATTGTAGGGAAAAGGTACGGTTTGAATGTGCAAACCTTCAACACAGCAACTCTTTCAACTCGTAAAAGTGTAGTTTGAGTGCGACTCGAGCTCGCATCGAGTCACAGATAAAATACCCAAAAGATACCGCATAGTCGAGCGGCCCCCAATGATGGTACAGTCAATAAAATTGTCTTTGAGACACGCGGCCGGCGGCGTTCGCTGTGACATGTCCAAGACAACGCAAGTTCAAGAAATAATTGACGTGGTTTTAGTTGTGCAAAATGTTTTATTGTTGCGTGAAATTGTGTGGCAAGAAGACTTCAACATCTGGTGTACAAAAAAATGTTATATCGTTTCACAGGTAAGTAGATTTATGAACATTTCAGTAAAATTACAAGCGTGTAGAGTAAATAAAGTTCCCTGCGCCCGTTGATGTCTTTTAAGAAAGTCTCTTTCTATCACGTTGCACGGCATAATCGCTCCTTCCTTGCCTGTCGTTACGTGGCATTGCTTAGTGCAAACTAGTGATGTTCGTTTACTTTAAACAGTTACAGTTACAAACTAACATTGAAACTCTCACGTAATTGATTTGTTTTAGAACTGTTTTTTGTCTACCCCACTTAATTGTTAAACTAAGCAAAGCAAAAACTACTCCCTCTTATTTATTTATTTCTAGATCTCTCACAGAGGAATGCAACATCAAAGCTACTTTCCATTAAATACGGAAGCGAAACCAGCTATAACTATGATAGAAACAGAGGTAAGTGTTTCAATATTTTCAAACAATACAGTTTGTTTTTATTGAAGAAACGACGTAAATTGAGCCATGTTTTAAATATCCCAATCTATATTTTTTGCATAATATTTTATAAGCCTATACAACGGACCATGCAGTTGTACGGGATACCCAAGACGATGTAGACTTAATTACCATTAGAGAATGTGTAAAGGATAAAATTGATGATGAGCAGCAAAAATTAAAGCATAGGTACGATAAAAACCGGTGTCCTGCCCGTGTTTATAGCGAAGGCGAATTAGTAAAAATTACGAGGGTTTCATTCAATAACGATGGAAAGAGTAAAAAGCTTATTTCATATTTATAGGACCTTATCGGGTAGTTGAGGTCTTAGGAAACGACCAGTATCCAAGTGTTACGTGTTAATTTTTGCTGCTCATCATCAATTTTATCCTTTACACATTCTCTAATGGTAATTAAGTCTACATCGTCTTGGGTATCCCGTACAATTTCATTAAGCATTGGGTTGATTTCTGCATTAATCTTTGTTCCAAACATAACTTCAGCCGGCCTCCTACCAGTCGTTTTGTGATAAGTGTTGTTAATGCCCCACTGCACTCTACCATCCCAGTCTTTCTCGTCAAAATTCAGATTTTGTGCCGTCAGAGATCCAAGAATCGTGCAGGCCACCGCATTTAACCCTTAACCAGCTAGCACCTATTTGTCCTTAAACCACCTACGTGCGGTCACAAAGACCGCTAATAGATTAATGCGATTATTTTGGGATTTATGATATCAAATTAAAGTCCAGTTGAATACAATGCATGTTTATACTTAATTGCTTTATTTTAAAACCATAAGTTAGTAACAGTTATATAAAAGTTTTATGGAAATGGAACAATGTTATGGAATTACAATTATGGCACCAAAAATAACTATACTAAGAAAATGAGATCTTTATCATTAGGAACTTAAATTTCTCACTTTTTTTTCTTATTTCTAATAATTTGAATAACCTAATAATAAAATCAAACAAATAAAAATTACAAAAAATAAAAAAGTAAGCAAAACTGCAATGCCTTAACATTCAAATTTTTCGCGGCAGTTACAACACATTTTTTTCGAGCACTCTATACAAATTGGCACTTTACACATGAAACATAAGTATGCTGTTTTGCAGAAATATCTTCTTCTTCCGAGATCTCTTCCTGAAGCCATCTTTCGATATTTTTACTCATTATGATTTGCGTATAATTTCACTCGCATCTTACACTCTCATTGACGCACGCACACTCACTCACAAACACTCACATACACGCGCGTTTATCTTCCATTCGATACACACACTCACACACAGATACGCACACACCCTCACACACACACACACACTCAATCTCACACACACACACACACCCACCCTCACATCCTCACACACACACTCACACACACACACACACACACACACACACACACACACTCAATCTCACACACACACACCCTCTCACACCCTCACACACACCCTCACACACACACACACACACACACACCCTCTCTCACTTATTTACACACCCCCAAACACACACTATACAATATACACTCTGCATTTCCGAATTGTAACTAGCCTATTATTATTATTTTATTTTTTATTTGTTTTTCTCAAGTACTTGTATTATTCTTGTAAGAACCGTCTCAATATCCAAATCTTACCACAAACGCCTCGGACGAGGTACGGGCCTGCGAGCCATAAATACAGGTTATATTATTATCCTAGTTATGGCAGCAGTCAACCACCATTTTTAAGTGTACCTACCATTTTCCTTGAATAAATACTTTTACTTTTACTTTTAGTGCTACCCCACGCTACTAAGGAACCCCTGTACAATTTCATGGCTCTAGGTCCACCGGTTTAGGCTATGCGTTGCCTGCCCGTCAGCCACGCATTGTATTTGTATCTGGTGGCCATATATGATAGGCGCTGCTTAATGTCTAGTTCTTGGAGAATGGAGTCATTGGTACGGAACTCATTTTCCTCCAGCACCACATCTCTAGAGCATCTATCCTCTTTTTCTCGTTTTCCCGAAGCGTCCATATTTCTGCAGCGTAAAGGAATATGGGGAGCGCTCTGACTATTCTTGAGTCTGTCCATAAAATACCTCGTAATCGCCATACGTCGCTTTTTTCGTCCATGCGGTCCTCCAACTCCTCAAGTTAGCACAAGCTTTATTTGTTCGGAAAATTGGGTTTACCCCTACTGAATAACCAACAACATTCTAATGTTTCGTTGAATTCGGAATTTTCTCAAATTTTGTACTGACTGAAATCTCTGCCGACTGGAGTATTAGCGGACTGTTTGTTATTTTCTTTTGACATTCTATGGTTCGTGTCATCTATGTATCTCAGTACCTTCAACTCGCGCAATGTTATTGTAATACAACCCTGTTCTTGTTAAAAGATGTCTGATTAAGGCCACACACACTTTTTGTTGGAATAGCAGTGTTATAATTAAAAAAAAAGTATATTACGCTATTGCGTATACAGTATGTCATTAATTCATTATGAATTCGATTTCGAGTTTGTAATTCGAACTTTATGACATAAGAGTAGATAAAACATATTATACTTACTGTAAGTATAAGTTTTGTAAGGTTCGTTTATGATGTAATGGATTTTCACAGTACTCGAATTTCACTAAAAATATATAGGGTAGTACTGCCTGTTGACCTAGATAGAACCATGACAGGCACAAAACAAAGCCTTTTAGTAAGTACAATTAGTATCTACCTAACTACACCAGTTACGATATTACAATCTACTCGCACTTGACCGTTTATTTTTAAGTAAAATGACAGACAAATCTGTCACAGAGTCTCGAATTCAAGGGTTGTCAATTAGTTCGTATAATGTCTAAAGCTACCAACCAAACAATTAAATGAAAAGTAAATATTGAAGTTAATATCTAATTATTTCATTTAAGAATTACTGTAGGCTAAGTATCAGATTTACTTCATAATGTGCGGTATGGAACATGACTAGCTTAGGTAGCACCTTCTTCTACCTACGCAAGAAAAAATAAAATATGCTGTAAATAGATTCAAACTCGACAAGCCAAGTGGCCTTAATGCCTATTGACGTATACGTACAATCAAGAAGAGAGTGCCTGTTTCTTTAATCTTAATTTTTTAACTGACTTCAAAAATCTTCGGAGACACAAAATATTTTCACATGTTAATAATTTTCGGGCTTCCTAATAAGTAGGTACTTATACATTTCATGGCTGTGTCATTAGTATGGTTGTATCTATGTTTATGTTCGGATTTCTATGTACTTACGTACGGATTTAGATAAAAAAATATGGCTTACTTTTACTTCAACTTAAGAAATGGTACTTATAAGTTTTCTCAAATTCTGTGGATTTACGTATGTAGTGGTCTAGTTTATAGCTGGACAACAAAGGTATTATAGATAGCCACGAAATACCAATTCATTACTTTAAATTGTGGCAGACATTAATGGAGAAGAACAGCTGGAAAACAAGGACTATTTGGCTATGTCCTTTTTGTAGACGCCGGAATTAGGGCATTTACAATGTAAATAATTTAAAGGCTAACACTTAATACAATGATAGACTTTTAGTAACAAAGACTGGACTGTCCTCAACAGCCTCTCATCATGATCCATCATCACAATCCATAAAATCAAACCAGAACATTCATCCTCACATAGCACTCTATCACACTGCCATCCATCAGACATATGAGTTCATTTCTTTCACACAGAACTCATGTTTACCTCGCGGTAGCGCTTTTGTGAAAATGTCCGCAGTCATCTTCTCAGTCTGCAGGTGCTCCACTTTCACAATGTGACTGCTCAATGCCTCTCTGATATAATGACATCTCACATCTATGTGTTTCGTTCGTTGATGATGAACGGGATTCTTCGCAATCTGAATAGCTGACTGACTGTCACTATACAGCTTGATGGCACCACATTCCTTTCCAGTAAGCTCCTCCATAAGTCGCTTGAGGAACGTCGACTCTCTACATGCCTCTGACATCGCAACATATTCAGCCTCTGCACTGGATAGGGCCACAGTACGCTGCTTCTTGCTTTCCCATGATATAGGAGCTCCTCCTAGAAGGAATACGTAACCTGAGAAAGATTTCCTATCACTGATATCTCCAGCATGATCAGCGTCTACGTATCCAGTCAGACATCTTCCTGTCTTCTCAAAGTTCAAACTGTAGTCAGCTGTCCCCTTTAGGTATCTCAGCAATCTCTTTGCTGCGTTCCAGTGTTCAATTGTGTAACAACTGTTGAATTGGCTTAGATATGCCACTGCATGACTAATATCAGGTCTTGAGCAAACAGCTAGGTACATAAGTGAACCTATCAACTTTTGGTAAGGAACATCTTTGGGTGGGATGAGATTTGCATCACTGGGTTTCTCCAACTTTCTACCAGTTTCAAGCGGTGTTCTCACTGTCTTACATTCAGACATTCCGAACTCTTCCAAAATTTTCTGAACGTATTCGCTTTGATCAACAGTAAGCTTGTTTCCTTCTTGGCGAATCTTCATTCCTAGAAAGCTATCTACTTTCCCCAAATCCTTCATCTCAAATTTACTTTTCAATTCTTTCTTGACAATATCTTTCTCAGCTGCATTGTCATAGAAGATCAAGATATCATCTACATAGACTGCAATGTAAATTATCTGTTTGCCTCGTTTTCTGAAGTAAACACATGGTTCGTTGGCAGACCTTGTGAACTTCAACTCAATCAATGCATCATGAAGTTTTTTATTCCATTCTCTTGGTGCTTGTTTGAGACCATACAGCGCTTTCTTGAGTAAGCATACATGATCTTCTTTGCCTTTCTCTTCACAAAGTTTAGGTTGCTTCATGTAAACTTTCTCCCTTAAATCTCCATTCAAGAATGCTGTAACTACATCCATTTGATCAATTATTAGATCATTCTCAACCGCAATAGCAAATAGAAGTCTCAGTGTGCTATGTCGTATCACGGGAGCAAATGTCTCTGTGTAATCAAGTCCGTGTTTCTGTGTAAAGCCGCGAGCTACTAGTCTAGCTTTATATCTTTCCTTCCCCCCCGGTTCCTGTTTGATTTTAAAAATCCATTTGGAATCAACTATGTTATGGTGGGAATCCATATTCTTGACTAAGATCCACGTGCCATTCTTCTCCAAGGCATTAAGTTCAGCATCAATGGCCTCTTGCCATTTATCTCTATCATGTCTGCTGAGTGCTTCTTCAACAGTAGTTGGATCTTGAACAGTGCGTTCTTCTGTGGCTTCATACAGATAGTACTCATCGTATCTCTTTAGCGTTCTCTCGCGTAAGGGATATCTCCTGCTGCTCTCTGGTTGCAGTTCATCGTGAATACTGCTCTCTGGTTGCAGTTCATCCTGAATTTTAACAACCTCGGGTGACTCTACCCTTTCAACGCAATCATGTTCATCTTCTTCTACGAACAATTCTTCATTGTTCACATCAGTATTGACCGCTTCTGGTTCATTTACCAGCTCAAGTGTCTGTTCCTGCTGCCTCCCATTGTGCTGTGTCTCTACATTCAACAATTCTGGTAAGATAGTCTCTCTTGGAACTGAAGCTTCTCTTTTATTGTAGAACTGATTCTCAAAAAATGTCACATCTCTTGACTTCTGAAGCTTATGTGTCACCGGATCACAAAGCCTATATCCTTTGGATTCTGAGCAATATCCTACGAAGATCATCTCTTTGCTCCTCGCATCAAGCTTCTTGCGTTTGGCTTTCTCAATATGCATAAACGCTCTACAGCCAAAAACTCTCACGTGGCTTAGGTTCGGTTTTACTCCTGTCCAAGCTTCATATGGTGTCACCCTCAACGCTTTTGTAGGTGAACGGTTTTTCAAATAAACTGCAGTATTGGCAGCTTCTGCCCAATACATTCTGTTCATGCCTGCTTCTTCTAATAAGCAGATGCTTTTCTCAACTAGTGTACGATTACTCCGTTCCGCTACTGAGTTCTGTTCGGGGCAGTATTCAATAGTTAGTTGATGAACAATTCCATTTTCTTTCAATAACTGACTAACCTCTTTATTCACGAATTCTTTTCCATTATCAGATCGAAACTTCTTGATCTTTTTGTTAGTTTGATTCTCTACTAGCAACTTGAATTCAACAATCTTTGAAAAAACTTCACTCTTTTTCCGCAGAAAATAAATAAAGGTGTACCTCGTTTTATCGTCAATAAACAAAAGAAAATATCTCATGCCGCCATGTGACTCGATACTCATTGGACCGCATACGTCCGAGTGTATAAGTTCTAGAGCCTCACTTGCTCTAGATGTGCTCTTCTTGTTAAAAGGAGTTCGTGTTTGCTTACCTTTTAAACATGGCTCACATTGTAGTTTATCCTGGTTATTGAAACTTACTCTTGTTGCCATACCGTCTCTCAGGCGCTTCAAATTCGGTAATCCGAGATGTGCCAGTCTCTTATGCCAAAGCTCGTCATCATCTGGGCCCATAACCTATTGGAGTTCCCGTGTTCAGGGAGCTACCAATTGCTGCAAATCTATCTCAGAAATATAAACTGTTACATCAGGACAAATAATTTTATTTTCACTGACATGTTTTACCAACAAACAAATACAGAACAATGGCAATGACATCTAGACTCTAGTCACTCGCTAGAATATCATTCAAATCAAATACCTACACTTGTATTATTTCCTAACTGGCTTGGTGGCCAGTTCAGTCGACAGTGTCATCCTCCTTTCTCTCCAAACTGGAAACTTGAGTTAATTAATTTAAAGTATATTTATTAAAAAACTACAGTAATCATGATATGCACAATAAACCTTACTGTCATCAATAAATATTTAAACACTCATTGCCTAAAGACGCGCACCAAAAAGAAAATATTTTACATCCCAGTCTGTAAAACAAACACAGAGTCCAATGGGCCCATCCTTAGTCGTACAGTAAACGACTTAAGCTTGGTTGATGACGAGATTGACATATTCAACTCGAGACCAAAATACAACGGTGACGAATCTTATATACGTAAATGCCCAAATTACCTCTATATATAAGTCTATCTTTGTATAAATTAAATAAGTAAGTCATAATTATTGTTTACATATTAGATACATATTATTGTTATTTTTAAAAGTAATTTTTGAACTTCATGTTTACTCCAACTTTTATATATCCTGTGTGTATACGTAGTGGGACTAGTGGGTTTACAACTAGAATTAATCTGAAAATATCTAAGTTAATTGTAATGTTGTATACCTGTTGTATAGACCTTAATAAATAAATAATTAAAAAATTAATTAATCAGAATATACTAGTTTAGTTTTCAAAAATCATGACTTAAACATAATTTTTTCAACATTCCAAAGAGATACGAAAAAAGAAATTGCACCATTTTAAAGGACGGAACGTTATAAGTTTTATCTAACAATTACCACAAGTTTCATTCGTTCGCTTCCCTTCGCAAAATTCAGGTTTTAGTTCAGAAACTTCCCAATGTCTTTTGAGAAAAAAATATATTTTATGACAGTATTGTGTTTATAAAGTATGTAATTTTAATTTAGTTTTAATGTTTGTAATTCGAACATGAATGTCGTAAAGACAAAGATAATATAATTATACTTCTAATGTGAAACAGCACGACTTTGTCGTGTCCGACTGTACTTATTACATAAATCATAAACGACCGATGCGCTGCTGGTATCTGAATAAGTCTGTATAAAAAGGATGATACGTTTGCACCACGTCAGTATACGTAGATACAGGTTAGTTCGAGCAGTCATAATCAGTATACAGGCCTGCAAATTTTATTAGTAGAAAGTGCATAGTTTATTCAATATGATGAGAAGATTACTTGCACAAGAAATCACGACTGCACTATTTTTTATTATCATCTTAGTAAAAATAGAAGATGTAAAGGTAAGTTGCCTGTTTTTTATAGCTGTAAGGCTACTCTTGGTATGCAAGGCAATGGCTATAGTTTGCATCTACTCTTGGTATGCAAGGCAATGGCTATAGTTTGCATTCCCGTCATTTGCACAGAACACAGTTACCTACTCTGACGAGAAGAACGACAACTTCATTCAAAATAAACGGACAAGTGCGAGTAGGAATAGCGGACCAAGGGTTCTAATCACACTTGGACAGCGTTACTGCTGTAATTAGGTTTCCACATAAAACTAAGGTATGATCTCCTCCTGCATCCATGCAAACCAAATGATATTGTTTTATAATATTTTCAGTTTTCAGACTTTTCCCTTTACTTGTGCTATAAGACTTTGCTTTGCCAAAGGAGTTGGCTAAATGTACTATGGACGACTGCCCCAGACATGTACAAAGACTTCTCAAAAGCCAATAGGATAAATATTAATTCATAAATTCTACAAACTAAATACAGACACAGGTCTGTCTGTATATAGTTTGTAGAACTTGTAGGAACTAGGGATAAAAAAATCGAACAAAAAAAATATGCCAAACCGAATTAATACATTTTAGTGAACCTGATTTTATATTCATTTTTTTTTAACTGAACTGAACTGCAATTCCGATCTATTTACAGGACTTGGCACCTGTTTAGGCACTTTTGTCAGCGATGTTGTCTCCCTATAACATAAAATTTAAGTTTTGGATGAGATTTTACTTACTCCTGCAGTCTGGGAGTTGGGACTGGATAAGAGGAAGACGCAAAGTTTTTGAAGCCAGGCAAGCTACCGGTATTCCAGAAATGAAAACTCTGGAGGAAAAAAGACACGTGGCTTCTCTTAGCAGGAGAACTGCTAATAATACTTGTAAGTAGATTATTACATCTGTAAAATCAAATCGTCATAACAAGAAAACGCCCACCTGGACAATATGTATTCACTAACTTACCACTCCGCTACGACGACGCTAAAAAGATGTACCTATGCGATTTGATGTTATCCGCGCTAAGTCACGATATATCCAGCTACTATAAATGTAGGTTTAGGTACGTCCACAACAATTAAATATATATGTCGCAGCCAACTGGTTCAAATAGCTGATACTCCAGTCAAACAAAGATAAAGATAAAGATAATAACAGATGTCAGTTAAATTATTTGAGCTCAGTGTTCTGCCCAGGCGTATACAAATATTAATAATAAGTAGGTGAATTAAATTAAATTAAGCATATTATAATATACGTGATTACCTTAGCACTGATTTACGTGTCAGGCTAAGTGAATCATTGATATTATTTAGATTAAACTACTGTGATGTCGTCTATGGTGGCTGTATACTTGGTTAATACAACGTGTGCAAAACGCATGTACACGTTTTTGTTTCAAAATCCCGCCTAGATCCCATATCACCCCATACTTGGATGCAGCAAAACTTCTGAACATGGAAGCTCGTCGGTATCTATATTCTGGTAAATTACTATTTGGTGTAATACGCACAAGAACCCCACCCTACTTGTACACCAAGATAAAATGGGCGACCCGACAACGTGGCGTGCACAAATATAGAATTTTGATACCGGCACATCGTACGGCGACTTTCAAATTAGCGGCATATAGGTGTTGGAATGATATTCCCCCTCCAGTCCGTGAAGCTACTAGTAAGTATGCCTTTGGGCGGAAGCTCAGGGCGCATTTGCTAGATCAGCACAGACTACTCCTCCCTCTCGTACCAACCTCTCACCGCAACAAGACTTGAGTCTGTAGTCGCACACTGTCTCTAGATACCACTTTATTTTATTTATTTTCTTTTTTTTGAACTTCACTACTAAATCGTATGGCTGAAAATCGCGGACCGTTATTTTATTATTCATATAAGTAGATATTATTATTTTTCTTGATCTTTATTTTCATGTATTGATACTTATTTTTATTTACTACATTCATATTATATAATTTATTTTTATCACACGCTACGCACCATTAATACTCTTTTATATATATATATATATCATTATATTTGTTCAAGTGAGACTCTAGTCCATTGTAATTTACTTTTTCAAAGATTTTTGTGAAAATAGGTACTAATGCTATTGGTCTATAGGTAAACTAGCATTCTTAGCTTAGCTTAGATAGGTTCTTTTAGTAGCAATGAGAAATACCAACAATGTTTGAAAACGATTGAAAGGAAACTTTGGCGCTTTGTTCGCGCAAAATGAAAACTCGCCACCGCTCGAATCAGCTCCTACTGCAAATCTGAGCGATACACACCCATCTCCCAGCATGTGGGAGGTGTTTGACAAAGAAGTCGAAAGCCAGATAATAAGAAACCCTACAGCAGCCAGCATTATAGAGTTAGACAACCGACCGACGAACCGCTCATTAAACGAACAGATGATCCGTTGAAGTGGTGCTATGATCGCCGACTTCTGTACCCTCATTTATACACTTTAATGAAGGGCAGACTATGCGTCACGTCACGGCCACTTCAGTTCCATGTGAACGAATATTCTCAAACTCCTGCACTCCTGTTTTTCTAGCAAAAATTAGGATAAGGGATACATCCCTATGTGAATGTGGCCTGGCTGACGGTTCTCCTGATCATTTATTCTTTGAATGCTCTAATAATCATACTTCACTCTACGATATTCTCCCTCCTAAATTCCCTCGTCCTCTCAATCTAAACTTTCTTCTTTCCCTTACTCATCCATCATCTGTAAACTTACTAAACAAATTTATATGTACTAACAATATTAGATTATAGTCTCAGCTTAACTTAGAGTCGTTTTAATAACTGTACCACGTGATCCCCAGTTATGCAGGGCTCATCACGTGACATTGGCGAAATTATTGTGGCAACACACGATAGAAGCCACAGATCAAAAACTTAACTTAACTTAATATTCTCAAAAGCTGGAATGACGATCACTGATAAAAGGAGTTCACTGAAACCTAAAAGGCCTCTTATGTTTTATTTCTGAACAATTTGTAGATTTTTAATAAACCGTTCTTACATGTTGAACAATATATTCTTCTTTTCAAGATACCTACGATTTTCTTTACAAGATTTTAAGATGCCAATATTTTTTAAATATTGTCAGACGAGTAAGTAGGTGTTTTTGATTTTTCATTAACAGTATTTGTATTTGCATTTACAATCAAGCAAATTTTCTTTCAATAAAATGCAAAGGTACGGTAAGGTACCTTTGCATTTTATTTATAATATGTTTAGTAAGAACGCCTCCTAAAAACAACTTGTAATACACGTAGGTACCTAGTTATGTACGTACGCAGCACAGATCACCCCCATCTGTGGTACGCAGTAAATAAATAACTATCCATTTAAATTTTACAAAAACTTTTGGTATAAATTGCTTTCAGTTATTGGCTGTATTTATTTATAATTATTTCTTCATTCATACTTTGTACGTACATTACATACAAATACGGGAGTCGACCCTCAGCCCTCAAGTACATAAATATGCGGCAGGTGATCGATCGAACGATCTCATAATTTTGACGTGTGAGTCATTTGACTGCCTAATCTGGTGATCGATCTAACGATCGAATCATTTTGATCCAATCGCTTAACCAATGGGTCACGATCGACCCGGGTCGCAAGAAATGATTGATCGACACAGGTCTATCCTTTTGGGGCAGAAAGGGTTTAAAGGATACGTAATCGTTAAATATCACAAGTTTAATCGACGACCCTTTAATTAATTCATAGCGCCCGTCGTGCGAACGGAACAAATACCTAAACGGCTGTTGAAGAATGAGAATAAGACAGCAAAAAGGGACATGGACTTGGTGAAAAGCTACAATTTGGCTGCAACCTTCGTGGCCCTGGTCGGAGAATTGAAGGACCGCGAACCCCCTGGAATATTCCAGCCGATGTCGCCTCGATTGTTCAACAACGCTTATAGATGGGGACTGCGACATCTACACACGTAAGTATATATACTAACTATAGTATTCCTGAGAACATACCTGCATACTGAATGATTTTGATAAAAGGATCTGTCTGGGTGCTCGGCATGGTCCTATACTTATCCGTAAGTATATCAGTGCTTTAATAGGTGGTTTATGAAAGTGTTTCGGCGGTCCACGATGCATTTGGTCGACAATGTCCATTTTTCAACACCTTCCATTTCGTTTGGTTTATTGTTGTTGTTGACCCGAATCTATTTTGATTTTGCACTCCCGACTCGTGGTGCAACTTTGTCCGTCCATCCGTCCGTCCGTCCGTCCGTCCGTCCGTCCGTCTGTCTGTCTGTCTGTCTGTCTGTCTGTCTGTCTGTCTGTCTGTCTGTCTGTCTGTCACCAGGCTGTATCTCATGAACCGTGGTAGCTAGACAGTTGAAATTTTTACAGATGATGTATTTCTGTTGCCGCTATAACTACAAATACTAAAAAACAAAATAAATTTAATGTTAAGGGGGCTCCCATACAACTAAAGTGCTTTTTTTTTTGCGGTTTTTTATAGATAATATTACGAAACCCTTCGTGCGCGTGTCCGACTCGCACTTGGCCGGTTTTATTTATATATTATTATTATTTACTAACCACCACCACGACTGAGGTTTATGTGTGGTGTTATCTACTCATCATACAGTATTTATGTTCAGATAATTATGTTAAATACGACGGGCAAACTGAAAATTCTTAGAAAATCAAAAACTGAGCACACTAGCAAGTTATTTGTTTTATTATATCTTTTCAAAGTAGTATATATTCATAGTATCCATTTACGTCAATACATCTCTGCATCCAATGGAACCACTGAGAAAAGCACTTTGCCCACTCATCTTTAGGAGTCTCTTCGACGGCCTTTTGAAACGCAGTTACTGCTTCCATAAAACGTGTACCTCGAAGTTTTTCTTTTATTTTCGGGAATAAATAAAAATCGCAAGGTGCGAGGTCGTCTAACGTCGCCAAATAGTCGATCGTTCGCCTGGCGGTGTGCGACGAGGTGCTGTCGTGGTAAAGGAGGATTCTACCTCTTACCGCTGTGTGGTAAGACTTGATCACGGACAAAATTAGTTTCGGTCATTGGCTGGAAATTATTTGTCCTTATTTTTTATTTGTAATTTTAAATAACGTACCGTATGATGTACATTGAAAGTTCGTAATTATACCTTATCCAACATAGGATGATCTCTGACAGCTTGTCACTGTGACTTTACTAGGCATGGGGATAATGTCGATACAAATTATCGATATTCTAACTAAAGTTTCTGAATGTTTCAAGCAAATCAAACAAAAGGATGTTGTAACATGTTTTTATTCTCGTTAAATCGATTCACTGCCCAAATCACCATCATCAAAGTCTGATTCGGACTCGCTGGAGCAGTCTTGTAGATTCATAATAAGTTCCTGGGTAGATTGGTCGAATAGTACGTCACACTCCCAATTTCATCCATAATTTTTCTTGTTCCGTCGATGTCTTCAAAATTCTATTATATGTTCCGAGTCAAGATCGATAACTTGTCTTACGATAAGTGTAGCGCGTCACTTTTTGCCAATAAAGTATGTTAATTGTCTCTATACATTTTACTGCCGAAAAATACGATACTTCAGAGGCGTGTTTTGACACTGACAGCTGTCAGAGATCATTCTATGTTGGATAGGGTATAGCTGGTTCACTCTCCGAAGCACACCGGTTGAACAAACTTTCATTCATTCATTCATTTATGTTATTTTCAGTTGTAACCTTACATCTAAACCATTGCGTTACAAAGGCGGCAAAATAGTATATTTAATAGTATATCTTGCATTCGTCGTTCTGTCATTCTCTTACATTCCCTCACCAAGCACGCCATACCACTAGTGAATATATCGCACTGTGGGGACGCGGCGAGCACGGAGTTGATCAGCGCCTGCGCCTGCGCGACGGGCGAGTATAAGTAGAGGTTGGTGCGCGATGCGCGAGCCGCCAGCAGTGCGCGAGCGCGACTGCCCCGCAGCCTGACGTATGCGTCGGGTACGAACATTCTTAAAAATCTTTGGACAAGCTCTATACAATCAATTTTGTTCCTGAGTATGTTTAACACTTTGAATCTAAATCACCAGTCTTAATCCATGTTTTTTTTTTCAGTTTAAATGAATGGTTGGACGGCAAAGCGAGTTATGGCGAATCTCATCAAGTAGGGAAGAAGAGATGGCTGTACCATACCAAGACATTCCCAAAAGGGTTACGGTGGACTTTGCCGTTTATTTCTGAAAAAGAATGGGCCTACGAAGATGATATACAAAACAAATTCGAAACCATACAACATGATGGTTTTATGTCTCCCAACTAGAGATGGGTTTCTACTCGAGTATTTATCCGACAAAGGATAAATACTCCTAAACATTCGTTTCTACTCGATAAATATCCAAAAGTTATTTACTTACTGTTATTTTATTAACTGCAACATGGTTAAAGTCTTCATGATATTTGAAGATATGCTATCAAAATTACAATTTAGTTTCACGAATAAAACAATAATTTCCGAAGACGAAAAGCAAGATATCTTGAATGTCCTGAGGGCTGCCAAGAAACGAATGCAAAGCTGCGTTAAGCCTATTCATTTAGCAGCATATCTTCTCGGCCCGTTAACAATGTTAATAAAAATAAATAAACAAAACTCAAGGACTGGAACTGAACGAGGAAGAACCGGATGCAATGAATTTTATTTACGAATTGGGACAAAAACATAATCTTCACGTCATCGCGAATCTGGCGCAGTACTTATAAATCAAAAGAAGGATTGTGGAGACAGAGTTACCTATGGGAAAGTGTGACTCAGGTTTCTGCTTTGATGTGGTGGAAAGGACTTTGCCAGTCTACTGCACTAAACAAAGTTGCAACAAGTATTCTATCTGCTCCTTCGTCATCAGCGGCCACAGAACGATTTTTAGTCAACAAGCGAATATTCACACCATCAAAAGAAACCGACTTACAAAAGAAAATGCTGCAAAAATGACGTTACGTTGCCTTCAACTGGCGCTTTGTTAACAATATGAAATTCAGAGAATGTGACGAAACAGAAGAAATTGATGAATATTTTGAAAAATCGCTAGCTGCGTCGAGAGTGAAGACGAGTTGGATATTATTTTTAAATTTATTGACTGACGGACGGACGGACGGACAGACAGCGAAGTCTCAGTAACAGGGTCCCGTTTGGCACCCTTCGGGTACGGAACCCTAAAAATGATTTGAATTTGAGATCTAGTTCAAAGCATTTAGACTGTCAATCGGATTTATATAAAAAAGTTATGAATATAAAAAATGTTATGAATTTTTTTGAACTCCCGGACATGTCGGAGTATGGCACGATCGTCGGAGTATGGAACGATCGCCGGAGTATGGAAAGATCCCGGAGTATGGAACGAACCCTGAGTATGTAACGATCGCCGAAGTATGGAACGATCGCCGGAGTATGGAACGATGTCTCGGATTATGGAACGATCCCGGAGTATGGAACGATTGGCGGAGTATGGAACGATCCCGGAGTATGGAACGATCGCAGGAGTATGGAACGATCGCCGGAGTATGGAACGATGTCCCGGAGTATGGAACGATCCCGGAGTATGGAACATCTTCTGTCCGGAAATTATGTCCGCGGACTATACTAACGGAGGTCGGAGTATAGGTATACTCCGACATGTCCGGACAGAAGATGTCTCGTTCCATGTCCTTTCCTTTACAGGATAGGATTTGCGCACGTCTACCGCGGACTATATTAAGGGACATATGTCCGGACAGAAGATGTCTCGTTCCATGTCCTTTCCAGGACGGGATTTGCGCACGTTTATTTTGTATAGGGCAGCAGGAGCTGCCGTGGCATGCCGAAGCATGCGGCCAGTGTGTGCTGCGCTGAGTGACGGCAGAATAATCCCTTGCCATCCCAAATGGGCCTATTTATTTATTTATTTATTTATTTCCACACACACCTACCATTACAGGCTTAACCTTATGCGGTAAGTATAATTATTTTAACGTCAGAGAAGCAACTTAACAAATACAACAAAAATAATAATAATCACAAACATATTACTTCCTAACTTTATAAGATAGAATATTTAATGTGGCCTTCCGGAACTCATTAGATGAGCAGTTGAAAATATCTATTTCGCCAGCTACCATATTCAGCACGCGCAACGCCCGAGTGAGCGGCGCCCGCTGCAGCAGGCAGGTGCGCGCGCGCGGCACATCCAGCAGCTGCGGGCGGCGTCTCTTACACACATAATTATCTGGCACGTTCATCTGTACCTGTTCCAGTATTATATACAGGGTTTGAGTGCCTACCGCGCAGCAAATCTAATAAATATGTAGTGATTGCCATATCCCTTCTTATCTCCAGTTTTGTGTATCCCACCATTCCCAGCACAAATAAGGTAGGATATACCAGAGGAAAGCCGCGCCGAATATTTTGTTTAGTGCTAAGTATCTTCTATGTTTTATACTGTGTGTGTGTGCGCTGATGCAAATAAATAGATAAAATACAAATACAAAGCCCGGGTAGACCCCATATAATCGGAGATACAAAAATCTTACGAATTTATTCTGTATCTTTTCTACCATTGCTTTATATTTGTCCTCGCTCGGAGCCCAAATAACAGCATTATATTCCAGGTGACTTTTAACCAGTGCTTCGTATAAAGATCGCAATGCGTTGATATTTGTGAATCCACTTGACTGTCTTAAAACGAAGCCTAAGTTGCGGTACGCCTTCTTACAAACTTCGACTACATGTTCGTGAAAGTTCAATTTAGACGTGAATCGAACTCCCAGGTCTCTGATCTCACTGACGCGCCGCAGTGGCTCCTCACCCATACCGTACTCACGAATGCGAGGGTTGTGAGCTCGGCTAAATGAAAGCACTGAGCATTTTGACACGTTGAAATACAGCTTATTAGTGTTGCTCCACTCTACAACACTATCTACATCTGTATCATTAGACTACGCTGTCGGCAGGGCCCTGTCTGACTCACTGTCTCTTTCTAGTCGTTCCATATGAGTGAGACGTCTATACAAATCGTGCCCTGCCGACAGCGTAATGTAATAAGCTCTCAAGCGGTGTGCGTTGGCCTATAGACTTTGTATCAAGTTCTTCATCAAATCATGTATAGGGTTGCCAGCACCAAATATTATTTTTTTGTAGGCTTGTTTTATCTATCTGGCTACCAAATGGAATAGGTACAGAATAAAAAGCTAGTATAATTGGGGTAGGAAATGCAGTTTTATATTTTACATAAAAATACGCAAGAGATTCATCAAAGCAGCACTTTGTTGCTTATACTAAAATTTTGCTTATACTAGTTTTTGGATATAAGCTTTCTTATTATCAGTGTGTTAAATATGACTTGATTAGAATGAAACTAACTAAAATATTTCAGCACTTCCTTACAATGTGACATAAAATGTACAAGCTGTCATTCTAATGGTACAATATTTATCAGACCCACAGATTATCTGTGGTCAGACCTAAGTTGCAAATATTTCTTAATTTTAATAGCACGTGTAAATCTTAATAATATACTTGTACTTTCGATTTTTTTCGAATCCATTATAGTACATACACACACGAGCTGTAGATTAATTTATTATTGTTGTGCATGCATTCAAAAATCTTACCTATTTACATTGCATCACTACCCAGCAGAAGGATACCATTGGATCGACATTATAGTCGTATAAAGATTATACTTAACTCTAAAATGAAATGCATCGTTTCGACATCCTATTTTTCTACATTGGCATGTATCATACACATTAAATGTAATTTTATTTATCTTAAAGTATTATAAAAATACAATACGTATTCGTAACCATTGCAACTTCGGCGCACATGGTATGAAATGCCATAGAAAAGAGCAGTATTGTATGTAACTTTATGTACAATAAATTTGTATTGCGAGGTCTGAAAACATAATTAGTAAAGGATTCCAAGCGATTATAAACATTAATGCAACACGCTTATGGTAAGCTATATTAATGCAACACGCTTATGGTAAGCTATATTAATGCAACACGCTTATGGTAAGCTATATTAATGCAACACGCTTATGGTATGCTATATTAATGCAACACGCTTATGGTAAGCTATATTAATGCAACACGCTTATGGTAAGCTATATTAATGCAACACGCTTATGGTAAGCTATATTAATGCAACACGCTTATGGTAAGCTATATTAATGCAACACGCTTATGGTAAGCTATATTTTAACATACGAGTACGACCGATATACCATTATACTAACGTCGTTGCATCCTCGAGATTTATTAAAGCTTACTATGTAGTCTGTGCCCCTCGGTGGGGACATTAATGGGCTACATTTACTTTTACTATGTAGTCCACTGTTCAATGGAATACGTGCATCACAATTTTAAATTAAATTCAAGAATAAATAATTGAAACAAAAAGTAAACTTTAGAAAAAACCGACTTCCACAAACTCTATTTGATTAGATTGAGTTTAATAGAAACTGTAATGTTGTTGTGATGAAGAGTTCTTCCCCCTCCCCCCCTTGGGGAATTAATTTCGTCAAATCCCATCTTAGTGCTACCCTACGCTACATAAGGAACACCTGTACAAAGTTTCATGGCTCTAGGTCCACCGGTTTAGGCTATGCGTTGCCCGTCAGCCACGCATAGTAGATTGTATTTGTACCTAGTATTGAGCAGTTCTGGTGGCCATGTGTGGTCTTCATCATCAGTTCCGTATCTCAATATTATGCTTACCATGTGCATTTGCACGAGTTATTATGAAAAACACAAAAATCACTATAGGTCTGCCTATAATGATCGAGGATCTCCAGGATCCCATCATCAGATCCTGACAAGCCCCCCTACCGCGCAACCGCTGTCGACATCGGCATCGTATTTAAACGCGCAAGAATGAACTTTATCATTCTGACAATACGGCAAGTCAACGACAGCGGCTGCGCGGTAGGGCCCCTGGTGTCAATGGGACCAATGGGAAGGTAAACCCTTTCAAACAAAAAAAATATCTCGAGGATGCAACGACCCGTATAATTATGTTCAAACTTCACCTAAGGTAATAAGTTTGTTTAACCATCAATTAGTCATTCTTACGTGTTATCATAAAATAGAGTGCTTATTGCAGTCTTTATCATAGCAAAAAAATATCGTTTAAACGACGATGTCATCATGTTATTTCACAACATTGAATTGATCTTAGAATATATCTGGGCGCAAATGATTAATAAACAAATAATTGAGAGCAGATCTACGGGTCGACGAATGAGATCATGATGTATCGAGTGCCTTTAGTGACCTTTAGGCCCTCGTGGTAGTGGGTCAGTCTCCCAGGATGCATGAGGAGCCAGCCTTGACGGGTCTCCTTCACTGAGCAGTTGTAACGCAAGAAGTTACAGCCACCGCCCTCGTAGTCAACATCTGCCGAAAGCGAAATAATCGGGCTTGCAACACACACTACTGAAAAATTATATGAGGGAATTTAGATTTCACTTTAAATGATGTCGGCATCCATGCAGGAAGAAAGGAATTGGTAGTGTAATTGGTCGCTTTAGGTTAGTATACCTACCGTCGGCGAAAAATGCGACCTAATTGCACTGCCGGCCACGGTAGTCATGGACATTAGGGAACGTACTGCGTACATACTGCGTAACCATTTTAGGGGGGGGGGGGGATGCTTCCCACACCGCTGTACCCTGTGTCAAAAAGTGAGTCCAGAAACAAAGAAACACTTAAAACTATAGGTACATAATCTATATTCTGCCAGTTTTCAAACCTGCATTATCTTATGTTGTATTATGTTTTGATTGTTAGAGAATACACGCAATTCCGCAAATGAAACCACGTGTTGAAGATGCAATTTAGATTAGTTTTATCTCGCGACTTAGTACTCACATGGCGTGTTGAGTGCCAGGTTGATGGTGTAGGTAGAGGAGTCGTGGTGGGGCCGCAGCGAGGGCTGCTCGTCGGGCCTGTAGCGCACCACGAAGTTCATCACAGACACAGGCGGCTAGAACGCGGAACAAAGAAACAATTAACATATTGGGAAAACAAAAAACCTCATTTGGCTGAATTACCAATATTTTAGATGAAATAAGTCATTAAAGTCATATAATCTGCAACTGGGGGTATTTAGTCTCTGCCTTCCCCTCTTCCGGGAAAAAGTCGTGAGCATATATGTATGTATTGTATGTAAGTCATACTCTTGACATTCTAATACAACGACTTTCTTCCTCTCGCTCCCACATATATTGTTCGCCATTGTTAGTTTGTTCCGCCTGTGTCGAGGAATTTCGGTTAAATATGGGTTCGAATGTTTGAAATTAATGTCACGCAGGCCTCTCTAGTTGGCCTGATTATGAGATGAAGTCGGAATGAAGTTAGGTGGTGGGATTTGTTCAGCCTCTCTCTATTTCCCGACCGTGGATAGAAGAGATGCTGATGCCGTGGATGCTGAACAATTGTCTGCTTACATTGTGGTAATATCCAATGAAGATCTTTTCTTGCAGCGGTCGGACGTACTCCTTGAGTATGTGGAGCCAGTGACGGTCCAAGCCGACTTGCGTCATGTGAATGTCCCGCGTTGGCACGGCTTCATAGCCACTCTCCAAGCGCTTGTCCTGTAGTCAGATTTCACAATTATTTAAATGTAAAAGTTAGGCGACTTTCTATAAATTTAGAATCTCTTGTTAGGGTTCCGATCATTAAAATAAAATAAAAGGAACTCTTATGGCATCACTTCGTTGTCCGTCCGTCCGTCTGTCTGTCTGTCTGTCTGTCTGTCAAGACCTTTTATAAAACGCGTGCACGTATCAAGCTAAAATATGCTATACTGGTCTGTAGTCGAATATAGCTGTGAAAAAATCAACCTTCTAGGTCAACGCAATTGAACGCTAAGACCGTTTATTTTGTAAAATTGTTGGATTTTCATAGTTATCGCAATCGCAATGGTAAATAAGATTTCTCACGAATTCCGTTAATTTCGAATTATTCGTGGTATTTATTACTCACGTTGTTGCTGCCATCACTCCATTTTCCAAAAGCTTCCATAATTTCAATCCATTCATTACAGAATCTCTTGGACATCATGGGGAACCAGTACACATCAGGGCATGGCTGAAATGGCAATGTTTTTCTTATTGTACATGTACAAGTATAGACATGACACAAGTATGGGAAAAGGCGTAACGCTATGTTATGTTAAGTATGTACAGACATCCCCAATGTACAAAGCGTGGAAAAAGTCTAACAGCTGAAACTTAACTTGGTAAGGCAAAAGTGACCAATACAAGGAGCTCTACACAAGAATAATGGGTAGTGGAGGACACAGAACCCCGATTAAACTGTTTGAACAACGAGGGCTTATTGTCAAAATCTTACCATCTTATGGACTCTTCCTTCATCGTAGTTAGCCAAGTAATCTTCATGGAGGTATCGTTGTTCCCACTCGAGTTTGTTCTCGAATAACTGGTAGACGTCGGGAAGCGTCCGCGTCGTATCATACGTCTCCGGGTTCACTAGGTGGCCGTACTCGATCTGGTTGCTCACGTACATAAAGATACCCTGCAAGTAGAGTATATATCCATGACCTCGGAAGCGAGATAGCGAATTTGAATTCATGACTGGGTCGATAAGCAATATGGGCCGAGAAGCTATTTTAGTTTCTGATTACATACTAGTGCTCTCAAACTAGCGCAGAAGACCATGTCAGGATCCGAGTCTTCCTTGTAGTAGGTGACGGCCTCCGCTGCTGGGGTTCTGAACACCGACATCTTGACAAGATAGATGTTTGTGATGAACGGCACATTCCAGATGCCCCTGAAACAATCATGAAAATTTTTATGTGATGGATTGATTCATTATTTTAGCAGATTTTTAACCGACTTCCCAAAGAAGGAGGTTTACAATTCGTCCGGATGTTTTTTATTTTTAAAATATGTGCCCCGATAGCGCCTAGACGGATGGACCGATTTGAATTAAAAAAAAATTGTTTGAAAGGGTTTACCTTCCCATTGGTCCCATTGACACCAGGTCAGGATCTGATGATGGGATCCTGGAGAAATCGAGGGAACTCTTCAAATATTATAGGAAGACCTATAGTGATTTTTGTTTTTAGGGTTCCGTACCCGAAGGGTGCCAAACGGGACCCTATTACTAAGACTTCACTGTCTGTCCGCCCGCCCGTCCGTCCGTCCGTCCGTCCGTCCGTCCGTCCGTCCGTCCGTCCATCCGTCTGTCTGTCACCAGGCTGTATCTAGACCGTGGTAGCTAGACAGTTGAAATTTTCACAGATGATGTATTTCTGTTGCCGCTATAACAACAAATTCTAAAAATCAAAAGAAATGTAATATTAAGGGGGGCTCCCATACAACAAACGTGATTTTTTTGCTCATTTTTGCTCGATATTGATAATGGTAGCAGGTAGACGCTTAAAATGTTCACAGTATATTGAGTACATTATTTACTTAAAAAATAAATAATTAAATTAAAATTAAATTAATATTTAGGGGGGGCTCCCATACAATTTTATTTTGCGGTTTTTTATAGATAATGGTACGGAACCCTTCGTGCGCGAGTCCGACTCGCACTTGGCCGGTTATTTATAATAACTCGTGCAAATGCACATGGTAAGCATAATATTTTGGTGCGGAACTGATGATGAAGACCACACATGGCCACTAGAACTGCTCAATACTAGGTACAAATACAATCTACTATGCATGGCTGACGGGCAACGCATAGCCTAAACCGGTGGACCTAGAGCCATGAAACTTTGTACAGAGGTTCCTTAGTAGCGTGGGGGGATAAGGGGTTACAGTTTGTATTAAACTCAATCTAATCAAATAGGGTTTGTGGAAGTCGGTTTTTTCTAAAGTTTACTTTTTGTTTCAATTTATTCAATATAATCATCGCCAGCATAATAACATAATTATTAATATCAAATGTTATCCCCCTGCCACCCAAAGTCAACGTGGGGATTCTGACTTTTTCCTCGTGTTGATGATATTAATCAAATATTTTAATAGTCTTTTCTACGTTCTACCGAACGATTAGTAAGCTTCAAGAAAAATCATAAATAAGAAATTTCAATCATATTAGTTGCACATTAACATCATATTAGTTCAGTGGTACCACGCGTCGACGAATTCTAATGAAGTAGGTAATTTGAAACCCCTACAACAGATAAGAGCTGGATCATGTTTCCGCTGACAGAAGTTCAATTTCAAGTCAGATATGATAAACAAAATCACCATTTATTCGGAATGATAACCTTTTGTTGGTCGAGATAATACCTATTTTTTGTTTTCCCTTCAACCATTCAAACATTTTGTTAGTCAAGTTGGGATAAACTCTTTATTCTGCAGATTAATGTAAATATTATAAGAATTGATTTCGCTGTTCAGCCTGTTATGTTCGCAGTCTACTTGAATACTGTAGCCCTATTTGGAATCCAAAATACATAACTCACGTAAAAGAGATCGAGTCTTTGCAACAGAAGTTCCTCAAGTTTCTTAACTACCGCACACATAGGCCAATCTCGAACTACGCAGATTCCTGTAAGCACGCTTACGCTAGCCGAACGCCGCCGTGTTGTGGCCGACATGTCGCTCCTGCATGACGTATGCTCGGGTGCTCTGGACTGCCCCCGTTTAGTTACTGAAATGCTAAAACTGTCTGCGCCGTCGACTCGGACCAGGCATAGGTACTAAGCTCTTTTCTATTCCCTTCTCCCGCACTAATTATACATCAAACTGTACGAGTATCAGGTTACCTAATATGTACAACAAATTGTTCTCTGCATATCTCTGCTCTCTGTTCGATTGCATAGGTTGTTTACATAATTTAATTGGCCTCATTTTAAGATTATTTTTAAGATTACATGGCTGTGGATTTTTGTTGATAAAATAAAATAAAATAAAAATAAAAAATTAAGATAATACCGATAAAATCATGATAACGGCTTATTTTATCATGTATATACCACGATCAGCGAGCATACATCAAAGTATTTTGGCAGCGAAAAGAACTCGTAAAAGGACTATTGAAAGGTATGTATACTGTAGGTATGTGTACCTCACATGTATCACACCTTCAATTTCAATGACGAATACCGGACCCCATGCATTGCCCAAAGCATGAATATCTGCGCTGTAAATAACCAATTGATCATTTCGTTGGACGAAATGCGAAAGGATATGACGATCGTTTTGTATCATGAAGGGGAGACAAGGGCCCTCGTGCACCTCAGCCATTAGTCAATTGAGATCGTCAGCGGAGGCGTAGATGGGGTCGGATCGCACAACGTCTCCGGACCTCGGCCTGCGCTGGACGCTCGAACCTTCGCGAACATCTCTTCAGACTGTCAAATTATCGTCAGCACGTGGCGATGCAGTCCCGGTGCCTGTTGAGTCTCTTGGTGCTGTGTTGTATCTTCATAGCGCCGACAGCAGGCCGACGTGGACGCACAAGGAGCAGAACCAAATCCAAGGTAGATGTTTAACAGTCGTCCATTAACATGACCACAATAGTTGCAATGCAATCAGTCAATATGCGTAGTTACTCTTTTGGACGGAACCACTCAAACCAGGCAACCAGTGACTGACTGCAGTACTTATATATCCAGTGCCAATATTTTATAATTGAAACAAAAAGTAAACTTTAGAAAAAACCGACTTCCACAAACCCTATTTGATTAGATTGAGTTTAATACTAACTGTAACCCCTTATCCCCCCCCCCCCTTGGGGAATTAATTTTGTCAAATCCTATATCAGTGCTACCCCACGCGACTAAGGAACCCCTGTACAAAGTTTCATGGCTCTAGGTCCACCGGTTTAGGCTATGCGTTGCCTGCCCGTCAGCCACGCATTGTATTTGTACCTAGTATTGAGCAGATCTGGTCATATGTGGTCTTCATCAGCAGTTCCGCATCACAATATTATGCTATGTGCAGTTGCACGAGTTATTATGAAAAACACAAAAATCACTACAGGTCTGCCTATAATATTTGAAGAGTTCTCTCGATTTCTCCAGGATCCCATCATCAGATCCTGACCTGGTGTCAATGGGACCACCCTTGAGGTATTACCTATACGCCGAAAAAAGATTTGTTCAAATCGGTTCATAACTGGCGGAGTTATCGCGTAACAAACATAGAAAAAAAAAACATACGGGTCGAATTGAGAACCTCCTCCTTTTTTTGAAGTCGGTTGAAAACTCATGCTATAAGTGCGTCAAATCACATAGCAAGTTAAGACGAAACTGTAAATGGAGATTCCGCCTCCAGAAGGGGAAGGGAAAGCTCTCGAAGAAGAATACGAAAGATACCCGTATATACTAATTTGACGTACAAATTCTCGTTTTTGATAAGATTTTTCCGAGCGTTTCTTTATTTGTCTTACTAAAAAAGTTGCACTCCCCAACAAATAACCTCATCGACTAAATAATTAACTAACTCTTGAAAATTTTACAGGTACAAATAGGGTTACCAATAACTGGCAAATACAGAGATCCAGAGTCGGACCAATACTACAATAATAACGATGTAAGTATATTTTGCATATTTCAGGACATTCTAACTGTGCGGGCACCATACTAGACTTCAGTTAGGTATCTATCTAATTATTATTATTATTACGAGCCCACCATGTCCCACTGCTGGGCAAAGGCTTCTCTCCCCCTCTATCTATCTAATATAAAATTATAAAAATTTTAGGGTGCTAAGATACTACTCGCGTCGCACTTCGATCTTGAGTACGTCCTGGGTCACAAGATTGCCTTCCTTTGCATCGCCAAGGGCAAACCCAGACCACATATAACATGGTTCAAAGACGGCACAGAAATATTCGCTCATCACTATTTACATGTGAGTAACAACACACACATAAGCGTTATATTACAATATTTTATGGGCTCTTGAAAATATTAATCTGGTGTATCTTTTATATAGGTACGTAAAGAACATCGGACCTTTCTGGGATACTAAAGTTGAAATTCCCAAAACGCATATTTCATGTGTTACACCTAAAACAATTATGTCTATCAATCGAGAATTTAATTATAAACAACAAATATTCTTTGACAAAATGTCGTAAATAGTAGGTTTTTCCAGATAATTCAGTTTGAATATGTAAATCTGTCATTTATTTTCAAGTATCCCAGGCACCATACAAAAATGTTTGATACCCTTTGTACGCTGGTATATTCTTTAGGTCGGTACTTACTAATAATTCTTAAAATATTAAAACAATCAAGACATTAGTTAGAGAAAAGTATAAATCTTTGAAGGAAATGATAAAGGTTTCCTTTCAAAGACAGGTGATACTTTCCTTTATTCATTCGGCCCAGTTTGTTAGCGATCGGCCAGTTGTCTTATACCTACTTACGAGTAGAACAGTCTTCTTTGTGCTTTAACATCTAATCGTTGTTTTTACAGATTCACGAATGGCCCATTGACAGCGATCGCGTCAAATCGAAGATAGAGATTGACCCAGCAACCCAGATGGACGCTGGAGTGTACGAGTGTACAGCCGACAACATGTACTCAATAGACAGACGCTCATTCAAGACAGACTTTTCCATCGCTTTCGATTAGTTGTAAGACCACCCAACAATTGATGGTTGCACCAGGAGACTGGTGTGCATTGCTTTTAAGCAGACTATATGTATCTGATATTGGAGGTCTGGAAAACGTGTGTACATACGTGTCTGGATTTCTCGCGCGATAGTATACAGCGGTCATTAACATCAGCTTTACTAGCTCGCTCGTTGCGCGTGATGCGAACCGGCCATTTTCATCGCAAGTTATTTATATTGCTAATAAAAAGCTTACTAGGTTACTGCGCTCTATATATTTTTTCATTTTAGTTCGTGGTAAGCCAATAATGGTGGCCTGCGACAGCGAACTTTCTAATATCTGACGAATTACTTTGAGCACTCAAGCGACACACAAAAGGTATTCTCTGCTTTATTTAGCGAAATGGGCAAACCTATTTTATGTATCTCGCACTTAAAAATTTATAAAAATAGCCCTGCTGCGTTGTACAGAAGTAACAGTTCATTGAATGCGATCTGTCGTAAGCACAATACAGCAAGTGTGTCACGTGCATATAGTGATTTATTTTATTACACTGAACTCGTTCAGATTAGAACATTAGTCTCAATAGTTACATACCTAATACATTTGCATTTGTATCAAACAAAGATAAAACAATGAAGTTGAATTGTACCATTATGGGGAGTTCAAATAGTACGCAAATCTACGCAAGCCACTCAGCAAGACTAATTTAAAGTTCATATCAATTTAATTTAGTAAGTTCATATGAGTTCATGCTACTGTAGATGCTATTGTAGATAAACATAAATTGCTGTTGTCGATCAATAAAAATGTATTTAAGGAGATACATGTTTTTATTATTTTTGTTGTTAATAAAAATTATATTATTTAATACGAAGCAGCAAACGCTCAGCCGCAACAGCAAGTACCTTACTAAGATAATGACACCAACGCATAGCAACATCACATGATAATTTTGTATGATTGTGAAAAATTCGCATTTAAAATTAAATGTAGCGACAAGAAGATCAGTGTTAGTTAACTGAAGTAGAGCTACTATTGGTAATTTCTTTTACATCATTCATGCTCAAGAAGGATTTACTGTTGTAAAAAAGGCTTTGTAAGTTGGCATTTTCAACAAACGGCATTGTTTATAAAAAAGTTAAATTTTCAAATCACTTTACGGCAGACTATGCTAGATAGTGGGTACATCATGGTTTTATACCTAATATGGTTTATAGTAGGTTTCACTATGAAATCATGTCTCGTGCCAGGCGATCATGGTTATTTGTATGGAGAAGTGAAACATAAAGTTGCTCTCATTAAATCGGTTTCATAGTGAAAGTCGTTCAGAATGATTGTCCCTAACAAACTTGAATATTACAACCTGTATAAATTTTATTCACCTCGCATGAATCATGTAAAGTAGAATGCTTACCTCGGGTTGTAAGTAGCTATTTCACCCTCGAACTATATTCTATGTCTAAATATCTCGGCAACACTCGATCCATTAGCGGCCTTAGCTCGCTGCGCAAAATGGATCTTGGATCTTGTTCCGAAATTGCTCACTTACGCCCCTTGTGTAACAATCTATTATTAGTTAAGGAATGCAATAGTACATATAGCTCTATTTCTAAGACGAAGCCATAATGATTTATAAGAATCTTGGTAAGGCAGAATTACTTCATTCTGACAAACTTTATAATGGGCTATAATAGTCTACTGTCTATTCGTGATAAGAATGCAGTAAAATTTAAATTTAAATCTGTTAACACACACCCACAGGACAGGATACAACCTTCGCGTTCGAAAGTTTGCCTTCAACTGGTCACTGTGAGTTTGGCTTGATAATTGGAAACGATTTGATTGGTTACGGGGCGTGGCTAGGCTGCCGGACAGTGAAATTTATTTAGCGTTTGGTCGCTGTCGTCAACGTCCCAATTCATAAAGGTGGCAGTTTGAGCAGCCATTTGATAGCCTCTTCGTCAGCGGAGTGGACTTTCTGCCTTTAGGCTCGCCTGGAATACCCGGTTTGAAAGGAGGGCGTCAAAGAGGTGGTAGAGATGCTGGCAGCGGAGTATTCTGGTGAGTTTGAGGAGTAGGCCCTGTTTCCAGACGGTATCGAATGCGGAGCTCAAATCGACAAAGACGGCTGCAGTTTTGTCTTGCTTTTGAAACCCTTTCTCTATGTGTGTTGTGAGAGAAAGGACTTGGTCGCAACAACTGCGGTTCGGCCGGAATCCCGCCTGTTCAATTGGGAGAGCCTCCGCAATGTCTGGGGTGATACGCACCAGTAGGACCCTCTCGAAGAGTTTGTATGAAGTGCAAAGCAGGGAGATTGGTCGGTAATTCTTAGGGTGGTTTCCCAGGTGGTTTCTCATCTGTTGGTTTCCCAGGTTTGGGTAGGGCTATCACGTTTGCTTTTTTCCACGTAGCGGGTAATTTGCAGTGATCAATTACGTGTGTAAAGTCAACTGGTCACTGTGAGTTTGGCTTGATAATTGGAAACGATTTGATTGGTTACGGGGCGTGGCTAGGCCGCTGGACAGTGAAAACTTTACTGCATTCTTATCACGAATAGACTATAGCTAGTCCCTAATTCATCTTACACATATATCTTGCACCATCAACAGTGTATGATAATACGGTCAGCATCAGATACATATATAAGGTGTAAATGAATTAACGCAAAATGAGAAACTACTTTGTTAGGGACATCATTCTGAGCAACTTTCATTATAAAACCGATTTGATCAGAGCAACTTTATTTTTCACTTCCCAGTACATTTTGGCCTGAGTGGGTCAGCTGATTTGTATGGAGAAGTGAAAAATAAAGTTGCTCTGATCAAATCGGTTTCATGATGAAAGTTGCTCAGAATGATGTCCCTAACAAAGTAGTTTCTCATTTTGCGTTATTTCATTTACACCTTGTATATGAGCACGCAACATACTGAAATACCTACACTTCATAATCAACTAGAAAAATCTACACAGCCCAAGTGTCTTAACACGGATGTCAGCATCCTCTATGTTATCATGGATTGATGGACATTATGTTTTATAGTTGTATGTTTAGGAAGTATATTAAATCTGCTCATTTGCTCCATCCCTAAACCCACAACTTCCGAACGGGTGAAAAATATAAATATTATATTGACGTTGACTAAGCAATCTCTATTATTTTATGGTCAATAAAAAACACTTTCAACTTGAACTTTCGATGCCGACAGTACACTTGTGTTTACTACAGTTAAAAATAGCGGTAGGGCAACGGATGTGTGGCTGTACAATCGTTTAATTGTACCAACTGATGCAATGTTTCTTAATAATCGTTTTGCTGGCTGTATAACATTTTAATAAAGATATCTGACTAGGTATGGCGTCATCAGTTGTGAGCTGTATCATACTGCGACCAATATACATATTATAGTCAAAGTCAATTTTTTTAGTAACCATAAAATCATACAGATTAATATTAATATTTTTGTATACTACCGCCCGTTCGGAAGTTGTGGGCTTAGAGATGGAGCAAAGAAGGGCAAGAAACTCCCCCGTACCTCTTTTAAAATATGGAGGGCCTTAAAAATACAATTTTATGTATTTCTATTTAAGTCTAAGGAAATACACCGAAAAGAGACGTACTGACTCAATCCATCGCCCCTCTTTGGATTTCTGTGCGCTGAGATGGTAAAGACTATGCAGTTTTGTCATCGAAATATTCTTTTACACTGTAATAAGACTTCTTTAATAGATAGTTTTTGACATAGTTTTTAAACCTCTTTTCTGGTAGGTCCGTTGCTTCGTTAGATTTTATTATAAAAACTAACTCACACTCCCATAAAATAATTAGCAACCTTACTGAGTCTGCACGCGGGCATAACAATCTTATTTCTATAAATAAATTGAAATTGATATTCTATTTCTATTTCTAGTGCTAATACTATGATTATGACCTAAAGTTTTAAGTAAACTTATGTTTTTTCTGGTGTACATGACATTTTGATAAATCTATTGACAGGTTACCGTAAGTATATTAATATTTTTGAATTCATCCCTTAGTGAGTGCCTAGCATCTAGTTGATAGCCCTGGCCCCGATAGATAGATATTTATTATCTACCAATAAGCTACCGTTAATTTGTTAAGTTCACAATTTGTCTATAGTTTTCAATACCTATTTAAAGTGAAACGAACGTTATTTTTTTTTTCTCAATATTACGGTGACATGTGATTATCTTAGAACCTGGTATCAGCATTCAATCACTCAGTTAGTCACAGGGGTCATCAACATCATTTTAATGTCGATATCATTTCTACTCTACTTTATATGACATGCCACTCACCGCATTTTATTATTAACGATGTCCATGTAATCCCAGGAACGCGCATAGAAGCCAGACGTGTTGATGGTTCCCCAGAAGTTTGACCAGGCCAGGCCAGGGCGCAGAATCATGGGGGCAACGACCTCGTAGCCTGTAGATAGAAGGTGCCGCAGTGTTGACTTGTCCACCCGGGTCAGGCTGTCCATCGAGAACATGTAGTCACAGGCACTCTTCACACAGCGATCCCTGAAATAATCGTTGCCAATTAGACCAACCACTTAACTTGAAATAGAAACAGGTAGACTTTTTTGGAGTTAGTATTCTTTCTTTTTGTAAGTATCGTAGGCACTACACCCCCCTGATGAAGAAGAATAAGAAAAATAATTATTCTATGACTCACTTGGCAATATTCCTAGCTTCAGCTTCGGTCATGAAATCAGTTGGCTTTATGCGCTTCGATGTGGCATATTTGGAGGAGTGAGCCTGGAAGTATGCGTCTACCTCCGGTTCGTGAAATTCGACATTGTTGCGCAGAACTAGATGTATCTTCTCCTTAGGGTAGTCTATCTCCAGTAATTGTTGCAAAAATTCTTCCATAAACGGTGTGGCCTGCTCAATGAAAACTGCCAACATCACGTTGGGCAGGGCGTCTTCCTATAATGAGAATTAATAAATTATAGGTACAGTTTACAGAGTCTCTCTCTAGAGACAGGAGGGGTACCAAAAGAACTCCATGTTAATGGTTCAATATTTTAACATATTGAGGGGCGATCTTACAAGACCCAAATAAACAATCACATCGGTAACTCTTTTCTGAGGAGTGAAAGATTGGCCCTGAGACATATTTATTTTTTAATACCTTTAGAACAATTTTCTTCTCTTCACACAAGGTGCATTCCCGTACTGGCGACCAAGACTTGGCTAAGTAGTTCCCAAAGTTGTTGAGAATAATTTTGGAGATACCATTGCCATGGATAATCATCGGTTTTTCCTTGGTTGCAACATTCTCCAAAGTGTAGAATTCCTCTGTGTCGTCAAGTTTTAGTTCCACTTCGGCTAAATAATATTTTTATTATATCATTGTATGGTCGGGTAAAAAGTCTTTCCGTATTTTGTATGTGTATTTTGTAACTAAATTCTTTGGATGTATTAATTGTATCTGGGTGGTTTTGAAGTCATTAAAAAGGTTATATTTCAAAAAAGGAATAAATATAATAAAATGTTGCTTCCGACAATTTTTTATTTGTTTTTCTTTATGACAAAATGAGTGAATCTAATGGAGAAATTCCTTAGAAATTCAGTAGGTACATCCATTTTCCAATTTAAAGTTTTAGAAAAATAAACAATGGCCGTGAAAAATAAATATGATGTTCATGAAGCTAATACAGTATCAGTAAAAGTAGCACAAAGTTGGTTCAAGAGTTTTATATACTACTTACGGAAAATTTTATGTCAAAGATGCACCTTTTTGTTCGACCCGTTACGGTCTCCATACAAAATTCGAAGAAACTTTTACCCGACCTAATATCAATTAATCAAATAAGTATTTTCATTTCATTTGTTTATTTGCCATTTCACAGCATATGAAAATACATAATACAATCAATATTAAATATGTACATAAAATGCCAATTACAAAACAGGGGGATCAATAAAAATTAAATAGGGTAAAAATAAAGACAAATAAAATTACAAAAATGTGGGAATATGGCAATATGTATGTGGGGTGAGTGGGAATATGGCAATATGTATGTGGGGTGAGTGGGAATATGGCAACATGTATGTAGGGTGAGTAAGAATATGGAGACATGTATGTGGGGTGAGTGGGAATAGAGCAACATGTATGTGGGGTGAGTGGGAATATGGCAACATGTATGTGGGGTGAGTGGGAATATGGCAACATATGTATGTGAGGTGAGTGGGAATATGGCAACATATATGTGGGTGAGTGGGAATATGGCAACATGAATGTGGGGCGAGTTGGAATATGACAACATGCATGTGGGATGAGAGGGAATATGGCAACATGTATGTGGGGTAAGTGGGAATATGGAAACATGTATGTGGGGTGAGTGGGAATATGGCAACATGTATCTGGGGTGAGTGGGAATATGGCAACATATATGTGGGGTGAGTGAGTGTACAAAGTAAATTAATGCTTTTAGATAATTTCAAATTTAATTAGGATATTTTACTCACACAAAGCCCCATTTAGGTTTTGGAAGATAGCAGCATTGTGGTCCAGCGAGATTTTTAAGCTTTCCCTCAGATTTTTGTCCAAGTACACCTTGGTATAAAACAATTGATCATCTTCCTTATTTTTTATCTGTCTCTGGTTGAGAATTTCGGCTAACTCTGGCAAGTAACCTACAATGCAATAAGAGAAACCATGTATAAAATAACATTTTCACCACTCCCGCACGAAAGAAGTGTCTTTCCTCTACGAAAACAGTGAGGAAAGTTAGTTTTTCCTCACTGTTTGAACAGTGAGGAAAGTAATGATCCCGTTCGGAAACTAACCTTGCCTGATTTTTATGTTAAGTTTTAAAGATATTTTAAAAAATAAATAATTTGATACTTAGAATAGAAATACTTATAAGTTAAGATTAATGTTTTTTATAAAATTTATCAAATTATTGTAAGTTCAGAAACATTAAAAACGTTACTTTTAACTTGAAAAATTGCAGTAATTTTACATTTCATTTTTAAATTATTTTCATGAATAACAGCTCTTTTTATTTTATAATAAATAATTATTTTGATTTGCTTTGTGACTATTTAATTTATTTACCTATGGTGACTGAATACTTTCTTGCTGGGAGTGGTGAAAAGTTTTGTATGCAACATGTGAGCAAGTTCATTTGCTATTCGTTTTGTTGAGTCTTTCGCTTACTCAGGATTGAACTTTATAATCACTCGCTGCGCTCGTGATTCTATTTTTCAATCCTTCGTTCGCTCAAGACTCAAAATCAAAACTCATAGGAAAAACGAACTTTCCTCACTTGTTGGATAAATAACTATTTCACTTCTCATGCTCGTAAAGGTCGTCTTTATGTCGGGTATATTCAGCATAAAATCAAATTTTCACCACTCCCGCACGAAAGAAGTGTCTTTCCTCTACGAAAACAGTGAGGAAAGTTAGTTTTTCCTCACTGTTTGAACAGTGCAAACAAACAATGATTCCGTTCAGAAACTAACCTTGCCTGATTTTTATGTTAAGTTTTAAAGATATTTTAAAAAATAAATAATTTTATACTTAGAATAGAAATACTTATAAGTTAAGATTAATGTTTTTTATAAAATTTATCAAATTATTGTAAGTTCATAAACATTAAAAACGTTAAATAAAATATTGTAAAAATTACATCGTCAAATTTAGGATTATAATTTTAGAACGCACTCAAAGAAAGAAGCCTGTGAAAGAAGTACATTAGAAGAAGTACATTAATTTATTTACCTATGATGACTGAATACTTTCTTGCTGGAAATGGTGAAAAGTTTTGTATGCAACATGTGAGCAAGTTCATTTGCTATTCGTTTTGTTGAGTCTTTCGCTTACTCAGGATTGAATTTTATAATCACTCGCTGCGCTCGTGATTCTATTTTTCAATCCTTCGTTCGCTCAAGACTCAAAATCAAAACTCATAGGAAAAACGAACTTTCCTCACTTGTTGGATAAATAACTATTTATGTTCTAGAGCATAAAGTAAAATCTTCGTCTAAATCTCAGACTCTGACAAAGGTCGTCAGGTAAACAGCCACATACACCTATGCTAAGTGCCATTGCCGGCGGCCAGAGCCGGCTGCGGAGGCACGTCCAAAAAAAAAGTTTAATGGCGGGAAGTCCTTATTTTTTCTCGGTAATTTCAATTTGCAATTATTTCATAATATTTACTTTTTTTGCAATATTTCTGTTTAATGGCGGGAAGTCCTTATTTTTTCTCGGTAATTTCAATTTGCAATTATTTCATAATATTTACTTTTTTTGCAATATTTCTGTTTAATTTCCTCACAATCGAAGTGAAAAGCAGAGTGTATAACTCGTACATAAAACCCATTTTACCCTCGACATGACTATCCACCCTCGCCGGTGGATACATACGTCTCGGGTAAAATGGTGCGTTTTATGCCCTTGTTGTACAATCTACTACCTATATACCTAATTTTAATATTTTTTTCATAATTCATAATTTCTTTATTTCACACAGAAAAACACATGACAAAAATACATAGTAAAGGTGTTACAAAGGCGAGCTTATTCGGTAAGAATAAAAAAATAAAATGAGATATTAGGTATTTAAAATTAACAACTTATAATTGAAACAAAAAGTAAACTTTAGAAAAAACCGACTTCCACAAACCCTAGATATTTGATTAGATTGAGTTTAATACAAACTGTTACCCCTTATCCCCCCCCCCCTTGGGGACTTAATTTTGTCAAATCCCATATCAGTGCTACCCTACGCTACTAAGGAACCCCTGTACAAAGTTTCATGGCTCTAGGGTCCACCGGTTTAGGCTATGCGTTGCCTGCCCGTCAGCCACGCATTGTATTTGTACCTAGTATTGAGCAGTTCTGGTGGCCATATGTGGTCTTCATCAGCACTTCCGCATCACAATATTATGCTTACCATGTGCATTTGCACGAGTTATTATGAAAAACACAAAAATCACTATAGGTCTGCCTATAATATTTGAAGAGTTCCCTCGATTTCTCCAGGATCCCATCATCAGATCCTGACCTGGTGTCAATGGGACCAATGGGAAGGTAAACCCTTTTAAACAAAAAAATAATTTTCCAAATCGGTCCATCCGTTTAGGCGCTATCGGGGCACATATATATAAAAAAAAAAACATCCGGACGAATTGTAAACCTCCTCCTTTGGGGAGTCGGTTAAAAAGTAAGCCATCTACAGGGTGACATTTAATTAGATGACAATATTTCGAGGAATGATAGTACCCATCATTATGAAGAATTTTCCCTAAAGAACATATGGTTGCAAACGAAAAAAATTTTTGGGTCTCCCATAGTAACTTGAAATCAGCTGATCGGGGCAATGTACTGGGGGACGGAAAATGATTTTCATTTGCGACCATATGTTTCATAGGGAAAGTTGTTCACAATGATGGGTACTATCATTCCTCAAAATATGGTCAGCTAATTTAATTTCAACCTGTATACAAAGTATAGAAAGGGTATTATCAGGCACTTTGTTTGTATAATCAATCACTTACCAATAATGCCTCCGGAATTGAGGTAAGGGTTGGGTACCTCTACCTTAGGGTACTGACTGGCAAGTGTGGCATCCGGCCAGCAAGCCTGTTCAGCCGCAAACAAAACTCTTGTGTTCTGGAATAACTTGAACTTCCTCACTATTTCCTCTAGGCCAGCTTGATACATGACATCATAGCTGAAAACCATTAAAAATTTTAATGGCAAATAAAAGGCATGTAATATAAAACAAAGTTTGAGTATGTTTTTTCCGTTCGGTGTATAAATCAAGGAAATTATTTGTATTTTTGTGTGTAATATAAACTTATTTAACAAACCTATCAGTAAATATAACTATTTGGTCTTTCTTCCCTTCAGCAACCATTTGATTGATTTTATCCTTCAACAGGTTAATTTTGTGGCCGCCACCGGGGTACTTCATATCGCCTCCTAACCAATCCTGACCCAAGCCAAGCACATGAACATCAATATCATATAACTTCGCTGAACGCATAAATCTTTCAAAGCCATGGTTCTCATCAGTTGCAACTGTTAATACCGTGACATCATCTGCAAACATAAAATGATAGTTAGGATAGCAGCTATGGTTCCGCTTAAGACGGCGCTTAGGGCAAAAACAGCCTTTAGCAAAACACAAATCGCTCGGAATGATGAGTATTATTGCTGTATGTTTTTTCACTAGCTTGTTTATCATGAGTGTCAGTGTGACTTTGCTTTCCCATAAACATTATTTTTTAAATAGGCTCGATAGAAATTCAATTCAATTTTGCACTGCATCTGAATTTGTGTTCTTGTTATTTATCTAATCATTATAAAAATTGCACAGTATATTTCTCAGTTAGACTTGCTTAGCTTGACTTTAACCTTTTTTTATTTAATTTCCTCTAAAAATAAGTTAAGGATGAAATTCTAAGTCCTGATTGACTATGGCCCACCTTTAACCTTTGGTAGATCTAAGTCCGGATCCGTCCTATCCTCCACGGGTGCCTAAGGACAAATCTGTCCCGAGAGATTCGGTCTAATTTTATACAATTTTGGAATTTATAGCTAAGAGTTAGAGTAAGTATACAATTATCGTCAACTACTGGCAGACAGGGGGTACAAGTTTTGGGCGCACTTTGGTGTATCAAAGGTTAACATTCAGGACAAATGTTTCATGTATCAGTTCTCATGTATTTTGCAGTCCATAACTACAGCTCAGAAAAATTTGTAGATATAGTACAGGCCTATAACTTGGCAATATTTTGACATAGTTAGATGCCGGGAACTGTACCTAATAAAGTTAAGATATTGATGACTTCCAGAAACTGTTATTAGTGCACCATCAGTAAACAGTTTTAAAACTACACTTGACAATTTTATAAAACAAGTGCAGTGAAATGTGAACTGATATGCACTCATCAGCTTCAAGCTGCTTGTGCATAATAATTAATAATAATAATAAACATTACAGATGATAATGCCTGGCTTCCTCTAAAAAAGGGTAATGAGTGGAGTGCTTCCACTGAATAAGGGTTATTTTGTATGCAGTCCAGTCCACTCAGCTCACAGGCTCCTTTTCCGCTCATTACCTTTTTTTAGTGGAAGGCTGGCATAGTTTTATTATTGCATCTGTTTAGGAGCTTAGAGCTGATGCTTATTTTAACTGGTTCTAAGGGATGATCTATTACATAATTTATTAGGTAGCTACTGGTAACTTAATATTAGCAAATATGGGTTCCTAGGTAGGTAACATATTGCATCCGTTACACGCATCATGTAGCATTAGGTAATAACTAAAACCACACACAACTTCTTCATACATACCAATTTCTTCACATCTAGTGAAACACAACAGGAGAAGAAGGTGAACTAAGCGTAGGAATGTCTTCATGTTTTTGGAATATCGTGGAAGCGCCGGGATCGTTGACTACACTCCGAAACTAGGACTCGAATGGAGCTAGCAAACGGAACGACCATTCACCGCGACGATCGTTAATGATTGAATGTGCCAGTTCCAGATATGGGCTCAACATTAGTTTCTGACCTACTCGCTAGGTCGTCCAAAGTTTTTTAACGTACAGTTGGGGTCATAATCATCTTCCTGAAAGTTTCAGGTTGCGGAATTCAGTAGTTTTTATGATAAGATTTTTTGAAAATCTGAAAATATTGTAAAATAAAATTATCTACCTACCAAAACGCAAATAATATGTCAAATATTGTCAAAATCTATGGTCTGTCTATGGTCAAAATACATTACCTACGTTTCGTTGTACGCATATTTGAAAAGAAGAAAATTTATTTCATATATTTTAAACCTAAAATATCACTTTTGATAAATTCAAAGTTGTAATTTTTGTGAAACGGAACGCATTTGGGGTTGTTCTTTTGTCTGAGTTTTTGTTGGTGGGGCGGCCTTTTTCAATCCGATTGGATCAGTTTCTTGACTTTAGTTTCTGACTTACTAGCTAAGCTCTAGCTAAGTCGTCCAAACTTTTTATTTAAGCGTATAGTTGGGGTCATTTAATCATCTTCCTGAAAGTTTCAGGTTGCGGAATTCAGTAGTTTTTTAAGATATGTTTTGTTGAAAATCTGAAAATATTGTAAAATTATGTAACAAAACACAAATAATATGTCAAAATCTATGGTCTGTGGTCAAAATACATTACCTACCTACGTTTCGTTGTACGCATATTTGAAAAGATGAAAATTTATTTCATCTATTTTAAACGTAAAATATAAATGACGCCAAACAACTTGAACAAATGACCTTGCATGCGCAGAAACCATCTGATATATTATACTGCGCACCACGGTATGGGGTGTGGGACACGGCGTGCGGAAGGAGCATCGCATCGAGCGCGCCTAGCCACGCTATTGGTAGATCAGTTTCCCGCTTTGAGTTCACGTCTCGTCGCTGCCCAATACACTTGTGTGTAGTGAAATCACGGATAAAAAATGCCTCGACGTCCGAACGTAGTTTTAAAAAGGCAAGCCAGAAAGATGGTATATGATGATGATCTATCGCTGGAGATATTATTATGTTTTATAGGTGTACGTGGAAAAACGTAACGTAAGGGAATTTCCTCAGAACAATAACTAAAGCAACTTTTAGGGAATTTCAATCTTAGGTATCCCATAAAAAATCTTGTCTTTTGTCAAATCATTATTCTTTGTTAATAGACACCAATAAAGACGACAAATGTCGCTAAATAATTTACAGTCTTATTTTGATAGTCATATCCACAGACCATTAAATCTGTATAGTTCGCAGCAAATGTACCTACTTCGCGTGTCTCAAACAGTTATTGTGCACCTGTTACCGCTCAGTCCCTCATGCAAATGGTACAGTATATTTTCTCATTTTCTATCGATTGAACAAAGTAAGTATATAGTATTGTGCACTAAGATTCATGCAGTATACTGTAGGTACGATTTGTTTTGAGAATTTTAAGTGCGTCGTTTTTTTGGCACGTAAATGTACATGCGCAAACTTTCCCCCACCATGTCACATTTTGCTCAAGATGTTTGGCGTCTTTTATATTACTTTTGATAAATAAATAGTTGTAGATAATTTTTGTGAAACGGAACGCATTTGGGGCTGTCCGAGTTTTTATTGGTTGGGCGGTTGGGCGGCCATTTTCAATCCGATTGGATCAATTTATGATGATGAATGTACTTCCTGTTTGAAAACAAAGATAGGTTACTTAGTTACACACTTATAAGCAGAACCGGGAGCCGGAGCGAAGCGGAGCGGAGCGAGGCGACCCCCTTCTCCCGGCAACAGCCCCTGCAACACCTCGTCCCCTTTAACTCGCCCCAACAATGCAAAAACCAAAACTTTAAAAAATAATATCTCTGCAACTAGGCATTTCCTCGGATGGGGAGTAGTAGGGGGGCATCTACCACCCTCCACTCCCCCCCCCTTTACCCTCAAGATCAAGGTCAGTAGGTCAGGAACTAAAGTCCTTCCACTAAACCTGACAAACTGACTGTGTGTGACAGACAGACAGCTGACTGACTGACTGACTGAGACCTTTATCGTGCTGACACTGAACAGACCAGACGAACGAACAGACAGACAAGCCCCCTGTTCCGAGTCACGCCAAAATCGATTACAGCGTCTACGAAGACGTTCCGAGCCAGTTTTGCTTTTTGCGATACCTACAAAACGAAGTCATCGTAGACGCTGTAGTCGATTATGGCGCTGACGGCGATGTCACGGAACGCGACCAAGAACCAGGATGACAGGATCCAGGATCACAGGATCACAGGTCACAGAACTGACCGACTGACTGAGCGGAGCGACTGCCTGACAGACAAATGACACATTGACCTTTTTTATATGTATTGTGTTTACGGTCCTGGAAACTAGTCCTTTGAAAGGGCTATCACATTGCCCTAAATTACCCTCACTTTCTGCCTCATTTAGGCCAATGTAATAAGCAAAAGGGAATAAGTTTGCCTAATTAAGGTAGAAGAAGACCAGTCCGCCTTTTTCCCTTGCTCCCTTACCAAATAGCCCAAGGAATTCGTAAAAAGCTAGAGCTTGATAAAATATATGTAGAGTAAATCAAAGAAGATAATTTTTCGCGCCGATATTTTTTTTTATCAAAATTGGTCTGGTATAGTTTGAATTTTATGGGGTCAAAAATATTCCCAAAACAAGTCAAGAGATGGATTTTCAGTATAGAATCAGTATGTATGTGTTCCAAGCTGGCAACACTATGTCTGGGCCGTGTTAAGGCCATGTTAAGCGGGCTACACACGACATTATATCGGTGGCGATCCTATCTCCGCGTGCCAAAAGATAGTTTTAAAGCTGTACTTTTTAGGGTTCCGTACCCGAAGGGTGCCTAACGGGACCCTATCACTAACGCTATCCACGCTATCCGTCTGTCTGTCTGTCCGTCAGCGGGTCCTAGAGCACGAACCGTAATAGCTAGAAAGTTGAAATTTTCATAGAATGTGATATCTGTTGCCGCGACAACGACAAATACTGAAATACGAGAGATATTACAAATTAAAGGGGGTCCCACCCATCAGGTCCCATCTCATGTCAGGCACAGAATTCAATCTTTCAGCCTACATATCTGAGCCTAAAACTCACGAGGAAAATAAACTGCCTGTTTGCTTCTCGTTTGCAGCTGTTCAAAAACAAAGCAGCATATTAATCGATGTTAATGCAGTCCGATAATATGAATATTTTTAATGTGTTTGTACCACCAACCGCCGAGCAAAGCTCGGTAACCAGATATTGATAGTGATACACAGTTCGATTAGATTATGGTTTATAATAAATAATAATAATTTATATTAAGGCGGTATCCCCGGGACAGACAAGACAGAGCCGCGACAATAAATGTAAAATAGGCGGATCTACAGGAATCTGAGGAAAAAATCGTCGAAAAATCTATGTCACAAAGTCTTCGGCGCGACCAATTCTGTCAATCAACCATCGAGCAGGGCTCGGTTCCCAGATATTTGTAAGTAAAGGAAGGAGGGGACTCACCCTTGTGATAAAAGTTGGGATTCCGGCAGTCATCATTGGCTGCATCTTTAGTACAATACTCTTGCGACAATGTTCCAGATCTAAGGAAGACCACAAAAGCCACTACTAAGCAGCAGCATTTAATGGGAAAGCAGCGGTGCCTCTGCATTACCATCTTGTCTGATCTCCTAAGAACGACTGTGTCAATCCGGCACGCCGTTACAAAATTGATTGCAAACGGAAAGGAGAGAGTCAGTCTATTTTCTACACCTTTTGTTATTTTTTGTATAACGCGGAAAAAACGGCAACGGTGAAATAAACAACCGTGAAATGAAAGTGTATCTGATGATAACGGTGGCGACGACGACACGCCCACGAAATTGTTAATGAAATAGGTTTCTATTGATTTGGTTAATGGTAAGATTTCTGGTTCTATTCGTTCATATTCTTAGACGATTTATCCTATTTATCTCGCGAATCCTCTAAGTTGAGTTCCTAATGTAAAAAAATATGCATTGGTAGGTTGATCCATTTGAGGAGGAGCGAGTAAACACCGTACGTACATGCATATAAGCAAATCACCAAAGCTCGCCTTGCCCGCCGGGTGCCAAAACATGTTAATAGGAAATAATTAAGCAAAAAGACAATAATAATTGAAACAAAAAGTAAACTTTAGAAAAAACCGACTTCCACAAACCCTATTTGATTAGATTGAGTTTAATACCAACTGTAACCCCTTATCCCCCCCCCCTTGGGGAATTAATTTTGTCAAATCCCATATCAGTGCTACCCCACGCTACTAAGGAACCCCTGTACAAAGTTTCATGGCTCTAGGTCCACCGGTTTAGGCTATGCGTTGCCTGCCCGTCAGCCACGCATTGTATTTGTACCTAAGTAGTATTGAGCAGATCTGGTGGCCATATGTGGTATTCATCAGCAGTTCCGCATCACAATATTATGTTTACCATGTGCATTTGCACGAGTTATTATGAAAAACACAAAAATCACTATAGGTCTGCCTATAATATTTGAAGAGTTCCCTCGATTTCTCCAGGATCCCATCATCAGATCCTGACCTGGTGTCAATAGGACCAATGGGAAGGTAAACCCTTTCAAACAAAAAAATAATTTTCTAAATCGGTCCATCCGTTTAGGCGCATTCGGGGTATAGACAAAAAAATAAAAAAAATAAAAAAACATCCGGACGAATTGTAAACCTCCTCCTTTAGGAAGTCGGTTAAAAAGTAAAACTTAATAGATTGTGTTTAATACAAACTGTACTTCCCGCGCTCGTTAATTCGATTGCGTTAACCTTGAATAGAAGTTTGATTTTTTCACAGTTTTATGCGACCGAGCAATTGATACAAATTTCAGTTTGATACGTCCACGCGTTATGATATAAAAGGTCTTGACACACGTATGGATGGACAGACGGACGGACGGACAACGAAGTAATCCTATAAGAGTTCCTTTTTAGGGTACCGTACCCGAAGGGTGCCAAACGGGACCCTATTACTGAGACTTCGCTGTCCGTCTGTCCGTCCGTCCGTCCGTCCTGTCTGTCACCGGGTCCGTCTGCACGAACCGTAATAGCTAGAAAGCTGAAATTTTCACAGAATGTGTATATCTGTTGCCGCACCAACCACAAATACTGAAATACGAGAGATATTGCAAATTAAAGGGGGCCCTGATACAAGAGACGTGTTTAGATACACTTACGCATTTCAAAATGGAGATCTTGACTGAAACTGTTTATTTATTGTCATAGCAACCATGTCATAGACACATATACTACACATTTAAATATGATAGCATATTTCGCGTCAACCCATATGGTTGTGGTAGCTCAACCGGTATGATGTAGACTCTCAATCCGGAGGTCGTCGGTTCAAATCTCGTGAAGGCATAAACTTTTTAAATTTTCTTTTTGTTTATTTTTTTATTGTTTTGAGTGCTTTTGATTTGTTGTACGATGGTACGGTACCCTTCGTGTGCGATACCGACCCGCACTTAACCGATTATTTCCTTGGGTCGGAACCCTAAAAAGGGTGACGGACGGACGTACGGACGGACAACGAAGGGATTCTATAAGGGTTCCTTTTTTTCCTTTTAACCCTAAAATATACAGTATAAATTTATCCTTACCTTGGCCTGTACCACCATACCAAGATCGGGCCCTAATTTCGATGGAAATGTGTCAACAGTACAGATCACGAATAGCACTTTTGTGTCTTCGCCGCTTGGATCCAATTTGAGTAATAGGATTACACGAAGGTACCACCTTTGGGACTCGCCTTCTATCCAGCCCAGTTTGCCGCTAGAGTTCGTGCAGCCAAGTGGTTTTAAGAGACACTACAATCTACACCAAAACCATGCCAAAAGAGGACCCTGAACATACAGCCTTGAAGAAAGAGCTGACTGAACTGATTGCTAAAGTTAAGGTAAGGTATATGTTACGGGCAATTTGATAAATACGGTCATTATTCATACTGCCCGTGTCAATTGGACAATGTGATTAAATAGTAGATTGTTTACCAAGGGAGTAAAGAACTATTTTTAGGGCGAGAGTGTTTTTTGACTCCTGAGCGACCGAGGGATTCTAGAGTTGAGTCCCGAGTGTAACGAGGGACTCAAAAGTAGAATCCTGAGGGAGCGAGGGATTCAAAGTACATCACTCGAGCCAAAAATAGTCTTTACTCCTGAGGTGGACACTCTACTTTTCATCACCCTCTATGAGAAAAGTAGTAAGTAATCAATAAAATAACACACATGTATCTATACAGGGTGTAACAGAAAGGGGTGTACAAGCGGAAAGAGGGACATCATTCTGAACAACTTTCACTATGGGATCGACTTGATCAGAGCAACTTTATTTTTAACTCAGTACATGTCGGGCCTAGCGCTCAGCTGATCTGTATGGTGGAGTGAAAAATAAAGTTGCTCTGATCAAGTCGGTCCAATTGTGAAAGTTGTTCAAAATGATGTCCCTAACAACCTTCTTTCGGCTTGTACACCCCTTTCTGTTAGACCCTATATTTATTTACACAATTGTCGTCATATGTTGTGTGTAATGGTTTGTTGGAAGAAATCTCTTGTTATCTATTATAAGTTTTCTGTATGTCATTCTTGTCTTAGTACAATAAAGAAATTACGAATTACAAATATGTCCTCCACATAGTTAAAGATTGTTTAGTATTGGCTAAATCTTGAAAATTGGTTCAAAAAGCATTTTCAAATAACCACTAGTTTTTACATACCTATATTCCTCGTGATTTTATTGGTAACAGATCTTGTATTTGTTATTCGCGTTTGTTGTTATCATCTGGAGTTAGACACTCACTTTCACTCATATTCTTTACTCATATCCGCAAACGAAATTGAAATAATTACAGCATTCAGATTTGGCGCGCTTTGTTTACAAATTTTCCACAACTTTTTAAATTATTTGGTCCGTGTTTCGATATCAATTCTGTAAGGTTGTTTCTCTATTGTCACCAATCGATTCGGTCGATTGGATTATCTAATCTGTGTCGAGTACGCATTTTAGTACAAACTTATTTTTTTATTGGCGGCGTTTAGAATCGATCTCTCTTTTAATTGGGTCTGTCAGCCTGAGTGGTAGTGAAACTGATTAGTGACAGCATTTTTTTTCCTTTGTACTGGCAACAAAATTAAAAAGTTACTTTTAGTCCCTAGGGACTAAATGACCTACTTTAGTCCCTGTTTGCCGGGACTAAAGTAGATCTTTTTGAATAGATGTGATGAAAACTGCATTATTAATCACTTTGCCCGGTCATGAATAATGACTAGGTACTCTATCTTGGGAAAAGTAATAAAACAGATGCATTGTAGTGTTTTCGTGTATTTAACCCAAGCTACGCTCGCTTCACTCGCTCCGCTGGTTGCACTTCAAGAATCTAACTTAACCTAACTTAACTAAACCTACAAAAAGTGAAACTTAGGCTAAGAACTCACGGAGCGGTTTTCTCCCGCGCCCGCCGCGGTTGCGGGCCCGCAGTCTTTGTAGAATACAGATATTTATGTAAAAAAAATAAAGTTCATTTCACGACGCGTTTTACGCCCGCGGCGAGTGCGATTGTTTGCGGGTCCCGCTGCACCGGCGCGGCGGTCATCTTCTACCGGTGGCGGGCGCGGGTCGCGTTCCCCCAGCCGCTGCTGTTTGCACCCGCAGCCGCGGCGGGTTGCACCCGCGCGCTCTGCGATCGGTTGGCGAGCGACCGCAGTGGGCAGCGGGGGGCGGGGGGGATACCGCCGTCTTGCAACCGCCCGTCTTGCGATAATCAACCGCCAAGTTTGCGGGCGAAAATCGCAACCGCGGCGGCTGCGTAACCGCACAGAACTACGGTTTCGTGAGTTTTGAAAATAAAACTCCATTCCGCCACCGCGGCGGGCGGGAGAAAACCGCTCCGTGAGTTCTTACCCTGAACTTACTCACAATTTATCACTTGGACCGGGCATTATTAATACCGGGCAGTATAATATACAGTCCAAGTGATAGATTTAAGCTTGATTTTTAAACGGACCACTGATTGTCGGGCATTATGAATACAGACCGGTCCAAAGTGATAACACAGCACATTGACCAAGGTATTATTCATACTGCTCGGTGATTATTCATACTGCCCGGTGTTTATTTATACTGCCCGGTTACTCAAATTGCCCGTGACAATACACTATTTACTTAGATGATTTACAAAGTTATGTATAATTCAATTACCTATTTAACTGTGTACAATAAATTATAAATTAATGTTGATTTTAGGGAGAACAAGAAAAGGTGGTCGATACAAAGCTGGCCGACAAATGTGGCGATCTGGGAGCAGTGCCCAAAATCCGGCTCATCACCAAGAGGGTCCTCAAGGGCCATATCAACAAAGTCAACTCGGTGCATTATAGTGGCGATTCTAGGTGGGTACCTACCTACCCACTAGAAATCAGCTGAACAATTACTGTCATAAAATAGCCTTTACATTACACAAATTATAAAATCTTAAAGTAAAAGTAGAATTAGTACAAGTCATGAGCGAAACTAATATTTCAGTTACGTTTGTCTAGTTTACAGGTTGGAATGGCAATCGGAAAGACATGGTAAATTATAATTAAAATAAATAGTGGCTTCCCTAGCGTCCTCAAAGATCACGTTGGGATTTTTGTATCAGTAGGTTAACATGCGAATGAAGGGGACGGGATGGCGACAGCCACACTTGTACCATGTCTTCCCTGTGCTTGCCATCTCCTAACCTGTCGCTACTATAAGTAACTATAAGTAGGCACTTATGTACCCAAATAATATGTTGTGTCCTGCGAATTAATGCTTGCTCAATTTGTATTGTATTCAGTATTTAAACACTTTTAAGCAAAAATGTCATTTCCACACCCCGTCGCCACCGATGCACGTAATTTTACTTCGATCGCAGACAAAAGGATACTTTCTGAGCAGGTCTTTTTTTAAATCCAATAAACTTGAATTGTTTGATTAATTATGACTATATAAATCGTTTCTTCTCTTGACACCCATATTTTTATTTATTTCGTTATTTATTCCTGTAGCGCCAACAGATATACATATTCTGTAAAAAAACAACTCCCTACCTATTACGGTTCGTGAGATAGAGCCCGCTGACGGACAAACGGACGAGCGGACAGACGCCGCGCCGACCAAGGTCGGACGAACGGACAGCGAAAGATGCCAAATGAGACCTTATAAACGAGACTTTATATAAATAAGGCCTCGTTAGGCATCCTTCGGGTACGGATCCCTAAAAAACAAATAAAATATAAAATGTTGGTTGCATAATAATATTTATTTATCCTAAAAGTTCGATGGCGAGATATTTATTGGATTAAAAAAGACCAGCTCAGAAAGTATCCTTTCCGCCTTACTTATCCCAGCTTGGAAGCTGTCATGCCCCGTGTCTTTTTGTTGTACCGAGTCCTCGTGAGTCGTGAGGAACCCCGGGCAGCCGTCTAAACATAGCCTACCTGACGAGTAACTTGCTAGACTGACAAGACATTCCTGGGTACAACCTGAATGATTTTGAGACAAAAGCCAACGGAAGTTAAACAGGCGCTGTATAGGCCTCGAGCTGCGCTTTCGGCCACCAGCAGCGCGACCAGCAACGCCGCCATTACAGACCGCGGCAGTAATGTACTAAACATGCAGTAATGTACTGTACTTACCTATTTTAAGAAATTTAATTTTATTTTATTGCCTGCGATTCGGGAGACGACACGAATAAAATTTAATGACCGGTTTCCGAGACGTGATTAGCCAACAATCCAATTAACTAATTTCAGCGAATCACGTGCCGTTACCAGCCAATCACGTGCCTCTATTTTGAATTAATCACCGATTAGCTAACATAACCTTTGAACAGCTACTCGGAAACCGGCCTTAAGCAAACTAATAAAAAATGTGTGTTTGAAATTTGATTCTGTGGCCACCGCGCAAAAGCAATCGCACTTAAATTTTGGCAGTTTAGTGCTTTAGTTTAGTGGTTTTGACACCACCCAAATCTGCATCCTCCCAGAGCACGCCATTTGCTCCGGTCCCCTGCTTTACGATATCTACTCATAAACGCTGGCTGTTGCAGGCACTGTGTGACGGGATCCCTTGACGGGAAGCTCATCATATGGGACACTTGGAGCGGCAACAAGGTGCAAGTGATACCGCTGCGCTCCGCCTGGGTCATGAGTGTTGCGTTCGCACCTTCTGGAAACTTTGTTGGTACATCATCTCCTCAGTTGGTATATTAGTTATAAAGCTATGCGGTCGATTAGGTCCGAATGTCAAAATGTAGGATCAGCGTATTGACCTCATCTCAAAATGAACTTTTCCCAAAATGACTGATTTTCATAATGACCTTTTTTACGCTTGTCCTAATTTCAGAATATCTTGACAGAAACAGTACAGTCAGCCGGGTTACAAGTCCAACACTTTTTAATGTATCTATGAGTATGCCCAATCGATCTATCTTTTAATTAACCCATATATGCCCAAGGGGTCGTTTCCGGTAACATACTCGTACGTAAGAATGTTTTCGTTGCTGAAAGAAAAACTCAACCTCATAAACATTTAATATATTCAAGTGCGATTTCGAAAATGGTCTGATAAACGCCATGAAATCCGTTTTTCCAACGGCAGAAGTACGTGATTGTTACTCCAACTTCAACAGGGGCGTGTGGAAGGAGGCGAAGAAATTGGGAACGGTAACTTCGATCATGATCGAACAACGGTAAACAATAACCAGAACAGGCCTAGTAAGAATGTGTGCAAGTCTCTCACTACTCCCTTAACACGAATTCCCTGGCGCATGGATATCTATACAACAAGCCCTTTTTCCGGAAACCCCGGAAATGCAAAAATTTCAGCGATATTCCATGAAGCAGTGGATGGCAATGTGCACTGATTATATCAGTTGCTCCAAAGATAAGCATCGGACAAATAACCCCATAAAGGGGTGGCACAGAAGACTAAATACTCGAATGCCCACAGGCCAACCTTGGTGAGATTTCTGTAGAAACTCAGAAGTCAGTCCAAGTACCAGGATACCAGGTTGAAGAATTCTCTGTTCAGTGGAACTAGCAAAAAACGGCGTGACCTGCCTCTTCGAGACAAATTACAGGAAGCAACTTCAAAGCCTAGCAGCTGGACAAACGTCTAAAATTCAGTTCTTACTAAATCTTGACGAACTAAAAAAGAGGATGCACTATTGTCCTAAGGATTAGAACTAAGTTATGTTTTAAAATATACTTTGTCGGACTGTACACTAATTTGACAGTTTTATTTCAGTCATTTACAATCAAGTACTTATTGACTGTCAGTCATTTTGGGAAAAGTTTATTTCTAGTTCAAGTTCAAGTTCATAGTGTTAAGTGTAACATTCGGACTCGACCGCATAGCTATATAAAAATTACTTCTCTGTTGTTATCTGCCCGTAGCGGCCATCTACACTGACGAAGAGTAAATAACACTTTGTTGGTAAATAACATTATACCAGTAAAAAAATGACAGCTGTTAACTGTCATCATTACTTACTGCCAAAATTAGTAGCCTGCTAAACACTAAAAATACCTGAGGAAAATACATTGAAGACTTGGCTTAGTTGCCGTAATGAATATAAATTGAAGACTTGGCTTAGTTGCCTTATTGAAAATAAATTAAAGACTTGAAGATATTGAAGACTTGGCCCACTAGCCTTTATAAAAATACTGTGACAAGAAAACAAGGTAAATGAACAAAAAAAAACACATGAAACCCGTCATTACACTGATGATAACTGATAAAAATCGAGACACCTGTCAAAATCATGACACCTGTCAAAAATAGTGAAACCTGTCAAAATCATAAACATTATGTGAAATTGTGCCTCTGCCACCTCATCTGCTGATAATTAACCCCTTGGTGACATCTGTCAAAAATAGTGACACTAGTCAAAATCATAAATATTAAGTACTTATGTGAAGTTGTGCCTCTGCCACAAAATTACGTTTTCGTTTTCCATGGTTCAGTTGTCCGGACAGAAGATTTAAATATTTTCTAGGTCCGGTCAACCGTACCACGGAGAAAATCAAATTTTCCATAGTCCGGTTGACCCGACTACACAACCGTACCACGGTATAGGCCTCGAAGCGGGCTCAGGGTATAGGCCTCGCGAGCGAGTCCAGCGACACAGGAAATGCGCGTTTTATTTAAATTATTTTCCACCCCCTCATTTCCCCGACCGACCCCTTGAAGTTTATAGGATGAACAAGTGCAAAGTAACCGACTGCATTTTTTCAAAATGTTATTCTTTGTTTCTATGTCTTCACATTTGTGCGTAATGACGTCTAGGATATGTCGGCGGCCGATCGTAGAATTGGGCACATCATGATGTGCCCAAACGTGAAATATCATGAAACGATAAAATCTCTTAAGGCAAACACTGCGGTAGCTTAGGTGAAGACTAAAGGGGGCGAGCGCAGCGAAGCACCCGAATAGTCTTCGTGTTCGTTTGACATGTATAACACAAAAAACTTCACGTAGTGCTGAATAAAAATGTTTTAAAAAATACATGTTATCGTTAAAACCCGCCACATCATGATGTGCCCAGTAATTGCTTGGGCATATCATGAAATGGCGGGGCACGTGACGGCGCATCATGATGTGCCCGATTCTACGATCGGCCGCCGACAGATATACAGAAACGGATTATCACATGATACATACTATTTCCATGTAAGTACTCCTCACTCCTCCCGATGCATGGTCCGACGCTATCATCAAGTCGATAGGATCTCAATGGACAGGGTTGGCGCAATTCCGTGCGGATTGGCACTATAGAAATGAGGCCTTTGGCCAGCAGTGGGTTGATGTGGGCCGAATTATGAAGTAGTTCTCATGTCGGTAGCTTGCGGGGGCATGGACAACATGTGCACGGTGTATGACGTGAACAACCGCGACGCCACCGGCGCCGCGAAGATGGTGCGCGAGCTCGCCGGCTACGAAGGCTTCCTCAGCAGCTGCAGGTTCCTCGACGACTCACACATCCTCACCGGCTCCGGGGATATGAAGATGTGAGACTTGTCCACTGCACAGTGTAGTTAGGGACAAATAATTTGTCCGTCTGTAAATAATTTAAATATTGATTTTATTGATACTAAACGGACGTTATAACGATAACGGTGATGGAAAACATCGCAAGGGAACCTTCATTACTTCATGGCTGCGAAGATATTACTATCTCTCAAAATGGACAAACTGGCTAGAGTAGGCACAATCGTGCCTCTTGACACCCCGTATCGGTAAACGTGTGACGTCATGTAATGTTAAGTAAATTTCTATGTATTTGGCAACGAATCTACTATTTCTGTGACCTATCTACTAGTGATCAATCTACTATTCAGGTGACCTATTAATTTAAGCAACTAATCAACTTTTTAAGTGACCTATCTACTATTTAGGTGATCACTCTATTGTTTGGTGATTAATCTACTATTAAGGTAACTAATCTATTATTTGGTGACTGTTTTGATTAATTTAATGAACAATATATTTCTTAGGACCTAATCTAATAATTAGGTGCTAATAATTAGGTGATCACAGGAGGGACCACTCAAATTTTTAGGTGACAGAAAATTCAGTTTCCGAAGCAGAAAATACAGTTTTCAGTCTTGATGCCGGATTTTCACTTGGTGAATTAGGTTCGATATAATTACTCAAAATTATGTTTGGGTAGATTACAGAGTACAGACGGACAAATTATTTGTTTCGCCCGAACGGTACACAACACAATACATGAAACCTTTGGCCCAATTCACGTAAAATTAGGTCACTTTTTAGCTTGAGAGAGAGAGAAAGGGAGAGAGATGTCATTTACTGACCACGTTCGGCCAGGTCTTGGCCCCCACTTTTGAAATACCGCTTCCATACAACATGCATGACATATAAATCCAAGGTTGCAGAATAACATAATTAATAATCCCTATTGCTATATATATAATTATACTTTCAGCTAAATTTTAGCTGTGTTAAAATTATTTGGTAGATTAAACAAGTAATAAGTGGCTAGCTCAACGCCTGATAATTTGCTTTCCCATCGCTTTTGCATTTCAGATGTATATGGGACTTAGAGAAAGGGCAACGTGAAAGTGAATTTGATGCCCACGCGGGTGACGTGGTCAGCATCTCTTTGGCTCCAGGTAAGAAAAGAAGCGTAGTGGATCACAGGGGAAATCTCCTATTCTTGTAATACAATGAAAAACACGCAACAAGGATGATCAACTTTAGGTCTGCGATATTTAGCGTTTGGATGATCCCTCTTACGACAATCTATGGTAACATAAATACATAACATTGTATTTTTAAGGCTCTGATATTTTAAAAGAGGTGAGTTTCTTGCCCTTCTTTGCTCCATACCTAAGCCCACAACTTCCGAACGGGCGGTAGTATACAAAAATATTAATATTATATTGACGTTGACTAAGTAATATGTATGATTTTATGGTCAAAAATTTTTTGAACTGAACTGAACTGGCATTCAAAGCCCTGAACGGGCCTATGACCCAAAACTTTTTAAACCTTGAAGATGTTCTGGAGCATGCAGTATGAATGTAGTATTGCGTTGCAAAAGTTAATATGCTGATGCGGCCTGGTAAATAAATATTGTATACTGAAAATCCATCTTGATTATTTTAGGCGTAGTGAGTACTATTATCTCTTCTGTGGCGTAGTTTGGACCCCCATAAAAGTCAAAGTGCTGCTGTGTACCAATTTTAGTTCTTTTTTATGTCATGTACGCGAAATGTTGTTTTCTTTGATGTATATACAGTTTTTTTAAAGATGGACCGTTTTTGAAGTAAACTTGAATAACTGGAAAAAGTCAGAAATTTTTCGCATTTTTTGCGTTTTTTTCAATGTTGCGTCACGAAATTTTGTCTTGCGGACACATCAGATTCGGATTCAGCACCCCAAAATAAATAAAATGAAATAAATTAGTAATAAGTACCCTTTCCAATTAAAAACATAATATTATACCTCTAGTATCTGTGTAAAAACACAATGTAACTGGGTTACTTATAGGTAGTTTATTTATTGTAAATGGACGCTATGGACTCTTACCTACCTACTTTAAGTTAACCATCGTCATCGTGTCATTGAACCGTTATTGTGTACCGGAATAGAGTTGAACCCAGAGTGTTTTCCGCTCCACGGTTGGGTTGATAAGCGTAAATTATTGGACCGAGTTTTGCACAAAAGTCATATTCATCAGACTGCGTATCACCCACCATAAGCCGTTATGATTTGAAACAGCCTATGAAAACGAGAAGCAAACACACATTTTGTCTTCCTCGTGAGTTTTAGTCACAGATTCAATCTTTCTGCCTACACGTAGACTAATAAAAATACATTCCCGGACTTTTGAGAAATGCGGTTTTTCTCATTGGGAAGTACGCATGGTATAGAACATACGCCGACTAGTTTCGTCAGTGGACGTCATAGTTCGTTCGTGGTGGATCAAAGGTCCGATCAAAATGCCCATTTCCGTATCACTGTGTATTTAATTTTTCGGTACAGATATGAAAACATACGTGACTGGCTCCGTGGACCGCACCTGCAAGTTGTGGGACGTCCGCGAGGACAAGGCGAAGCAGACCTTCTTCGGACACGAGGCCGACGTCAATAGCGTCTGTGTAAGTTTACAACTTGACCTTATTAAGAAAATTACCTTAAAATACCTTCGTTATTATGAAGTTCGTTATCATGAACACTACCTGAGCCATTATTTGCTGTCCACCCATTATTTTATTGCCAAACATACTGGGTGCCTGCATGATGGCCAATTAGTGTCAAATGCTTTGAATGATTGTAATGTCCGGGAATGGTAAATTAATTAATAAATCTCAATACCTTTTCCTATCCTAGCCCTTCCTGTACAGTCGAGTTCATTAATATATGAGCAAAACCAAGGCTTCAAAATACAGGGCGTTACAGAAAGATGTAGCCATATTTAAGGAGGTTGTTAGGGACATCATTCTGAGCAACTTTCACTAATAAACTGATTTGATCAGTGCAACTTTAAGTTTCACTTCTCTGATCGAATCTTTTAAGGGAAATAAAGAAATTCAAATCGGTTTCATAGTGAAAGTTGCTCAGAATGGTCTCCCTAACAACCCCCTAAAATATGATTACACCCTTCTGTTACACCCTGTATAAATGTAAGGTCGCCTGCGACTAAAAGTATACGGACAGGTCATATTAACGACTGAATCCCGCTTATACTGTTTGTATACTTTAAGGCGTAGGTGACCGTACATGGAATGGTACCTACATAAATATCTGAGCAGATTCACATATGTTTTATTGATGAATCTGCTCAGATATTTTCGACCTCGTTGGCGACACGAGAACCTGATGAAAACAATAGAGAAATCTAATATGGCTGACGATTTGATGACGCCTTCGTTAAGTGAAAATGAAAACTGAAATAATAATAAACGGTCCAGTGCAAGTAGAATCGCGCATCGAAAAAGGGTTCCGATCTACACACTTGTAGGTTGTGAACTCGTAATTGGTGTAATTAGGTATCTAAATTAAAAAGTATGATGTCATCCATGTAAACCTTACACATTTTTCAGAAAGACATTGACAGTTATTTGCAGTTCTCAGATGTTTTCCTGTATTAGTCCTTGTTTTGTGCCGAATTTCATGATTGTAGGTCATCGGGAAGAAGCTTATTAGGGTTTTGAGTCCATTGCGATTTCTGTGAAAACCCAACAAATTTACAGGTAGCGTTTGATTGCATTGACCTAGAAGGTTGATTTTTTACCCAGCTATTATAAGGGACCACAGAGCTAACAAGAATATAATTCTTGGCCAAACAATATCGACCGCTTATGACTCAAGCAGTATTTCACGTAAGCGGACTACTTATACATCCCTCAGAGTTTACGCACGTTGAGGGCTAGTACAGTATTACATTTATATTGCTTTTTCGTCAGTTCCACAACAGCGGACAAGCATTTGCCACTGCCTCCGAAGACAAGACAGCGAGACTTTTCGACCTTCGCAGTGACCAGCAAATCGGACACTACACTCCGCCTGGCAACAGTGGGTTCACCAGCTGTGGTGAGAAGAGAACATATCTTACTATGGCTAGATTTTACTAACAAAATTAATTAATTTTAATTTAATTTTTACCCCAGTATGCATACGCCTTTACTTACGATAAGTCACTATTTTCTTATCGCGAACAGACTTGTAGTTAGTCCATTAGCCAAGAATTCAGACTTATGTTTATATGTTACAGCTTTGTCTCTAAGCGGTCGTTACCTTATGGCTGGATCTGACGACAACAGTGTCCATTCGTGGGACACATTGAAAGTTGCTCACACAGGTAAATATGAATTGCCAGAGCGACACTGTAATTCTGGCCTGAAGAGTTCTGTTAAAAAAACACCTAAATCATCCACATAAACCATCATATTTTTATTTTATTTTTCCTTATAATATTTGAAAAAATCATTTATTCCTACATTGTTAGATAAAATCAACCTTCCTAAATAATTCAAAAATCATAATTCAGTTTTACACACAACAAATGTAAACAGAACTAGCATGTTCCAAGCCAGGTCAGCAAGCCAGGACAGTTTAGTAGAAAACTAGCTTGCTATCCTAGCTTGAAAAACAAGCCTCGTGCATAAATGGATGAACAAATTTCTTAACCAAACTTCAGATAGACTCACCGACCTAAATCCCCACATTACATGGCTACCTGCATTATCCGCTTCTGCCTTTTCGTACCCAAAACATACTTCCTTCGATATTATTTTCTTTGGGAATAATGTTCTCCTGAACATTTTAGACGATCTAACCAAAAACACGTCAGCCAAAAGCTGGACCCTAGCCGCCCTTCCCATCAGAGTTCATCAGACCCGTTGGTCTGGGGATCCGCAAAATCTCAGATGTGACGCGTGACCTCTATGGTAAAATCTTAAACCCATCAAACCTTTCTGGGATACCTAAAGTTAAAATTCCCTAAAAAGTCCATCGATCGAGAATTTAATTACAAACAACAAATATTCTAGTCGTAAATAGGTACCTAATGTCGTAATAGGTTTCTGAGATTTAAGTTTGAATATGTAAATGATGGATGACTGAATTACATATTCAAGTACCTACCCCAGTATCCCAGGAACCATACAAAAATGTTCGAACCCATTGGACAGTGCGTACCAAGACGGTAATTAATTTATATTGCAAGGGGATGAAAACTTAATTTTCCCTAATTTTAATGTAAAATATTTTTCCTCAACATCAACATCATGATTTTCTTCAGTTATAGATGGTTCGTTCAACCTTCATAAGACTCTTTCCTTGGTCTTCGAACATCCTTCTAGGCTTTATTTGCCAGAAACATGTTTGGGTCGAATATGAATTGTTGTGTTCCAAGAAGCAGAAAAAGATGTGTGACGTGTTTTATTTTGACTTGTGAGCTTATACAGGGCTATTTTTCGACCCCTAGCCAAAAGTTACTATTATTTTAGGGATATCATTCTGAGTAACTTTCACTAAGAAACTGATTTGATCAGAGCATCTTTATTTTTCACTTCCCAGTTCATTTTGGCCTGAGTGGGTCAGCTGATTTGTATGGAGAAGTGAAAAATAAAGTGGCTCTGATCAAATCGGTTTCTTAGTGAAAGTTGCTCAGAATGATCCCCCTAAAATAATAGTAACTTTTGGCTAAGGGTCTCCAAAAGCAACCCTGTATACATATTAGCTAGGCACGGTAGGCACAGGTGGGGGCGTAACAGGGGGGGGGGGGGGTTGGGGTTGCCAGGCACCAAGGGGTGACACGGAATGCCAACTCAGTCGGACAGATTAGTATTAGTGGCAACTGGCGCCAGTTGTTTCGGCCCCTCGGCGGATAGCTAGAAAGACAACTTACTGAAAATATCCTTACGCAGTCAGAGAGTGATAACTTGGACATCCATCTAGGTATGTCGGGCACAAGGATATGATAACGCTGCAACCATGGCAGGAGTTCATGTGGTGTACAAGCAATAATTAAAGAACACAATCCTAAAGCATTGTTTTGTTTATGCCCTATGCTAATCATTCGCTAAATCTATGTGGGGTGCACTCTTTCGGGAGTTCGGGAGTGATAAAATGTTACATTTTTCGGAACAGTAGAAAGAGTTTACACGTTCTTTTCGTCATCCACACATCGGAAATTCTAATGAAAAGTGTAGGCTTATCGGTCGAGACTAGTAGAGACAAGATGCAGTGCTCATCTCATCACGATGCTGTTAAATCACTGAATTTTGAGAAACTTGTATCAACACTCGAATACATGTGTGATCCCAGCAGTAGGAGAGAAAACGTCGATACAAGAGAAGTAGCATTCACACTCTTACCAGCTTTGTGTGACTTCAGTTTTTTTATGCTTTTTGGTATGAAGTCCTGAGAAGTTAATCAGACACAAAAGTATATGCAAATATCTGGGCTGTCGCCGGAAAAGTGTCATAAAAATCAAAGCACTAAAAAAATTTCTTCAAACTCAACGTAACGTATCCAAATAGTGGAAAGAGCTATTTCCTACGCAATTTAAAAATGTGAGGACTTGAATATAGAGTTGCAGAGAGCTATGTTAGAATATCTTGATAGATTTTACGAAGAAATAGAGCATCGTCGTTATAATTATACAGAGCAATGGATCACATTCTCATAGCATTTGGTGTTGTTCAGCCTAAAACTCTGCTTACGTCAACAAAAGAAGAAGTGGTTTGTGGGAACCAGAGTGTCATTTGTTTGGCCTATCGGTCCGGTTGCATCCATTAAACACCTTTTTATAATCAAACTAAGGATGAACGATTCTAAAACCAACCCTTAATCTGTGTTTCATTAACCCCTTAATTTAGAAACTATATCCCTCGCTTCATCGCCCTGCATCCCTTCCCCTACTCCAGAAATTCACCAGTGAGTTTTAACCGCTTCCGCAAGGTGGCACCTTGTTCATTTTATAATTTTATGTGGCAAATAAATACTTCTTCCTTCTTTTCTTTTCCTCGAAATTAAAGCTGCCAGCAATCAAATTAAGCAGCTTTGTAGTGAAAAACTATTGTTTTTTTAGGTACACTGACAGCGCATGAAAATAGAGTGACGTCGATTTCTGTGGCACCCAACGGTATTTCGATGACCAGCTGTTCCTGGGACCAGAGTGTGCGAGTTTGGGGCTGAATTTACGAATATTTTTAACGTGTCAATAGTTTTATCGTAATTTTATACGTTCCTTTTCCTTCCCAACCACCAAGTGCAAATGGGGCACTTTCTAATAGATACTTGATTCCTGCGTTAGATCGATGGTTGAATGTGTAATCGAAATAGTGTCAATTGTTTTTTTTTTTCTAATTTAATAAAAGTAAAACGAAATTAATTGTGTCTGTTTTACTCTCGCTAAGAACTCTTCAAGTTCTGCAACGCAAGCATTTATTTGCCACTTTTTGTTTTATTTTCTCAAAAAATTTAAACTTTAAATCTTTATTCCACTCAAAATCTCCAAAGCTCTTTTCACCCCAATAGGAGAAAAAAAGTGTTCCGCATACATTTTACAGACTTCCAACTTTGTTGCACCATAAAAAATGATATGGAAAATGGTAACAAAATCGGAAAAAAATGGGACATTTGTTTCTCCTATTAGGGTGAAATGAGCTCGTGATTTTGAGTAGAAATGATTGTTGTTTAACCGACTTCACAAAAGAAGGGAGTTTACAATTCGTCGGGATATTTTTTTATGTATGTACACCGATTACACCTAGACGGATGGACCGATTTGGATTTTTTTTTTTTTTTTGAAATTGTTTACCTTCCCATTGGTCCCGTTGACACCAGGTCAGGATCTGATGATGGGATCCTGGAGAAATCGAGGGAACTCTTCAAATATTATAGGTAGAATTTTTGTGTTTTTCATAATAACTCGTGCAAATGCACATGGTAAGTATAATATTGTAATGCGGAACAGATGATGAAGACCACACATGGCTACCAGAACTGCTCAATACTAGGTACAAATACAATCTACTATGCGTGGCTGAGGGGCAACGCATAGCCTAAACCGGTGGACCTAGAGCCATGAAACTTTGTACAGGGGTTCCATATGTAGCGTAGGGTAGCACTGAGATGGGATTTTTCAAAATTAATTCCCCAGGAGGAGGGGAATTGGGGGTTACAGTTTGTATTAAACTCAAAAAGCACTTGACATTGGTTTTTAATCAAATAGGGTTTGTGGAAGTCGGCTTTTTTAAGTTTTACTTTTTGTTTCAATTATTTTAGATAATAAGACAAATAACCGGCCAAGTGCGAGCCGGACTCGCGCACGAAGGGTTCCGTACCTTTATCTATAAAAATCGCAAAAAAAAAATGTATGGGAGCCCCCCTAATTTTTTTTTATTTTTTTTAAGTAAATAATATACTCAATATATTGTGAATATTTTAAGCGTCTACCTGCTACCATTATCAATATCGAGCAAAAATGAGCAAAAAATCACGTTTATTGTATGGGAGCCCCCCTAATATTAAATTTCTTTTGATTTTTAGTATTTGTTGTTATAGCGGCAATAGAAATACATCATCTGTGAAAATTTCAACTGTCTAGCTACCACGGTTCATGAGATACAGCCTGGTGACAGACAGACGGACGGACGGACGGACGGACGGACGGACAGACAGCGAAGTCTCAGTCAGTAATAGGGTCCCGTTTGGCACCCTTCGGGTACTGAACCCTAAAAAAGAATAATCCCTAAATCTGTCAACGATAAGAGCCTCAAATGCACGAAGTCGCATTTAGTATCTACCTATGCTGAATAGTTAACACAAGATTACCTCCTACCTATTTACACGAGCCGTGTAGCAAACTGAGTATATTGAAAGGTTGCACAAAGCTTGTGTTATGATTGCACAATGTTTGTGTTATTTTATCAATAACGTAGCATATTTGGTAAACAACGCCCACAGCGCAATCAAACATTGAAATCAGGGAAGCTTACCTAGCTCAGTTTCTGCAATACGACCAAACCAGACCTACCTGAAACGATGGCGGCGATATTGAAGACTCTTCTCATTGCTGCCCTAATAATAAATGGAGCTGTGCATGTTGTAAGTAGATTTTTATCGCTTTTCTTCAACAATGCTAACATATATGTTTATGAGTAGAATAGAGATTTGATTTGATATTGGCCCTTTCCACCACTAACAAGACTTATGTCATCGAATAGGCCGCTATCCTCTACTACGGAGTACTATTATCTCTTCTGTGCCTCTACTGTAAATAATGCCAGCCACACGGGAACGCCTCTCGTTGTGCGGTTAGTGTTCTTTTTACGATTCGTACTTATTTATTATTATAAGTTTTCCTGTGAGCGTATATATTTTTTGACTCCATTGTTTTGTTTCTATTAATTTATTTAGCTATTTGATGACATAGTTATTGTTAGTGGTGCATTCTTATTCAAATCGGCTATGGTTTTTTTTTAATAAGTAATAATTAATGTCAAAACAATTATGCCTAATATAATTAATTACTTACCCATGCAGATGTGCAAGATAATTCTGCCACACAAGCTGAGATATCTCGAGAACATGCTTAACGCCGAAGTTTTGGCTAAAGCGGCCAAGATGCGCCGGCGCTTGGAAGCGAACCCCAACCTCCAGGATAACGAGGCCGCAGACTGGCCAAGCCTGCTCGCTAAATACCAAGAAGATAACACAAAGATTAGCATACCCGCACAGAATAGTTATGGCTATCAAAGACGTATACCCAATCTTTAGCTACGTTCACCATAATGTTCCTTGTAATCCATAAGCCTATTTCACTTATACCTATCCAGTACATTAGACTAATTGAGCATTTATCCATTAACCTGTAAATAATATTTAATTAAAAATTTAAACAATGACGACACATATAAACCCTATTATCCGTAGTTTGCAATATCTTAAGTATATAGTAAATGTATCTACTATTTACTACATAATTATTTTACATAAAATGGCATCCAAATCCGTCCACCCGCTCGACTGCTATTCCGCTTTTGCAGGTAACTTTCAAACGGTTAAACCGATTTTGGCATAACATATCTAAGAACAATACAGGAAAGGTTTGTACCATTGACAGAAAACCACATCAAACAAAACAGTCAACCCATTTGACTGCTCTATTAATGTGTTTCCCACTGCTGGGCAAAGGCCTCCCCATGTTGGAACCACAATTCCCTATCCTGGGCGACGACGGCCGTCGACCCTAGCAGAAACTTATCGAGATCGTCCCGCCATCTCCGCCGTTGCTGTGCCCTAGCAGGGCGCCACAATGTACTAACCTTTGTTCTACCACCTTGTGAAATTTTGTGACTTTACAATAAACTATTACTATTACTCGGCCTGCCCCAACGCCGCCCCGGTGTACGTCTTGTGGCACCCAGTCGGTGACGATGTTCGCCCATCTGTCTGGGTGCATGAGACGGACATGTCCGTCCGGCCCAGTTTCACTGCAGCTTGGCGGTCTGTACTCCTATAATCTGCAATGCCAGTCATGGAGCGCAGCGTCGTGTTCCTGACGTGATCCGTCCTACGGACATTTAAAATGCTGCATGCTGCGTGCCATGGAGGGCTCGCTGGCAAACCTCGAGTTTGGACTTCTGCTGTTCGGTCAGTGACCAAGTCTGGGCACTGTAGGTTAGGATAGGCAGGTTACACATATCGACGAGTTTACGTTTTAAGGAAGGGACCCTTCATTAGTTCCTTCATGGACCAGAAGCGCTTCTAGACATTTGAGACTCTTTTGTCAATTTCCATATCTTGCCTGTTTTCGAAGGTCACTGGCCCAAGCAGGTATACTCGTCGACATAATGTATCTCGTGGCCATCTACCTCGCCCGACGTTTGTTGCTATTTGCTATGGTCATGACTTGGGTTTTGGACGTAAAAATATAACATTAACTATTTTATTCTTGACTTTAATTTTTTGAAAATATTGCTATGAAATATTTTCATAAAAACAAATTCAGGAAAAAATAAAAAATAAGTAGATATGATATAATATTTTTAAAATCGCCTTTTTGAGTTGCTGAAAGGCAACGGTGTAGTATATTTTTAGAACCGGCTAGAAGCCCTTTCATTTGATACCACCCACGATAGGTTTCTGCAAAAATAAAATTCAAATCCCATACAAAAAATTGATGACGTCATTACTGCCCCCCCTCCCATGGGATTATTTTTGAGAACTACCGCTCAAAATGATTGTTTTAACCTACAGTGCCCATCCATGTGCCAAATGGCTATCCTGTACATCGATTTGCGGCATCGATAGCTCGTCCACTACTACAACCATGCCTAAATTCGCTTACAAACGAATCAGTTCCGGTCGATTTATACATACTTACAAACAATAGGGACCAGGGAACCTGGAGCAATTAGTACTGAAACCGTAGAAGTCTATATTGAATAATTAGGTACAGTACGGGGCCTATGTTTTGGCACATCGGGACGGGACCCGAGGTGCCGAGTATGATACTCGGCGTTTGACTTAGCGCGCGCGAGAGAGAGAGAGAGAGAGAGAGAAAGAGAGAGAGAGAAAAAGAGAGAGAGAGAGAGAGAGAGCAAGACGCGACCCGACGACGTACCAAAACAAAAGGCCCCGTACTTGTAGTGTTTTTTCGTCTGGTAAGTCCTTGAATAAAACTCTTTTTTCTTTCTGAATGGAGTATACGTTTTTATTTGAGCGCGAAGCAATACATAATCTATTATATAAATAAATGTAAATATACAGGATGTAACAGATTTTGTGGTGCTTTAAATGCACATTTTTCATGCATGGGACTGGGACACATTTGATCAATTTTCATTTTTACTACAATGAGTCACTCCATCTGGCAGGCATGGTAATGGGGTAAAGTATTGAGTAGAACCATTCATAATGAAAATTGGTCAGTATGGAGTTCCTTGAAACCTTAAAAATACTATAATATATCCTAAAACATTCATCATTTCTGTTAGACCCTTCATATTATGCATAAATAGCACCCTTTGGTAGGTATAAACAATATGATTATACTTCATTAAAATGTTAATGACCTTAAAAAGTTCACCCGCTGGTGGTACAGCAACCACTACCAGGTGAACTTTATATGCTTCCATAGCTGAGGGGGTTGCTGCCGATTACCTCCAAGAAATTTTCCCGACTTCCTTCACACTAAAAATAAATAAATAAAGGATATTGGGAACATTCCTATGGAAAAATTACCCATGGGGGAAATAATGAAGTATAAGTAGCTATTTCACCCTCGAACTATATCCTCTAAATATCTCGGGTAGATTCGGTCCTTGGCACCCTTTGCGCGCACGGGCTCCAAACTGGACCATCGTCCGTAATAGCTCTCTTTCACCCCTTGTGTAACAAACTACTATTATTTTTTACTCCTAATTTTTACGGGACATGTTGAACCCAACGAATTGTTCTGGTGAGAGAAGCTTTTCTTGTCTAAAAAGGGTAAAAAATTATCGACCTTGAGCCAAGAAAAATTAAACGCTAGCTCTTTTGTGCATAGAGTCGGAATTAATGAACAAGATTACTTACGACGACATCATAGATGATTTTGCTCACAAAAAAATCGCGCAAAAAGGCATTGTAACGAACTTGTATAACTTGACTGAGGCGATTATTTTTAACTGTTTGTAAGCGCAATAAAGATTATTTATTCACGTTTACCAAATGTTCATTATTGTGTAAATAGCATACATTACCCCGCCCGCCCATACATGATTGTAATGCTCATATATTAATGAACTCGACTGTACGTGTGGTTGTCTTTTAAACAATAAAATAGGAATCCGAAAATCGAACGGTCCTTTCTTATGAGAGGCAGTTTAACAGGTACCCCGAGCGGTACGGGATATATAAGTTAGTATGGAAAGGTAACAGAGTTCTTTGCCCCTCCCCCTCTTTTCCCTGCATCGCAAATCCAGCTGGCTCCACTTCTTAAATCCATCCTTGGACCTACAGACTACAGATCAATCCTGCCAAAGGAAATATTTTATTCACGTAACGCCGTATAATGCGGCTTGTAGGTTTGTAGCGCGGCAGCTAACTGTAGCAGGAGCAGAATACGTCTTGTACGGTAGAATGAGACTGATTTCTCTGTAATGTGAGTGAAGAATGTACCGGAAATTTACAAGACACGACAGCGTAACCTTGGGGCATCGTGACGTGCATTTTTATGATACGGCAAAGTAAATAACACGTCACGTCAACGCCCCGTGAGGCGGCACTGGACCGTTCAGCTATGAGAGGATCAATAGTTCGAAACGGTTTCTTTCTGTAAAATATAACACACTGCCTATGTCTAAAGGTTCGTTCGATACTGTTCCGATGCGCCACAAACACAACACTTCAGACAAATGTAAATCCGGCTTTAATAAGCTTGCCCGTAATGATCGGCACCGATAAATCTGCCTCTTTAAGAGAGCACCCGAAGTCTTAATCATTGTTTAGTAGGCAACGAAGTATCTAAGTACCAATGTTAAATTAAAATGTGTGTCATTCATTGAAATACGAACCTACTTTTAATTGTACTTGCGATATCATTGGTTATGTGGAAGCAAACATTTACAACTGAAATGAGTACAATATTTGTATAGGGACTCAATAAACAATAATATAATAAAATTCGAATAACAAACAACAATAATAACAACAAATCAAGTACAAAAAAAAAAACAGAAATAATTTGTTGAGCCAAATTCGGAATTTTCCACTGTGATATGAGCAATATATAATTTTCTAGGAATTATAATTTATTTACAATCTTACTTGGAGCACAAATTAATCACATGACGAATACTTTTACATGATATGTAACATTATACTGTACAAGTTATTAGTTATTACTTTCTCAATTACTGTACAATTAATAGACCTACTAAACTATAAAAATAAACGTCGTGCGTTAGTCTTTCATAGTCGACAATGGCCCGGCCGTTTAATACCTATTTGGGTTTATTCTCCGCAGTTCGGAGCTGGATTAGTAAAAAATATTGCATGGGATGAACGCTGATGTTTTTTTTACTATCGATCGGTAGATGGCGTAGGTAGCTATACTATCTGTCAAGACGGGTCGGCAGACTAAAGTACATAAAGTCAAAAAAGTGAACTTTACAGGAGAAGAAAAAAACTGAATAAAAATTTTTTTTGGGTGTTGTTTGTATATATTATGCATGTAATGTTTGTATAGTTTAGGCAAAATAATACTGTAAATACACATGCATAAAATATACAAACAACACACATTTATATTTTTTAATTTTTTATTTAGCACATAGCCTACCCGTTTTGAGTTTTAAAATGTATCCTGTCCATCCTGGGTTTGCTGGAAGAAATCTCTTTTTAGAGATAAGCTTGCCTTTGTTCATGCCTTTTCTGTATTGTTTGTGTTTTTTTCTGATATGTGCAATAAATATATACGAAATATATACGAAATACATAGTTTTTTATTCAGTTTTTTCCTTCTCCTGTAAAGTTCACTTTTTGCCTTATGTACTTTAGTCTGCCGACCCTTTTATTAACGTGACAATAGATGTCATTAAACCGCTAAGAAAATTAATGCGATGACGTTTACCGCAGTGGCGGCAAACGTCAAATCGCATACATTTCCATTTGCAATAATCTATATCCATGGTTTTCACATTACCTACTAGAGTTAGATTTGACAGTTGCGCTATGGAACTTATGTCAAATTTGACCCTATCTATCTGCAGATTGAGGATAGATAGGTTATTGCAAACGGCCGTTAGGGGTTCGATGACCTCTATTGCCACTTCATTTGCCAGATAGTGTAGTATCACTCGAGAAACTCCTGCGTCGTTTATTAAAATTTAACCTCTTTATTGGTAGACGACCTGTTGTTTGATAGCTGTGCGATTTAAAGACTCATTTAACGTTCATTCACACGATGCCATTTTCTTGTACATACATGTGCAACAAATTAGCGCAATAATTGACCGTCAAGAATTGTGTAAAACTGTTCAAGGACCTTCCAGATTAGAGATGTCCCGCTGCCGGCAATATTGCCATAAAATGTATGGGGGCAATATTGCCCACAAATTGGGATATTTCCGGCAATGGCACATCAGTATTCCAGACAGTAGAGCTTAGGCTTACAACCGGGTCACCTTGGGGGAAGGATAAACCTAGCCTCCCCTGTCCTTAAACAGTGGCATACAATGCTTGATGGTCAATTATGATGCGCTTAATTTCTTGCTTTTAATACGCTATTTCGCTGCTAGTCAAAATAGATCCCAACAAAACATGCATATGCATATACAAAAACGCCAGTCTCGCAGCCTGCGCAGTTTATTCTACCGTAAAAAGTTGTGAGATCTAATTTTAAACCAAGTCGGTTAATTTAACCAGTATCTGTGTATGGTAGAATCTTTCCAACAACTTTATTATCGTATACTGTTAAGTACCTACCTAATTAGTTAACTAATAACATTTATAGTGATCGGATCAATATAAGACATCTTTATTTCTTCAATAATAATTAGAATGACTTGGCAATCGCACGTAGAAAAGTTGTCGACTATAGGACCGTGTGTGCAACGTAATGTACCTATTGCTCTCGCTCCGAAATAATTCGTTGTTTTCTTATTAGTTAAGTTTATCTTTATTTAGAGATATGTTGTGTTGAGTAATAATATTCATTTGTGCTCTGGGTGCTATAGAGTGGTCAGTTGAGCGCGATTGCCAAGTTATTCTAATTATTATTGAAGAAATAAAGATGTCTTATATTGATCCGATCACTATAAATGTTATTAGTTAACTAATTAGGTAGGTACTTAACAGTATACGATAATAAAGTTGTTGGAAAGATTCTACCATACACAGATACTGGTTAAATTAACCGACTTGGTTTAAAATTAGATCTCACAACTTTTTACGGTAGAATAAACTGCGCAGGCTGCGAGACTGGCGTTTTTGTATATGCATATGCATGTTTTGTTGGGATCTCATTTCTTTTTGTAAGTAACTTTCCTTTTTTTCTTTTCGGGTACTATTTCTTGTGCGTTAGCTACCGACTTTCTCAAAGCCCACTCCCTATCTCTATGGGCTCTTCTCTGTGGCTTTGATGTTACGATTTGTGACAAGTCTGGGCGGTGAATTATATAAATATAAATCATACCTCAAACCAAACCATACCGCATTACCATACCATTCAGGAAATGCACACCTAGCGACATCTAATGGGGAATAGCGATATTAGACAATATTGTAACCGCTTTATTAGGGTTCCGTACCCGAAGGGTGCCAAACGGGACCCTATTACTGAGACTTCGCTGTCCGTCTGTCCGTCCGTCCGTCCGTCTGTCACCAGGCTGTATCTCATGAACCGTGGTAGCTAGACAGTTGAAATTTTCACAGATGATGTATTTCTGTTGCCGCTATAACAACAAATACTAAAAATCAAAAGAAATTTAATATTAAGGGGGGCTCCCATACAACAAACGTGATTTTTTTGCTCATTTTTGCTCGATATTGATAATGGTAGCAGGTAGACGCTTAAAGTGTTCACAATATATTGAGTATATTGTTTATTTAAAAAATAAATAATTAAATTAAAATTAAATTAATATTTAGGGGGGCTCCCATACATTTTTTTTGCGGTTTTTTATAGATAATGGCACGGAACCCTTCGTGCGCGAGTCCGACTCGCACTTGGCCGGTTATTTAAATCATAGCTGGAACCAAACCATACCGCGATTCAAGATACACATAGCGACTAGCGACATCTAATGGGGAATAGCGATGAATCGAAGTAGTCGTGTACTGAGCTTATTGATAATTAATATATTATGAAATTGGGGCTAAAATTGCGCAATGTTTGAGTTTTCCTTGGCTTTGCAGGCTAAATTCTAACCATGCTCAAAATTTTAAGCTTGTGGGTTTGCTAGAAGTAACCTTTAGAGTTTTCATGATCGTGAATCAGTGAGTCAGTGAGTGTCAAAATTGAGGAACTTTGAATTGCTGTACCTTCAACTCTACTGGTTCAAATTTATTGAAATTTTGAGAATATGTCTTATGACATGGTGCCTTTTAGTCGCCGGGAATTCAGGTTTCTATCTTTATCCACAACGGAGCAACAGGTAGGTCAAATATGCTCTGAATGGCTTCCTGTAAAGGATGTTACTGCTGCGCCCGTATGTTTTGCTTTTTGCTCGACTTGGCTTGGGGGCGCTACCGCGCCCCCAGATACTTTTTAGTACCTAACTGTCAAAACGAAAATTGTGTTCCATATTCCTATGAACTACTCGCCAAATGGCGTCATCATTTAAACACCGTCTTTTACACAAAATTGGCTTTATAAAATACAATTCTGACATTGTCAAGCCATTTTGTAAATAATTCTTCAACTTCAAACATGTTTCTAGATTTATGCCTACGGTATTTTACTTGGTAGGCAGCCTACCAAGTAATATACCCTATTATTGCTCTATCTATGGCATCGTGTAATTGACCCTCTAACGCCAGAATGGGTTATGGATTACTTAGTGTACAATTTTGTATACATATGTACATTCAAATGCCAATGAGTAGGTAGTCTTGCATGGAGAAAATGGTCTCTTTTTTCGCGCGGCCATTAACTGAACCATGTTTTTCTAGTGCAGAATAGTGTAACGAATAAAACTTAGTACGACATTGTACTCAGTCCGGACTGAGCTAAAGGACCTCAAAGTTTGTAGCATTTATTAGGTTTTTCAGATGTATTGATATTTATGGGCAAGTTAAGTGAGCAAACGTAAATAATCATAAAGTAGTCATGGCGCAGCTTGGCTCGGTGATCCGGATCAATCGTTGAGGTTAAGCAACACCAAGTGTGGTCGATTTTTGGATGGGTAAAGTAAAACGACTATTAGACGTATTAGATACAAATGGCTGTTTCTGTACTTCGGAGCGCACAGCAGGGACCGACGACTTAACATGATCTCCGAAGCACAGAAGCGTCGTTTTACTTGACCTATCCAAAAATCGACCACACTTAGAGATGGGCGGTCTGGGTAAAAAGCATTTGGTATTTTACTGAGTTTTTAGCAAAATTGAGTATTTACTGAGTTTTTATCATTTACACTGAGTATTTATCCGAAATCGAGGCATTTTATTTTTTACTTTATGAAGTCTTGTTTTTATACAAGATCGTGGATTACTTGATAATTATGAAGTAAAGGGTGTTATGGGAGCGATTTAACACGCTTTTATTAGCTTCACTTGTATGTCTGTATGTTTGTATGTTTGCATGTTTGTATGTAACGGAATCTTCGAACGCTCTTTTGATCCACTTCCCGTGATCCGATTGAGCTGAAATTTTGCTTACGTATGTAAGTTATATGACAATGCAATATTTTTTGACTGATAGCTGATCTGACGATGGAGACGGAAGGAGGCCAAGGGATTTCAGTTGCCAAAAGACGCAACCCTATCATGTGTGGGCTCATTTGATTCGTCTTGACGAGTACTTTGATCCCGCATGGGGTCCAGGGTCTGATGTTGGAACCCGAAGATGGAGCCGGAAGTTAGCCAAGGGAACTATGTTACTAAACGATGCAACCCTATCGAGTTTGGGCTCATATGATTCGTTTTGACGAGTACTTTGGTCCCGAATGAACTCCAGGGTCTGATGATGGAGCCGGAAGGTGGCCAAGGGAACTCAGTTAACAAACGACCCAACCCTATCGCGTTAAGGCTCATTTGATTCGTCTTGACGAGTACTTTGGTTCCGAATGAGATCCAGGGTCCGATGATGGAGCCGGAAGGAGGCCAAGGGAACTCCATTACTAAAAGACGCAACCCTATCATGTGTGGGCTCATTTGATTCGTCTTAACAAGTACTTTGGTCCCGAATGAGATCCTAGGTCTGATGATGGAGCTGGAAGGTGGCCAAGGGAACTCTCTCTCTATATCTCTCTCTATCTCTCTCTCTATCTCTATCTCTCTTTTACTTTTTCTCTCTTAGTCTATCTCTATCTCTTAGTCTATCTCTATCTCTATCGCTATCTCCATCTCTATCGCTATCTCCATCTATATCGCTATCTCCATCTATATCTATATCTAAATCTATGTCTATGTCTATGTCTATGTCTATGTCTATGTCTGTCTATATCTATATCTATATCTATATCTCTATCTCTATCTCTATCTCTCTATCTCTATATCTATCTCTATCTCTCTCTCTATCCTTCTCTCGCTCTTTCTCTCTCTCTATCTCTATCTCTATCTCTCTCTTTCTCTTTTTATCTTTTTATCTCTTTCTTTATCTCTCTCTCTATCTCTCTCTATCTCTCTCTCTCTCTATCTCTCTCTATATATCTCTCTATCTCTCTTTTTTCTTTTCTCTCTTTCTCTTTTTCTCTCTTTCTCTCTTTCTCTCTTTCTCACTCTCTCTATCTCTCTCTGTCTCTCTCTCTATCTTTATCTCTATATATCTCTCTCTATCTCTATATCTATCTCTATCGCTATCTCTATCTCTCTCTCTCTCTCCCCCTCCCTCCCTCTCACTCTCCCCCTCCCTCCCTCCCTCCCTCCCTCCCTCCCTCCCTCACTCCCTCACTCCCTAGATATAGATGGAGATAGCGATATAGATGGAGATAGCGATATAGATGGAGATAGCGATAGAGACGGAGATAGCGATAGAGATAGAGATAGACTAAGAGATAGAGATAGAGATAGACTAAGAGAGAAAAAGTAAAAGAGAGATAGAGATAGAGATAGAGAGAGAGATAGAGAGAGAGTTCCCTTGGCCACCTTCCAGCTCCATCATCAGATCTAGGATCTCATTCGGGACCAAAGTACTTGTTAAGACGAATCAAATGAGCCCACACATGATAGGGTTGCGTCTTTTAGTAATGGAGTTCCCTTGGCCTCCTTCCGGCTCCATCATCGGACCCTGGATCTCATTCGGAACCAAAGTACTCGTCAAGACGGATCAAATGAGCCTTAACTCGATAGGGTTGGGTCGTTTGTTAACTGAGTTCCCTTGGCCACCTTCCGGCTCCATCATCAGACCCTGGAGTTCATTCGGGACCAAAGTACTCGTCAAAACGAGTCATATGAGCCCAAACTCGATAGGGTTGCATCGTTTAGTAACATAGTTCCCTTGGCTAACTTCCGGCTCCATCTTCGGGTTCCAACATCAGACCCTGGACCCCATGCGGGATCAAAGTACTCGTCAAGACGAATCAAATGAGCCCACACATGATAGGGTTGCGTCTTTTGGCAACTGAAATCCCTTGGCCTCCTTCCGTCTCCATCGTCAGATCAGCTATCAGTCAAAAAATATTGCATTGTCATATAACTTACATACGTAAGCAAAATTTCAGCTCAATCGGATCACGGGAAGTGGATCAAAAGAGCGTTCGAAGATTCCGTTACATACAAACATGCAAACATACAAACATACAGACATACAAGTGAAGCTAATAAAAGCGTGTTAAATCGCTCCCATAACACCCTTTACTTCATAATTATCAAGTAATCCACGATCTTGTATAAAACAAGACTTCATAAAGTAAAAAATAAAATGCCTCGATTTCGGATAAATACTCAGTATAAACGGCATTTTACGGCTTTTTATCCAAGCTTGGATAAATACTGAGTCTTTTGCCCATCTCTAACCACACTTGGTGTTGCTTAACCTCAACGATCGATCCGGATCACCGAGCGAGCCAAGCTGAGCCATGATTACGCTATGAGTATAATTACATTTGCACACTTAACTTGCCCTTAGGATACCAATACATCTCAAAAACCTAATACAAGTTACACACTTTGAGCTCGTCTAGCTCAGGCCCTGGAGTCGCGTACGGAATTGCGTGCCAGTGGTTAATAGCGAGGGCGCAAAAAAACTTGTTTTGACTTGTCAACGGTGCCGAGCCATTACCCGTACGCGAGACGCCACTCCGGACTGATTATACAGGTATGTATCTCATACCAATTTTCATTCGTTGCACTTCTGCACTAGAAAAACATGGTTTGGTTGACGGTGGCGCGAAAAAAAAGGCACCACTATTACTCATTGTCCTTTGGAATTGGATTAATTGTTCAGTAACTGAATCTGAATACGGCGGTTAGTAGGTATCTAAAGAGATACATCCCGATTTACATTTCACCAAGTACATTAGCGAGTGAGCTTGCCACCTAAAAATTGCTGAACATCTCCCTGGGGCGCCACTAAATTTTATTGTTGAATAAGATAGAAATCTAAAAACGAATTATGATTTACTGATTGATAAAATTGAGAATTTTGGCTAATTATTGAGAAAAATGCGAAAACGCTAAGTGTGCGTTGGTGGCACAGGTTAACACTTTTTATTGACCAGTGCGCCACTCAACGTGCCGGGCGCGTTCAGTGTTGCATGATATTATGCAAGACGCACTGCCGTGACTATAGATGTGCCGAGCCGGCAACATTGCGGCAATATTGCCCGACACAAAAAATGGCAATATTGCCGTAAAAATGGCAATAATGGACTCGACGACTTCTGCCATACGAATAAATAAATAGTGGTTTTGATACCTTCCAAATACCTGCCTGCGATTTGGGAGGCGACACGAACTATACTTTATTATTATCATTATTATTAGCCTATATCATCCCACTCCTGGGCAAAGGCCTCTCTTCCCCGATTCCACTCGACCTCGCTTTGCGTTTTGTGGGACCCAGAGTGTCATTTGTTTGGCCCATCGGTCCGGTTGCATACGAGCAACGTGGCCGGCCCAGTCCCACTTCAATTTCAATAAACGAACTATACGAGTATACTAAGCAAACTAATTAAAATGGTGAGTTTAAAAATGGAATCTGTGGCCACCGATCAAGAGCTGTCGGATTTGAGGTTGTCAGTTTAGTGCCTTTAGTATAGTGGTTTTGACACCTGCAAAATTGCCATTAATGTCGATCCTATTTTTGGACATTAAATATTTAAGTGCGAATTAGCCCCCCCCTCTAGCGTGTCACGCCCCGCCAACTTAACTGGCTGGAATTTAGGTAGACACACGATTGGACTTTCTACTTATTAGACGTGTTGACGCTACTTAACTACTTATGTATTTTTACTAAACTCGCTAATGAACTTATCGAAATGTAAATCAGGCTTACGATATTATTGAAAAATTGGCTTCGGCTTCTGAAATTGATTGGGTTAAGTCAACTTTTTACTTCAGTCGATTGCGCAGAAAACCAAATAATTTGAACTGAATTCATCCTTGATAAGGTAAAATATTCTGTTACACTTGTAAAGTTAGGCAATAGGAGGAACTGAAGTAGCGTCAAGCGAAGGTACTGAAACAAATGGATGTTAAACTCTTTTAAATCTATCTCCGCTTGACATTGATTGTTTGTCGAGGCCAGTTTAAATAAATTAGGCTTAACATTAACTACCTACTTACTACATAATATTGAGTTTTTTCAAAGCGAACTATACAGATATTACCTAGAACTAAATAGTTGAGTGTTTTGCTGGTCAGTTGAATGTGGTCCAACCTTTGGGCACATTTGAGGTTGAGGTCTCTCCACTGTAGTCCAGTAAACCGAATTGACTGAAGTCGAGTCCGTATTCATGTAAAAGCGCGCTGTCAGTGGAACTCTTGATCTCTTGTACTTTGTCCGATTTGTCCATTCGTTTCAACGGATCAAAATCTTCCAGCTCAGGCGAATCATCAAGCTTTATAAGGTCTGTATCAGAGCCGAATGTCTGAAAGGAAAAATGCGTAACTTTTATTTCTAGTACTTATAAAAGTGGGTTCGGTAATTTAACAACCAAAACAAATCATCACGTTTGATATTTCATAGAAACGTTTTGCGGTCATTTGTAGGTTAGCGTCTATTCTACGTCTAATTATGCGGCTTTTCGTGAACAAAAGATTTCCTTAGGCAGGATTGATCTGTAGGTCCAGAGGATGGATTTAAGAAGTGGAGCCATCTGGAATTCTGATGCAGGGGAAAGAGGGAGGGGCAAAGTTTGTATGGACAAAAAAAACTTAAAACTTATTAAGTTGTAATTTGGCATGGCAGGTAGTTTGAAAATCCAGGACGTAAGTTCAGTATATTATTTAAGTTCTGCCTATGCCAAAAAAAAGAGCCAAAGTTTGTATGAAATAAAAAAAAAACTTTACTTAAGAAGCTGTAATTTGGCAGGTAGGTTACTTTAAAGATCTAGGACGTAAGTTCAGTATTTTTTTTCGAAATCCTGCCCCCCAAAAAAACAATAATTTAGGAATTAATTTTTTTACAATAATTATAGGTTTTCTGTATGAAAGTATCCCGTAATAACCTTAAAAATAGAATCTCCATATTTATTTTATACGAAAATGATACCAAACACGCTGTATAAACTTTAGACCCCCTTTTTCCCCTTGGGGGGGCAAATCTTTTATTTTTGCCCATACAAATTTCTCTTGCCCCTGCAACAAATCCATCCTTTATACCTACAGATCAATCCTGCCAAAGGATATCTTCTGTTCACGAAAATTATAATACGACAGTGACCATACATACCCCAAGTTCTTTTGACACCCTTTTATTAGGTCGTGTTTTAACTAAATAATATTAAAGAATCCAGACTGAGACCGTAAGGTCAAAGCCGACCCCGTCCGTATAAAGGCGAGGACGAAGAAGTTGTTACTAAATTATATCGTGCCGTGCATCAAATCTAGGAATGGTAATGTCGTCTATATCTAGTTCTTCTATCACAACGAAACTCAGTAAGTACCTATGTGTATGTAGTTCAGATGAAAATACAATGATAAAGTAACATCGTGCTGGTCTGATTCCCCTCTACGACTCCTCAAAACTTTTTGTCGTACCATACTCCAAACACTCTGTATATAAATTGCACACACATGATTTTAAAGCAAGATATTATTCCACAATTATTTGTGAGAAGGAAGCTTACCAGAAAGGTAGTTAAATTGTTATTCAGAATACATATATAGGTAAGGTTTATGTTTGTTTTTACCCGTGGACCAAGTTATTTGATGTAATGTTCACGGTGGAGGTAGGTGGACGATGACATGCGTGCCAAATCATATTACAGAAGCTGTGTGGTCATAGTTTGTGTTTCTCGAATTTGGCTCTAAGCAACGTGCAAAATAAAAGAAAACTGTTTACAACGTGCCATAACATTATCGAGAAAGATCATGCATTTATTGAATACTGTCCAAATATTAATAACATTATCAGTGTTTTCGTTTGAAATAAGTAGGCAAATGAAGTATCATAATTTAACAATTCCGAGACTATAATAGGTTCTATTAGACATATTCGCTTGAATTTGTATAAACATTAGTTAGTTAATACTTAAACACCAAAAGATGTAAAGAACAGTAAAAGTAAAGAACATTGGGAAGTTTCTGACTCTAAAACCTGAATTCTTGACCAATGAAACCTGTTAAAATTGTGCAGTATTGTTTTCGTATCTTCAGGGAATGTTGAAAAAAAAAAGTTTTATGTGATTAGGTATCTCTTTAAAAAAAATAAAAATAAGGTACAGTCGACGTCAGATATCTTTACAATTGAGTGTTTCATAAATAAATATCTAACAGGTATTATAATTCATATTCATCAGATTGCGTAGATACCTACTTTATACTTTATTGCACAGAAAACATAATACAGACACTTAATATTAGAAAAAATGTACAAAGGCGAGCTTATCTCTAATCTCTGCTTCATCTACTCTCCTATCTCTCCAGTCTAAGCCATCTGCAAATCTCTATCTTCAACTTCGTTCCTGAGCGCGCATTGGCATGTCTACCTAGACAATAAAATGAAGTAGATGGGAAATTATATTTTCAAAGATATAAAATGAAATAGATGGTGATGATGAAGATGAGTGGCGATGAGTCGCCACAATACAAATATTTCTCATATAATAAGATGGGGACCCTCGGGCCACTCTCGACTGACGAACTTTTGACTGGTCCTCGGATCCACCAAGGAGGATTAGGGATATGGCAGATCGATAGGAAAAAATATTCTGCTACATGTTTGTCAATATGTATTTGTCACAATATGTGCTAATGATTCTGTGTAAGAGAAGGTCATAAATATAACTTTGGAGCATTGATTGGAAAGGTGAAACTTTCACATACTGTGTAATTAAGTATTTGTCACACTGTGTGTAAACTTATTAAATGTAAGATATTTATGGAACACTCAATTGTAAAGATATGGGTAGTTCTTGGTCATTTTTGGTTCCATACATTTTTTTACTAGATTTAGTGCAAAAACTAGCCAGATGTCAAAAAAATGACCATCAAAATTACAGTATTGCGGGTCAGACAAGTTATTCGAAGTTTGTTTAATTATGGCCGATTTAAGGAATTTTCATGACAGGAAAGTAAAAGATAGCGCTTAAAAATTAAAAAAATACATATTGAATAAACAGTGCAATAAATAGATAATAATATTTATTTTTACCTTAGATTGAAAACCAACAAATATAATATTATAAGAATGTTAAATTACTGCCAGGATAATGAGAAAAAAACAGGAAAGTGAAATATATACACAAATTAGCAGCACTTTTTCATATATTATATTCTAGATAAAACCTGCCATGATTTCCTGCATCACCGCAAATCACGGTCGGCATCATTTAAGATACAATATTAATTCTGTCTATCTTATACCCAGACAAGTGATACACAGTAAAGTGTGATTTTTTAGGGGTTTTCGTTAATACTACAAAAAAGCAATCTTTGATAGCAATTTCAAGAATATAAACGATATCTGCTCTTGGTATATTAGCTTTAACTGTAGGAACTGCCCATATTTTTGACGTCGACTGTACAAAGTATAGAGTGCCTGTGATAAGCAATCGTATGTATTTATTGTACTCAATTAAGTATTTAGGCCAAAACAGATTTCAAAAGCTATACTTGTATATTCTGACTATTTGTATGAGCCATTTGGGCCAATATATCCCTAGATTCCCATTGCCCACATTAATGCCCTTTATTCCATAACACGTAGATTTTTCAGCGTGTTATTTAAGTCATGATTCATATGAATCATATCTGTCCGCCCCGTGGGTGTGAAATTTTTCCACTATTAATGTTCCCAATGTCCTTTAGCACACAGTCCTTGTCCCCACCTAGGGGCTTCGGCCTTTACCAAAACAAATTTGAAATCAATCAATGAAGATATTTTATATGAGGTAAGCAGATTTGAATAAATAGTACAACGCGACCCACGCCTTAATTATGGCAGTATAAACCTTATTATAAAAATACTTAGATTAATATTTTACACCACATTATTTATTAAAGCAATTAAGTAATTCATAAACATCATATCACATAGAGGTTAGGTTTACATCATGTAACTGAAAGGCACAGTAATATTTTCCGGGCAAAAACAGACGTAATCAAGAAATTTTCTGACTTAATTCATAGACCCCATATGAAAAACTAATAACAGCCCTCTTAAATACAAGTACTTATGTTAGTCTAACGCAATTCATTCGTAGTCATCCAAAAACATGGTTTTATGTTGAGGTACAGTATTATAACAAATGCACAAATCACAATTACCTCTGTTACTGTTTTCGGGTATCTTACGGCGTTCTGCCGCTTCGGTTTTCCGTGTGAAGGGCTGTACAAGGCGGCAGAGGGCAGATTAGAAGCGACAGGGGTCGGAGGCGGCACTCGAGACGGTGCGCCACCGTTGGCAACAGGGGGCGGCGGTGGCGGAAATGTTGGCGCATTGACCAAGCGGCTCTCATTAGACGAAATAGTCAGCTTCAGCGTCCTGTCCTTGCCAAACTTGGCGAAGCTAATGGTGTTTGTGCGTTCTTCGGTCTCGCCATTGGCATCTTTGATAATGTTAGTTGTGTAGCCCGATCTGTGCCCCAATGCGGCATTTGGTCGTGGAGGCGGTGTAGGTGCGTCCGTCAAGTCCAATAAATTCCTCGTAGTTGGGACGACTAGATATGAGGGTGCAAATGAGGGTAAAGGACGATCCGGAACGGGGGGTGGAAGGCAAGGCGACAGTGTCTTCTGAAAACAAAATCAAATAATGCGCTACGACACTTCTCTGAAGCGACATGCTGCAAATACACATCGACATTACCGGAGGTACAATACGCGAAAGCAATGACATTACAGTGTTTATACGAGGACAAGTAAAAACTAATAAGACAAAGGCTCATACATTTCATAAGTACCTACCTACAACCCTTTTTTAGTGGACTTCTATTAACAATAAATATATTTAAAGTTCTAAGTACTACATAGCAACTAAATCTAAAATCTACGTAAGTTCAGAACAGTGCAGAAATAGCATTGATGAAAAAATAGTGTGGAATGAATAGATTCTAATGAAATGAATTGAAATAATGTTAGGAAACATTGGACAGTAGATAAGATCCATTTTCAGTATCTATGGTTACTCTGTCAGTAAATATAGCAGTCAGTATTTTTGAGTTATAGGAATTTATTGTAAAAATTGTATACAGTAAATAGACAAAATATTTTAAACATGAAATATTAAACCACAGAGCATGAAAGGGGCTAACTGACGAGATGAACAGATTTGCATCGGCCACCCCAGTGACTCTACAAGAAAACTCGATCAGGAAAGCGAGAGATTAATAAAAATATGAAGGGGACAAAGTAGTGGTACAAAAAACGATTAAATGAGAGTGGTTCGAAAGCAGCAGCGCTAAGACAATACTATATAACACGTCACGATGTCATATCGCGGGAGAGAGCTTGAGTCATCAAAAGACGACTATATGGAGAGGTATTGGTCAACGCAGGCGTGAGTCAGATGGAAATTGATAAAACAAAGGTTATAAGACCACTGACAAGGCACCTAAAATCTAAAGGTATAACGGAGTCTCATGGCATAAAAATAAAAAATAAACAGGCGCGCGCGTATTATCGTACTATCTACATCTATTAAAACGACAAAAAATAATGTCTGTTGTACGGGAGCCACCTATATTATTTATTATGATCTGTTTTTTAGTATTTGTTGTTATAGCGGCAACAGAAATAAGTACATCATCTATGAAAATTTCAACTGTCTAGCTATCACGGTTCATGAGATACAGCCTGGTGACAGATGGACGGACAGACGGACAGCGGAGGCTTAGTAATAGGGTCCCGTTTGTCACTCTTCGGGCACGAAACAAATGAGATTTTCATATTGCAATGTCTATTGTCATCTGTCAATCAGATCGCCGCCGCGTGGTAAAGTGCGTTCGCCCAGGCTGTGTCGGGACACCCGCCAAAGATTGTGTGACATTGATTAAGTATAATTTGTTAACATGTTTTACAATACAACCGATTTTAGGATTCCGATCCTTAAAAGGAATAATTGAAACAAAAAGTAAACTTTAGAAAAAACCGACTTCCACAAACCCTATTTGATTAGATTGAGTTTAATACAAACTGTAACCCCTTATCCCCCCCCCCCCCTTGGGGAATTAATTTTGTCAAATCCCACATCAGTGCTACCCCACGCTACTAAGGAACCCCTGTACAAAGTTTCATGGCTCTAGGTCCACCCCACCGGTTTAGGCTATGCGTTGCCTGCCCGTCAGCCACGCATTGTATTTGTACCTAGTATTGAGCAGATCTGGTGGCCATATGTGGTCTTCATCAGCAGTTCCGCATCACAATATTATGCTTACCATGTGCATTTGCTCGAGTTATTATGAAAAACACAAAAATCACTATAGGTCTGCCTATAACATTTGAAGAGTTCCCTCGATTTCTCCAGGATCCCATCATCAGATCCTGACCTGGTGTCAATGGGACCAATGGGAAGGTAAACCCTTTCAAACAAAAAAATAATTTTCCAAATCGGTCCACCCGTTTAGGCGCTATCGGGGCACATACATAAAAAAAAAAATAAAAAAAAAAACAAACATCCGGACGAATTGTAAACCTCCTCCTTTGGGAAGTCGGTTAAAAAGGAACCCTTATCCTTGTAGGATCACTTCGTTGTCTACAATAGGCTTGTGGCCTGTCAAGTCAATATGATACTTTTTATGAACTGTCAAAACGGAACTTTTGTTCCTGAGTTCTATGAAATAACAACAGAATGACGTCATGTAAAAGTGCCATCAAATGCTGTCTTTTTTTGCACAAAATTGACTTTATAAAATACATCTGCTGGAAATATACAATACTGAGAATGTCAAGCCATTTTGTACATAATGCTTCAAATTAAGACTTGTTCCTAGATTTATTGGATTACCTTGGCCACAAGCCTATGCTACATTTTAGGGAATTCCGTCTTGAGGTTACCCAGAAAGGTTCAATGTTCTTTAATTTTGAGGAATTTCACTGTCCTCCCAAAGACGTACAAACATTCTAGTAGAATCCAATCAAACAAAACCTTTCACTACGGCACGGCATCGGCACTTCGATAATAACTACAAATTGTCTTGCGACTGTACTTTGCACAGTGTCGGCGTTCCTTCAAATTAGGCAGCAGGTGGCAAGGCGACAAGATCAAAGAGTGACACAAACGAAATGAATGGACTTTTAGAATTTTCCCAGTATTGCAACCAACAACTTTTTATTTCCTCATTTGCCATCAGATTCCGGTATGCCTGTAACAATGCAATTTTGCTCCACTTATTCCTTGAACTTGGTGTATTAGTGCTTACTGCTTTATCGGCGGCAGAGAGACGCACGTTGTCAGGCGAGCTGTCAGGCAGACTGGCTCTCCGCGTCCTGTCTAGATACAAGTTCATATCGCCCAGTAGGTCGATGTCGAGACGAGGCGGTCGCGGCGCGGGCATCGGCGGCGAGCACGATCCCGATGAACTTGATGACACCGGCGTCACGGAACCGCACGAAATTCTGCCGAGGAGACATTTATTTGCGACGTCGTTAAAGTAAACACTACGCAAGGTTTGGGCCTTGTAAAACTTTGTCCAAATATATTTTGTCCGTTTCTCCAAAGAACTGCGAGCTAAACTACCAAAAAACAAGTGATCATATAATAGCAGTCACAGGATCGAATAAGGTAGTTTTTTTTTTGCGTCGGGCACGACTGTTGTGGGCACAAATACTAATTTTCCCATCTTGGTACTTTACCTGGTATCATCATGAGTGTTAATAGATGACGCCCGAGATCCAGTTTTAGGTAATTTATTCTTTAGCCCCTTCACAGCTGTCTTGACATTATTGCCCCCACGGCGAACCTGAATCGATCAGAAATAATATGGTTACTTTAAGCCTTGAACGGTAGCTGATCAATGGTAGATTGTTTACCGAGGGAGTAATGAAGACTTAAAGCGGATTCTAAAGCACTCCACTTTAGAATAATTGTTACTCTAGGTGGAGTCTTATTTCGTATTATGTATTCGAAAAGCGCTTGGTTATTTCGGGTAAACAGGGAACCCTCATTGAACTGCCACTTGGCCGGTTTGTTTTTTTTTCTTGTACGATGGTGCGGAACCTCGCACTTGACTGATTTTATTTCGCAAATATGTGATAAAAAGTAAGTCACTGCAGACTCGTGCATGCAATGCGTTAAGTATACGTTTAAAGGTTGACATGTATAATTCAATACACATTTCCTGTTTCATTGTCGATTTTCCCGGCCACTATCACATAAACTAAATAATATAAATAAACAAGCAGTTTCTCATCTACTATTCTTGTTCATACAAGGTAGCCAAGAATACCCCAGCTTGGCCTTTCATAGTTTTGAACTGCTCACATAACAACATGCCATTTTGATTTTAATTAAGGACCAGGGTAAAATAGAACATCGATTTGAGAGAATACCTAGAACTTACCGTCTTTGACACCGATTGTACCGCTGGGTTCGCCTGCAAATATTCACATTTTAAAGCGGAGAGAAACTCATCTCTGTGTTAGTTAAATCAAGCTTTTTATATACCTAGGAGGAATATCAATATAAAGGTTGGTCCAACCATAATGCACGATGTCAATTGTAAATAAAACAAAAAGTTTTGAGAGAATTATCTTAATATTTTATAATATGATAGAAGGATCTACGACGTTTTACTTGACCCATCCAAAAATCGACCACACTTGGTGTTGCTTAACCTCAACGTTCTATCCGGATCACTACCATCGATCCAAGATTTCGCTATTATTATTATAACGTTTGGACACTTAACTTGCCCCTAGGAGACCAATACGTCTCAAAAACCTAATAAATGTTTCAGCTACAGTTGCTACTCTAGCCTAACTATTTATTAATCTGGGGCTCAATGCTGCTCTGTGAAACGCACTTATATTGGATCGCTATCGCATCGTAAACACCCAAAAAGGCGTCATTTGGTATGCTCCTAAAGAATCGCAAATAGATCGTAAATAGATTGCAAGCAAAGCGTATACGGGAAAAAAATCTATTTTTCATCACATCTATTCAAAAAGAGCTACTTTAGTCCCGGCAAACAGGGACTAAAGTAGGTAATTTAGTCCCTAGGGACTAAAAGTAACTCGATCCCATAGTAAATGTTGTTCAGAATGATGTCCCTCTTTCCGCTTGTACACCCCTTTCTGTTACACCCTGTATGGGTACATGTATGTACTTACTACTTTTCTCATAGAGGGTGATGAAAAGTAGAGTGTCCACCTCAGGAGTAAAAACTATTGTTGGCTCGAGAGATGTACTTTGAATCCCTCGCTCCCTCAGGATTCTAATTTTGAGTCTAGGCTCTAGACTCCCTCGGTCGCTCAGGATTAAAAATACACTCTCGCCTTAAAAATAGTTCTTTACTCCCTTGGTAAACAATCTACTATTCTTAGCTTTTGTTTCGTGCAACCCAGGGTTTGTAAGGTCAGGCTAAGCGTGGGCACCGTTGTGCCTCTATCACCCGGCGAGGTTATGTTGTAATGTACTGTATTACGATACGCTTTATCAAATACTGTCACCCACCATCATTAACGGTAATGCCTCACGGCCGTACGCAGAGTCGTTTAATGATTCATTAAGGATTACTAAGTAAAGGATTCTGTATGAAAAATCAAATTTGGAATGGGTTTAATCGTTCATTAAATGACTCTGAGTACGGTGGTCAGTGTTGAGAATGTAAGTTAAAAAGTATTCATTATGGTTTTTTATACGTCAAGTATGTCATTTCAGAAACAATGTCGCACATGAATGTAATGTGAATCTTGTGGAATAAACGAATATAGTTGTAACGGGTTATGGCCCAGCCATTTATTCCTAATTCGCAGTAAAGATAAATGTTATCATGCCGAGCGGCAGCAGTACTGAGGTGAAGGGCACATCCTCACATCCCAATCCAACGGCCATCGGTGTCAACGCCATTGAGAAGCTTCGTGGTTTTGAAAACTATAGCACATGGAAGTTTATGATGCGAATGACTTTGGTGCACGAGGACCTCTGGGGTGCAGTTAGGGTTCCCAACCATACTGTTTAAAACAGTATTATACTGTTTTCAGCTCGTTTATACTTTTTACTGTTCTATAAAAAAAGTATACAAGATACTGTTTTTTAGCCGGAGCCCGTACACAAACTATATTTCAGAACGAAACAGTCAAGTCAAGTGAGTGAGTGCCACGCACGCCATATTTTAACGACAAAAATGATAAGTATTTTGGCCATGAAAGAAAAAAAATCTTAAAAACTATACAAGAGTCCTCCCAAGATGATATTAATATAATAGAACTGTTAATAACTTCATACTTTTTATAGATAAAGCTATTTTATACCTGGAAAAATGGTTTGACTTCAGTCAAACTAATTGGCTTTCATTGATCAGTCATTTGTCAATAAAGTCTATGGAAACCTTTTATCAGTTTGAACACATTATTGAATATCTTAAATTGCACAGACTTAATATTAATACTGATAGTTTGTATGCAGAACTAATACAATTAGAAGGAATTTATGAAAAAATGTCTCAGGAAAGGACTTTCTCCTTATGAATACTGGACAAAAATGGAGCCATTTATTAGTAAACGGTTCAGACGAATTTTTAAACATATGTAAAACTATCATTGCTTTATATGTTGATGATATCATGCTATTTTCAAATGATCAGAATGAAAAGGCGACGATTAAAAATCAACTGAATAAAGAGTTCGAAATGAAAGATCTAGGGCCAGCTCTTCATGTATTATGAATGAGGATACAGAAGGAAAGCGGACAGATAATTCTTGATCAGTCAAACTATATTAAAACTGTTTTAGAAAGGTTTGGTATAAGTGATTGTAAGTCAGTCAGTACTCCAATGGAGACTGGTCTTAAGTTAACTAAAGCTGAGAAGAAGAATGAAAGTTTCGGATACAGAGAGTTGATCGGCTGCCTCATGTGTGCACCAGGCCTGATATATAGCGTATGCAGTTGAGCACTCTGAGCCAATGCAACGACTGTTACTCTGAGCGTCATTGGAAAGCAGCTAAGCGCGTACTTCGCTATCAGGGGACAATAGACAATAGATCACGCTATTACGTACAGGAAGGGTGAAATGTCTGTTAGTGCGTATGTCGATGCAGATTGGGCGTCTTGTGAAGTAGATCGCAAGTCTGTAACAGGATTTGTTTTTATAGTCGCGGATTGTATTGTCTCCTGGGAGAGTAGGAAGCAAAAGACCGTGCACTTTCGAGTACGGAGGCGGGATACATGGCTCTATCGGACGCTTGCAAAGAGGCATAATGACAATCAGTCCGCTCAGAAGCTTTGCGCTAACTCTATGTACCACGCGAGAACGAAGCATATAGAAGTTCGGCATCATTTCGTCAGGGATATCGTGAGTGGCGGTGTTAAAAAGCTTGTATATCGGCGCACATATGAGATGATGGCGGACTTGCTTACAAAGGCTTTGTGTAAAGATGTGACGGTAAAATATGTAGAACAATTTTATAAAAGTTGTGTAAGGGTTGTCACAATATTTGTTTTATTTTTTGTTTGATTCAGGAGTGTGTTTTAATTTGTGTTATTTTTCTGAATACCTACTTTTAGTTTAAGGGCCGGTGTTGAGAATGTAAGTTAAAAAGCATTCATTACGGTTTTTCATACGTCAAGTATGTCACTTCAGAAACAATGTCGCACATGAATGTTATTGTGAATCTTGTGGAATAAACGAATATAGTTATAGCCCTAAGAACTCTTGTTATGCAACTGCGATTAATGTTAGCGCTCTTAGCTTTTTTACATAAATATACCACAAAATACTTGTGCATATTAATTTACCATCCATCTTCATCTCACCTTATTCTTAACAGTTTTGAAGAAGGCTCCTCCCTCTTTTTTTACATTTTTGGCAAAATCCTGGTACTGATCTTTTAATTTTTGGCTGCGTCCTGTGTTCAACCGGTTACTGTATTTATTGCACTCGACATCAAATTCGTCTGTCGATGGTTTGCCCGAGTTCAACAGCTCCAGGCGTCTCTCAATAAACTGAAATATATTCAATTCAATTAAATTCGCAATATTTATTTCAGATACCATACATCTTAGCATTTGAGGCTCAGTTAAGTTAAGAGTTTCTTTCACCTACCACAACATAAGAATATTATTTGTAAACCAGACAGTAGCAAAAGCACAACAATAACTGTCTCCTTGATACTCATAAGTTTGACCGCGCGCGAGCGAGACAGACAAACTACACGCAGTGCTACGTCACTCCGTGCGTCACAGAGACTACACAAGCGCAACGTGTTGTTGTAGTATTAATCCACGATGACGCGTGACGTAGCTATTTGCATCTTTGTCTTTCAGCAGAGTCCCTGATGAAAGAGAAAGATGAAAAAAACTACCTACGTCACGCGTCGTCGTGGATGAATACTACTGTAGTGTGTTGAAAGTGCCAGCTATTGATAAACCTATCTGTAGTGTCAAGCGTAAAGTAAAGTTTAGACGAAGCCAGTAACGCAGGCGCCAATCAGGTGGTGTTTAGATGAGGCCAATGGATTCGTTTAATTCCTGGATTATTCTTGTGGTGTGCACAGTACACGTGTTTACGGCTTTAGCCAGCGACTGGGAGGCGTTTTTCCGCCGCTGGCGCGGGGGTTGCGAGGCATGCAGGCATCACTGGCGTGATAAATAGGCCGGCGCAATATTGCTGGTTTGTCTTACAAAACTGTTTATACTATACGAGGCCAATTACAAGCCAGCGCTAGCTGTCAGTGAAACTGGCAGCCAATACTGGCTTCGTCTAAACCTAGCTCTGCGTTTTCGTTAGACACAGAAGAGATAATAGGATAATTATTAATGGACTGCTTTCCAACGACCTTTTGGCTTGTGCGGTGACAGGTAAACATGAACATTTACATAGGCACATACATTGCTTCTGGCCCCACACCGGGATACCCTGTGTCGTGGGAACCAGAAACAGCGACATCACAAACATGTAAACATCCAAGATCTCAGGGGTTTTTTTTTGTCCCCAGCCGGGATTCGAACCTTCTCGCATGGTACGCTGATGCGCAACCGCTGAGCCACAGAGGTGGAACCAACGTTTTATGACAGGTTCGTTGCTTTAAGCTGCGAAGAAGTGGCGCCCCCTGTAAACATCACTCACGCGCAAGATCTTTATCTTTGGAAGGCGTAGTAGAGAAACAGTACTTCACCTGTCGAAAGATTTGCGTTTGTAATATTTCTCTAAGGAACGGTTGCATATTCTTCCGGGAATTCACGAAGCGTTCATCATCGAACGTGAAATGCTGGCCTTCTTTGACCCTTCAAAAAAAAATTATTGTATACCTACTTGCTTAAGTTTATTTTACACGAAAAACATATTAATATGAATATATGGTATAATTTTATACTCCTCTGCGGAGACGGGACTGAGAGCGGGTCAGCTTTGTCTGACCAAGCGTTCCTGGCCTCAGTCAGTCAATTATGTTTTGTGCGCAATAAAGAAGTTATAATCAAATGGTTAGATCCCCGTTTCCTATGAGCAGGGTAGTGTTGCCGGATAATCGATCGTATATCGATTATTAATCGATTATCCTAAGTACATATAAATAATTTAACAAATCGATCTATCGATATAATCGATTGGATCGATACTATCGATTCTCATAATTGTACCAATACAATCGATTATAATTGCTGTTTCTGAAAATTAAATCGATTATATCGATAGTATCGATGGTGAGAAGCAATACGATAGAGTCGATTAAATCGATACTATCGACAAAATCGATTTAATCGAGGTATCGTTTAGATTATAATGTTGTGTAATCTGTAACGTAACAATATAATCTAAACCGATACCTCGATTTAATCGATTGTGTCGATAGTATCGATTTTATCGATTATATTGTTTTGCTTCTCACCATCGATACTATGGATATAATCGATTTAATTATCAGAAACAGCAATTATAATCGATTAATCGACTATAATCGATTATATTGGTACAAGTATAAGAATCGTTAGTATCGATCCAATCGATTATATCGATACTAAATCGATTTGTTAGATTATTTAGGTACCTACTAATCGATTAATTGATAATCGATTATCCGGCAACACTAGAGCAGGGAGCACAGTCTCTGCCTATGAGTGAATGGGGCGCAGTCGGTAGCGTGAGTCAGTAGGTGCGCATGTGGAGAAGTGGTCCGATACGTTGTTGAAGGCTACTTACTTGAATGAGTCTCGGTATCCGCCAATCAGACTAACTAACGCCACAAGAAACGCTCTGGAAACTGCGTCACTACTTAGCACGTTTTTCCGTTCTAGTGCTTTTTTCAAATTAGATACCTGAAAGGTGGATAAGAAAATATATTTGAAATTTAAATTGAAAAATCATCATACTTAATTTACGGTATAGTATTCCGTAACTGCATTGTATACAACTTGCATTAATATTTATGTATAATATACCCGAATGAATCAGCTCATAAATTAATGTTGTTTTATATTATTATTGCAGATAATTCAAAGCAAGGTAAAATTATAATATTCTAAACTAACCAGATCGTGCGGAAGACTTTCCAGATCGTCATGTTTAGTTTTTAGCTTTTTATCGTCTATATCTAAGATAACAATGTCCCCTAATTCGGCCGTATTTACAGTCTGAAACAGAAATAAAATAATTATGACAATTATTGATGTATATGTTACGGGTAAAGCTCGGAGGCCGGGTAAACCTAGCATCACCCAAGCCTCTTGGGTATAGTCCGAAATTTCAATCATCTTTAATTTGTTTTCGGGCTTTACCCGGATAAACCTAGGTTTACCCAACACTGGCTGGGTAATGTCAGCATAATTAGTAAAATGAAAAACCAACTAAATTAATATCTAATTAATTTTTATTCATTAACAATCATAAATCATAATAATGGTAAAATTAAGAACAAATAAAAGCTTTTCAAAGTCTAGTTATAAAGCCATACATTTAGTACTTACATTACATTACTGTATGGTTTTATTTTATATCAAGACTTTGTATTTAAAAGTAGCTATTATTTGTTGGAAGTACTATAAGTTTTTTTCCTATTATATCAACATTAGTATCTAACATCCTTGTCAAAAAAAAAAACTTTTATTTATAATCATAAGATGTAATTAGGTATAGAAATAGAAACAACACAATACTCGGGGCACGTCGTCGGGTCCCGCCCCGACGTGCCAAAACAATGGCCTAGTACTGTACTAATTTTTCTTTCTTTATTATTTGTTCTTGATTTAACCATATTAAGTTTTGTTATTGTTATTGAATAAAAGTTAATTATTAATGTAGTTGGTTTTTCGCTTTATAAATTATTCTGACATTACCCAGCCAGTGTTGGGTTCATCCGGGTAAAGCCCGAAGAAAAATTTAAGTTGATTGAAATTTCGGACTTTACCCAAGAGGCTTGGGTAATGATAGTTTTAACCGGGTAAACCTAGGCTTACCCGGCCTCCTAGCTTTACCCGTAACATATATATTTATTACTCAAGTAGCCGAACATAAACTGACGTGATTATTTTTAAGCCGACAAGATTTTAAAAGTTACCCAGGTTACCAGTTCCCATTTGTTGGTGATATTTAGCAGACTGATATGCGCTAGCTGAACCGACAGACGTAGCCGTCGTCGTAGTTCTCTAAACGAAGGAGCAGGAACACCATTCATCAGCACCTACCCTTGCTATTTCCGAATGTTTCTCTCTTTGGATCCTTTACTTTCCTAACCAACCCAAAAGGTTTAAGCTAAGGATATAACAGACTAGTAAAATGTGAATTACCTCCATGACACTCCTCGGAACGCCGATAAGGTAGGGCATCGGCGCGGACAGATATTCTACAACATGTTTTGGCAGTATTGGAATAAAAATATGTTGCCACGACATCGGAAATAGTGTTCCGTTGGCAGCCTGTACACAAGCAGATAGCCGGAACGGTTCTGTCGCAATAATCGCAATCCTACGTTCATATAGCAATGCAGCCCATAGTCCAGCCATACATTTTGCATCAACAACGCTGTAGTATTCAGTCAAATTGCCCTGGAACGTAATTGAATAATATCATTCGGTATTTATGTCGCAGTTAGATGGTTAAATCAGACACTTAACTAACACCCTAGACTGTTAATTTAAGATCGACATTTAACTAAGTCGCTAAAGTTCCTGCAGACAAGTGAGTAAACGAAACGTTTAACGAGTTGTCTAAACGTTCCTAGGCAACAAGCATTTCATATTTGGTAGGGTAATAAGCAACCAATTCGGTTTTGTAAAACTACATGGGGTCGCCTCGCTCCGCTCCGCTTCGCTCGGCTCCAGGTGGTTCGTGAAGTTGTGACCTAATACAACCTATCTTTAGTATTGGCACAGAAAGTAAACTAAATAAAGCAACTAATTCAGTTTTGTGAAACTGCTAATCGTGAAATAATCAATGGCGGCAACATGTTTATATTTGCACCAAAGACCAAATTTGAAACAAAAAACCACTGAACACAACAAACCAACGTTATACAAAACGTTTGCCAAAAAGATAGACTCTGAAAGTAATCATCAGCTGTTGTCGTGACGCCATCTTGTTTTAACCACCACGCTGGCTTTCGGTAAGGCAGATTGTAAAACGTTTTGACGATGCTTTATAAATAAAAATGCTAGTGACTTGGTTAAATGTCGGTCTTTAATTAACGGTCTAGGGTGTTAGTTAAATGTCTGATTTAACCAAACAACTGCGACATTTATAAGCAAATCATCTTCCCGAGTATATTCAAGAATAACTGAAACTGATATTTAGGAAGGTGAACCGGAACCACGGGCTTAACATCGACAATGTCATGTCGCCCCATCTATAGGACAAATTACTAATTACAAAGGCAATATTGCCATTTGACCGGCAGTATTGCCATAATATGTATGAGGCAATATCAATATTGCCGGCAATATTGATATTGCCTCATACATTAGTTTCCCACAAATGGCAATATTGCCGGTAACGGCACATCTATATCCAATACACACTTACATTTTCGGGTATGCTCGGTAGTTTCTGTCCTGGGTTTTGGCAAGAGAAGACACTTTGACCAGCATTATATGTGACTTCTAAGGTGTGCCCTGGCATTGGTCGTTTCCGACATGCTTCTAAAAACATTTTTAGCTCGTCCCTTTTTGGACTATTTATAAGGTTGGCTATACAATTTAATAACCTGCAAATCACAAAATAAATAAATACATATCACGAATGACAGGTACAGAATGAGAATGAGATATCAGCACAGACTTGTATACTACGATGGATATCAGCAGTAATCTTCTAAGTATAGGCTAAAATTTTAGCATGTTAAATAGTCATTTATCAAGATCATGTAATATTATTCCAGCATTTCTTACAAAACTATAAATGAAACATTGATCACCTTCAATTTGCACCTAGCAACTACTAACGGCCGTTTGCAAATAACCTATCTTTAAAAAATTCAAAATAGGTATTTATTTTCAAAAAAACCTTGACAGATATCGTTCAAACAGTGGCTCCCACACTAGGCCTAGCCTGTTTCGTCGATGCCGTTACGAAATTATAAAAATATGAAAGTTACATTTTTAATACAGACAACTATCCTCAATCTGCAGATAGATAGGGTCAAATTTGACATAAGTTCCATAGTGCAACTGTCACTGTCAAATCTAACTCTAGTAATGTAAAAACCATGGATAGATAGATTATTGCAAATGGACTTTAGACACTTCAATACATAACTTCAATATTTAAGACGCTGAGCTTTCAGATTGATATTGATCTGCCTAATACACACAATACAATATATTGGATTTTACACCGGCACAAATTAAATATGCACAGTCGCACGCAACAGATTAGCAAGTAACACAGAGAAAACTATAATTAAATTATAACATATGAATATAGTCAAACAACTATTTGATACTTTCGCTTTGCATTATTCATCAAGGTTGTGCAGCATAGCATACATTAATTATCTCGCATCAAATTATTTAGTAAAGTAAATGTAGTCCATTAATATCCCCAACAAAGGGCACAGGCCTTTACCTGGATACGAGTAAGATTGAGCCAAACTCCACCATGCTGGCTCAGTGCCGGTTGGTGGAGGGTAGTAGGTACCAAGTAGTGGTAGTAGTAAGTAAATAACCGGCCAAGTGCAAGTCGGACTCGCGCACGAAGGGTTCCATACTATTATCTATAAAAAAATACCCAAAAAAAAACATGTTAGTTGTATGGGAGCCCCCCTTAATATTAAATGTCTTTTGTTTTTTAGTATTTGTTGTTATAGCGGCAACATAAATACATCTGTGAAAATTTCAACTGTCTAGCTACCACTGTTTATGAGATACAGCCTGGTGACAGACAGACAGACAGACAGACAGACAAACGGACAGCGAAGTCTTAGTAATAGGGTCCCGTTTGGCACCCTTCGGGTACGGAACCCTAAAAAGGAATATATATACTCACTTATTAAAAATATCATGCCATGGTAGAAATGAGAGCAAAACTAATGAGGTGTTTGCTCTGTTGTCATATCGACAAAAACCAAATGTGAATTCAGAGTCTGCTGTCGTCAACACAAAAGAGTAATGCTGGACACGGCTGCTGAAATTTACAATATTTCTTATAATTATGTCATGAAATGATTAAATTAGAAAATAGTCACATTTAAGAACATGCCAACAGTCAGATTTGTAATCCTAAATGATGATTCTTAATTTGTTATTATAATGTAAATCAGAACTCTGACAAAATATTTTTATAAGAGTTCTGATTTACTCTTTAATATCAGAACTCAGAATTTCATTTTCAGCTTCCTTTAACTGAAATGAAAAAAAAAACTTTCAAGCCAAAGCTAAGCAAGCCTAACTGAAGAACATACTGAGCCATTTTTATAACGATTAGATAAAAATGGCACAGTATGTTCCTTAAAGTCCTTAATAAATTACATAAATTTGATAGCAAGAACACAAATTCAGATCAGGTGCAAAATTGTAAAAAAATACATTGTGACAGACAGATTTTATGGCAACTTCAGGAGACTTTTCTATGGAGCAAAATTAATCAAATTACATTTATGCAAAAGAGAAGTAACACTGACACTCATGATTATGATAAACAAGCAAACAACAACAATAAAACAAACAGCAATAATACTCATCATTCCGAGTGATTTGTGTTTTGCTAAATGCTGTTTTACAGTGTCTTAATGTACTTAGTGTCCGTTGCTAAAACCAATATGTATAGGGCAAATGTTTCTCATTCTGAAATTGGCAATAAAGAAAACACCTGTAGAACTTGTACCACTTACTTGTCTAATTTACATGGAAATGTAAACTTAGGAATAACTTTTAACTCATCGCTATTATACACTTCAGGATACTTGTTGATTATGTAAGGTTCCTCTAGATGATCACCAGGTGCCACTTCACAGAACAATTCAAATAGGTGTGGAACTTTATCTCTGTAAAGTAAAGAATTTATTCTTGGCACTTGTTTGTTAAAAATATCATGCCATATAGCTAGTGGATTCAGCCACACTCAAGAGTAATTTAATATACCAATAATCGGATTTAAACATTGAATTTACCCGCAAATCGTTTACTAAAATAGATGCAGTCAGTCATTGCTTCGCCATGAATATTCATATGTATCTATTCATTCATGTGAACCAAACATGTGAGGGGTGACAGGATGAGATGACAAACATGAGCAGTAGATATAAATAGTAAGCAAGAATAGGGTCCAAAATATAGAGGCTATAAGAAAGTAAGTAAGTGGGGTCAAATTGTAGTAGCCTCGAGAATTTGACTTATCACCTTGCCAAAAACTAATATGTAGATAGGTCATGATCACAAGTGTTAGCCATACAGGATTAGCTCCAGGCCATGAAAATAACAACCTAATCAATAGCCTGTTCATAGACCTACTTAGCAAAACATCATAATATATTTTGATGGTACAAGCTTGCGCCATTCACCGTTTGGGTGAAACGCAACTTCTGCAGTTAAAGTCACTATGTATCTATTGTTAAACGTATGCTACTTCGTACTGTATGGTAGGTACGTAGAGGGGCGTGAAAATAGGCAACAGTGAAGGCCTTTGCCGTGCCTCTTAGATATGAATAAACCATTGACATTTCCTGCTTACCTAAATAACTTACTTACCTGATTCGAGAACCCATTTCGCTAGAATTCCCGATGATTTATTAGTTTACAATATTTATCAAAGGTAACTTTTTTTGCATAGTACCGCATTATTAATTAAATCATTTACTCGTATTATCTAAACTAAAATAATACAACAAAATAAAACGTCATGCAGACGTTTCCCTTTTTTGAGTACCAGTGTTGCCCACAGACTTAAAGGGATACTAAGTGTTGCCATTGCTAGACGAGAAAGTTGAAAATACGGTAGCGGGTGTTATGCTCCAAAAACGCGGTTCTTCAACAAAAAAAGCGGATTATTTGTTTTAGCTTTTATTTTCTGTCTCAATTCATACGCTGATATGATTTTTTTATTGTATATTCATACAGTGACATAGGAATATACATTTAAAAAAATAACACAACACAATGGCAGTAAATATTTTCTTGTTAAGAAATAGATTGATTAAGGAAGTATCTGATCAAAGCACATGTAGGTATTTTTTGGAACTGATTTTTGAACCATTGTCATAGCCTCAGAACAATAACTAAATAAATAAATAAATAAAATAAAATAAATATATAAACTAAAGCAGTCATAGCGGTTCAAGTTCAAGTTCAAAATTTTTGTTGACCATAAAATCATACATACTTAGTCAAGCGGTTTTTCTGGTAGAGTCTGGTCAGCGAGTGCTGTCATTTGGTAGTTTTTCAAACTATGAAGCTGGCAACTTAAAACATTTTGATACTTTACTTGACCATTTATTATTTTTCTTTAATTTCAGCTACTATTCTGTTCTTTTGATGTTGTGTCCAAATGTTATTACTAATTTAATTACATTTAGTCACAGGTCGCGGTCCGTGACATTGCGGTCAGCGCCATAATCGATTACAGCGTCTACGATGCCATCGTAATAAAACAGAAAGTTAGTAAAAAAAAAACGCGTGTAGCACCGTACACGTGTTAGAAGTAAAACTTCTGTAGCTAGATCATTAAGTGGTACCTATACTATACACCATACACCTATACCTACCTATACTAAAAGAGATTTAAATTTCCAATTTTGAGATCCAATCTCTGCTTCAAGTTACTTTTAAGTTTCAGACGTCCGATTATTTGAAATTATTTTATACTTGTACTTACTTTTAATACGTCATGTCATTTATTTCCCACCATTCCTTATCTACAATTTGTCGCGCTCGTGGTGATATACTTAACTCATTCAATAGTGTCACTACTATTTGCATCTCGCTCAGATTATATACCATCTGACGTCACGTCTTTAAGCCGTCTCGCTCAAATGTATGCATTGCTTTGCTTGTTTTAGAAATCCATATCGACCCGTGTGACATTGATGAAACTCTTTTCTTACAAACTGTATGGATCGCATCGCACAGCTGTCAAACATAAGTTCCGGTTCCAACAAAGAGGTTTTTTGTTTGTCCCAGCCAGCGGCGGCGGCGGCGGCGGCGCCATCTTGGCCATACCGGAAATCAAGAACTCGTGGAAGAATGCTTAAAATAATTTTTATTTGTTAACGTTTCATCAAGTTTTTCTCTCACTAATTAACATTCTTTATTGTACGAATGTATCTGATTAGTTAAAAACTGTATTGAAAATAGTTGCGGTTTTAAAAGTCTTCAGCCGACCCTGACGTCACCGATTCCAATTTCCGTTACATTTCTTAGCCACTCGTGATAGCACCCGGCTAGTAGCAATTGAAAAGCAAATATATGAATAACCCACAGTTGAGAGGTTAAATAAATTTTACCCCCGTGCCCCAAGAAGTTTTACTTCAAAAAAAAATGGTTGCCTGTAAAGTCGGTATACGGGCGAAAGTTTTACGTGACAACGACTTTCGAGTGGTAAAATAATTTTAATGTGAATATTCATTCGTATAGTAGGAAGAAGGATGAAATAATAGTAACAATTTAAAACATTTATTTATACAAAGAATTATAGTGCTCGAGTGGAAGGGACGCGTGCCTTTCACTTTTTATGTCTGTCTCTCTCGCCCTTAGGCGGGCTAACCATGCCCGAGTGGAAGGGACGCGTGCCTCTCACTCGCTCTCATTGTGAGCGCATAACGTGAGCGGAGCGTAACGCAGTTTCTTGAAGTGTCACCCGGCAAACCAATTTATAAGACGTTGTCACGTCAAAAGTGCTTAATTAAAAATAAATAAATGGGTTCTTGTCAAAACGGAAAAAAGTCATAAATGCTAGGTTTGACCTTGGACAGCCAGGCTCATGCATGGCATGATACATTATTGTTTTCATTCATAAACATTAAACTAGCTTGTTTCATGGCAATTCTAAAAATATAGGGGGTTCCTATCCTTTTCATAAAATAAAACGCAGTGAGCGACGTTTTAGTAGGCGCAGGAACAGCCCGCGGTGACCATCCAGAGCCCCTGCCAGTTGAGCGGACAAAATGACGCCCGCCACGAAAACTGACTCGGAACGGCTTCGTAGACGCTGTAAGCGATAATGGCGTGACTCGGAACAGGGGGACAGTCAGTCACACGCGTCTATCAAGTACCCGTGAATCAAATAATCGATGATCGAAAGATTCAAGTGCCACGAAATAGGCGATTTTCTAACAGCTAAAAATAGTTCTGAAAGCTGGCGACAGATGGCGTTGTATCAACGTGAATTCATAACAATGACATCTATTGATTTGTAAGTAATAATTATATGTATTGTACACATGGGTCTACTCCTGCTCAGCAATCCACCTGTCTCATTCCTATTTGGTTTGCTGGAAGAGATCTCTTATTAGAGATAAGCTCGCCTTTGTACACGTTTTCTATGTTTTTTACTGTCCTATGTAACTTTTTGTGTGCAATAAAGAAATTATGAAATTATGAAATCTAATGACAATCTGTTGTCGTCACAGAGTTACCTAGTAATTTTTAACCGATCTTGAACGCAGCACCCAATAAACTGTTTGCCGGTGTCAAACGGTCTCTTGTCCGTTACCCATGGAGGTATGAAGAGGTTATATTTTGCTTTAGGCAGAGTTAGTTGTACAAATATGACGAATGTAAAGTATGTAGGTATATTTATGTTTGTGCCCTGATTGCGCCTAGACGGATGAACCGATTTGGAAAAATATTTTTTTGTTTGAAAGGGTTTACTTTCCAATTGGTCACATTGACACCAGGTCAGGATCGGATGATGGGATCCTGGAGAAATCGAGGGAACTCTTCAAATATTATAGGCAGACAGACCTATGGTGATTTTTGTGTTTTTCGGACGGGTGTGGGACGGTAGTGAGTACGCCATGAATGTGATGACCTTCGGTGCTGTGTGTTCGCCGTCATCTGCGCAGTACGTGAAGAATCAGAACGCGACCAGATTCAAGGCCATGCACCCCAAGGCTGTTGACGCAATCGTAGAACATCATTACGTCGACGACTTTATCTACTCAATCGACGAGTACGACGAGGCTCTGCAGGTTGTAAATGACGTGATAAGTATTCATGCTAAGGGAGGTATCAACATGCGAAACTTTATGTCAAACTCCAAACGGCTTCTAGGAAATCTGCCCGAAGATAAACTTGCACCGGGTGGTGAAAAGATGCTCTCAGATGGCAAGAACGAGCTGATGGAGCGCGTTCTAGGCTTAAACTGGGACCCCGAAGACGACTGCTTCACCTTCCTATTGAAGTTCCACAAAGTTGACTGCGACATCAGCACAGGTATCAAAAGACCGACGAAGAGAGATGTCTTGAAGGCCATGCACCCCAAGGCTGTTGACGCAATCGTAGAACATCATTACGTCGACGACTTTATCTACTCAATCGACGAGTACGACGAGGCTCTGCAGGTTGTAAATGACGTGATAAGTATTCATGCTAAGGGAGGTATCAACATGCGAAACTTTATGTCAAACTCCAAACGGCTTCTAGGAAATCTGCCCGAAGATAAACTTGCACCGGGTGGTGAAAAGATGCTCTCAGATGGCAAGAACGAGCTGATGGAGCGCGTTCTAGGCTTAAACTGGGACCCCGAAGACGACTGCTTCACCTTCCTATTGAAGTTCCACAAAGTTGACTGCGACATCAGCACAGGTATCAAAAGACCGACGAAGAGAGATGTCTTGAAGTTAGTCATGTCCGTGTTTGACCCACTGGGGTTTTTGCTCTACGTTACAGTCCAGGCCCGCATCCTGCTTCAAGACATTTGGAAGTCGAAAATAGGATTGGATGATGAGATTGAGACGTGCCACTTTGACAGATGGCAAGTCTGGCTGCAAGAGCTGAACAAGACAAGAGAGGTACGGATACCGCGCTGGCTGTCCACTGATAACTGTGACAAGGATGCATCTGCTGAGTTGCACGTGTTCTGCGATGCCAGCTCAAGGGCGTTTGTGAGCGTCGCTTATCTCAGAAGGAAGACTGCCAACGAAGTATGGCATGTAGCAATGGTCATGGCGCGAGCGAGGGTCGCGCCTCGCATACCTCGGCTAGAGTTACAGGCAGCCGTGATGGGAGCACGACTCTCCCAGACATTGAAGAGATATTTAGGACTTCCAATTAATAAAATAACCCTTTGGACGGACTCGAAGACTGTCCTAAGCTGGCTAAGGTCCGAGACCGGACGTTTCAAGCCTTTTGTAGCGCATCGTGTCAGTGAAGTCTCCGAGCTGACAGACGTCTGTGACTGGAGGTGGGTGCCGACAGACATGAACCCCGCTGACGATGCCACGCGGGACGTCGTCATTGCCAGCAATGACAGATGGCTACGAGGACCCGACTTTCTTCGACAACGCGAAGAGACATGGCCAGAGGAAGACGATAGGTCCATAGCTCTAGACCCGAATGACGTTGAGGTGAAGGCGGTAAATCTACTGACTTCTGAAGCGAATGGAGCCCTGCCAGATGACGGTCGGTTCTCACTGTACTGGAGACTAATCAGAAGCACCGCCTGGATCTTTCGCTTCACCCACAACTCTAGAGGCTCGGGTAACAGACGAACCGGAGAACTCACGGCGAGCGAACTGAGGTCTGCTGAAACTGCGTGGGTTAAAGAAAGTCAGAGGCGGACTTACTCAAAAGAAATCACTTCCATACTATCGACGCAGTTTGTGGACAAGACTAGCTCTCTGCGACAGTTGACACCCTTTTTAGATGCCGAGGGAGTTCTTCGGGTTTCAGGAAGAATAACAGCAGCTAACGTAGCCGATGACACAAAACACCCTGCGATCTTGCATCCAAAAGACACCTTTTCAAAGCTGCTACTCCAACAGTACCACAGGGATGCGGGACATGCTGTCCGAGAGATGATCTTGAACAACGTCAGACAGCGATTTTGGATATGCAACGGTCGGAATGCAGTGAAAGCGACTTGGAATAACTAGCAGTGCGATAATGGCACTAAGACGCTTTATTGCAAGACGAGGCTGCCCAGAACAGATTTGGTGCGACAATGCAACTACCTTTAAGGGAGCAGACAATGAGCTGAAGCAATCAGTTCGTGCGATAGATCAAGATGAACTACTACGCTACGGCAGTATCAGGCAGATCGAGTGGCATTTTATTGCGCCGCGAGCCCCCCACATGGGTGGTTGCTGGGAGCGCCTGGTTTGGTCTATAAAAACGGCTATGAAGGCGACCCTGAAAGAGGTTGTTCCAAGCGACCAGACCCTACAGACGGTGGTTGCAGAGGCAGAAGCCATAGTAAACACCCGACCCCTAACCTACGTTCCACTCGACCATACAGACGACCTGCCCTTGACACCAAATGACTTTTTACTGACCAAGACTAACGATTTCGACCAACCCTTCGGAAGCTTTGACGACGCGACGGTGACCTGCTGAGACGAAACTGGAGGGAAGGACAACGACTTGCTGACTTAGTCTGGAAGCGGTGGCTCAAAGAGTATTTACCGACTTTGACAAGACGGGACAAATGGTACGGACCAACGACGCGACCAATAACGGACGGTGACTTAGTTATTATAGCAGACGACCAGGCGCCCCGCAACCTCTGGCTACGGGGTGTCGTGACAAAAACATACAGAGGACCCGACGGACTAGTCCGTGTAACTGACGTGAACACCAGACTGGGACCCTACCGACGAGCAGCAACCAAGCTCTGCCGGCTGGACGTCCAACCACCGGGAGTATTGGCTCCCAATACTGGAGGTGGGGATGTTGTGGCGTGAGGCCGGCAGCCTCCTTGGCTCGCTGGCCGGCGAGGCTAGGAAGGGAGAAAGAAAGTAGACACATGTCAGACGATAACAAACGGAAAATAAAAAGGGAGACAAAAGGGATGTAAAATCTTTTATTTGCTTGACCGAACAATTATATTTCTTCGCTTCCATCTCGATATATGAATAATCACAATGTAGATATTTGGAGACTTAAGTTTTATTTCCGGAATCTATGAATTAACATTAAGACTAATGTTACCTTGTGACGGGACACCCTTTGGGCTAGCTCAGCCTGGTTGTCCGGTACACGTAGACCTTTGGTTCCTGCAATGAGCCTAGCTATCTTTCAATGTAAGGATCTATCTATCCTAGCTATCCTTTCTAGGGATCGTTTAGGGTAAAACACAGGTTACTTTATACAACACACGGTACCTAATTTATTTAACAAGGGGTTAACACAGAACAACTGTGCCAAATATGAGCGAGTAATCCAATTTCAAACGGTTGCCATACAATGTATCATATTTTACAAGAATAGGTACTTACAACTAATGTAAATATTGGCTTTAGAAATGCTTTTTCTTAGAAATGCTTAAGTCATAGGGGCTCAGATACACGGACTGCTTGAGCAGTTAAAGGCCTATTACACAACGCTGTCTATCTACCATGTCCTGCCTCTCGGGTTCCTGTCTCCCAGGCAGGATGCGAGCTATTACACCTACGCGAGAAAAACTGTCTGACTCACTGTGTACAGACGTGCGTGCGCAAATGTAATGGCCGTTCTACACTCTCGCCGAGTGGTTTCGTGATGTCTCGGGCGAGAGCTCTCGCCCGAGACATCACGAGACCACTCGGGCCTGCCACAAGAGGTACCCTCTACACTCTCACCGCTTCTAGTGCAATGCTCTCGGGCTCCTCGCGAGACATGCCGAGAGTCGGGCCCAAAAACCGCCACCGGAGCGAGATCAGACGAGACTTCACGAGACACCCCGAGCGCGGAGAGAGGTAGGTACCCTCTACATTCTCCGTCTCGGCATGTCTCGTGTTGTCTCGGCGAGAGTGTAGAACGGCCAAAAAGGAACGGACATGGAACGAGACATCTTCGGTCCGGACATAGGTATAGTCCGCGGAGTATATCTAAACTACGACCTCCGTACGTAAGTATAGTCTGCGGAGTATACCTATACTCCGACCATCACCGGGAGTAAAAAAAAATTGTACCTAACTTCTTCATTTTTCACTTTTTAGAAAAAAAAGTAAATACATTTTATATACTTCTATAAAATAAAAATCGCAAAAAAAAACGTGCTTTTTAAAAAAAATACTCCAATATTTTTTATTTTTCAAATTATCCAAAAGGAATTCAATACGCATGTTTTGACACCCTAAATTTTTCCGTAGTCCTTACTACTTACGAAAGTTACAACTATAATTTACGATTATGTATTCAAATCTGATAAGTATATGTATATACAAGGTGTAAATGAATTAACGCAAAATGAGAAACTACCCAATTGTTTAACACAACTTATGTATGTACGTATTGAAGAGCTCCGTGGTCTAGGTACTCCACCAACTTTGACTGAACCAGTGTGATAGAGTATGGCTCAATCTTACTCGTATTCAGGTAAAGGACAGGCCTTTACCTGAATACGAGTAAGATTGAGCCATAGCCCCCGGGCGAGGTTATGAATGGGCTACATTTACTTACGGATACAACATAAATTAAATACCTACCAACTAAATGAGTAACTTATAAAAATAAGTATAATAACAGGAACTAATTGAATATTTGTATGTATAAATACATTATCACATCTTACTATGTAAGTACAACAATACTAAGTGTCCAGCCAGCGAGATGCAAATAACACTTGGTTGGTGGTGGTTTCATCAGACTTTCCAGGTCCGGACACATATTCGTAAATACCCGCCGCTTAATCCCTTATCCAAACGCCAGCCATTTCGGGCAGTAGCAGAAATGCAGCATACTCTGACGTGATGACGTGACGCAGGCACGACTACCCACTATTAGCCAGTAATTAAATACTTACTCCATTTTGCGTGACAGGGGGCTAGCCCAAAGCAAATGGAGTAATGAAGGTTTCCTCACGATGTTTTCCATCACTGTTAGAACGTCCTATATATATGTTTTCACATGTATCTGATATTGACATAAGTTGACTAAGCATTTAGTTTGAATACACGTTGTATTTTCATTGCCTTATTTGTATTTTCTTTTATTCAAGTTCCATTATTGAAATCCGGGTAGACACGAAGCACTTCGGCATAATTCTGGTTCTCGTAAATAGCAGGCGCCTTATTTTGGCACGCCTGCTATATTTACGAGGCAAACCTCGGATGGATAAAGCGGCGGGTATTTACGAATATGCGGCCCGGACGGGGCACGGAGTTTGATTGATAAGTTGCATATGTCGCAGTTGGTTGGTTTAATCAGCACTTAACCCGTTAATTAAAGGCCCATTAATAAAGCATCATCGAAAACGTTTAAATCTGTCTTACCGAAAGCTGGCGTATTGGATATATAATGTAAAACAAGATGGCGTCACAACAGCTGATTACTTTCTTTCGGAGTCTATCTTTTTGGCAAACGTTGTGCAACGTTGGTTTGTTGTAATCAGTAGTTTTTTATTTCAAATTTGGTCTTTGATGCAATTTTATTTTTTATTTCTGTGTGATCGGAGCGAAGCGGAGCGAGGCGACCCCATGTAGTTTCATAAAACCGAACTGGTTGCTTTAGGTCACTTTCTGTGCCAATATAAGTGTTAGGTCAATACGTAATTTGTCGTGAATCAAGCGCGCATACGACTGATTGTTCCGTATTTTAACGTCAAACCTTTATATTACTACATTAATAATCACTTCTCTCTTTACCCTGTAATAAACCATGTGGCATTCTGTCTCTGATAACATAATGCACAATGACATGCAACATTCCGATAATAAGAGATCCAATCCCGAATATGCGGAACGTCAGCCACCCGCCGTAGATTCCATATAGAAATCCACCAATAATACTGCCTAGTGATGTGCCTACTCCTTCAAAGACTGCACCTACGAGACCCTGAAAAAGAAAAGGAATCGTTCTACTACCATCGACTACACAAGTTTAATTATGACTCTATCTTATTATAATCGATAAAGACTGGATCTGGATTCACAGGTGATCATGATGAGTGATGAGATGAGCAAGGATCGGAATTGGGGTGTGAATTTACCTAAAGTTTGTAGTCGGACATAACATGGAGCAGTTACAACCCAATAACCTAGGCACAGTAGGTACTAGCTGTAGCTGTGGTAAAAAAAGCTAATTGCATTTGTTTTAGAACGAACCCTTACTATATTAGGTAGTACTTAGGTAAGTCAACACTTTTATTTTTATATTGTTGCTATTTTGTAAAAACATACCTGAACGGTAGTCTCGGTTCCAGGTAGTGAAACCACGTTGGCAAAGGAAGCCATTGTTGGGTAGAACATTCCAAATGTTAGCCCTTGCAGTATTTCTATAGGTAGAATCCACCACGGGTTTGTGAGGTAAGAGTACAATATGAATCTTACGCCGAACGCAAACAGTACTAGACTCATCATATTCACGTGCCCCAATTTCTTCAAAATGTGGCCTGAAAATTTAAAAAATATATTTTAATTATACATACCTACAATAAATAAGCACAAATAAAGAGACGAGGAGGCATGTTCACCAGTGGGCGGAGGCAAACTGGCAATTATAATACTTATACCGGGTGGAACAAACGCATGGGCCCTGGAGGGAAAGTACCAATAGATCATACTGGGTAGGTACTTAAAGGAAACATTATTTTAGAAATAAGATACAGATTTCAGTCAAATACAGATTTCGTATGCTCGTTTTCCTGTTTAAAGACGACGAATGCGACTTATCTAATTGGGTTGTATTAGTAAGTAATAGTCATGGATAGCATGGATAACATAGGTAGATACTCCGACTCTAACATAGGTACTCCGACTAGTTTCGTTAGTGGACCCTGGGGTAAAAGTTCCTAACGAACCTTTGGCAATCTTGTCCTCGTTAGGCTGATAGCTTAGCTTTTGAACCACTGGACCGATTTTATTAAAACCTTCGCAGGGAAATCCACTCCTCATCATTTACAGATAACCGCAATAATATCCGTCCATACGTTTTGAGCGCTAGAATGCCATAGATTAACTAACGTTCCTACTCGGAGATGTCATACGAATAAATAAATAAAAACTAACATCGATATTTTTCGTTGTTGTTACTGTGAAGAGCTGTTTTCGTTTATTTATGCTAACATTGCTGCGAAACAGGCTACGAAATGATGCCAAGGGGATAATTCGCTAGCCCGTTCTCGGTATGTAGGATAAATCATAGAATATTTAAAAATACCTTATGGAATACCTGGATACCATAGGTCTGCTTACCAGATAAAAACATAAAAGGTATCTCTCCGCCGAAGGTCTGTATGGCACTGACCAATCCTTGAAGAGTCTTGACATAGTCTGAACCGTCACATGACATGGCTGATATGTCTTCTATATGCCAGAAGAGGAATTGCCACAAAATGCCTGTACAAAGACCCACGGCTACTGTCCACAAGAAGAACAGGATTATTGGCAATGATTTCAGAAGAGTTCCGACGTCTTTTAAAATATTCAGTGACATCCTTGAATATTTATTCTGAAAATTGTGACATAGGCATATAAGTAAATTTAATTATTTAATACTTAAGCAGACAATTTTAATTATTATAAAACTAACTTTTATAAAACAGGAATCCACGATATCGCCAAGCATGAATACAAACATCAGTATAAATGCAATGGTATAATCCTTGTAAGAGCCTTCGCTGAATAAGTCTATGAGTGTTCCTGTGAGCAGTGAAAAGATGCCAAATCCAAGCGAGCCCCATAGCCTTTGCTTTCCATAGTGAGACGGTTTGTCATCTGAAAAAAATATATCCTGGCTCTGATTTCTATGAATATGCAAAAATATATGATCACATATTATAACAGAGAACATCAAGAGGGAATTTCGTGAGATACTTGAGCGCGGCAGATTTAAGTAAGGTAGGTATATCACCTGTTGAGAAATTACAATTTCAATAATCAGATGAGTGTCACCAAAAACATCAAGCTGAGTTTATCGAGATGAGACAGTCATAAACGTCACTAGTACAGTCAGTGGGGGCGAAAAAGAGGCTTTGCCCTACAAAGGGTGGAGTAGAAGATGTTTTGATTTGTATTGGTGTACTATGCATCCATCTAATTAGGTAGTACAGCAGATAACCTCAATTTCCAGCACAAAAACGGGTTAAACGCTAGAAACAATGCACTAAACGTATCAAAGAGTGTGTGCGAAAATTCGATCGATTTGGTGGTCCCTGCTATGTATAACAAGTTCCTGTAAGCAGACTTCTCCGACGTTAATGACGATTTCAATCGAATATTAGTATTTGCATCCGAAGAGGCGAGAGGGTACATGGTAACACACAAACCATTTTTATGCGAATGGAAATTTTAAAAGCTGTTGCAAGCCACTTAAGAAAAAAATATTAGCCTGGATAGTGTCCCACTGCTGGGCAAAGGCCTCCCCTATGTCAGACTGCTCCTCCCTGTCTTGTGCCGCTTCTGCCCAATCCGGCAAGAACCTGTCCAGATCGTCCCGCCAACGACGACGTCCTATCCATCAGTGGTGACCCCATTTGTGGGGATGTCCGCAAAAGTCCGGCCCGGTCCCATTTCAACCTAGCGGTCTTTGCGCCAACGTCAGCAATGCCGGTGATGGAGCGCAGTGTTGTGTTTCTAACACGGTCGGTCAGTCTGTCACCGGTTATACTTCGCTCCATCTCTCTATGACAGACCTTGAGTTTGTACTCTTGGTTCTCCGTCAGCGACCAAGTTTAAGCACCGTAGGATAGGATAGGCAGGAATGGATACACACAGTCTAACAATATACATGGGCCATCGGCCATGCGAATTCGCGTGGAATCTTTGGAATATGTATTCTGTAGAGTGGCAGAAAAGAGGTCTTCCGCATATTCACATACTTTTATGGTTATCACATCATCTAACCCCTCCTGATGTTATAGATGAACAAGGATTTTAGCAAAATCATCAGCACGACACAACTCAAAAAAGGCAAGAAGTGTAGTTTTTGGTGGGCTTGCAAGTCTGTTTGCGAGGTTTTGCTGATAAAAATATACTCTTTGGCCATTTTCAAGATGAAACACGGTGGGGAAGCGTTCATGAATTGGAAGTCCAAAAATTCGCCATGCAGCCTCTGAACTACATAGGTACCTCCCACTTTTAAAATCTTTACTTCATCTTTTTCTTTTTTAACCGACTTCCCAAAGGAGGAGGTTTACAATTCGTCCGGATATTTTTTTTTTCTTTTTTTTTTTATGTATGTTCCCCGATAGCGCCTAGACGGATGGACCGATTTGGAAAATTATTTTTTTGTTTGAAAGGGTTTACCTTCCCATTGGTCCCATTGACACCAGGTCAGGATCTGATGATGGGATCCTGGAGAAATCGAGGGAACTCTTCAAATATTATAGGCAGACCTATAGTGATTTTTGTGTTTTTCATAATAACTCGTGCAAATGCACATGGTAAGCATAATATTGTGATGCGGAACTGCTCATGAAGGCCACATATGGCCACCAGATCTGCTCAATACTAGGTACAAATACAATGCGTGGCTGGCGGGCAGGCAACGCATAGCCTAAGCCGGTGGACCTAGAGCCATGAAACTTTGTACAGAGGTTCCTTAGTAGCGTGGGGTAGCACTGTGATGGGATTTGACAAAATTAATTCCCCAAGGGGGGGGGGTAAGGGGTTACAGTTTGTATTAAACTCAATCTAATCAAATAGGGTTTGTGGAAGTCGGTTTTTTCTAAAGTTTACTTTTTGTTTCAATTATCTACAGCAAAAGTGACTTGGTCAGATCCTTTATTTATATATTTATTTGCCAACGTATTTTATTGATTTTACAGAGTAGCAAAATTCTATGTTGATATGCGCGTTAAATATTCTCAAAAGAACCGGATTATACGGAACTACCCAACGGGGTAGTCTACTCCATTAATTTCTAAAGTAAAGCCTTCTTCGTCTGGAGAACTTCTTCTATAATGCAGGTAGAGAGGTCTGGGGTATCTTTTACAGCAATTATTGTCTTTCATACAAGGTGACTAGCGCATGGCCCATGTATTAGACTTCACTATTTCGAATAGTTTTGGGTCATTTCCTGGATTGGGTATTTCTGCACAAATAATTGTATATAACATCAGGGGTGATACAGGAGGAGGTTTACAATTCGTCCGGATATATTTTTTTTCTTTTTTTTTTTTATGTATGTTCCCCGATAGCGCCTAGACGGATGGACCGATTTGGAAAATTATTTTTTTGTTTGAAAGGGTTTACCTTCCCATTGGTCCCATTGACACCAGGTCAGGATCTGATGATGGGATCCTGGAGAAATCGAGGGAACTCTTCAAATATTATAGGCAGACCTATAGTGATTTTTGTGTTTTTCATAATAACTCGTGCAAATGCACATGGTAAGCATAATATTGTGATGCGGAACTGCTCATGAAGGCCACATATGGCCACCAGATCTGCTCAATACTAGGTACAAATACAATGCGTGGCTGGCGGGCAGGCAACGCATAGCCTAAGCCGGTGGACCTAGAGCCATGAAACTTTGTACAGAGGTTCCTTAGTAGCGTGGGGTAGCACTGTGATGGGATTTGACAAAATTAATTCCCCAAGGGGGGGGGGGTAAGGGGTTACAGTTTGTATTAAACTCAATCTAATCAAATAGGGTTTGTGGAAGTCGGTTTTTTCTAAAGTTTACTTTTTGTTTCAATTATCTACAGCAAAAGTGACTTGGTCAGATCCTTTATTTATATATTTATTTGCCAACGTATTTTATTGATTTTACAGAGTAGCAAAATTCTATGTTGATATGCGCGTTAAATATTCTCAAAAGAACCGGATTATACGGAACTACCCAACGGGGTAGTCTACTCCATTAATTTCTAAAGTAAAGCCTTCTTCGTCTGGAGAACTTCTTCTATAATGCAGGTAGAGAGGTCTGGGGTATCTTTTACAGCAATTATTGTCTTTCATACAAGGTGACTAGCGCATGGCCCATGTATTAGACTTCACTATTTCGAATAGTTTTGGGTCATTTCCTGGATTGGGTATTTCTGCACAAATAATTGTATATAACATCAGGGGTGATATGATGTGAATAACATAAAAGTATGTAAATACGCGGAAGACCTTTTTTCTGCCACTCTACAGAATACATATTCCAAGGATTCCACGCTACGCGGACGAAGTCGCGGGTAACAGCTAGTTACCTATATTTCATTCATTTAGTTTAGGTCATTTTAATAATAATATAGTAACAAAACCCATTTAGTTTAGGTCATTTTAATAATAATACAGTAACAGACCTAGTAGATTGAAGCATATGGCATCCGCTATACTGACTACGACAGCTTGGCCAATCCAGCTTACAATCATGCAGAGAAAAAATAGCCAAAATTGTTGAGTGTACTGTGGGGTACTTTCTGCCGTACTTAGTGAGGCTTCAAGGAGGAGTTCGTTAACCTGCAAAAAAAATTGTTGATTTCATGGCTCGTCCCATGGACCAAATGACCCAGTTGTTTTGTTTACGATACTTTATTACGATGTGGATAGGTTGAAAATCGCGAGCCGTGGAATTTGGACGGACGAGTAGTAGCTACTAAAGTTTTCATCAATTGGGCGTCATCATTAAAGCGTCTGGCACACCAAAAGCGGGGCCGGGGCGGGCGAGCGCGCGGCGCGGCGGCGCGGGGCGTCAGCGAGCGAGGCGAAGCGGGAGCGCGGCGGAGCTTAGAGTTGGCTGCGCCCTGCCCGTGCCACTGCGCTCTGTAGTAGTGGGTGACGCGGTCACTTCGGTTTCTGAATGCGCGTGGATCTGACGTATGAGCTCGTGTGACGTGTCAGAATGAACTCAAATAAAGAGCAACAGGAATAGAATTTTACTCAAACAAAGCTAGTAATGTGTTCTTTCTTTGAGCATAGTCGACGTTGCCGCGCTACTTGGAGGAGCCAGAAAAGGCGTCAGCAATTTCCTGTGAAAATCCATTACTAAGTATTATGTTTTAGCGACCAGCAATTACCTGTGAAAATCCATTATTGTCGAGTTTCGTTTCAAAAATAGTCAAAGAATAAAGTTGTGCAAAAAGGTTTTATTCAGAATTTGGATCTGTGTGAAGACAGGGAGCCTAAAAAACAAAAGAGCGGGGCTTCTTTTTGCAATTTTCTTTTCGTAATGTCTTGTATTCCAAACAAATTGTGAAAAATTAGTTCTACAAGCGAAGAAACCTCTACGTGTTTAACACCGCCGAAAATTAAATTGGAAGCGGAATTAGTGATAGTACCTACCTAAATTTGCCACCGAAGTCAAAGGAAAAATACAAATTTGCATAAGTACGAAAAGTTTGCGCAGTGTAAAATGGACAGATAATTTCATTTTCTGTTTAGTTTCTTTAGTGGAAAACGTTTTTCTAGCCTGTTTTACCGAACTTAAGATAATGAAGCCCTCGCCTCTCTGGAATACTGACTCCATGCTCAAGATTATGTTTTGATGAAGCACAAACGGAATGGAATTTTACTAACTGTACATTTATTTACGAATTGTTATTTTATTAAATTACATTACTAGGTAAGTATATTAAGCTGGATTTATTTGATTAGCATTGTCTTTATATTACTTACTAGCATTGTTTGAGTAAAGCACTATACAAGCCTTGGCCCACAATGACTGCACTGCTGGCCACGGTATGATGGCCTCGAGCTTAGGTTAGCTACGATATCGCTCTATAAGCTTGATCAGCATTGCATCTTTTGCTGTTAACGGTATAAAGCTTAGCTTGTCCATCAAAGGTTGCAATGCGGACCGCGCTGTAGGTGAGCTGCGCTGCGCTTTCGGCCACCAACAGCCTGACCAGCAACGCTTTTATAGACCGCGGCAGTAATTACTAAATCAGAAAAAAAATGCCTGTATGACAAGATCCGAAATGAAAGCGTTATAAGCACAACAGACCCGTTGAAACCACACCGGACTCGCCTGTCGCTGCACGCACACTTTTCGGTGTGAAAGGCCTATTAGACTACGCTGTCGTCAGGGCCCTGTCTGACTCACTGTCTCTTTCTAGTCGTTCCATCAGAGTGAGACGTCTATACAAATCGTGCCCTGCCGACAGCGTAGTCTAATAGGCCCATTATGGTGACATAGAAGAAAGGTGCTGATGCGAAAAAAAAAATACTTACCGGAGCATTTTCACATGTAATACTGCAAGAGGTATGGTACAACTCCGATTCAATCTGGCTTTGTTCTTGTGAAATACACGTCGGATAGTGAATAGATCCTGGATAAATGCATTTTTATGTAAAAGTTAAGTTGAATAATGAAGAAATGATTAATTAACAGCAAGATGTGAATTAGAATGCTTACTTGTTCATGCTTTACAAACCATGCAAAAGTTCTGTTAAAAATATACATTTGAGTAATGTTTTTGGCCATACAAGTTTACAGAACGCCGCGCCGCCGTGTCCAATGACAGCGATGCGGTGCGGTGCTTTTACGCCGAAATATTCATTACAAATATGCACACAGCCTATTTTGGACATAACACGCACGCAAAAACATATTTTAAATTTTCATGCTCACCGTCCGGCAGCTGAATTTGCTGCAGTTGCATATAGACACACTGGTCTACTGCCGACGTGGACGATAAGGGTACAGTTCCGACGAATGATAGATTGGGCAACACTTCTTTCAATCCGGAATGTGCAATATATTGTATGTTATCAGTGGTCCTGTTGCAATACACTGGTATGTTCCAATGGTCACAGACTGTTTCGCTCATTTGCGGTGAAGTCATATCGCAATCAATCTACAATATAAGTATAATATATATTTATATAGGTAGGGTACTTGAAGAAATATTTAAGATACTTGAATGTATTAGGCTTAGGCAGGCGGGGATTCATCCTTAATGTTCGGTCATACATAACATAACTGATGCAAAATATACAGGATGTTCGGCAGATGAATGTCCAAACAAACTCAGCAGCAAGAGGAGGTCATTTTCTACCCACGTAGCCATAATTTTCGGCCATTTATCAAAAATCTACAAATCATCTTTTGTCAAGGGCCAAGTCAGAAAATTATGTAGCAAATGACCTCCACTGCCACTGCCAATGCCCACTTTTAGCCAATTATTCGATACTCCATTCCATCCTGCGTGATAGGGGGCCAGCCCCTCGCCGCAGCTACGGAGTAATAATGGTTTCCTCACAATGTCGGCCTCCGGCTATCAGGTAGACGCCGTGTATACCGATTATTACAAATGTACTGATAGGCTAAAGACACGATGTTATCATCAATAAGTTATGAAGGCGGTCAGAATCGGCTGCTACCAATCTCGTTTTGCTCTTATACCATCGGGAGTCCCTCAGGGATCCCACTTAGGACAAACTATTTAATTTGTGTATGTACGCAGATGATACTAAAATTTACATGCCGATTGCTACTGAACAGTACTGCATAAAACTCCAGGAATATCTCTGTAGGCTCTCGCTCTCTCTCTCGTAATTTTAACGCTGTGAAATGTCAGTGCATCACCTTCTGTTTAACATATCTCAGTTATCTGCACAAAATAAGAAATATAATAGTGAAGATTAAAAAACTATCACAATTTAGAACCCCTATTATTTTTATTTATTCCAGTTAAACCGATTAGTTTCAGCCATTTTTCAAAAATCTACAAATCATCGTTTTATTCGGGATCTATTGGGCCAAGTCCACAAAATTATGGCTACGTGGGTAGAAAATGACCTCCTCTTGCTGCTGATTTCGTTTGGACATTCATCTACCGAACTCCCTGTATATGCTATCAATGAGTACATTATTAATTTTGTATCAATTCTCAATAATAACGATGGTAAGTAGGTATACTAATTTATCTTTATGAGTTTGTCAGACTAAAAACAGACTTGTGTAAAAATACAAGTAGATAATTTATCGTACGTCACATAACGAAGTATTCTCGTGTTGAAGAGTAGTAATTTTGCATGTATTTATCGTACTGTCAACGCCATAGCAACTTCTAAGTAATGTCACGCCGTCCTTGCAGGCCAGCTGCACAGAAATATGATTGCCATTGTCGGGTATGAAGTATATGGCAGAAAAGCTCACAATTGTTACTATTTGAAATATAATAAATAAGAACTTTTGTAGTTTGAACCTGGAAAACAAAGAAATCCGAAATAATCACTATTGTAAAGATAATTATTTATTTTTATATTTAAGCAACAAAAACCACTATGCTTAAGCTGGGCATTCACGGTCAGTTAAATCGTAATGACTACTTCCCATCAATTTATATGTATGATAAGGATGCGCCTTCCCGTACTAAACTTCTTACTGATCTGTGGCCAAAGAAATGCGGTATGGCAAACTCCTACTTTTTATTGGATTTTATGTTTAGGCCTTTTTTAAGAAAGTAATTAAATATTTCGGGTAATAGATGTCTGATTATTATTTAAATCATGTTTAAAATAATACCTATCGTGACGTAGAATGGCTATGTTTTGGAAAGTATACTCGAGTCTCGGAACGAATCAGTTTGCTTGTGTTCTGTTCTGTTTTATGCAATGAAATGTGTAAAGCTGTCATAATAACAGATGAATATTTCATAAACAAACTTTTAGGAAACGTAATTTTAATTGCAAAACTGATACCTATTATCAATTAGTGGCATGGAGAAAATCAGTACATTCGTATTAAGAATGTGGTTCGCTATCAAGGGGTTACAACATTTACATGAGAAATCATCAAAGCGCTGATAAAATCATTCAGCTTCTACCCGTTACTATATAATAAGTGTGTTATTAATAGATTTTTCAACACGCCTGCTCGTAAACTGATTCTTTGTAGCAAGGCATATAGGGCTACAATAGCGCATTTTGCAACCTAGTGCTTTTACTTTGCATTTTTTTTTCAATCTCAGGTGCGAGTTTTTTATGCCTACAGACAATGCATATTTTTTTGAATAATTTAGCACCGAGTATAATATTATTATGAAACAATCATCTTTATAACATAATTTCATCAAAGTATATTTTTTTCGCTACATTTAACCCATAATTTGCATATTCAAAGCCTTATTTTTATAGGCTGTTTGGCGGTGTTGCCTGTGCCTTTATCAACAACTGCGCGGGCCAGCTCGTGAAAAAAGAAGAAAGCGCGCCAATTTGCACAAATCTTTGGTAGCGTTTCTATTGATAAGATTTATTGTTAAAAATGTCGACAACAACAAGTAGTGAAGAAGAGCAAATAGTTTTAACCCCGTCAGAAATACTCAGCAAATCACGAAAAGCGACTGATAACCTGTTACCACCAAAATCCAGGGAAAGATACCTAGCGGCCTACGAAACTTTCATACAGTGGAAAATCAGCAAAAATGCCCAGTCATTTTCAGAGAACGTATTCCTGGCTTACTTCAATGAACTGGCAAATAAATATAAGCCCAGCACGCTGTGGTCTTTTTATTCCATGTTAAAAAGCACCCTCAAGATTAATAATAATATTGATATCAAAACCTACTGCAAACTGGTAGCATCTAAAGCGACGCTCGGACGGATATTCTTGTCGGAAATCTAAAGTATTGTCACCAAACGACGTTGAAAAGTTTCTAAAAGAAGCTCCGGACAGTCAGTATCTGGCAACGAAGGTCAGTTGAACTTTATAAATCTAATGTATCATCTATACATAATATAATCAAAGTACGATAATGTAGCTTATGTTCTTATCTTAACTATTTTAACTCTTTCCAGGTTGCGTTAATATTCGGTGTTAGTGGTGCATGTAGAAGTCAAGAGCTTCGTAATATTACAACAAATGATGTAGGGGCCCACGGAGAAATCCTTCTCGTAAAAATTACCAATACTAAAAACAAAATTCCACGATCTTTTGTAATCGATGGCCCGTTTTATGAAATATTAAAAAAATATCAAGCTCTACGTTCAACAAAGCAAAACCTGACCACTTTTTTCAAAATTTTCAAAAAGGTAAGATATTATTTATCTGTCAAATTAAGCTTTAATACATTTATTCAAAAATAAATAATTTTAGACTAACATTATTCATCGAATTTGTGAATATATTTGATATTTGTTTTCAATCAATATTTTTTCTGGTACAGGAATGTCTCCATACGTTCAAAGAACCTAGCATATTTACAACTATTATATTTTACATATCCGTTCAAGAGAAATGTCTATAGTGATGGGAAACATTGACTATCGATATATTTTTTGACAACTGATAATGCTTACTTATTTGATAGTTTTAGCTGTATTTATGAACCTAACCTTTATTTTTAGATTTCCTCGAGAAAAATGTTATCAAATGCATGGCTGGACGCCAAAAACAAATGGGAATATTGCTGAAAACATTTCACCGCTAAAAAGAAATCCCAGACAAATCCATATAGCTATACCAGCACTAAATCTTACCTACTCACCTACTCTTTTTCTACTTGAGACAAATGCCATGGTAGACATTTTTCTATATCTTGTGATATATTTAATCTGAGAAAGTGCGGAATCGCAATCACGCATTTCCATTACTTACCTTTTAGTATTACCATTATCTTTATCAATTAATGGTGTGATTGGTAAATTAAATGTAAGGTTAAGTGTCTTAGTAAAAAATTATAGAATTTGTGTGTTCTATCAGAATATTAAACTTGTTTTTCCTGGCCGGCACTTTTACTTTTGGCCCATATCAATGTATGGACCGTGAATGATCTCCTTTAAAAAATATTATGCTTGTAACACCGTATGTGTCACCGGATATACGTATATGGTTTGGGTTTGGTGGTTTGGTTCCTCCCTGGGTTTGCTGGAAGAAATCTCTCGATAGAGATAAGCTCGCCTTTGTACATGTCATTTCCATTTTTAATTGTCATAATGTATTTTTTGTGTGCAATAAAGTATAAAGTATAAAGTATATGTTACCGGCAAAAAAATAAATCTGTCATTCTACAGTGTTACTGTTCAGTTTACCTACAGATGTATCCTACAGAATGACGGTTTTCATACTTTGACGATGACTTAAAGACCAATGTCAAGATGGCCAAAGATAATATAAACAGCAGTGTGGCCGCTATAGAAAAACACTCGTCCATATTAGACTAGCCAGACTCTACCTGTCTTCGATGATATCGAAGTCTTATAATTTTATCGATAGCCGCAATATCGATACTCACCCCATCGCAGGCTGTCATCTTCCGTACAGGACAGCGGACAGCCAACTTAACAGCGAAAAAAATATAGCCAAACTACGTCATAGAGGTCAAATGAGAGTTATTCTGTTTTTTACAGAAATTTCCGAAATCCTGCAATATTTTTTGATTCCAATAACGCTATTCAATTCAGAATACAATTATCTCGAAATGGTTTTCCCAGTTTGATTCCCTTGAAATCAGTTTCCATGGTCCATTAGCGCCTCTTTCGCATTTTTTGGTACTAAGTCAGTACGTCTACAAAGAGTTTCATCGATCTGAGGAGAACTTATATCACATGGCTGTCACCGTCTGATGCCGGCACTTTATATAGGGAGATGCGTCTGCGGACTCTAAGCATATGAATACGCAGATTAATTACCACGAGCTATCCACACATCTGTCTGTAGGTCAATCAGTCTTTGTTCACCTCGACAGACGCAACACGCACTCGCAAATTAACATTTAACTCTCTCGATCGCACATATAATTGTTCGCTATTGTTAGTTTGGCGTGTGTCTTAACTCAAGCGAACCGATTAAAAGCAACTCTTGCGTCCGCCGATGTGTGGTCACACGCCGCCGAACGTCCGTGCCGAAACCCTTTGATGCGTGCCAAAAAACCGACAACTTGCGGGTTCGAGGTGGACGCATCTGCTGACGTTAACAGCTTTAGACCACAGCTTTAGAACTTAGCTTTAGACCACAGAAGCGCAAATCACCCCCTCTTCACATCGCCGGATGCATCGGCAGACGAAGACGTCTGCAGACGCATCTCTCTATACGAAGTGCCGGCATGAGTGACTACTGTAAACTGTGCTTCTTTCTATAAGTAAGGAAAGTAAACATCACCTCAAAATAAATAAACATATTTTTTTATAAATTGGCGATAAGAACAACAAAAAATCATATTACTATTCTTGTGAATAGACGTTACAAATTCGCTCGAGAAATTAGTTAGTATGGAAAAGTAAGTGTTCTATCATCGTATGATTTCACTTTCACGGTCCGGCCATCTGGCTGGCGTACGAGGAATTTTTCTACGATGAAACTGACCATGAATGCCCAGCTTTAGTTAGTACTGGTAGTAGCTATTGAATTTACCTGTCTGCTATAATGCCAAATAATGGTTTGGCAATAAGACCGAACACAGGAAGCACTGAATAAATCAGACCCACAGTTGCCGAAGAAAATCCAAGTTGTCTGGCGTATGTCGATAAGTACGGTACTAGTGGCGCAGTACCTATAACAAAATAATAATCGGTCAAGTGCGAGTCGGAATCGCACAAGAAGGGTACCGTATCATCGTACAACAAAACTTAAGCACTCAAAACAATAATAAAACAAAAAGAGAATAAAAAAGATTATGCCCTCACGAAGATTTGAACAAGGCCTACAAGGCTACAACATACCAGCCTGCGCCACCACAGCGATGTGAGTTGACGCGAAATATACCATCATATTGAAATGCGTGGGTGTATCAAAACACGTCTCTTGTATGGGGACCCCAATTTAATTTTTAATGTCTCTCGTACTCACAGTATTTGTTGTTGTTGCGGCAACAGATTGTTGATAGTGTGTGCTATTTAATTACTTTTGCCCTAAACGGTAGAAACTGATTCTCACAACACAGGGTATCCTAGTGTGGGGACCAGGGCACAGTATACATATAGAATCATTCCCGAAGGCTATGTGTGCGTGCATACCGAACACGCGCGCATGTGTGCAGCCGTGCGATGTACCTTTGTTTGATGATTATCTACTGTCTATAATATAATACTGTGACCAGGGTCAAACTACTGTTTTATACTTTTTGTTCAAAATATTTTTTTATTTTTTTTATTAGATATACATAACACATTCTGTGAAAATTCAAATTTTCTAGCTATTACGGTTCGTGCGTGCGTGCTCTAGGACCCGCTGGCGGACAGACAGACAGACGGACAGACGGACGGCGTGGGCTTAGTAATAGGGTCCCGTTTGGCACACTTCCGGTACGGTACCCTAAAAACGACAGTAAGTATACTTAAAATATTATTAATTATTCCGGAATCAAACATTTGGGTAGGTAGACTCTGTTAACAATGACAATAGTCAATTGAATCGCATAATTCTGGAAAATCATGGACCAAATCGAAAAAATATTATTATAAATAAATCTTTACCGGCATTGAAGAGAAAGAAGTGCCCTTTTATGGGCAGCAATTTTTGATTAACTTGCATTCTTTGTTTCAGCATTCTTTTCCTAAAAGAAGAAGAAAATACAAGTTCATAAATGGCTAGTTCACTACGGTTTACTTTCATTGCATTTCAATAGGGAGGAATGAAGGATAAGATGGAAGGATTTTGAGATAGAGGACAGATAGACAGCCCACAGAGCTCAGCCATACTCACTAGTCAAGAATTATCAAGAACAGATGCTTTCTTGGCATTCTTCTAACGCTTTTTGATCAGAGGAGCCTTGCCCAGCCATGTACTTTGTGATAATGGGGGATGTTTTCGTGGGGCAAGGAACCAGCTAGCTGAGCTGTATGAGCTTAATTGTTCTGCTGATCACCAGATGGTTATGCAAGCTTATGCAGCCAAAGAAGGCATAAAGTTTCATTTCACTCCTAGTTACGCCCCTGTTTTCGCAGGACTTGCAGAAGCTGAGCGAAGAAAAATATAGAGTCTGCTCACAGAAATATAAGCCTTAAACAAGCCACTTACAGAGATTACAGATGAACAATCAGGAAAATGCTGCCGGTTAGAAATCCACCATAAGAACTAGACTGACAGCCCTGCTAATTTCATCTCAATCAAGAGAGACTGGGAACCGAGAACCTAGTTTTAACAGAGTCACAAGCTCACCTCAAGGTATTATTCCTCATCTTTCTAGGTGAAATAACCTATGCCTGTTCAATTGAGAAATGACTTAACTGTGTTAAAACAATTTGGGACAGAATTACTGCCAAAGGAGCTAGGGCCCAAGTATTCCTGGCAGCATCTTATAAAAACTACTAATTTAAGCCGGCTACTAACACACCTGCGGCAGGGGAAATCTAGTGTGTAATAATGTGTTAGGCTTGAGCTGCCTGTTGTTAGTAAGTAGTAATGAGTACTGACATACATAAGACGGCTCCAGTATATCACACTTTTACACCCTAGATTGCCTCTGCCACAGGCGTATGTGTAGCCTGCTCATATCAGTAGCAGGCTTTAGACATAGAACTTTGATCAATTTGAGCTTTACCTGACACATTTGATTCAGACGATGGTCAGAATACGATGAAACAACTATCTAACTGTATTTTCCAATAAAGCCTGTATTTCTAATAAATAATAACAAAAGTTAGGTTAGGAATAACATTTTGTACTAGAGGGCAAAGGGAAAAAGCAGGAAACAATTGAAACAAATATGTACTGAATGCAAGGTAGGAAGATTAGAATATTGAATGCAAGTAGGTAGGTACCTAACAATAGACCATGGATTTTGCTCACCAGGTCCGTGAAGTTTGTTTCGTGAAACTATACTGCCTCAAATAGAATTTTCTGTAATGCCTCGTAAATTAGACCTACATAAATGATTACACAAAGGCGATATCTTGTGATAACAATAAAACTGTTTTATAGAAGGCTTATGCTAATAAAAGTTCGATAGGTACCTACTTTTACGGTTTACATTGCGCTGAAACAAACATGCAACAAACATGTACTTATAACCGTAGAAGAATTTTATTGGTCAGAGAGTTCTGACTTCTGATCTGAGACATATACTCAAAAGAGTATATAAACTTACCCTAAACTCTTTTAACTTCAACTTTAGTTCATTGCAATCTGTCTTATGCCAGTGTCATGTGATGACGAAACATGTGAGACGCGTAACAAGTTTTAGGAATGGACATATGTATTATTTATTTCAGTTTCAGTCATTTCAATTTGATCAAAGTGATTTGGTTTGGCAGGTCGAAATGTCACTTAGTGAAATAATGTTGCTCGCTTCTGAATCATAGTGACGTGTATTTTTGAATCGATTAAATGAATGAAATAAAACAGTCAGATGAATGATTAGTTTATATAATTATTTCACAGTTTTGCTAACGGGGCAGGCTTAATCTCTTGCTCGATTTAAGATTTCGTTCAGACAACACTTACCTTTTACATATTATATCAATTTATATTCGTATTGTAGGTACTATATTCATATTATTAATATTTTTATTGAATAGTTTAAACTCGTTTCCTTTTGAGTTATTTAAAGTATGTAGTTTTGTTAACACCCACCCAGACACTTACTTACTCACTCTCTAATAGGTACCGACAGAATATCAGCGTTGCAGAATCTCCTGGAGGTCCTGTAACACATGCTGAGTCGGAGCCGTTTCACTGTTGCTGTGTGTACAGTTCATGGCTCCGTTCTGCCCGACCTTATTTTTACTGTTCTTTTTGTCTTGTGTATTTTTTATTTCCTACTTGTTTCTGTTTATAATTTGTTATTGCTGTGTTTTGTGTATTGTAACAGTTGAATAAATGTGCTTTCTATTCTATTCTATTCTATTCTTAAAGACACTAATTTACGCGCAAACTGGTTATAGACTATTTACACGGGTCGACCTTCGACAAAGAACACGACATCGAAACTTCCTGGGATGCCTATAGTTGAAATTGTAGCATCTATTAAAGTATTCACAAAATAAAAGGCCCGTTTTGACAGTTCACGCCCATGAAGTTTTAAGTGATATTTTATTACCTACGCATTAGGGGTTAAAACTTCATAGGCGTGAACTGTCAAAACGAGTCTTTTATTTTGTGAAGACTTTAGTAGGGCTTTAGAAATAACTTCGACAATAAAGTAAACATACAATCATTCACTGAACAAATGCTCTCGATTTTTTGGGCACAACACTATTTGTTTTTCGGCAAAAACTGGTATCACTCGATCTGTCAAATCACCATACTTAGGTCGCGTTCCGGGACATCGCCGTCAGCGCCATAATCGGGTCGCGATCCGTGACATCTCGCCGTTCTGCGCCATAATCGATTACAGCGTCTACGATGCCATCGTTTTGTATCGCCAAAACTGACTCGGAAGTCTGAACGGCTTCGTAGACGCTGTAATCGATTTTGGCGTGAATCGGAACAGGGGGTCGATTACAGCGTCTACGTTAAGCCATCGTTTTGTTTTGTATCGCCAAAACTGACTCGGAACGGCTTCGTAGACGCTGTAATCGATTTAGGCGTGACTCGGAACAAGGGTTTATATTACTCTGTGCAAATAACTTTGATTGATCCAGATCCACCCGTAAAGGGAGTATAGTATAGAGATGGCACATCGTCAGAAAAAAAAGAAAAGAAAGAGATGACATAATACGAATCATTCAAAGAAGGGCAAGAAACTCCCCCGTACCTCTTTTAAAATATCAGAGCCTTAAAAATACAATGTTATGTATTTCTACTTAAGTCTAAGGAAATACACCGAGGAGAGACGTACTGACTCAGTCCATCGCCCCTCTTTGGATTTCTGTGCGCTGTAAGGTAAAGACCATGCAGTTTTGTTATGTCATCTCATCTTCATCAATAGGCGTATTTACAATTTTATTAGAGTCTTTGCTGCTATATGGGTGATTCTTATTTTAGTCCCACCACTTTAGGGCACTCAGGAATCTGGTGTACAGTTCCATCAAACGAGAGAAAAGGGCCTACCTACTTTAGCAATTTCGTAAATCAAAATATAAACAAACAAACGTGGAATAATTTAAATCGCTGTGTGACGTTATCGGAGCCGTAGAACACTGTCCATAGTTAGTACCACATTTGAACAATCCGGACAAAATAAGCGACTTCTTTCTGGACACACCGGAAAATGCAGGTAGGTACTGCTTACGATATAAAACAACGATGTTTGGAGAATCGAAATTTTCAATTGTACGCCATACGCGGTGTAGGTACCTATACCTATTACGCAGTACAGCTAACTCGCGTTATGCCTAAACGTCATTTACAGTTCTCTTCCAGCCTCTGTATCTGATTGCCTGAGTTTCTATAGGACTGCTTAGCATAAGAACAACTTCGCTGTAGACCTAGGTCTTACATAGCCTACATCGCGTTATGCCTAAAATATATTTAGGTACGTATACAAACTTATTCGTACTATCTGGCCATTTATAATTCGAGTGGTTTACCTCCAATGTCAATACCTACTTCAAAATGACAATTTGTCAACAAAGTTTCATTTTCACAAGACTGTGGTTGTAAATTAGTGAATTATTATCTCGCTATGAATTCTACGGATATTGAATTTGTAAAAAATAAAAAAGGTGGACTAAACTTTTTAAATGATGGTTATGCGTACACGAAGAATAAATGCAATAACGACGGTTCGACCTTAGGATGGCGTTGCTCGAATAGGACGAATTGCAGTACATCTTTGAAACTGAGTAAAGACAATGTAGTTAATAGCATTCAAGAGCAATCCTGTTCTCCTAGTCAAGCTAGAAATAAAACAGCCGTAATTATCGATGAAGCTAAAAAAGAAGTATGTCGGAACTTTGGACCGATACCGAAAATATTGGATAAAATTGTGTTAGGCGAGGGAAATTCCAGGTCGAACGAGGAAGCCACGTCAAATTTCTCAACAGATGAAGAAGTCAATGAGGCATCTTTATATAAACCAAAAAACGATTCACTATACCGAGCAAGAAAGGCGTTTTTAGAAATCGAGAAAAGCTCTTTACACGTAGTTCCGAGTTCCGAATATAATAGCAGAAAATTTTCCCGTGTGTGATGACGGTGAAGTTAATAGTAGGATTTTGATATTCTCAACTAAAACAGCTTAAAGTCATTCGAAGGTACTGATGCCGAATTCTATGGCGACGGTACTTTCAAATGTGTGCCGTCAGGATTCTACCAGTTGTATTCAATCCATTTGAACATTAATACTGGCAACAACGACACTGTGAATATAGTGCCAATAATATTCTGCTTGTTGCCGGATAAATCGCAGCAAACTTATATTCGTCTTTTTCAACTGATCAAGACACATTTTGAGATAAATTTTAGACGTTTTAAATGCGATTACTAAATTGCACAAGTTCAGGCACTTCAAGCTGTTTTCTCAGAAATAGTAAGAAGCGGATGCCATTTTTCGAAGGCCGTATGGAAGAAGGCCGAAATACTTGCGTACTTGGTGTTTTAGCTACGCGCGCCGGCTCCAAAAAAACAGAAATTTGTGCAAATCTTCCTTTGCTTCCAACGACGCATATTTCAGAGGTTTGGCAAGAAATTAGGCAACTGGGTGATGAGAATGACACATAAACAACTGAAAAATTCAATTCAATTATATGGATAAGCAATGGCTTGGAAAATTGCATGACATAATTAGCTGCGCCAGCGAAATCCATCGCACGAAGAACAGATTGGAAGGCTGGCACAGGCGATTGAAAGCACGACGGATGAAAGGGAAACGGACATTTATTCACTTTTTATTTAAATTAAAAAAGAGGGACAGTGGCAAAGCCTGAAGCTGAAACAAACCCTATTTGAAGGTAATGCAAGAAGAAGGGTGGATGTAATTTTCAACGCTAAATACAAATAACCGTCCAAGTGCGAGTAGAACTCGCGCACCCATGGTTCCTATCACACTTGGAGAGCGTAACACGTGTAATTAGGTTTCCACATAAAAAACTAAAGTGTGATGTCATCCATGTAAACCAAATTGAATATTATTTTAGAAAGACAGAAATTTGCAGTTTTCAGGTTTTTCTCTTTATTTGTGCTATAAGACCTTGCTTTGTGCCAAATTTTATGATTCTAGGTCAACGGGAAGTACCCTCTAGGTTTTGATTCCCTTGCGAATATCAAGCAATTTCAGCAAAATTGAGACATATGCGGTATCTTTTGATTGCGTTGATCTACAAGTTTAATTTTTTCACAACTTTAAGAAATCACAGATTCGAGTAATCGATATTTATTTCAACTTTATACCTCTATGCTTTTCTGAGAAAAAGTCTTAACAGACGGTGAGACAGACGGGCAGACAGACAGACAGAAAATTACAGTTATCGGATTTTTAGGGTTCCGATTCTTAAAAGGAAAAAAAGGAACCCAGGATTCGCGCCTTCACTGCTTTCATGACCGCTGGAGTCCGAACAGTACGAGGTCGACCGCTCTTTTGTTTATCATCTAAACTTGAATCTTCCCTGAATCGTTTGATAGTACGATAAATGAATCTCAGTGGAATTTTAAAAATTTTCAGCAGTTTAAAAATCACTGTTGGTGCGTGGCCGCAACAATGCAATGCAATTATTGCGACTCTGTCTTCTTTGCGCGTCCACTCCATATTGGAAAATGAAGAGAATCCAGAAACCCTGTATTTTATTTTTTTGAAATATTGAAATTTCGAATTCCCATAAAAAAAATTGTGGCCTTTATTCAAAATTCGAAATTATACCCATGTGACAGAACTTATGGCCCGACTACGTAGATAGCCGTAATTGGTCTTATTTTTAGTTTAAAACTAACTGTATGCATCCATTGTAAACGCTGTTGCTGTCAAATAAATAAACCTTATTAAACCTTAAACCTTATTATACCTTTATAAATGAGGTCGGATGGTTGGTGATATGACTGCCAAAGGTATGGAAATGTTGCCGGAATGTGTTCTTTGATTTCCGTCAGCAGGGCACCCCGGTCTACTGAGTTGAATGCGTTTTTTACATCCAGCTTCAGCAGCACCTCACCTTCTCCGTGGGTAAGGAAGGTGCTTGCCGCGTGAACAGCAACCTCGCAGCCTCCCTTTAATCCGAAGCCCAGTTGTATGGGTTGAAACTTTTTTTCTAATATGGGTAGGATATGTTTGCAGCAAATTTTGGAAACTGTTCTTCGGATCGTATTACCCACGGCGATGGGCCGAATACCTCCGTCCTTTTTAACCAGAGTGCAGAGGCTCGCTCCGTACAGAAGGCTAGTGGCCTCTTCGCAAATTTTTCCGGCCAACATAAGGTTCACCAGCTGGGTCAAGTCATTCAGGAGTCTATCGCCGGCCTCGCCACTCGCACCAAGGATGAGGTCCTTGAAATGCTGCGGCGAGGCCGTCTAGGCCGCCGGCTGATCCACTCCTGAATGACGAGGATGGCGTCCCTCAAGTAGTCTTCCGGGGTGGCCTCTGGAGTTCGCTCTGAGGGATCTGGGGCATACGGCAAGGTAGATGATGCCGCTGGGGCCGGATGCTTCGACTCCAGCGCGGCGAGAGTTTCCGGGCTGTCGGCGGCGACTGCATCGCTGGTAAAGAGTAGTTTGGCAGCCCCTCGAATGTCCCCATCGTTAATTTTCCCCTCTATGCTATTTTTTTATTATTTTTTGGTGTTTGGACGAAGATTCTGGGCTATGGCACAGAATAATAATATGGGGGTTAGAGCTTGTGAACAATAAATATAATATTTCTTTAATCCCATTAGTTCCGTGACACGCCGTATCCTTTGTGTAACTAATATAGACTGGTGATTTATATTTACATTTCCAAGTTCAACGGCATTTCATGACGTGACTTTTCTGACGTAAAAAAGCCTGCTGAATTTGATTCTGAATGTTGCCAAGCCGAATTTTGCCAAAATTTAAGATGGCGGCCTAACGGGGCCTCAACTTAAAAAAGTCGTATTCTAACTCGACTCTGGTCGACAGGGGCGTGTGAGGTAACCAGAAATCCGTGCAGGATCCCGAAGTGGACAAATACGCGAATAAGCTTTTGCACACTGCAGAGGCCAAGTCTCCGAAACTATGGGCATCTATTGGTTTCCCGATGGCCATGACCAGCGCCTGTCTATCAATAATGACGTGAGCATCCACGTGTTATTCAAGAACTGCGGACATTACACTATTTTGTTGATTAGCCTGAATATATCAGACTAGTTTCCGCTCCTCAAGGATCCATTCTGGTTTAAAAAAAACCAAGAAGACGGGGCGTGGAGTTCACAATTCAAGATTTCTCACAGACAGTTCTCCGAGCCTCAAGCGTTGTAGAACGCTACGCTACGCTTATAGAAAATGAAGTTCAGGAACATATTGCTCACAAACCATAACATAACATTTTATACACCATGTTATAGAAAGAGATAATTTTTGTCCTTGACACTTTATTACTAAATGCAATAAATTTTGTTTAAAATAGTTAAAACCGCGATTAGGGACATATTTTATTATTATAAGAAATGGTTCGATAACATCATCAATCAAATGATCAAGTTCCCACATTCTATTCTTTACTTTTAAAACATGTTCAATACACGACTGCCAACGCTGCGGTGAAACTTGCTGCAGACCTTCATAAAGTAATTCCTTTACGTCAGCTATTTTAAAGGTTTTGTTATTTTTGGCAACATCACTTTACTTATGCCCACACCAATTCTGATAAGATTTAATTATGAGTAGCCACTAGTTCACCGACAGCAAAATTTTGAAAAGCATGTTTTTCCCTCTTTAAAACATCCATTAAATCGGTTTTAGTCATTGTTGAATCACATGGAATATTTATTTCCTGCAACCATCCTATTATTCTGGCCTTAGTTAGTCCACTTATTTGTGGGATACGAGTCTAATTTGCGAGAATGGTATGGAGCATTGTCCATCACAAGTACCGAATTTGTTTAAATAAAGGGAGAATCCCACTAAGCCATTCTTCAAAAGTCATTCATCTTGTGTTTTCTCAAACATTTTGCCAAACGTGATTCTTGAAGCTAGATTTTTTGTGATTTTTTATGAATATTCGGTCACATTAGTACACATGGTCACAGTTCTAACAACACACTTCAGGCCGAAAGTGTACTCATTTAGCGCAGTGTAATAACCCTTGAAGCAAATAAACGATTTGAATTTGAATCATGGCCACAGGAAGGTAGTACCTAGGTAGTAAGTGCATCACAGAGGAGTGAAAGAGTCGCATCGCATGTCATCATGCTCAGATCTATCAATGCCTATCGCAGTAGACTAAAACGTGTTTAGTCTGTTTGTGGTGGTATGGCATTGGGCTGAAGTCAGATTGCATGGCGATTTTAGTTTTAATTTTTACAGTTTGGAAATCCGGAATGCACTTGGGGAAGTAGGGTGCTAGGCTATTACAGGGAAACAACGTAGAACTGGTAGATAGCTATTTATAATATATAAGTACACAATTTCCAAGAGCTTCAGAATGCAATCAACAATAGCGATGTGTGCTGACAGCAAAGTTATTTTCGTTGCCTAGTAACGCAGCTTTCAAGGCCTAGTAACGCAGCTTTCAAGGAGCCCACACTATTCCCCCACCGAGACCGTGACTACGGGCGAAGATAATCCGGGAAACGCTCTCGACGACCCGATCTTGTAATCTCTGTGGGCGAAGGGAGGGTTGGTTTGATCGGCTTGATTGGCACCAATATGGTTGTGGAAGGCTGGGAATCTTGTAGCTGGTAGGCAGGCTTGTTGCGATCAATTGAGACTGTTGTTTCTTTCCCTTTTACCAGTATCTTAAAAACTTTCGGTCCTCTTCTAACAAATTTGAATGGGCCCACGAATGGTGGCTGTAATGCGCCACGCAGAGCATCTTGCCGCAGGAACACATATTCAGTTGTTGCCAGATCCTTAAAAACGAAGACAGACTTCAGTGTATGATTCGACGCAGGTGTAGTCTTTATTTTTGACGCGAAAGCGCGTAGACATGAAGCGTAATCGGAAACGTCAACAACAGCTTCTGTGTTATGATCGAAAAAATCTCCTGGAAGTCGCAGTTGTTCGCCGTATACAAGTTCTGCCGACGAGGTCTGTAGATCAGCTTTCCACGCGTTTCTTATTCCAAGAAGTACCAACGGCAACGATTCGGTCCAGTGTTGGTCAGCATGACACATAATGGCTGATTTCAGCTGCCTGTGGAATCTCTCGATGATGCCATTCGCTGCTGGATGGTAAGCCGTCGTAGTCTTGTGTTCCGTGCCAGTTAATTTAGTGAGGGCCTTGAAAAGTGATGCCTCAAACTGCTTTCCTCTGTCGGAGGTCACGCTAGCGGGGCAACCGAACCTTGAGATCCAGCCGAATAGGAACGCCTTTGCCGTAGACCTGCCTTGATGTCGGTTAGTGGGATTACCTCAGGCCAACGCGTAAATCTGTCGATGACTGTGAGGCAGTACCTAAAACCGTTTGAAACAGGTAATGGTCCGACGAGGTCGATATGAACTTGCAAAAATCTTGCGGAGATAGGGTGAATGTGCCTAAAGAAGATGAAACGTGCCGAGTGACTTTTGCTCGCTGGCAGTGTATACAAACACGGCTCCAATCGCGGCAGTTCTTCTTTAGCCCCGGCCACACGGAGCGACGAACTAATTCAAAAGTAAGTTTGAAAATGTAATCTATAGCAACCGTGTAAGAGCATCGGAGCTAAAAGGCAAGTAATTTTAGTAAGTGTGCCCTAGAGAACAGCACAGATTGTTTACAGAATTTTATTTTCTTGACAACTTGTCAAATTATAATTGTCAAAAACCAAGAGGTTGCAACATATTAATAACCGGCCAAGTGCGAGTCGGACTCGCGCACGAAGGGTTCCGTACCATTATCTATAAAAAACCGCAAAATAAAAAACATGTTGTATGGGAGCCCCCTAAATATTAATTTAATTTAAATTTAATTACTTATTTTTTAAGTAAATAATCAACTCAATATATTGTGAACATTTTAAGCGTCTACCTGCTACCATTATCAATATCGAGCAAAAATGAGCAAAAAAAATCACGTTTGTTGTATGGGAGCCCCCCTTAATATTAAATTTCTTTTGTTTTTTAGTATTTTTTGTTATAGCGGCAACAGAAATAAATCATCTGTAAAAATTTCAACTGTCTAGCTACCACGGTTCATGAGATACAGCCTGGTGACAGACAGACGGACGGACGGACGGACGGACGGACAGACAGCGAAGTCTCAGTAATAGGGTCCCGTTTGGCACCCTTCGGGTACGGTACCTTAAAAAGGCATAGTGGTATGTCATATGTCGTACGTAGCAGCGTCGACGAGCCTCGCATCCTACCCGAGCGTTGTTTAATTCCACTATTAAGACTTATTTTGCTATAGTACTACTCTACATACAGTTTCATTAATGTATTAACATCAACATGACATGTAATACTCACCTATTACGAATAATCGTCTTATGTCTTATTTTATTGGTAGATATAATATTGGTACCTAAGTAGGTCTTTTTAGCAAGTCCTTTACATATAATACTTTTTTATCACACCTGCTCTGAAAATACATACTAATTATACCAATTAGAGGGAAGAAACGCCTTTATCCCGCCCTTCAAATCCTTTCATCCCAAGGTATGGAAGTTTGTATGAAAATCCTTCCGACCCAAGGGTGGGAAGTATGTATGAAATTCCATTACATACCCATTCCCATCCCATCCCATCCATTTTTACCAGTTACCAACCTCCTTGGTGCATACAGAAAATTAAAAACGAAATTATTTTTATATATAAAACGCGCGGAATCACGGAAGAAGTGGCTGCATGACCTTATGATCTTAGCCTACTCCAGAAACGGGCGAATAAAAAAAGGACAAGCCCGCGCATTTTCGCAAAAACTTCGATTGATTTAGCATTTATCTTTGTGTTTTTTGTAAAATATGGATACTTCGAGCGACAGTGATGATGTTATCCCTAACACACCGCCAGAACTATTAGAGACGGCCCAAGAAGTTGTTGATAATCTGTTGCCGGGAAAATCTAAATGCAGATACAACAGTACTTGTACTTTTAACTAAATATAAACATTTCTATGCATTTATGTCTATAATTTTCCTCGTAGGTGTAATATAACCAGCCAAGTGCGAGTCGGACTCGCGCACGAAGGGTTCCGTGCCATTATCTGTAAAAAACCGCAAAAAAATGTATGGGAGCCCCCCCTAAATATTAATTTAATTTTAATTTAATTATTTATTTTTTAAGTAAATAATATGCTCAATATATAGTGAAGATTTTACGCGTCTACCTGCTACCATTATCAATATCGAGCAAAAATGAGCAAAAAAATCACGTTTGTTGTATGGGAGCCCCCCTTAATATTAAATTTCTTTTGATTTTTAGTATTTGTTGTTATAGCGGCAACAGAAATACATCATCTGTGAAAATTTCAACTGTCTAGCTACCTCGGTTCATGAGATACAGCCTGGTGACAGACGGACGGACGGACGGACGGACGGACGGACGGACGGACGGACGGACGGACAGACGGACAGCGAAGTCTCAGTAATAGGGTCCCGTTTGGCACCCTTCGGGTACGGAACCCTAAAAAAGCACTATACATACCTCAGGATAAAGTACAGTTCATACCTCAAATGGTTTGCGCCCCTCGCAAGCTCGTGGCGCAAATGCCATAATCTCGGTATGGAACTGTCACTTTCTTCCCTCTGAAGTAATGTACTATAGTTTGAATCATGATAATGATCATGATTGTACAAGAATATTACCTAATATTTATCAAACACAAATGTTAGATGTAAGTTAGCTTTTAAGACATTGTAGTGCCCTTACAGGGTTCATTGTTGGATATAATTTTGTAAAAGTGTACCACAATGACGCAATAAATATATGAGTATGAGTATGAGAATAATGCCAGTTGAAGGCTTGACGCACGGGGACCATAGGCAGACGGATTTATTTTCAAAAATGTCGTTCATGAAAGTTGTCCTTTCGTATGCGAATTGGTTTTCGAGGGCTTCAAAAATGCTTCTCCGCGTCGTCGTCGTCGTCATATCACTTATTGCACAAAGTGATGGAAATATTGCGCATAAGGGTTCGTGGTGCTCTCACAGTTGCATTTAAAAAGGTTGATATACGCTTTTTTTTTAAAGACGGCCATCACTCGACAACAAACCGAAAATCAATATCAAGAATATTTCCTTAATTGTATTGACTCTGCTTTTCTAAGAATAATTCCAAACTCCACCTGCACCCGTAGCATGAAAGCCCCCGCGGGTTGTCGCGACGCGGCGAGAGAGGACAGCACGCGCTTACATGTCTCTGTCCCTCAGTCCCTCACCTGCCGCGACAAAATCTCCCCCCGCTCAGCACGTCATGAGACGGAGAGTGGAAATAAATAAGACAATCATTCTGGCGCCGCGGCTATGATTTCATAGAAGTTTGTAGACAACGGTAAAGATTCTGCCCGGTGAAGTGACGGTGACTTTACAAAATGTGAAATGAAAAATATCACCTTTCTACTCAAGTGAGTGTTGTCTGGGGAAGCTACGGCCACAGCCAATGTCGTAGCTGCCATCGACAAGCTGTTGCCTCAATAGCAATTCGCCTGATCTCAGAAGAGGCAAGCCACATTCAGTCAGATGTATCTCTACATCTAAAACTATTCAAGAGTGAAAACATATTTTCAAACAATGAAGTTCCAAGGAATCAAACAGTTTCCACCAGCACATCAGGACTGCGGAATGCTACGGGTGCTGGTACTAGTCTAACAGGAAAAAATACCCTTTTGCTATGATCTGACAATTGAGACCGACTGTATATCTAATTACAGTGCAAAGTGAAAATGAAATCGGTAGGACAGAGCGGTTTACTAAAAACAACATACAAACTAAATACAATGGCACGGAGATTTCTGATAAATGTGCTGAATCATTTCATTACATAGGTCGAACATTAGTTTTAATGAATATGCAGCAACATGTGCGTTATACTTCAATAAACTGATTTGATCATTAGTTTCTGCAAAGAAACAATATATCCATTTGGTCAATATTAGGTACGTGGTTGATACACGATAGCGAGCGAGTCGAGGTGTCAGAAAAGTTTCTCGGCAAAATTTCAGGGCCCGAATTCTACTGTACACAAGCATACCACAAACTTGAATACGAGGCATTTGGTATTCTACTAAAACCGGAATCCAATTCACAAGCGCCAGCGTGACGCCAGCCTTCTTCGTATTCTACTATCCAAAACGTACTTACGCTAGCGTCAAACTGGCGCCATCGTAAGAACGCTTTGGACAGTAGAACAAAGTAAGCTGGCGTCAAACTGGCGCCAGCGTGAGTACGTTTTGGATAGTAGAATACGAAGTAGGCTGGCGTCACGCTGGCGCTTGTGAATTGCAATTCCGGTTTTAGTAGAATACCAAATGCCTCGTATTCAAGTTTGTGCCAGGCTTGTGGTATGCTTGTGAACAGTAGAATTCGGGCCCATTTCGTTAGAAACTGGGCTCCACCTACGCCCGCTATTGGTTTCTATTGAATGACGACAGCCAATCGGGCGGCAGCTTTCCCCACTTGTTCATTCTCTATGATTACATTTTCCATTGCCACGAAAATCAGTTTGTCTCAACGAAAAAGCCTTACTTACCTTCAACATCTAAAGGAAATCTTACGTAAGGAAATATTTAGGAAAAAGATAATTATTATGTAGTAAACCTGATAACTACTAAGTAGTTGATGTATAAGGATTTTGTTAGAGGGGTAACATTTTCTACACCCGCGAAGACGATAGCATGGGCGAGTCGCGTACGCCTGAAATTTAAACGCTTAGTTCAGTTGTTCGCGAGACTTATACCAGTTCGGATCTCGCTTTCTACGTTTTGTTGTGATTTTTGCCCTACTGTCGACTCGCGCGTCGCGTCGTGTCGTCGTCCGCTCGGCTTGAGAGACGCGCCCGCCCGCCCTAGTTCTACGTTGCAGTAGACGCAAACCTAAAACTCTTTTCAAGTTTGTTTCAACAAACAACTAACATAACTCGGTGAAGCTTCAAAAATAAGTGGAAGTGTACCAGTGTTAATATACTCGAAAAGGATTGACTCAATGTCGCCAGCGCATCTGGTAGTAAACTGATGAAAAAGTCGAAGAAATACATACAATAAATCTTTGAAACTAATAAAAAGTGGGTGAGTACAATAATACACTAGCAATAATATTCACATAAAACAAAATTAACGAGCGCGTTTAACTTTTATTGCATGTTTGCATTCTAAAAGCCATTTTGTAGCAAAACAATCAAGTTTGTTTATTAAACAATGACAAGTAAGATAAACTACTTCGAAATCTGAAATTTTCTGTTCTGCGATGAAAGATACATATTAATATGATTGCGTCGTACGTAACAATTTAAATAAAAATATCTTAACAACACGTAACAATTTAATAAATATATACTATATAGAATTAATTCTAATTGCAATCGTTAAGGTTACCTCCTTGGGAGGCTCGTGATTGGGTTACGTGTAAATATAAATAAATATAAATATCCGAATAATAAGTAAGTAGTAAGTAATAAGTTACTACTTTTAAGTAATAAGTAATAGTTGGAAACCAAAGGGAAAATACGTGACGTATTTGTTATTAATGAATAAATTGAAATTAGATATGGTAGGTATCATTAGGCATGCAAGTGGATATCCCCAAAATCCTCACATTAAGAACGCTTCAGAGCTATACAATTAATACTTACTAAAGAGCCAAATGCACATGAAGCTTCGATTCATTTGAGAAAATTTACATAATCTAACAGTTCAATAATGCCACACTTATAATGACCACGTAATCGCTGCAGCTTTGGAATATTGTGTGATGCTGCACAGGTAAAAGTACCTTACGGCGCCGTTTTCTAGTTTCTGAGATAAACGATGTGAAATGACACGAACATCATATTTTATTTTTAATTTATGCTGCATTAAGTACTTGATTGTGTAACAAAGTATTTTGGTTCGATACAACAATATAATAACAAAAATTGGTATTTTCTTATAAAAGGTGTTTTTTTATGTTTTGCGCCTAGCTAGACTTTCAAAATCTACACTGTTTAAGTTTTGGGATTAGTATGGTGGTACTGGCCACAAGGTACCTGCAGCTGAGTAACATCACATATCATCATTTAAAAAAATTACCTTAGTACCTTACCTCCTTGCCTGTGCCCCTCAGTGGGGACATTAATGGGCTACATTAACTTTACCTTATCTTAAAATATCGGTTACCATACGCACTGTGATTACGAGATATTCATCAACTCCCAAGTATCACTTACGTATGGGGTATGGCCTAAGATATCAGGTTCATTTCCTTACGATGTTTTCCTTAACGAACATCCGTGTAATGTAAGTATGTAAGATATGTATAAAGACTAATCACTTAAGTAAAAGTTAGGAAAGCAAAGGAAGGCTTTTGGTTTCTCCTTGGTCTGGTCAGACACCGGAACTCGAACCCGCAAATGTTATATCAGACATAGACAGAGCGATGAGCGAGAATTCTGAATTTGTCAGAGTGACAAGACTTCAAAAATAATGGTAATAATTGTTTCTTTTCTACAATTCTGTGCAGTTTCGATGCTATTATTTTTTAATGGAAATTATAAAAAAAATAACAAGGGCAGTTGTCAATTAAATAAATATTTTTTGATTTTGTTTTTTATATTTACACCAGCAAATAAACCACCTGATTAAGGTCTTATAGGTCTTAGGAGAAAGAAACGAACCAATTACCGCCTAAATTAAAATATATTGAATATAAACCATAGTTGCGATTGCAACATACTGCATTATAGTGTTATGCACGTCTAGATGTGAAGATCCTTAGTTGTATTTGACATTCTACAGCTTTATCGGCAATAGCCCGTAGTGCTGATGGGGCTGAGCTCGACAGGGGCTGTGATGATGCTCCTACCTGTCTGACATCGGGATACGAGACCGAGGGCTTCGACATGAACGAGCTACCGTCACACGCCTACGGTGTGGACACTCGGAGAATGCACCTCTACTCTCACCAGCACTTGCATCCGACAGTAAGTAATTCATTTCGGTCACGCGTACTCATGAGCAGACTTATAGACAAAGAAGTTTTTAGGCCTTCTCATCAGTATGCTGTCGTTCCTCGAGATCTGAGGATAGTGATCAGTATGAGTGATGGACAACATGCCTTTTTTATTATAGGCCCTAGTTACCTAAATTCTTCAATGTAAATTCAAGCTGCCTGCCATAACGCAATGACTAGGATTTACAATATAGTGAGTAGGTAACAATTTTCATGAACAAATAAACAACTTATTTTGACCATTAACACGAGAACACTAAAACAAACAAGAAATTCAAAGTATACGGAGTATTGAAACATGTAGGTAGTATAGTACAAACAGTACAATACAAGTTGAGAAAACGAGATTATGAGGAACAAAGGCAGGCCAGCGTCAAGTCGTCAACTTGGAAAGGGCCAATTCGTTGCGCCTGGTGCCATTCTGAGTTCACACGGGCAAATTTAAAATAAAAGCATATCCTTTACCTAATATAGTGTATTATTTGTATTAAAATAAAATATTTTCAATTACAAATCGGAAACTTCAAAAACCACCGTAAGCAAGATTCTAAAAAGATATAATTCAACTACATAATCTTTTCATGTAGCATGATAAACGCGACATTATTTTTAAAAAACATTTGCTTGTTTGTAAATAGTTCGCCGCCCCGGTGTTCAATTCGTAATATTACATACGTAAAATTATACACGAAATTACGTCTAATATAAAGCCCAGTGTTGACACCAACACTTTTGATATTTTGTTGTCTTATCAGTTTATCAGTGTAGTTTTCGTCATAATTGTCACATCATCGACCTTGTTTTCATCTTTAATTAAACTATCACTCACTATAAATCTACATCGACGCACCATAAAGTTACCTTGCAGATTTGGTAGAAGAATAGTTATTTCACAACAGCGAAGCGAGAGTGCACACCCAACCAAGATACTTAGGATACCTACACTAAACATGTTAGTAGGTGTTATCAGTATAGTTTAGATTGTTATTTTACGTATATAACTTTGACACAAATACACGTAAATGGGAATTAGTTACCTAAAGTGAAGTCTTCAGAAAAACATCCATAAAAAACGCGTAAAAATGACAAAATATGTGATGAATATTGTGTAAAATCATGCTGATTTAGCTTAAAGACGTAAGTTTATCAATACGGCCCTGACACAAGTTCATTGTAAACGAGCATCAGATTGTCAATAAGATAAAAACTATATCGAACATGTTTATTAGGTATAAACTGTTAAAACTAGTAAAAATAATATAATAATATACACACCCAATTCACGCTTAACTTGCTTAAAATATTGTTTTAGTTAAAACTTAGGATATAACATAACTTTTACATACAGGCACATACATTGCTTCTGGCCTCACACTAGGGTGCCCTGTGTCGTGTCGTGGGAACCAGAAACAGCGACATCATAAACATGTACACATCCAAGACCTGGGGGGTTTATTTTTATTTATCCTTAGCCGGGATTCCGGGTAGGCAGAACCACAACCGCTGCTGCGCCACAGAGGTCGTCACAGTTACGTATTAAACTTAAATAGTTATACTCATATTAGAAGGTGGTCGCACTTTGAAAGGGTCAGTCAATATCGCGAACTTAGAAATTATAAGAGATATTTTTTTAGCTGAATGTAACCATGACATTGATTTTGATTTCGTCCGTTTTCTTGAATCTGCAATCGCAGTTTTGTTTTTAGATGGCAATATTCCGGGCATAGGTACTTTCCGGAAAAAGGGGCTGACAATAATGTGAAATCCACTTTCTTGTCAGAATTAATAATTCCGGGATAACCGATTGAATTTTGTCACACTTAGTCTTACGTTGAATTGCGTAATTAATGTAATTATTGAAAGTGAAGCCACAGCAACATTATATACTTAATAAACTTTAATAAAAATAAAAAAGCCAATTAATGGCACCAATTATAATAAATATTCATAAGAACCATCGCCTATTTACAACAGAAAGGTATGGTTAGGTTATTGTGTTAAAAGTTTGTGTTAATTTATTTAGTACGGATATATTCTGTATTGGTATATCAAAGAATAAACACAGTCTTTTACGAACCATCTTCTTTTTAAAACACTATAAGGCTTAGGTAGGTAAACTGTGTATTAAATTAACCTTGTTCGCATTAGGCTAGTATTTTAGTCTTCGTAGCGAGTAATTTTGTAGCTAAAACGTGCGCTACTGCCCAAAAGTCGTTCGCATCACGGTCGAGTACAGTACGCAAGTGAGTGGTGTTTTGCAAGATGTACAATCTTCATTTTTTGCAGCTTCTAATGGGCTCGACTAAATCTATAGTTTTGGACTTGTTTAGCCGTTGAACCAGTGGGCCCGGGGGGCGGTGGGGGTGAGGGGCTATTCGACTAAAACAAATATAATTAAATGAATCCACTCGACTAAATAATTAAATAATCTACGACTAAAATACTAGCCTAATGCGAACAAGGCTTTAAAGCTAAGGATGCGCCGGCGGCGCCGGCACGCGGCAAGAGTCGAGTGACTCAGTTGTAATTTGAGAGGTAATGTTAAAAGCGCAGTCTTTCAAATGTAGTTGGCTAGTAGGTACTAAAACTAGATAGACATACGAATCAAACGAATTAACAAAATCTAGTTATAAATAAACAAATTTAAAAATAATTATATTTTACAAATGAAATAATTTAATCTAATCGGTATACTCTCTTACGGACATAGGCCGAACAAAGAAGACGGGCAATTGGCCATACTAACGAATATCTCGAGCAAATTTGTAACGTCTATTCACAAGAATAGTCACATTTGATAGATTTTTTATTTATGAGGTCTGTACGATTTTTCGTTGTTTATATCGCCAATGTTATAAAATTAATAAATATTTATTTATTTTGAGGTTGTGTTTACTTTCCTTACTTATATGCCCCTAAAGGGTCTTTGCGGGAGAGGGACAGTGCTACACATTGCGCATAGCTCTATCCCTCTCTTTGCCCGCGTCACGCTCGGCATGCTAATGATGCAGGATCCTTTGGAAACTTGCCGTACCGACTAAGTACCAAAAAATGCGACAGAAGCGCTATTTTATTTGGCCACAATGGCCACAAATTAGTAAGAAGAAGTTTAGTACGGGAAGGCGGATCCTTATTGTACATAAAAATCGAAAGGAAAGTAGTATTTGAATTGCCAATTAACCCTTAATTACTCGCGTGGGGTATATTTTACCCCAAAGCATGTTTGAATGCTTGTTACACCTAAACTACTGATTTTTTCCTTGTGGCCTTCCCAGTAGCTGCCTAAATAGCTCCCCCCTCCATGATTAAGTCACCTGCGCCACGTAACAACATGTTGTCGTGCCAGGAAATCGCGTCTGGGGTATATATTGCCCCACGCGAGTGTTGGTGCAACTATTTTTGACAAGTAAGTAGCAAACATTTTTATTTATTTTTGCGTTGAATGCTCTTTTGTTTGATTGTTTTCCAATTTTTGAGTTATATTTTTAGGTAACAACGTTCAAAATGGCAAACCATGTCTTTGTGTCAATCATATTGCTCAGTATTTAATGGAAGATGATGAACAAAGCGCTATTGACAGTCCCGATGAAAATGAAGTGGAAACTGAAGTTATACAAATGATGATCATGATTCCGCCTCTCAAGAAAGTGCCAATGAAACGGACCATGAGTGGAGCATCAGTAGATCTGACAAGGGCTCACAAACTCGAGCAAAAATACAACAATTACACAGTGCCATACAAAAACTTCTCAAAAGAAGTGCCGATGTCCAGGCTAGTAGCTCCACGTCCAGAGATAGCCCATCCACTTCGTACAAGAGGTGTCATATCTGCCCAAGGTCAAAGGATAAAAAAATAAGGATGACGTGTGCCAAATGCAACCAGCACGTCTCTCATGACCATTCCATCAGGACATGTGATGAATGCAAAGACTAAATGGTTCCCTGTTTTATACATTGATCTCATCAAAATGTTCCTAGAATTATTGATTATGAATACTGTTATTCTCTAGCGTGAAGTTGATTCTTAAAAGATTTACTAATAAAAATAATATTAAGCAGTAATACTTTCTTTTATTCCATTTTTTTATTGGGGTAAAATATACCCCACGCGAGCGTTAGTGTAGCTTTTTTAACGCGAGTAATTAAGGGTTAATGCAATATCTATATTTAAGTGAATTAAAATGTCTTTCTTATTAGTATAAAATAATACTAAAATAAAAGTTTTTCTTTGATATACGTGGGGTACATGGACGCGTTAGTAAGATGAGATTGATTCTGCCCTTGTCCTTTACAATGGAGAACAATAGACGTCGGAGCGAGAAGTTTAAAGCAAAATGTTAAATAATTAAATATGTCACACGTCTGCAGCTGGCACAAATGCATAACAGCACCTTGCATTCCTCTACATAATATCATGTGTTGTAAAAGCTACCTGGCTTGCCTGTACGTACATTAGCGTGTACATTAGCGTGTCCCGAATATATATTTTATGAATGACGGATAACTCAAAATTTGCAAAATGTCGCATGCCTAACATGACCATTTAATTTTTTCGTCACTAGCGGGACATCTTCGTAATTTCGTGTAAAAGGTCAAGTGGAAAACGAATTGCTGTTTTGACTAGGTAGGTAACTACATTCAACACTAAAATCAGTCATACACTTTTCACACGTAACATCAAACTGCACTAGTCCTTTGATTCAAGACTCACTGTTATAATTATCTCACTATTAAAATTGTAATATATTTTAAGTAAAGATCGATAAATTGTGTTGTATAATAAGTGTAATGCCGAAAAGCGGAAAATTCACATGGCTATTAACTCCAGTAACTAGCACCCGCCCAATATGAACGCAAGGGCGGCGTTAGCCACCCCGGAATTTTTAGATGACTAGTAACTCGAGTAACTAGCACCTGCCTAATAAAAACGCAAGGGCGGCGTCTACCGCCCCAGAAATCTTACATGGCTAGTAACACGAGTAACTGGCACCCGCAAGGGCGGCATCAGCTGCTGCCGCCTCGGAAATTTTACATGGCTAGCAAGTTATGTAATGAGAAAGCTATTACATGGTATTTACATACAAACTTAGAACTATTTGCTAAAGCGGAACATTTTTGCTCTTACAGGGGGCCAGCGGGATAGACAGTCGGAAAGTGGGACATTCCCGCCCAAAGCGGGACGTATCGGACGTCACGTTCATGCCTCATACACGTGATTGGTCGATGAAATATAAAATTAAATGTATTATCTTTAGTTGAAGAGGGGGAGAGAGGCCTTTGCCCAGCAGTGGCATATTACAGGCTCATAATAATAATAATAAAAATAATCTTTAGTTTACTGATTTTCATAGGTTTAAAATTTTCATACACTGGGAGAATTGTGAGAAAAAAATAAGTCTAACGCTATCACAAGCGATAGGTATCAAGTTATCAATTTTACACAGATGGGCTCTACCATCATAAATCAGGCATTCGGTACATGTTTTTTTTAATTCAAATATTTTCCATTTACATACTTTAAAGTGCGGTAAAACCTCGACCTCGCTGGCTGAAATGCCTAATGACGGCACGTTTCAAGTTAACTCCTACGGGATAAACAAAACATACAAATAAAACTCCACTAGTAATCTTAGTCCAGTAAACTTAAAGTTAAATATTTGAATTTTTTGCCATATCAGACAGCCAATGTGATCCTATTTAAGTGATTGGTGCTGGATGAAACTAAACATTTACGTTTAAATATTGTAATCGACGTACGATTGTCATGTCGCAACTGTTGACCTAACGCGAAATATCTTATAGTAAATAATTATGCCAATGTCATTCGGTGACGCAAAAAAGGTACTCACACACATTGTAAGTTTTACTACGTCAGCGAACTTTTCTTTTAGCGAACGCAAGACCAATCAAAGTTCAAACTGCACTCGCATCACGGCATTTATATATGTCATGTAGAGCATGCTGATTTCTATCATATCTTATACAGGTTCTGCATCACGTTCTTTGAACATGAACTAGTCATGTAGGTAACAATGCATCCATTTATGGCGTCTCAGTTTTGCCGTATACCCATTGCCTTTGTGTCTTAATATTTGTATAATTTATAAGTTATACTGGACTAGTTTGCTTGTCCGTGAAATAATAAGTTTTTGTACCGTTTCAAATAAAAATATCAATATTAATCGTTACAGATTCTTGGACGTAGCTTTGTCCGATTTACACAAAGATTACGGACTTTTACCTAACTATCTTACATCTTGTAACATACATTTACAAACCTTCGAGGTAGCGAATATTCACATTTTCATTTTGTTTCTGCCATCAGCCCTATGGTGACGAGCTGGCTCTGGCTGGGTACAGCCACTGTTCTATAGCTAGTGAACTAATTTCTGCGAAGTACGTGTGTTCAAGCTCGTGGGTGGCCCTAGTACTTTTTACATGTGTACATTTTTACTCGGGCGTCAGCTTCCAACCTAAACAGCGTTCAACCAAATCCCAATCGTAATGAGAGAAACACGCGGTTCATTTTTAATTGCGCGATAAAGTGTTTGGCTAAAATGTTGCCTATCGGAAATAATGTTAAGTTGCTCAGCTAATTCAGTCTCCTACAACGCACAATGGACTTATTTCACGACCCAATTGACTTTGTAGCATTTATTTTGTGTCGACAAAATATGACGGGAGTTTAATGGCACAGATCCTATGACGTGCGTGACGTGTAGTCAGCGAACAAATACAAGGTTCGTTGTTTTTATATCGAGCCGTGTAATCTACTTTGTTAGGATCTTAAGTATCAGAGGTGTGACCCTATCCATAAAAACAACTTTTCCCAATAAATAACTGACTGTGATCGCCAATAGACAAAAATAAATAGCTTTATACTTATACTTTATTGCACAGAAAACATAATACAGTCACTTAATATTGGGAAAAACATGTACAAAGGCGAGCTTATCTCTAATAAGAGATCTCTTCCAGCAAACCTAAGATGGAGAGGATAATTCTCTGATAGCTGTAGTACAGTCTACTAGAAATTATGTTAGGCTCCAAAGTAGGCGTCGGATGTTGCTTATGGAGGCAGGTACACGTGTTATTGTTAGGTGTCAGAGTACAGTCAGCAAGAGAGTGAAGTGAACCATAAATTTTTATCTTTTGACCCCTTCACTCTAATGCTTACCATACACACCCTTGTTCTTCATACACTTTTCGTCTTCTTCTTTCAGTGCCTCTCCCTACTGGAGGTTGGCAGTCAGCTCTGAATACCCCTCTATGTCTTTCGCCAGGCGGAACAGGTTACGGTCAACAGGTCAGGTGGAGCGTTTTTTTTGCCAGTCTTATTTTCTGTTTTTTTTTTTTTTAATTATTTCCACTGAAAATCACGAACTGTTTTCATCCCAATAGGAGAAAAAATGTGTCCCAATATTTCTACAGATTTATCAGACTTCCAACTTTGTTACCACCATACGGTAAATGGTATGGAAAATGTTAACAAAATAGGAAAAAAAAGTTGGGACACTTTTTTTTCTCCTATTAGGGTGAAAAGAGCCCGTAGTTTTGAGTAGAAATGAATTAAAAAGTTCAGAAAATATAATAAGACAAAAAATGGCAAAAGAAAGAAACGCTCAGCCGAAGAACTTATATTACTACTAGCTTTTACCCGCGGCTTCGCCCACGTCGGGCCACGTTGAAGGGTTCATTGGATGAAAAAAAACAATCGAACAGTTAAATCATAACTTGCTCTGACCCCAAGCCCCAGTCATCCATCGTTCTTCGAATCGTACCAGAAAGCCACTTGGTATATTTTTCCAACTACACTTATATCTCTATCATACATAACCCCCGTCTTAAAAGTTTGTTCTCCATGCACCACAAAACTTTCGATGTATTTTACAACTACGCTTTTATTTCTCTTCTAATGGGTGGGACTTCCCCTCTCAAAATTCCGTCGTAACTTAGTCTCCAGACATCACCACGCCAATCGGCACCCCCGACCCCCCGTTTTAAATAGCTCAAAATACAATTGCCTATTAGCTACCTATTAAATTATTGGAATGAGAAAGCACACGAAATTAAACACACTATTAGTACATGCAAAATTTGTCAAGTATACATGGTATCATTAAGGAAAAAAGGTCAACGATACTACACAATTATCGTAAAGAAAAATGATTACTAGAATGTTTAAGTTTCCCTTTCTAAGTAATAACTTTAAATGCAAATCAATCCCCTTTGCCCCCATGATGGTTGAAATTCCAACAACATCGATATGCGTTAGTTTCTAACGATAAGCTATAATTAATAAATATTGTAATTCACGTCCACAGCGTTGGATTTTGAAATCGTTGTTGATTTGGCGACCCGATAAACTATACAAACGATACCCATGTTGATTTTCAGACTTGATCAACCCATTTCCCCCTTTATGGCTTAAATTTGAAAAAACCTGAAACCTTTTTTTACTTATTTATCGTTAGTAGTACGTCTGTGAAGTTTAGAATTAAATAGTCTAACTAATCTTGTTTCCCCACCCCATACAACCTCTGGACTCCCGTTTTATCCCCTCAGGGGATTTTTATTATTATTAGCCTATAGCATCCCACTGCTGGGCAAAGGCCTCTCTTCCCCGTTTCCATGCATCGCGCTCCTGGGCTGATTCCCACCAATGTCCTCAGGGGATAAATTTTCAAAAATATTTTCTTAGTGTACCTAAATGTCTTTTAATTTAATTGAGTGGTTTTAGCTCCGCGTCGAAAATTAAAGACTTTGTATACACAAATTCATCCCCATTTTCATCCCTTTGCAGGTTGGTTTTTCAAAAACACTGATACACGTACGTGTCCGTTACTTTTTTCTCCTCAGCCTAAATACAGTATGTGAAGATTCTTACTTCAAAACTGACGGACTTTCATACGATCTTTCACCGCCTTTTTTGCCTCTAAGGGGTGGAATTTCCAAAAAAATCTTCCTTAGTGGATGCCAACAATATGCAGGGCATCTATGTGCAAAATTTTAAGTCTCTAGTGGGCTCTGCGTTGAAAGTAGTCAAACTTTGGAATCCGGTTTCACCCCTTGCGGGGGTGAATTTTAAAAAATTTCTTATTGTACTTCTTGACCTCCTAAGGAACATAAATGTATTTTTATTTTATCCAAAAGTTTTGGCTTTGCGTTGAAAATGAAAGAATTTGTACACACAACTTAATTATTTATCAATCCGTTAATTATTTATCAATCGTCAGCCTAAATATGAAATTTGAAGAACCTAACTTCAAAACTGACGGACTTTAATACAAACTTTCACCCTCTATTTTACCCCCTAGGGGTGGAATTTCCAAAAATCCCTCCTTAGTGGATGCCAACACTATGCAAGGTATCTATGTGCAAAATTTTAAGTCTCTAGCTCCAGCGCTTTGGGCCCTGCGTTGATCGTAGTCAGTCATTTTAGGATTTTATATATACAGCTTTAGTTGTGTAATAACATGAGATGGAGTGCAATAAATGATTGAGTATTGAGTATTGAGTAAACAAACATATCTTAGGTTAATGTTTTCGTACAATTTCTCTGCGAAGTTTATTTCATAATAAATACATGTTTACATTTTTTAATATTTTGTATGCGTTGGTATTCCAGAAATGTCTCGTTTTCAGTTTGTGGTTCAGACCGCCCATTAATTACGTAGCTATTTCTGTTTAATCCCACCCCGCAATCCACTGTCGCTTTGCCACAATCTCGAAGATAACATCATTTTCAGGGTTCCTTAGCCAAAAGGGTCCTAATTCAGCATTCGGCCAGTGCTGCTGCCCATATGCAGAGGACTTAGGAGCCGTAAATCGATTACAGGATAGGCATTGTACTGTTATGTATGACCTTTTTGTAAATGTTACGTGTTTTTTATGTTTTGTGCAATAAAGTATAAATGAAAATGAAATGAAATGAGACGGCTTAGTTAATTTTTGTAAAACATATGCCAAACGTCTCTCAATATACTCATATCTAATCTTAAAAAGGCGTTTTTTTGTCTTGAATTTATTTTTTAGAAAATATTTCTTCGATTTTTAGGAAACAGGTGGCCGAAAGGTAATCTTGTAGTACATTGTGTGTGGTATCAAATGAAAGTGCTTCATGAGCCGGTCATAAAAATATGCTACACTATTACCTTTCCTAGTAACCTGTGTGCCAAACGGCTATCCTACACACCGATTATAGTTAGGGAGGCGAGGCAGCTAAATGGCGTAATTCAACGGCGCCGTCGAGACCTATCAAAATCGAAAGATAAAATAATTTCGTATGGTAAAAACCATTTTAGCGGTGGGTTTGGCGTGTACGGTTTTTCAAAAGTGTTAAAAAAAAACAGTTACTTGGGCATTCTCGAGCGCGTCAGATATTCATAGTACGTATGCCCCCAGTGCCTCTGATAACAACGGTATATTAATCTGCCGATTTGCGTGGTGGGGGTAGGCATATAAAGTAGTCAAAAATGCAAAAAAAAAATTTGCTCGAGCGCGTCAGATTTTCGGAAGGGGTGTTAAGTAGGCCCCAAGGAAGCTTCCTTTAAAAAAAACTGACGATTTCTGCGTGACGGTTACGATGAATTTTTGAAAAACAAAAAAAAAGTTTTTTTGAAATACTCGAGCGCGTCAGATTTTCATAGGGGAGGTTTATCTCGGTATCCTGAAAGCATATTTTCTTAATCTGACAAAAATGTTGGTGGGTTCTCTTAATCTGACCGAAAAAGGTTTTTTGGTTTCTTTTTTTTCCTTTCTTTCTCCTTGATAAAACGGGGAATTTAAGAATGACAATAAAGCGATAGATACAACCAACGTAAATGTAGATGAAATGTAGTACGAATTGTATTATTTATTGTATAAAAAAATGAAATGATATAAAAATTGTATTATAATTGTATTGTTATGTATGACCTTTATATTTTTGCTCAATACAATTCATCTTCTTCTTCTTCACTGGAACTTTCATATTGTGGCTCCTCATCCACAATTCTTTCCTGCTGAGTGCCTGCAACATCCGTAACAATTATTATTTCTATTCAGTAATTTTGTTGAGAGAATATTATAGAAGTACAAAAATTAACCTGAATCAAGCGTCTCGTCATTGAGTTTGAGTTTTTATGATGCTTCAAGTCAAAAAGTTTTAACTTTGGACAAAAATGTAATGAAATATTAAAAGCTTTTATTAAACTTGCACTGTATGTATGTTTGTTTGTTTGTTTGTTTGTTTGTGGGTATCACGGTTCGCGTCAAAAATGTCGGCTTGAATTTGACCCACTTCCCGTTATCCGATTGAGCTGAAATTTCGCATACGTGTATAAGTCGGATGACAATGCAATATTTTTCTGACTTGGAGCTGATCTGATGATGGAGACGGAAGGTGGCCATGGGAACTCTGTCATAAAACATCGCAAGCCCGTCGAATTTGGGCTCGTTCGATTCGTCTTGACGAATACTTTGGTCCTAGAATATTTTTTATGACATGGAGCTGATCTGATGCTGGAGCCGGAAGGTGGCCATGGGAACTCTGTCATAAAACATCGCAAGCCCGTCGAATTTGGGCTCGTTCGATTCGTCTTGACGAATACTTTGGTCCTAGAATATTTTTTATGACATGGAGCTGATCTGATGATGGAGACGGAAGGTGGCCATGGGAACTCTGTCATAAAACATCGCAAGCCCGTCGAATTTGGGCTCGTTCGATTCGTCTTGACGAATACTTTGGTCCTAGAATATTTTTTATGACATGGAGCTGATCTGATGCTGGAGCCGGAAGGTGGCCATGGGAACTCTGTCATAAAACATCGCAAGCCCGTCGAATTTGGGCTCGTTCGATTCGTCTTGACGAATACTTTGGTCCTAGAATATTTTTTATGACATGGAGCTGATCTGATGCTGGAGCCGGAAGGTGGCCATGGGAACTCTGTTACCAAACGACGCAATTGTATCGTGTTTGGTCTCATTTGATTCGTCTTGACAAGCACTCGAATTCTAGATTAGATGTTTTGTCCTGTAATGATAAAGACTAAAAAGTTAAAAATAAATTAAAAGTAAAAAAACATTTTTAAACAAAGCTTTTATTTAATGCCCTAAAAAGAAGAAAATAAAATTTCAATTCAATCAAATGCGTCATTTTATTACATTACACAATTTATACGATATAAAAGCTTGTTGCGGGATTTACTTGTGTAGACTTAATTAGGTGGGTAGGCACCTATTTGCACAGACTTGGAGATAAATCCCGCAACAAGCTTTTACATCGTATAAATTGTGTAATGTAATAAAATGACGCATTTGATTGAATTGAAATTTTATTTTCTTCTTTTTAGGGCATTAAATAAAAGCTTTGTTTAAAAATGTTTTTTTACTTTTAATTTATTTTCAAACTAAAATTACCTTTTTTGTTTATTTAAACTTTTTTTTGTAAAATGTATCGTTCGCGACTTATATGCCGCAACGCGTTTTTCGGAAGACGAAATAGCTCCTCCACACTTCCGGTCATGCGGAAACCGGCAGATTTTGTATTTTTAGTAAGTTTTGGATTATTTTCTTCAAAAAAAAAAATCGCGCTCGAGAATGCCAGATAAACGTTTTTTTTTACAAGTTCGCGACCCTATAACTCGGCGGCGTCAAGGACTTATCGTCAGATTAGTTAAATTTAGTCTTAAAATACTAAAATCAACTCCCAATATCTTAATCTGACGCGCTCGAGTATTTCAGACTATCGTTTTTTTTACTAATCTGATCGTCTATCCTAGGCGCGCGTCACTATATATAGAGCTAAATACTTTACAAGTACTTTACCAAGTAAGGTATATGAGAGATACCTTAGACCGTATATTAGGTCTAAGGTATCTCTCATATCTTAAACTGCCACGCTCGAGTATTACCGAAAATTCCCCTTTTCGCCTCCCTAACTATTAGCGGTTTTACCTGAGGGTCGGTCGGCGCGACAAGGAATCGGGCCAATAGAGAATAACTATGCACCTTCTAAACAGTTAGTTTAAAAACAGTAAGAATAGAAAATCAGGATTAACCATGTAGATTATTTGTAAATATACAATTTTCTTTCGCTTGCAACTTTGTAACAGAATATACAGAGTAGATACAAACGCAAAAGATAAAATTGATCTTCTTTATTCGTATCTTAAACATTCTTGTCATAAAATCAACCGTTGAAGCATTATTTAGAAAAGAAAAATTTTTGGCCCCTCAACTCAAAATAACAGCTAACGCAGGTATTCCTCGAGGTCGAAAACTTACATTTTTCATGGCAAGCCTCTATTTAAGCAATACAAATCAAAATTTCTTCTACTTCCCCTTTTGTAGGCCAAAACCCCTAATGACTGGGCTATTTTTATAGCGTCCACTATTAGTTCAAAAAAGTTTTCAATACTCACAATTGTAAATAAAATAATTCAGGAAATCTTTATTCAGTTTTTTAGATTATCAGTTTTAATTCATTGGTTTTGTAAAAATGTTTATGTTAATGTAAAGGTTTAGCCTACTAGCTAATTGATACACGTTTATACTTTGCTAACAAAGTAGGTTATTTAACCCCCACCCATATATATGATTACCACGCATGATGTTTAGGTACCGACAGAATATCAGCGTTGCAGGACTTGCTGCAAGTCCTGTAGCACATGCTGAGTCGGAACCCATTCGCTGTTACGGTACACACCACATGGGGAATTTGGTCATATTTCTCTATTTAAAAAAACCGTGTACAACCATGATTTGTTAATTTTTATTAATTTATTTTCTCTGTGTACCTCTTTACCTATATGGCCATGGGCTTGTGTTGTGTATAATAACAGTAAATAAATGGATATTCTATTCTATTCTATAAAGTAGCAAAAATACACACGTCTGAGCCAATGCTGAAAAAAAACTAAAGAAATTAAAAGAAATATCCGACTAATCTCATCCGATCTCACTGAAGAAAACAATAACGCTAATCGCTAACTGAAGTCAAAACTGAGCAAATCTTTAGCACTGTGTTTACACCTTGATTACAATGTGAATTGACGGTACTACTTATAGGATTAATTAATTATCATTTTAATCGGCATAAAACTCACATTCCGTACGTATAACTTTGATTGGTAAGTTTTATACTTTTTGAGAAAATCGAATAAGAGTTTCAAGTAAGTGGCCCGGTTTATTTACTGTCCAGTGTATATGTAAATCTGAAAATTAAAAAAGAAATACAAAATAAATTTAGGGTGCATACCGTATTTTATCGCTTTAGAAAGTTTGGTGCAGTTGAGTTCATTATTATATGAGTACAACCTAATGCCAAGGCATCAAATATGAATGTACATGGAAGGGTATGTATTTAATTGTCTGAGAAGATTCACTTTTGTTTTATTGATGAATCTGCTCAGATATCTATGTCCCATTCCACGTACATTTATTTTTGATGCCTTGACATTGCTCATATATTAATTATGTCGACTGTACAAGTCACAAAAAAACCGACCGAAAACTGTTTTTATAAAACCTAGATGACAAATTAAATTATTATCATTGGCCAAAAGTGGACATAGATACCATTGCCACCCCCATTGCAATATACATGAAAATTCTGGCTCATAATAATAATTTAACATAACAACATGTCAAAGCGTCACGTCTTTTCCCACACGGGGTGGCAGAGGCAACTGTGTCCACTTTTAGTCAGTGATTCAATACCTAATCTAATTTGTCATATTCTAGGATATATAAAATTTATTAATGGTGACTTGTTTTTAAAGCAATTAAGTATATACGGTATGCTCAAAACTTTAATACAGCAGAATCAAGCTAACTAATCAAGTAATCTATGGTTATTAAGTCAGCTATCCTACGTGACATGTCCGTTTTTAGGGTACCGTACCCGAAGGGTGCCAAACGGGACCCTATTACTGAGACTTCGCTGTCCGTCTGTCCGTCCGTCCGTCCGTCCGTCCGGCCGTCCTGTCTGTCACCGGGTCCGTCTGCACGAACCGTAATAGCTAGAAAGCTGAAATTTTCACAGAATGTGTATATCTGTTGCCGCACCAACCACAAATACTGAAATACGAGAGATATTGCAAATTAAAGGGGGCCCCGATACAAGAGACGTGTTTAGATACACTTACGCATTTCAAAATGGAGATCTTGACTGAAACTGTTTATTTATTGTCATAGCAACCATGTCATAGACACATATACTACACATTTAAATATGATAGCATATTTCGCGTCAACCCACATGGTTGTGGTTAGCCGGTGCGGTATGATGTAGACTCTCAATCCGGAGGTCGTCGGTTCAAATCTCGTGAAGGCATAAACTTTTTAAAATTTCTTTTTGTTTATTTTTTTATTGTTTTGAGTGCTTTTGACTTGTTGTACGATGGTACGGTACCCTTCGTGTGCGATACCGACCCGCACTTAACCGATTATTATCTAAATATGCGACTGCCAAAAAAGTAGTAGAAGTCGGTCTAAATTGGGCAAAATAACTCTTAGTATCGAATAATGACGAAGAAAGAAAAAAAAACGCAATTGACAACGCATCGTGGTAAATCTTAAAACGAGAGGAAGAATGTCTGTTATATGTATAGTTAAACCATTTTACGAAGAAGCTTTGACTTTGGTTGTTGTTAGCCGTGCACATGCACATTGTGTCAGTGTGCGTAGTCTCCACTCTGCACCGCTCCAGAGACTATGCACACTGACACAATGTACAATGCGCGGCTAACACAACCAAAGTGAAAGCTTCTTCGTAAAATGGTTTAATTATACATATAACTGACATTCTTCGAACCAAGTCGAACCTTCTTCGTGAAATGATTTAACTGTACCAACCATAATTTATATTATAATTCATAATTTATTCAGATAAAAAGTTAGGCACATAGTTGTATGGATCCCAGTCTCCTAAACTAGGTTTATCACCTGTATTTCAGGAGGCAGGGCTCTTCCATTATTTGGTCGTTGAATTTTGAAACAAATTTAATAAAACACCATCTAAAAAGTAGTTTATGAAATGGGTAATGAGATATGTGTAGTGTAAGTGTGGGTGTGTGAGGAAGAGGATTGGGAAAGAATGAGGGAAGTGGGTTATGTAAGAATGTATGAACTTTTCATTGAGTTTAGTTATCAGGGGTATGAGACTATATGAATTTTCAGTAAGGTACACAAAATGAATAAAAAATTTAGTATGTAGGGATTGGCGGACAAAATTTGGGAAGTTTTATGAAACTGTATGTAGAAGGGCTTCAGTACCCTCATAGGATATTTTTTTTAGCCACGTGAAGATTGTTACCATGAACCAACATTGTAGGATAGGGAGTTGAATGTTGTTGTATAGTAATTAATTAAACACTAGTTATTAAACAATATATTGCTGTTGTGGCACTATAACTAATAGTAATTAACATATTCATACTTAACTGCCAATAGCTCTGGAGATGTTCATTTTTTATTTAATTAAGATAGTACTTGATTATCAAGTCGCAATGAAATTGTTATTTCCGAATGTGGCTACAAAACTCAAAAACAAACACAACAGCAGCAAGCTGATAAAAGTCGATTAAATGTATCGATCTCGCTCCCTTCTAGATGATTTCAAATTTTTATCTCTCTCGCCCTAATAGCCGGCTGACAAACATGTATCAGCGGTTAATAGGTGCGCGAGCGCAGCTGTTGCGAACAAATCAGTTCGGATATAGCTGACACTGTCAAAAAGTTAACAGGCACTCGGAATTACACATTACGACCGATGCTTCCATACCGATCTGCTGAATTTACGTTATTTTTTTAATGCGGGGAGATACACTAATTTGGAATATATTTGATAGCTAACCTGTAATTTTTGCTGATACAGATCAAGCTGAAATCTTCTGTAAAGCTCAAAAACATAACTTTAAATAATTTGTCTAAACTGCAACTACTAAATGCTATAAATATAAAATACTATAAATCTGTTTTAATTACATTTAAAAAAAATCTCGCGATCATCTTTCATTAAAATGCGGCATTGCACAGGAATTGCCCAGATGAGGGTCGCGTTCATTCAGAAACGGGCGAAAGTGTTCGGCGTATTTAAAAATAGATACTGTTGAATATTTATTTTCCATGTCATCCAACAAGTTTCGATTTAATTTGCTTGTTGAAAATAATGGTTCGAATTTTTATTCTTTGCCTTAGTTTTTTATCAAGTTTACTTGCTTAGTGCTACTTAGTGCTACAGTTACATCAAAAGTACAATTTAGTAGATATGACTTCATATTAGTTTGGTGGTTTTGTAAAATATTTTTAAGAAAACAGTACTTACCGTCATTTAAATAAAAAACACCATAAAATTATTACCAACTAGCTTTTACCCGCAGCTTCATGCACGTTGACTTTAGAATTGTGTGTAATGCAATGAAACATGTGTGAGTAGGTAAATGAAAAAGAAAAATTGATAAATAGCTGTTTCTTTTCGATACGCCTTTATTAGGTCGTGTTGTAACTAAATTGCAGTAAGTCATCCGTACCTATGGTAATATGTTAATTATTATTTACAAAAATACGAGTACAACGGTTCTAATTATATTTAATTTTATTAATATGTAGATATATATAGGCATACCAAGTATAGCTCGGTGTTGCAGCTAAATTAAAATTGAAATGTATAAAAACCAAAAACCGTGTCTACCTATCGGGAAATAAACCCACGCCCTTAAGAAGAAAAACGTACAAAATAATAATATTGCCTCAAGGGATGCCATGCGTTGTTGATAAACTTAAACATACAAACCTACTTAAACTTTATAGTCACAACTACTAAACTAGGTATGCCAGTTATTGTGTATGATGTTTTAGCCGTAATGGTTTAGCTGTAAGGTTACGATTGAAAATAAATGAAATTAAATTAAATGTTGCCGCCGATGCTCCGCTTGCTCCGATGTTTCAGCAGCTCTCAAGATGGCCCTGCCGCTGCGCTTGTTCAATTTTCCTCAACTCTGCTTGAGGAGATGTCTCTTGACTTCTGGCTATCTTCAAAGTTCTTGCTTCTTTAGTGTTTTGTGATATAGTAGATTTTTGTTTACCCGGCATATTGTTAACCACCAATTTCATTATATCGTTCCGTGGTCAAAGGCGTTTCCAAAGGCTGCGGATAATAAATAAACGGTCAAGTGCGAGTAGGACACGCGCACCAAGGGTTCCGATCACATTTGGAGAGTGTTACATGTGTAATAACGTTTCCACATCATCACTATCACTTCACTTTACTATTACGGTACTGCATAGTATAAAACAAAGTCCCTTCCCGCTGTCTGTCCCTATGTATGCTTAGATCTTTAAAAATACGCAACGGACTTTGATGCGTTTTTTTAATAGTTAGAAAGTTAGATATGTAAAAAAATAACGCTATAGTGCACCGTGCATTGCACCCGTGCGAAGCCGGGGCGTGTCGCTAGTAAAAAACTAAAGTGTGATGTCATCCATGTGAACCAAATTAAGTGCTATAAGGATAAGACGATGCTTTGTGCCAAATTTAATGAATACCTACGGGATTATATGTTTTGTGTCCATTGCGATTAATATGAAAATACAAAATTTTTTAGAGCATAGACCATAGACACAAGCAATTGATATAAATATCAGCTTGATAAGTCCACGCGTTCTCGATATAAAGGTTGTGACACACGGACAGACAGACAGACAGACAGACAGAGAGACAACAGACAGACAGACAGACAGATAGACAGACAGACTGACGGACGGACAACAAAGTGATCCTATAAGGGTTCCTTTATTTTCCTTTTAAGGATCGGAACCCTAAAAAGGAAAGTGATCAGTATTAGGAAAACCAACTACAAGATAAGATAAGATAAGATAATGGTTTATTTAACAAAAGAATACATACATATGGCAGAAGCAATATTTAATGGCGAGAGTCAGTAGCTAACATCACTAAGGCACTCTTGTCATTTTGGTTGAAGCTAATACCCCGTCATTGTATTGGCCCATGGCCAGAGTTGTTAATGTGTACCCAGGCGCAGACGGGAGAGTCCGAGCCCTGGAATTGATGACTTCCAGTGGAAAAACTCATAGGAGGTCAATCACAAAAGTTTGTGCATTACAGTTAGGTAAAATAAAATTCTAATTAGTCATCCATTAAGTTTTTATTTCAAACGATATCATTTAATAGAAGTTTTCTATGCATTCAGTTAATGAATAATTAGATTTAAAGTTACACTGTTTGACAAAACATATATGTCTATTTTAATTTTGTTTGAACGTGCAAAGAAATTAAGTTCCTTCGCGCGGCCCCCCATCATGTTGGAGGCTCAACATAGAGGTTTTATATTCATTTTGTTTATGCGTGTATTCTATATTTCAAAATGTTGTCTTGACAAAATATCAATGTGAAAACGTACTAGCTCCGAGAATATAATATCTGAAAATAAGATAAATTGTTTCAATCATCGCACTATTCACTATTACATACAATACAAATAAAACGAATTCAAAAATATTTGGTCCGCACCCGCGCTACGTGATTCAACCCACATTCGCTGGCGGGCCGGCTGACTTACCGCCAGGTCCGCTGTTTAAGCAGACCTGCACTGGTCTGCCGCTGCACGAGCTTCTTTTTGTGTATACTTAATTACCTGTTTGATAAAGAAACTTAACTTATCTAACTCTCAAGTAAAAGTTACTCTTTCGTTGGTAAATTCGCTCTTAATCTGGACACCTCAAAGTATATTTTTACCAACTTTCAAAACTACACGAATTGTTTTGTCTGATTTTAATTTATAATAGTTTTAATTTGACCAGGCTGATAATTCTTTTACTTGACGTTGAGTTTTGAAGTCCGCTCGCGTCTTGATACCAGCATTTAATATTGGCTATTTGTAACCATGTCAATTGTATGTATAATCTGTGCCTCTTTTTGTGGGATTTTAATTTTTCTTTAGTTGCGATACCGTAGTTCTGCCTTTTTGCATAAAAGTGATGGGTATATTAAGTTATCAAACTTTTTCGTGTGGAGTTTTAAAAAAAATAACTTTATTTTGTCCAGGAGCTGTCTATCCACGCAGTGTCCACTCACGAACTACTCAAGCCCAAGGACGAGCCTTCGTACACAATAGCTACAAGCAACGGTATCTGCTCTGTCAATGTACACCACACTGGTCAGTATACTTATTTTTTCCATTTTTAAATTTCGCCTTCTTATTGATTTGATTTTAAAATCAAAATTTGCTAGATCGCTGGAAGAGAGGCGACATCGAGACTCAGAGGTACAGTCGACGTCACAAATGTAAAGGGTGGCTTCAAAGAAACCAAACGGCAACTAAACGAGTTAGTAATGCAGTGTGTTTTATTTGCAAGTCAAAAATCAATGTCAAAAAAATAAAAACACAAAAGAAGAACAATAAGAAAATGTTCATAGATATAAAAAATATATATGGTAAAATGAGGTTGCATCCGCAACAAATATATATCGATAAATGAGTAAAAAAGTGTGGGAAATGGGGTGACCAAATCTGGAAACCAACATGGGTATCGTTTGTATAGTTTATCGGGTCACCGATTACGAAATCAACATCGATTTCAAAATCAAACGCTGTGGACGTGAATTACCATAGTTATTAATTATAGTTATCGTTGGATAACACAACGCATATCGATGTTGTTGGAATTTTAACCATCAAGGGGTTAAAATTTGCATTTAAAGTTATTTATTAGGGTTCCTTAGAAAGGAGAACCTTAAATTCCAGAAATAATTTTTCTTTACAATAATTGTTTAGTATCTTGACATTTTTTCCATGATACTATGTATACTTGACAAATATTGCATTTACTAATAATAGTGTGTTTAATTTCGTGTACTTACTTTCTCATTCCAATTATTTAATAGGTAGCTATAGGCCAATGTATTTTGAGCTATTTAAAACGGGGGGTCGGGGGTGGCAATTGGCGTGGTGATGTCTGGAGAAATACTTTTACGACGGAATTTTGGGAAGGGTTGATCCACCCATTAGAAGAGAAATAAAAGCGTAGTTGTAAAATACATCGAAAGTTTTATGGTGCATGGAGAACAAATAGACGGGGGGTTATGCATTTATGATAGAGATATGCAGTAGGCCGGAGTGAAGAAATATATTTTTCGCATTTCATTAACCCTGTATTACTAAACTTTGGCATGGATTAAGAGAATCTCAAAAATAAAAATAAAATATTTTTTTTAGACATCATCTTCAGGTGGCGCAGAGGACTTGAAATATGGCAAAATACTGAAAATTTCAAAAAAAATCGTGGGGGAATGCGTTATTAATAAATAAAAATATAAATATTAGTATTACGTGGTGTTACTCATATTATTATTATAAAATCTAAACAAGAAATACCAACGTTCAACACAAAATCTCAGTTTTTCTCTGAAGTTCAACTAGCCACCCAGAATGCGGATGATACAACTGAATACTGAATGATAAAAACGTGTTTTATTCTTTTAATTTTATTAGTACTTTTAATTAAAATAATAAAAATTAAAGTGGATAGAATAGAAATAGTCCTTTTAATAAATATAAAATTAAAATTTCAGTATTTTGCCATATTTCAAGTCCTCTGCGCCACCTGGAGATGATTTCTAAAAAAAATATTTTTTATATTTTTGAGAAGCTCTTTAGCAATAGTATAGTTTAATAATACAGGGTTAATGAAATGCGAAAAATATTTTTTTTCACTCCGGCCTAATATGTAGTATATAGATATATAGTAGATAGGTAGTTGGAAAAATATACCAAGTGGCTTTGTGGTACTCGAAGAATCTTGACGACGGGGACTCGATGACGGGGGCTTGGGGGGGGGGGGGGTCAGTTGTTCGATTATTTTTTTCATCCAATGAACCCTTCAACGTGGCCAGATGTCTGCGAAAGCTAGTTAGATGTAAAGATATTTATGGAAAACTCAATGGGCGATTTAACCCTCTCGTCGACAGATCTTATTCTCCATTGTTCGTTTGTTCGACCGGTGTGCTTCTGAGAATCACTAAAATAAAATATAGTTCAGTAGTTCCAAATTCGTCACTAGAGGTCGTTGGCGAGACATGGGTATGGCTTTTATGTCGTTTATCCTTAATTTCTTTGCTTTTTTCAGCAAATGCGTAGTTTTTCTGGAAATCTAAAATGGAAATTGTATTTTTTTTATTGAAACGTAACTTGCTGAATATTATTGACAATATATGCAAATTTAGCTTGTGTTTGTCTCTTCGACGTATAAAAAAGCCGATTTTTGCGTTTTGGTGACAAATATTTTGGAGAACTTAATGTTCCGGAAAAACTATGCATTTCCTCACAAAAAGAAAAGCACTTTGGTGAGGAAAGTGACCACCAGCTATCCATTAAACATCTTTTTGTAATCAAAATAACTTGATGAACGATATAAAACCAACCCCATGTCGATACATAGCCATCTGTTGGCAGCTTTTAGAAATATTTTTAGCTGTCAGAAAATCGCCTATTTTGTAAAAATATCTTCGACTGTACAACTTATAATTATTTATAACTTCAAAATTTATTGCCGGGGTGTAATTCAGCATGTGTCAGCACGGGTAAGTATGAAACCATTGAAATGGTGAATTTCTTCAAACCGAGCTCCGAACCGAACACCAGTTTCTTTGTTTTAAATTGAGTTGGAGCACTATAAGCTGTATGATGTATTGTTGTAAACGTCACATTCAATTACCTATTAATTATATTACCTTTCGGTTCGTGTCAAAATTTTAATAAAACAACAAACATAACAGCTACACGCCTTTTCCCATACGCGGTGGCAGTGGCCCAAATCTGCCCACTTTATTTTAATAAAACTTAGTGAATTGACCATAGAGCAAAAAATATAGTAAAATATACTATTCCTTTGAAGGAATTCAGGACTCTTTATTGGGACACAAACTACAGGAGCTGCTTTGTAGGTACCGCGTTGGTTTTTCAAAATTTAACACATAATTATTGGTTTCTACCGGGTTCTCTACGTGACTACGGAGGTCGAAATTAGATTGTGGAAATGACGGAATTGATATACGAAACCATCATTAAAAACAGATGAGAAAAGAGGGCTTAGTTCCGTTCCGTTTCGTCAGCTGCGGACGCTGTTTATTCATATGGGTCTCAAAGTGCTAGTCACCCCCTGTCAGTATCTCAGTGGCGTTCCAGAATACGCTTCCAAACAAATAGCCTGATTTGGAAATGGGAAATGGTATTCATTCATAATACTTGATCATTTTGGCCAGCCCCAACTTTGGATCCAAGATACAAAAACTCCTGACCTATTTCAAAACCATCTTGCAGGCACCAAGACGTACCAACACCTTTCGACGGAAGGTACATATTACGACTTGAGTTATGGACTCTCGGATATTTAATTTACGAGCCCAGTCGTATTGTTCATTCAGAACGGTCGAGTTTGATTGTCGATATTAAAACTGTCAGGCTTATGTGTGCCGGAAATTGCCGGGAATTCATTGATAGATTTAATCGCCAAGTTTAAAATAGCATAGGATTTGATTTGAGCGAATTGCGTTGCGTAGTCATTAACGCCGTCCGGTCCGCAGCACTAGAATCAGCAGTAAAAACTGCCAGCTATTTCAGTACACAAGCTCGAAAAGAGACTGGGTTTAGAAACTCATTTCAAGGGCAGTTTTTCGAGAAAACTGTTTCTGCGGCGTTGGTGCCACGGTGGAACTCGTATTCGCAAATAACCCGATATTATAAGTTTTCCATATTGTGAACAGAACAGAACAAAAACAAATGAATCGCTAAAATGGAGACACAAGTACACAAGCCTTAATTTGTAATAAATTTGAATTTGGAATTCCGAACCAAACGCCAGATATTGGAGATCAAAGTAGCCAGTTTGAATAAACGCCAATTTCATATGTAAGGACCTAATAGTTCTCCGTAAAATGTAAACTGTATTCATGTATGGTCGCCTGCGCCTAAAAATTTCAAGCAGTGTTAGTGGGATTCACTCGTTAATATGACCTGCCCCTTTTAGACGCAGGCGACCGTACATACCAAATCTGCATACATAGTAACAGAGACCATTGAAACGGATACTAAATAGGTACCAATTAAATTTTATAATCCATTATGTAACAAAAGCCCGGCTCTCCCATCTCGATGTCTATTAACATTTCCGAGAACCTGACGATTCCATTAGTTTCAACTAGTTTATGATAGGTATATTTATTTACAGAAACTTAAGTCAATATTACATTGAAATTAAAATAATTAAATTATTAAATCGAGTCCGCATAGTCCGTTGTAGTTGTAAAGTCCGCATTTCCTCCTACAAATTTTTGGATTATAATTTAATTAGCTAATGTGAGAGTAGATGGCTAGTCTGAATATACTGGTCCAAAAGGGGCCGCTTTGCTGACAACAAATAGCGGAATGAAGGAAATGGCATTTAAATTAGATCGGATGGTTAGTGATATGCCTCCCAAAGGTTTTGGACTGTGGCCGGGATGTGTTCGTTGACCTCTGTCAGCCAGGCCAACCCGGTTTACTGAGTTGAATTTATTTTTTTTACATCCAGCTTCAACAACACCTCACCTTCTCCGTGAATATGAAAGATGCAAGCCGCGTGAACAGCGGCCTCGCAGCCTCCCGTCACTCCAGGACTCTTAAATTGGTAGAACGTGCCTGCACCATATTTTGGACACCGTTCTTCGGATCACATTACCCACGACAATGGGCCGCACACCTCCATCTTTTTTAAACAGCAGTGCGCAGATGCTGGCTCCAGAACGTGACCTCGTTTATTGTACAGGCCGTCTAGGTCGCCGACGGATCCACTCCTTAGAGACGAGATGGCGTCCTTTACGTCATCCGGCGTGGTCTCTGATGTTTGCTCTGAAGCCTCGGGGCGTCCGGCAAGGCTGCTGTGGTGGGTGATGCCGCTGGGGCCGAATGCTTCTATTACTCCAGCGGGGCGAGTGACTTTGTCAAACTGCAGCATGCTATGTTGGCGACGATGGCATATTTTACACTCCTGCCGAGAGTTACTAGTAAAGCTTGTGTGCGACGTCTTAAGCAGTTCACGCAGCCATGTTGCGACTTTCCATACTCAAAGCGTTGACTCACGGGCATGGTTTTGAACGTAGTTTGTATAATTTCCAGTGATCATGCTTACCACTGAGCTAACAGTTCTTGTTTCCGGTCTTCCCAGACTCGTTATGAGCAAATTGAGCAAAACGAGATCTGAAAAAGTGTCGTAGGCTTGCTCGGTGGCGGTTGGAAGAGCTTCAGTGTTCGTTCGAACAACTTTACTTGATCGCGGATGACTGAGACGAACTCATTGTAAGTTCTGTCTGCATCTCGATATGCATTCTGTAATGCCTTTATCTTATCTACGTTAAGTTTCCTGCCAAGTATTTCACAATTTCATTATTTTTTTTTATTGCACACAATTAGTTGAAATAAAACAAAAGTAAATAAAAATAGTGTACAGAGGCGAGGTTATCTCTAAAAAGAGATTCTCCTCTGTATTTGCTGATTTATCTGATTGTTTTGTATCCTTTTAATCTGGTTTTGGGCAATTACAATTAGCTCGTATTATGTGATTAATTTTACTAGCCAATAATATATTATGGCCCATTATGTTGTGTTGTTTAATTATGTTCTGTAAAAACCTGAACTACAGTAAATCCTAAGATTTACCGTTAAAACCCAAGATTTAGCTACTAGTTATGGTAAAAGTCTGAAAAGTTTAGAGATCTCCGTTTAATTCGAGCATTTACCACCGTTCACCTGGTAAGTCTTAAGATTTACTTAAAATTCACGGTAAAAGTCGTTGGTAGTTTTTTGTAGTTCGATTGTGCATTGGTTTTTGTATAAAACGTTGAATAAGTACGTGCTTTAATAAAATCGTAGAACTATTGTAAGTCATAGCGGTTTACAGTATGTAATACGTTCGCTAGGTAGGCTTCAAAACAATTGATTCGCCTACAGTACTTGTCTGTCTACTCGTATATTTTGTTTACATAGGTTTCACAGTGATCGCCTTATGTGACATTTCTATGAGATCATTTCAATGGTCTGATTCATCAGTAATCCTTCTTAATGTTCTCACATGCATATTTTGCAAGACGTTGCAGAATATTACTGGTATGCACATTATAACTTGAACATACACGACCACTTCTTTCTGGTCAATCTAGGTATTGTTAGAGAGAATAAGTAGATGTAGGTACTTTTTTTTGTAAATATGACAAAGGAGAAAGAATGCAAAAAAAGCCCAGGCCCGACGCAAATAAAATATGTGCCTATATCTCAAAATTTTGTGTAATCTTAGAATTGTCGCACTGCCTCCCAAGAAACAGGTTACCCTAATTTGGGAGACATAGACAGGGAAACCCTTTTCGCAAAGGACTTGGTTTTGTAAAAAAAAAAAACTTTTACTTTTACATTATTTACGCCATTGTACACTTTATATTATATCGTTACTTTGTTAACTTTTTTTGTGTGCAATACAGAAATTATGAATTATGAATTATTTGTCAAAAAGAATAAGTATGAAATTCAATGGCTAAGGTTGTGTGTTTGGCTATATAAGTTTCGCAGGCGCACTTACAAAACTTAATATTTAGTAAGTAAACTTTTTTTATTAAAAGAAACACAAAAATATTATTTATATTTTATTTACCTGCTCCCAGCCGCGGATCGAACCCAGCCCAGGATGTTGTTTCAAACTATTTTTTTACTTTCTGTCAAAATGAGTAAACCAAATTAAGAAATTCTATACATTTTATTACAAAAAAAAAGAAAAATGCAAGGCAAGCCGCGAGAAAAACTGCGACGTTTATCTAATATGCCAGTATCAGTAAGTGTAGCACAAAGTTAAAGATGCCCGCCGTGTTACGGATAAAATGCAATGCCAGTATCAGTAAGTGTAGCACAAAGTTAAAGATGGCCGCCGTGTTACGGATAAAATGCAATGCCAGTATCAGTAAGTGTAGCACAAAGTTAAAGATGCCCGCCGTGTTACGGATAAAATGCAATGCCAGTATCAGTAAGTGTAGCACAAAGTTAAAGATGCCCGCCGTGTTACGGATAAAATGCAATGCCAGTATCAGTAAGTGTAGCACAAAGTTAAAGATGCCCGCCGTGTTACGGATAAAATGCAATGCCAGTATCAGTAAGTGTAGCACATAGTTAAAGATGCCCGCCGTGTTACGGATAAAATGCAATGCCAGTATCAGTAAGTGTAGCACAAAGTTAAAGATGCCCGCCGTCGTGTTACGGATAAAATGGACGCCATTTATTTTTTAAATGAGCATGATTGGCAAATCAGTAGTTACTACATGAACTGGGAATTAACCACAAACAACAGTTTTGACCCATTTGAAAAAGTTGGGTACACAAAAATGCACGATGTAATGGCTGCCACTGTCACACGAGCTCACTAAAATTAACTTTATGAACCGTCTCCTCATTTGCGAATCTTTGTTGAGACGGACGTAATAAAACCGATCAATTTTTGAAGACATTGATAACTGTACGACTAGATCGTGCGAAAATGGTCGTGGTCAAAGGTTGGCAAAACCCGGGATAACTCTTACTAAGGTGATGCTGTGTGTATGGTGGGATGCCCTTCCAAATTGTTTATTATGATGTTTTACCTTTTACCGGGCAGAATCATACATTCGGGTCTCTGCTACCAACAACTGATCAGAATAAAGCTAGAAGTTGAGATAAAGCGGCCAAAATCACTCAACAAAAATGGTGTGGTCTTTCATTACGATAACACTAGTTCACACACAGCTTTGGCCACTCAGCAAAAATTAACAAAGTTTGACTGGGAGGTGTTAAGGCCTTATAGCCCTGACCTTGTACCTTCAGAGTTCCTGTTTCGGTAATTAATTTTGCATTGTCAGATTATCATCAAGAGAAGACTATTATAACTAAACCTTAATTTCTAATTTACTGCAAACAACAAACAAATTTAAACGAATGGGTTGCCATAACAAATACATTTTTTCTAATAGAAGAAGATAGAAAAAAGAAGAAACGTTGCGGTTTAAATAAGATAAAGTGACTCGATAGAGAAAAACAGCTTCGAATCTAAGCCTTAGATGGTTTGGTCACGTTGAAAGGATGAATGAAAGGAGATTGACAAAACAAATTTATATTGCGGGGTCGAGTGCGGGAGTGAATGGAACCGTAGCGTCGTCGTCGGTCGGGGACGCCCAAGAAGGCCCTTTAAAGACCAAATTGGCGACTTATTAGTAAAAGGGCAAATAACAAGTACCCGTACCGGCAACCGGCGAGCCTGATGAAGAGACTTATTTATTTATTCGTATGACATCTCCGAGTAGGAACGTCACAGGCATATATCCTTTCTCAAGCAGTCTCAGAGACATATGAATGTTGAGGAAGCGAGAGATGTATGCCGGGATCGTAGCAAGTGGAGGTTTTAAGTCTCTGCCTACCTCTCTTCCGGGAAAAAGGCGTGAGCATAACATATGTATGTTTTGGTGTCGGGGGGGGGTTGAGGTCGTGTAATTAAATGAATAAAAGCTCAATGGTGTTAAAGTAATATTGCGCACTACGATTAAGATCGTAAAGTAGCCCGTAACGAATTTACTACAAATAGGAACAAGTGCTTATGCGGTTTTAATGTCGATTATAGCGTGTTGCTTTTGCAACAGTTTACACTCAAATCGATTAGACATCGAAAGAAATTGATTCGGTTTATGTGCAGCGATAATTCACACTTGATACTGTGTGTCATATCATAATATTACTGTATAACGTAACGTATTTTTTTGTTAGTTATTATCATTTATTGATTGTCCAGTCCGTTTACTATAATTGTAAACGGACTGGACAATCTGGACAATAATTGTTGAGGGTACAAAGTACAAGTACGAGTACTATGTTACTGTAAAAGCCAGAACTACGGAAAATCTTATGTATTATCAGTGAATCTTAGGATTAGCGTCAGGCGTCGTAGGTAAATGTAAAAAAGTCGCCAAGTGCGAGTCGGACTCGCCCATGAAGGGTTCCGTAGTAGCAAGTAATTATAAGACTGGATGTTTGTGTTGTAACTTTGTTTTTTACAGTCTTTGTATGAATGACAATCGTCTTTGTGGTTAATATCTTAAAAACTGCTTATTATATTTTGTTCAAAACAATTTTCGTTAAAGATTTGTATTGATTTGTATTGTACAGCATATACATTTTTTTGACTTATACTCTCTTACTTTAAAATTTAGAGACAAAAACACTCTTACTTTAAAATTTAGAGACAAGGACACAATTTTTTCTACTTTGGAAGGGTCTGTCTCTTTAACGATTGACTTTGAGGTAAAAATGGTTTTTGGGACCTCAACTTCATTTTCAAATACCTATCTATTATCACACACATATAGGTTTGATGAAAAATTTTTTTTGGTGTCATTTCCATGTATGGGGATAATATTATATAATATATTATATTTTTGCCCCCCACAATATTATATTTTTTCAATTTTTGTATAAAAATCGTAAAGCGGTTCAGAGAATACATCTACATACCAAGTTTTCTTATTTAGGAAAACAATTTAATTTGGGTCTTTTTTAATAATTTTAATTAACAAAATACTAATAATTATTATATAAAATACTTCGGTACCATTATAAAATATATTTTATATAGGTTGGTAAGTATTAGTGTTGATTTTGATAGTTAATTGAAATAAATAAGAAAGAAAGAAAACAATTACTACACTTTCTTTATTTATTTCAATTAACTATCAGAATCAACACTTAGGTAGGTACCTACTAATACTTACCTACCTATATAAAATATATTTTTCACTTCTCATGCTCGTAAAGTTCGTCTTTATGTCGGGTATAGCCAGCATAAAATCAAATTTTATGTTCTAGAGCATAAAGTAAAATCTTCGTCTAAATCTCAGACTCTGACAAAAGGTCGTCAGGTAAACAGCCACATACACCTATGCTAAGTGCCACTGCCGGCGTCCAGAGCCGGCTGCGGAGGCACGTCCAAAAAAAAAGTTTAATGGCGGGAAGTCCTTATTTTTTCTCGGTAATTTCAATTTGCAATTATTTCATAATATTTCTGTTTAATTTCCTCACAATCGAAGTGAAAAGCAGAGTGTATAACTCGTACATAAAACCCATTTTACCCTCGACATGACTATCGGCTCGGGTGGATATATACGTCTCGTGGTGCGTTTTATGCCCTTGTTGTACAATCTACTATTATGTTAGATACCTAATTTAAAAATATAAAAACTTTTATTGTAGATCGAACTAAAAAATTAAAAATAAGTTAGAGTTTAAAAAACTAAAAAACACACTTTTAACTAAGTAAAAATTACGAGAAAAATAATGTCATTTTGGTAAAAGCGTGTGGTGCTCGACACCAATTGTTATGAGAAGAAATTCCGAAATGCCGACTTAGTGTTAAAGTGTCATACAAATATAAAGCACCCCACCTTTTACCAAAATAACATTAATTTTCTCTGTATGTATTTTTACTTTTTAGTTAGTTAAAAGCGTGTTTTTTAGTTTTTTTAAACTCTAATTGATTTATGTAGTCAATGTGGTCTCCTCCGCATACCGATTACCGACACATTATTTTACTAGATACAACATTAGTCATCAGTGATGTCGTTAACAATGAATGGCAGAGCCTGAATCGGCGATGAAATTCCTTTTCAACCCAGATAATGTAAGACGCAGTAAGTAACTATTGTATTCAAGACAGAATTACTAGAAATACCAATCCGTTGCGATTTGGAATGAAACCAACTTTTGGCATCACGTTTGGAATGTCACTACACTATTTTGTGTAATAAGTGGCTTTTTGGCCGTTCGACGACCTTCGAATTCGTGGCCGATATATTTATTCCCTTATCAGAGAAACCTATTGTACTAATAAGTCCTATTTGACTGTTTATAGTTCATACAGCGAGTGCGAATGGAGCCGTCGGGAGGGGGGGGGGGGGACTAGTGCCTAAGAAGTACCCTTAACCGGCGAGCATGTATGAAAAGACTTTGAATGTTGAGGAAGATATGTATGCTAGGATCATAGTAAGTGGAGGTCTTTAGTCTCTTAATTATTTAGTTCAGTAGAGGGCTAGGCCCTCTTACGGCAAAACAGCGTTTTTATTTTATCCTTAACAATACGTCTTCATATTCATATTGCTCATTTGTTCTTATTTTTATTTAATCGTATTGAGTTATGATCGGCTTGCAACAAACCCAAAGGTTAAGAGGACACGACCGCTAACTTACGTCAGTGGCTGTTTCTGAGTACCTATGCCCGCTAGATAGACCGATGTCGCCGAGTGTGATAAGCCCAACGCATGTGCCCCTGTCGGTTACTATAGCTTGTAATCTCAGTATCTACTTAGTATAGTGGCTAAGATATGCTTTGCTATTAATTTCTTACTTTTTAGCCTAGATGCACTTGCAATATCTTGTATGGGGACCGTTTGAAATCGGATTACTCGCTCAAATTTGGCACAGTTGTGTTGTAGTTGTAGGTATTCCTAAGTAGAAGTCCGGGAGGCAAGGGAAGGCACGTCGGACAGGGCGGGGAGCGAGGGGGGAAGTTTGATTCCGCCCAGTTATTTTTTGAGACATATAGCTCTCTATGTGTTGGCACCTAGGGCGTGTTTGATATCGATTTCAGATAATTGATATATGACAAATCCATTTCTGTAAAAAAAACAATAAGAAAGGCATGTAAAATTTTCTTGCGCCGCCGCCGCTGCTCCTCTTATGTGAAATATAGATATTACATTTCTGTGGTTTCCATAGAAGTTCTCGATTTTCTAATTTTCTCTCAAACTATTATAGATAAAAATCTGAGATTTTTAAGAAGAGTTTTTAATTCATAATTCTAGAGTTTTTATAGCAAATCTATTTTGGTATAAGCATATAAAAAGAAGATGACCGCAACTGAGGTCCAATTCTACACTGTGCTACGTTCAATCGTGTAAAGGGATTCCTGTATTCTCATTACTGTATGTATTAGCCATTTAACAGGTGTCAGTCTCCCTGATTGCTCGCGCTGAGGCTCGTGCCACCCATAGATTGGTGCTCGTTGCTCGATTCTTTGTGAATTTTTCGGGCTGGCTCACGCCGCCATACTATACCCTGATTATTATAATTATCCCCTACGACTGTAACATGCTGTAAAACTGTTGGATTTTCATAGTAATCGCAATGGACCAAAAACCTATAGGGTACTTCCAATCATGCCTACAATCATGAAATTTGGCACAAACCAAGTTCATTTGTCATTTGGTTTACATGTATGACATTATACTTATTAGTTATTGGTTAGGAAGTAACTTCTTTGAGTATTATCGGAAACCTTGGTCCGCAAGTCCTGCTTGCACTTGACCGTTTATTTTTATAGGCTGTTTTATGAAAAATATTGAAGAAACGGCATTATTAGCTGCTTTTGGTGGATCACGAGTGAAGATTTTTAATGATAAATGATTCACTTTAATGAAAAAGCTGAATATGGTTTTCTAAAGCCAGACGTTAATTGCTAAAACCTTATTGTAGGTTCAAAAGCAGTTTATGTAAAATAAGTTTACTACACCTATTAGATAGTTATATACCTTGCGCCATATTTTTCATATTCACGTATTCAGTTTTAAGATGGCTAGACTGGTCATATTGTGAGACATATTTACACTTAGGATATGTGATGAATATGGTAGAAATTCTTAAAAACTGAACAAAGACGTATAAAGCTGGAATGGTTCGTCATACTGTAGAGTAAAATTGACGAATTTGAGCCCCGGGAAGGTTACCTAACGCTTGAATACTTGTAACGTGGCGGCCGATACCTCACACTTACTACAAAAGGTAATTGTTCTTTCAAACAATAACGTTGAATAACGCAGGTTTCTAGGTAGGCGCACATGCATTGTACGGAAGCCATAACTAGCGATGGCGACGAGCAATCAGTGTTGTACTTAGATAACAGCGTGGCCCATTGAAACTTTTTCATGTTACGATAAGTTACGGGGTATGCTGGTCGTAATCGAGAATTGCTATTGAAGCTATTCTTCGCTGTTTCGTCAGCGTTACCATGCTGATTGCTAGTGAGTATATTACAGTAACATTTGTTTGCATACACCGTTTTATGTATAAAACTTTAAATTTCCAAAGCCTTCACTTCGTTGTTTTTACATTTGGTCATTAGAAAAATAAATAGCATAATAGCAATCGCTGTCAAGAACTCTAATAATTCGCCTAGAGCCTATCGCGGACAACAAATGTCTACTAGACTATCTTATCCAAATACACTTACATAACCTCTAAAATTAATTACAGTAACATTCCTAAAGAGGGGTAAGGAAAATTGATATAATATTACAATAAAATAATTGTTAAAAAACATAATAATTAGATACATAATTTAGAGAACGTTTATCATAAAAAGGATAGCGCATAGCAAACCAGTCATCTATATAGAGAAGAGCTAAATTTCAATCTTCATCAAACAGGCCGGCAGGCATTGAAACTAGAAACCACCTATTTATTTCATTATATCGTCGTCAAGGGGTGGTTATACATACTACGCATCTATTATGTTTATTTACTCCTCCCTCGAAGAGAAAAATATAGGTAATTTTCAAATATCTTTTATTTAATTTTTCTTTTACTATTAGGAACAATTCCAATATTAGATTGATACTCTCTCTACTAATTAAAGTATTTTCAATCATAGGCATCATGTTTATAAACATCTCGTTACAAACAGATTTTATACAGCTAGATAGACGATAGAGATTTAATTAGATGGACGATGAATTTATAATCTGACACAATACAAAGAGCTCCGTAGTCTAGTGGGTTTCATGCTTGCCTCTCACGCAGGAGGTCTAGGTTCAAATCCCGGTGCTGACCATGTACCAATGAGATAAGCCATTTATCTTAAGTACGTTTTACGGACACTCTAACGGTGATGGAAAACTTCGCGAGGAAACCTTCATTACTCCATAGCTGCAGCGATGGGCTGGCCCCATGTCACGCAAAATGGAGTATTGAATCAACAGTGGTGCCTCTGCCACCTCGTATGGGAAAAGGCGTGACGCTACGTATGTATGTATGCATGTACAAAGAGAGACAATGCAAACATGCAACAAGGGACCTGTCGTCACTTCGCTCGCTGCGCTTCGCTCGCATAACTATGATAACTCCATGCATGCAACCATCCGCGCGCTTGCTGTGAAAGTTAATATTCTGCCAAAACATTCTTACTATTTTCTTTAAAGTGTACAAAGTATACTTAGGCTGAATTTTACCAACAAAAAGTTATACGAGAATTAAACAATCCCGGGGATAATTTGTATGACAATGACAGTTCAAAATGAGGTGATCTGATCTGGTGTCTATGAAAAAGTAGAAAATACTCTCGAGTAAAAGTTACTCTTTCGTTGGTAAAATTCGTAAATATTACCCAAATTAATTTGTTGCATGATATCTATAAAGATCTTTTCTATCCATTAATCATCACAGTTTGCGTTTAATTATTACTTATTTGCAGAATTTTCTTTGTAAAAGTACAATCCACATTAAGCACAATCGCTTGGCGACAAAATACTCGTAGGTTTGTCGAGAAAAATAGACGCTTTATTTTACTTTGTTTTGATACGCCTTTTTTGCTTCTCCTAATGATTACTCATTTATTGTTACTATCAGCCTCAGGCGCTGATCTATTTGATCTTTTGCCCCTCTTTACTAATTAAGCTAAAGGATAATATTTCTTCCCTTAGGCATGACGCAGGAAAAGTTGCGCAGAATCTAGAATATAAAGTCTCTCTCAATGTTTTCATTTACTTTAGTCAAATTGACTAGATTTTTTAGGACAAACTTGGATCAAAGCTAATCGCAAGAATTCTCATTTTATTTTGTACCTAGGTCCTAGTTTCCCCCACACATTCGTAATTTATATTTGGGTGTACCCTGACTGAACGCACTCTGAACCTACTTTGCCAAAATGCTTCAGTTATTCACACCTATCTATTCGTCTACCTGGCTGTAATACTACCTGTCTGCCGTTTCATCCTCAATCCTCCACTGGCCAACCCACCCACCTCCATAATCCTGGACACCTTCTCCATCAAGACCGGACCGGATCTATAGGTTACAGAACATAGAACTAGAGGGCATCCCACAGGGAGCTTAGGCAGTAACTATTACTCAAACACTAAATAATAAATTACTTACTAATTCGCATTAAACATAACACTAGTATCTCCAAATATCAATAACATCGTAAGCTCGTTTTTTCTCATCCAAATCTCATCATAAATCGCGATCATCACATTGTTTTTCGAAAGAAATAGGAAAACCTTGCATTTGATGGTAGGTATACATGTTACAACACCTTTGGTCAACACACACACATTATGTTTTCGTGTAAATAAATGTTTTCATCAGTCAAAACAATCTGATCTGGACGTAATCCTCGCATTGGACGCTATACATTGCTGCTTCATTTAACTTTAAAAAGTTAATAACTCTTTCATTAGTTTTTGTGAAAATTTCTTTCTGATATGATTCGTAAGATCACGAACTATGCCTAGACGAAATTTATATGCTCGTATGAAATTTACATGCTGTATAAATACGACGTGTGAATGAATTAACGCAAAATGAGAAACTACTTTGTTAGGGATATCATTCTGAGTAACTTTCACTATGAAACCGATTTGATTAGAGCAACTTTATTTTTACTTCTCAGTACATTTTGGCCTGAGTGGGTCAGCTAATTTGTATGGAGAAGTGAAAAAATTGTTTTGCCTTGTATACTAGAAATTTCAGAGTTTACACTAACAATAAATAATCTTTAGATCGAATGATAAATTCTGTGACACGCTGAAGTTTCCATTATATAATTTTGTAAATCCTATAACACCGCTACTCATCACATACAATGATGTAGCGTATATAATATACTACATATGCTCGATTCTCAACATTCAAAGCGAACGTGGTGAATTCGCACTGCTCCCGAACTAACGTTTCACGATTGTTATTTGTTATTAATTTCACGAACGATACGCCGGCTTTTAATGTTTTATAAATACGAGGCATTGTTCTGTGAGCGACACAATGCAATACCTGGTGGTGTTCGCAGCAGCTCAGACTCGGTAACGAATGCTTCGCTTCGCGGCGTCTGTCTGACGCATACGCATGTAACACGCTGACAACTAAAATATCGAGCATTTTATAGATGCCTCTTTATAGTTGCATGGGCTGCCAGCCATATACTAATTTGATAGGTTCAACATCACGCCCTATTACGAGGCGTTTACAACTACGACGGTCGATAAAGCATTCGGACTCCTGAAATGAAAATAATATTATCAATAAATTATATTATTAGTTCATCTATAATGAATTAATGACAAAGCTTTAATTGACGTTATTGAGTACCTATGGTCCATTTTTAAATTTTCGGCAAATCTGCCCAATTCGCAATTTGGGCTTGTCTCATGAACAAAATATGCATTGTATCATGTGGACCCTGTAATACATGCACAGATTTGTGTTGGTATAGATATTTTTAGCTCCTTGCAACGGAACAGCAACGAGCGATGGATTCCAAGAAAGCCGTATCGGGAGGCACGTACGCGTGCGATTGGCTAAATCTCAAGCGTATAATATAACAACATTACCAATAATGTTCCATAAACAATATTATGTGAGAACGATTATATCGCGCTGTTACAAAAGACATAAAATTGAGTTAAATAATTTTCACCTTTAATTAGGGATTATTATAGTGAATATAGAGTGTCTATGCCCTCTGCAGGGCAACGCCAGATAACTGATTTTCTATAATATGTATATTGTATGTATATTATCTGTTTGTTCCCTTGGCCCATCGAGACCACTGGCGTATGGGGTTTTCAGGATAGGACCTTCATCAGGGACACTGGGATTCGTTAGAAGGACCAAGGTTTTGACAACCGCTTAAGCCTTTTCTGGCCCAAAGGATTTCGATCGCCGCGCGGTAACTCAGCCAGTGTTATGGGCACCTTTGGTCCGGGCGATTCTTGGGGCGGGTGGTTTGTTTGTATAATTCATTTGAAAGTTTTATTTAAATTATATTTGTGTTTTTTTTATATTTATGATTTGACGAAGCTATGAGTGGATTTTTGACATTGTGAATAATATGCATAATGTGTAAGATAAATAAATCAATGTGTCATGTAAACGAACTACTAAAAAAGATTAGATTATATGTAGAAATTGAGTAGGAGGTCCCAAATGTAGGTAAAAGAAAATGGTAATTCTGTTTTACTGTTCCAATGCCACAATTCAGAGAAACATCAACTTCCATGCACAAAAGATGGAAGGTGACGGTGAGTCGGCCATAATGAAAACATAGCCAGACATTATCAGAAGACAAGTCTATTGATATCGAAAACTCGATCGGTTTCTTAGTTGCTATTTTAATGCTCTATGGCCTACCTTACAGTTCCATCATCAGGTCCTCGTCGTCAGGTGATGCGATGAAATAAGTACTTACAGTCATACTCTGATCCAATGATCCTAATTTCGGCAGGCTGTAAATTTTAATTTTAATGGGTACAATTCCATTGATTGATTGGACGACCTCTGTGGCGTTGTGGTTGTGCATCTGCCTATACCATGCGAGAGGTCCTGGGTTCGAATCCCGGCTGGGGACAAAAAAAACCCCAGGTCTTGGATGTTTACATGTTTGCGATGTCGCTGTTTCTGGTTCCCATGACACAGGATATCCTAGTATGGGGCCAGAAGCAATATGACAATGTTTATCCGTTTTTGTGAATTAAATGGTTCCTCATTTCTCACCTCTTCAATATAGGTCGACAAACCCATGCAACTTTCTTTTTCAAATCGACCATTTCTTTTTCAATTACTATTGTCCCCAACCATTTTTAGGGTTCCGAAGAGAAAAAAGGAACCCTATAAGGGTTTCGTCAAGTCTATATTTCCGTCCGTCCGTGTGTCACAGCAACTTTATTCCAAAACTATTAGGACTACACAGTTGAAACTTGGTATGTAGATGTGTTTTGTGAACCTCTTTGATTTTTATACAAAAATTTAAAAAATATAATATTAAGGGGGGCTCCCCATACATAGAACTGACACCAAATAATATTTATTTCATTAAACCTATATGTGTGGGTACAGGTGTCAAAGATAGGTCTTTCAAAATGACGTTGAGGTTCCTAAAACCATCCCCAGTCCCTCGTCTAAACCCCCCCCCCACGTTTAAAGTAAGAGAGTGAAAAATCTATAAAAATATATGCTGTGTATATATGCTCAATACAATCTTTCAACGAAAATTGGTTTGAACAGAATATAATAAGCAGTTTTTAAGATCGCAAAGATAACTTTGACATTCATACAAACACTATGAAAAACAAAGTTACAAGACAAACATCCGGCCATATAATTACTTGCTACTACGGAACCCTTCATGGGCGAGTCCGACTCGCAATTGGCCACTTTTCCTAAAAGTAAATCGTTAAAGAGACAGACCCTTCTAAAGTGGAAAAATTTGTGTCCGCCCCTCTCTAACTTTAAAAAGTAAGAGAGTGAAAAATCTAAAAAATATATTATGTGTATCTCAATACACACTTTCAACTTTTGGTTTAAAAAAATAAAATAAGGAGTTTGTAAGATATAAAACATTTATTAAAAACCGCAAAGATAACTTTGTCATTCATACTTGACAAACACTATGAAAAACAAAGTAATTGTTGGCTGGTGAAGAACGATAGTGATATTTGGGCTAGGTGTATTATGTATGTAGGAAAACTCATGTCATCGAGTTACAATTTGCATTAACGTCTCTGAGCAGTATATCTTGAAACTGTTGCGTAATCTTGATAATAGTAAGGGCCCTGGCATTGACGGGATTCCACCACTTTTTATATCTCGATGCGCTGGATCTCTTGCCGCACCTGTGTCTCTTATTTTTAATAGATCGTTTCACGAGAGAACTTTTCCAGATCTGTGGAAGTTTGCGCGCATTGTAGCAGTCCATAAAAAAGGTTCCAAGTTGCCGGTTGAGAACTATAGGCCCATCTTAAACGTTTTTAGTAAGGTCATGGAGCGTGTAGTGCATGAACAAATATACGACAATATCTCACGCAATATCCCTAGTGAACACCATGGCTTTGTACGTTCGAAATCTGCTACAACCAACCTGGCTTAGTTTGTGAATGGGGTTCTAAGCGGTATGGACAACGGAGGTCAGGTAGACAAATCTATACCGACTTTGAGATAGCGTTTGATAGAGTGGACCACGTCATACTGATTCGCAAACTACTTGGAATACACGGGGATCTGCTTCGCTGGACCGAGTCATATGTTAATAAAAGAAGTCAGGCAGTTGTGATCGGAGATCTGACCGTACTTGCATACCATCCGGCGTAACCCAGGGCTCTATCTTGGGCTCTTTACTTTACGTTGCATACCTTTATGATATCGGACACTGTTTTAAACACGCCAATTTCCTCTTGTACGCTGACGACAAAAAAGTCTTTATGAATATTAAATCCTCACAAGACTGCATCAGCTTGCAGGAGGATTTGAATCGTTTGTCAGTCTATTACGATATCAACAGAATAAACGTTAATGCAGCTAAATGCAATGCCATCTCCTTCACCAGGCGTACTAAGCCAATCGTCCACACTTACCTACTCAACAACATCCCAATTCAGAAGGTAAACTCCGTGAGAGATCTGGGTGTTCTGCTGGATTCCAAGTTAACCTTCGAAGACCACATAGCTGCTATCACTAAGAAGGCCCATAGGAACCTTGGCTTTATCTTAAGGGTGAGCAAGCCCTTCACGGATGTGAGCTGCGTGCGCATACTATATTATGCCTATGTTCGAAGTGTTCTTGAGTACTGCAGCACTACACTACATGTCTAGTCTAAGTTCTCTGCTTATATTATTTTGAATTGTGCTGTAGGCTTTGATAATAAATGATGATACTACGGAACTTTTTATGGGCGAGTCCGACTCGCACTTCGCCACTTTTTATTATTTAATTTGGGATAGTGACTATAGGTCTATATCCGGTTGTACAACATATGGTATTCCCCCTATATGTATTGTTTATCAATTCGAACCAGGGGACCAGGATCTATTTGGTTGGCATGATTTTTTTAATGATTTTATTTATTCCTGGTTTCCATTTTCAACATGAGTGCACGATCCAATCCCAGCTTTCGTGTGCCAGAATTTAGTTTCTCGTATGACTGTAGGATCGAATTTTGCAATCTGTACATATGTATTCCTTTCAAATTATTTTCAGGCTCATCACCGTACCAAGAAAGGCTATGTCTCGAGGACTCTAATGGAACAGAAGCACCACAATCTCCTGGCGTAAAGGGGGAAGATTTGTCACGGGTTTATCAAACTCTCAACCTGCCAGCTCTTTCTCGCGATGATAACACCACAAGCTCCTCAAACAGGTATGTGTCAATATCCAACAATAACAACATAGTCGATGTATGCTCATTGCGTTTGTGAAGTGTTCTTGATATGGCGCAGTCGATAGGTAGTATACGCATTTTCTACTAATGATTAACATTAGAGGCTCTGGCAGACCGAAAGCGGTGCGGGGACGCGGGGCGGGCCCGCGGCAGACCCGCGGCGGCAGCTCGACGGTAGCGATGCGGGGCGGGAGTGCGGCGGCACCAATGAGGAATGAATATAAATGGAGAGAGTATTTTTCTATAAAATATATACATCTGGTGTAAATAGGAGTAGAACTATGAAATATGAAAATATTTGTTTTGTTGTCTCTTTCTAACCAGCAGTACGGAATGTACAGTGAACAAGACCTTATAACTCCTGCTTAGGCAACATTTTGATAACATGTTTAGTGATGAGGTCAGTGGTTTTTGACTGTCAAGTTTGTGTCTTGTTAAGAGTTTTTAGGGTTCCGTATCAAAGGCGTTACTAAGCGTCAGCTGTCTGTCTATCTGTCCGTCTGTCACCAGAGTGCTGTATCTCATGAACCTTGTTAATTAGACAGTTGAAATTTTCACAGATGATTTATTTCTGTTGCCGCTATAAAAACAAACAGAATAAAATAAATATTTAAGGGGGCTCCCATACAACAGACAGGATTTCTTTGCCGTTTTTATAGATAATGGTACGGACCTTTCGTGCGCAAGTCCGACTCACACTTGGCCGGTTATTATTTATATTTTTTATTAGATCGGTGGGGAAATCAATGGGCTGAAATTTATTTACTTTACTCAAACAAGGCCAGTAATGTGTTCATTATTTTCACTACCCTACTTTGAGAAAAGTTGAACTTGACGCAAACTGACTGGTTGCCGCGTTGCATTTAAAAAACAGTCAAGTAGAAAATTCTCCTATGTTCTCAAGCATTAAGTATAAACTCTATAAAAGAATACCCTCTCCATTTATATTCACTCCTCATTGGCGCCGCCGCCGCCGGCTGGAATTCTGTCCCGCGCCGCCGCGCCCCGCCCCCGCTGCCGACGCCGAGCTGTGACGTTCATGGGATTCCCTGTGCATGACAAATTCCTTGACCCGCTCCGCTCTTGGTGTGGTGGAGCCTTTAATATGTTACGGATTATCCCGATAGAATCACTGCAAAACAAATGTATGTAGTCGGTACCTATGTAAAATTATGTGGTACTCAATAGTTTATCATGCCTAAAGTCATATCGATCTTAAGTTATTTATAATTTAATTTGTTCCTGCAGTGAAACAAAAACAAAAACGAAATCTTCGACACCGATGAGCCCTGATAACCGTTCTGATGGGAAGCCACAAACTACCCCAACTTCACAAGCTCTTACAAAGCCACCATATTCCTACGTAGCTCTAATAACCATGGCGATACAAAACAGTCAAACAAAAAGAGCTACACTCAGTGAAATATACTCATACATTACAAAAGAATTTCCATTCTTTGAAAAGAATAAGAAAGGATGGCAAAATTCTATAAGGCATAATCTTAGTCTCAACGAATGTTTCATCAAAGTAGCAAGGGAAGGAGGAGGCGAGAGGAAAGGAAATTATTGGACCCTGGGTGAGTTGAGTTTTAGTAAATTTCTAACTGTATTTTTTATTCATTTGCGAATTCATACTTGCGACTAAGCCCTGCGAATACACAGCTGCGAGTATATTTGACTATCTGTTATAGCGAATTCAATTGCTGGCGAGTTTATAGCACATGTTTAAAAAATAGTTCGTGAATCAAGTGTTGTTGTAGATCCTTCATGTGGAGATATGTTCGAGAACGGAAACTTCAGGCGTCGCCGTAGAACGAAGAGGCCCTTCCGCGCTGCGCCCTACGCGAAGCCGCTTTTCACAGACGGGTACCACGGTCAGCACGTCCCTCCGCACCTGCAGGGCCTGCCGCTGGGCGCCAGGAATTATTTCGGAGCGGGCTCACCATATCCGCCTTCTTATCCGAGATATGATACGTAAGACAATATACAATGGACAGCAAATAAACCGGGCCAACCGCTACTTGGAACTCTAGTTCTATTTTCTCAATAATTATAAAAGATACAACTATGAAAGTTATACCTACAGAAAGTGCATTTCATGAAGATTAAAATTATTGTATAGGAGATCAACGACGTTTCGTACAAGCATGGGCCCAAAATCAAGTGCCGGGCAGTAAAAAAATATACTCCAAATGATTGACCACATTGATGTGATCATTTCTTTGTATGACGTCATCATCGTAAAGTCAATATTGTGATACACCTTCCTGAAAATCATGATTTTCCACGGAATAAAAATGAGATTTTTGTTATTTCATATCATAATCGCAGCAAACACGTCATTCATTGCAATGTTTTGTAAAAAAAACTTTTTTGAATAAAATGTACCCAATAATCAATCCCAAACATGTAGCTTTCTCATAAATATCAATCATATTTATTTGGTTTACGTTACAAACATTAAATTTTTCAACGAAATATATGGGAAAATCGGAAACTTCAATGTCTTACCAAAGTATTTGTCTTACGGTATTGGTCTCATGAGGTGAAGGAACCTTAGAATAAAGTAATCATTTCAATCACCATGAAATGCACATTCTGCAAGTATAACTCTTATAGTTGTAAGTTTTATACATATTGAGAAAATCAAACTAGAGTACCAATGAGCGGGTGGCGCGGTTTATTTGCTGCCCAGTGTTCCTATTTATTGAATAAGAGTCTCCCTGTAACCGAGCACTCGGTCATACCCCCGTTACTCGAGCAGCTGCCAATCACAGAGAAAGCCCAGTTTGCAATAAAAACATAATGAAGTCAAAATCCGAATTTGGCTACTTGCTACGGCGATACAGCCTGAATACTTTAAATCACCGGCCAAGTGCGAGTCGGACTCGCGCACGAAGGGTTCCGTACCATTATCTATAAAAAAAGAAAAAAAAAGAGTATGGGAGCCCCCCCTAAATATTAATTTAATTTTAATTTAAATATTTATTTTTTAAGTAAATAATATACTCAATATATTGTGAACATTTTAAGCGTCTACCTGCTACCATTATCAATATCGAGCAAAATAGGGTCCCGTTTGGCACCCTTCAGGTACGGAACCCTAAAGATGATCTGAATTTAATCCTGATGGTTCTAGGACATGGCTGACGCAGTCTCCCGGTGGAATAGGCTACGCTAGCGCCTGCAGCTCCATGGGCCGCAGTCCGACCGGCTGCTCACCTCACTCGGTGTTGCCTCATCAGTCATCACCCGTTTCTGTCAATCCCTTCACATCACACCAACTGCAGGGGCAGGTAAGGGAACAAGTCGATGTGCAGAATGGAACAATAAATTGACGGATAACTGATTTATTAGTATAGGAAAATTTGTTCAGGGATCGACGATCAGATCGAATAATTCGTGTTCAAAACTACACAAATTATTCGGTTTTACCAGAAAGAAAATCCTGCAGTCAAAATGTATATAACATACAAGCAAAATAAATAAATAATAATAAATTGTTTGCCAGACTATATACAATGTCCAATATAAAATAACATGTCAAAATTAAAATAGATTAGAAAATTACATTGATAAAAATTATTAATTAATTAATATAATAATTGGACAAACAAATAAATAAATCTTTCCCCTTCTCCCAACCGCCGCGCCGGGTCACTTTCCGCATCGTCTCGTCGGGGACTTTTAGCATGTCCATCTAAACAGCTCAAAGAATAACCCTACGTACCAATTTTCAAATCTACTCGTAATATTCGGTATGATTTCTTTAAATTGACCAGGCTATAGTATGTAACCGTAGATTTCAGTAGAACATGCATAGTGTTTTGAGGAATTTTTTCATAACTTAAAAGATAGATATCGTGTGCGAAGGTATCGAAAATGATGTTATTCAATTCATGAGCTCATGCTAATTGTTGTTTAAATATAATGTTAGTACGGTTATTATTGTAATAAGTTTCGACTTTTGCGGTACACCTGGCAAAATATTACTATAAACATCCAAATGTGTATGCTTAATCTTATGTTTCTTAGTACGTCCCTCGTTTTTTGTAACCAATTTGATAAGTATTATCAATACCTAGAAACGTGCTATAAAAGCTTAATTCAGCATCAGTAATGAAATTATGATTAAATTTTTGTAGCGTATCAAAAACTTCACAATGCAATTAACGCTGGTGCTTCCCTTGCAACAGTTTATTACTGCGCATTTACGTGCTTGTTTACATCGGTCCACCGTCTCTTATTAAGGTCGATTTAGACCAAAAGAGCGAATGCTCATTCTAGCTGATTCTATAAAAAATCGTTTAGTGTAAACAGGTGTAGAGCATTCTTTCGTTGTTCTAGTGCGTTCGCAAAGATTCTATGGAATATTCTAAGAATGCTCGCTCGCTCGATGTAAACGGCGCTAGAGCGCGCGAACAGTTGCTTAGAGCGTTCTTGCGTGTTCGGACGTGTTCGCGCCCCGGAGCGTTCTCTTCAAAGCGTTCTTGTGTTCTAGCCATTGTATACGAATCTTATCGTTTCAATTATGGATTGGTCTCAAGAAAAATTGCATAATTAATAATTGCATATCCGTCATTGTTTCACCTACATTATCTAGTGTCCTTCGTTGCATTAAATTTGTAACCCACCAACGTCTCTTCCTTCTTTTATTTTTAAGTTTTTGCGACAAAATAATAAATGCAGCACTTGCAATTATGATATCGCTGTCAGAGTCAGACATAGCGAAGCCAAACACAACCAACCACCACAATACACAACTAACCACAGAGCATTATTTGCTCATTCGTTCAGATGATCTAGCTTTCGTTTACACTAAAAGAGCACGAAAGAATGCTCTTGTTCTAGCTCTAGCTCTTTGTTCGTTTGGTGTAAACGCTGAATACGAGTTTTCGTTTACACCAAAAGAGCACGAAAGAATGCTCTTGTTCTATCTCTAGCTCTGTGTTTTTTTGGTCTAAATCGACCTTTACAATCAGTCATCCCGGCATTTCATGTTCCATTCATTTAAAGAACGATCCCGGCACAAACTCCGGCTTTGTACTTCCAATTACCACTGCTTTTGGGTTTACAAGGAGACAGACTACCAACATCTGAAAAATGGAAAATATCGAACTGGGCCTATGCCCTGCCATCTCAATTTAGAAATTCAAATTTTTGTTTTGTTGAACCTTTAATATTATTGTTATTACTTTTTACTATTATTGTCTCAAAATTATTGCATCTTAATTATTTCTTCACTATCGCCATGTCGTTGAAATTCTAATTTAAATCTCGAAGAGAATTACTTGTAGGTATTCTCTTCAAGACTTAAAAATGAGAGTCACTTTGGTTCATAAAAATGAGAGTTTTACAAAGTATCCTTGTGTTCAATTTCAGCTTCAGAGCCCCTTACAACCGATGCAGCCTATGCCTATGAACGGTTACAATACACTGGGTGTTGGAGCTTTAGGTATGTTTATCAACATTGTTATCTGATATACTATAAAGAAAATATAGCAAAAACATCTTTTACTTTGACAGTGTTGTCTAGAACTACACGAGTATAAATTAATCGTGTCAACGGCATTTTGTGAGCCATTTAGGAAACATGACTTTTTCGATGTTAAAAAGCCTGCTGTATTCAGTTCTGAATGTGGCCAAGCCGAATTTTGGCTCCTTCCCCCCCTTTTTCCTCGAAATATGTCCCGAACCGCGGTATTAACTATTTGAAACAAAAAGGATAAATTTTCTATAAGATTGTTTATAAACTTTTGTGGTAGGATTTATGGTTTGTGAGCAATATCTTCCTGAACTTCATCATTTTTATAAGCGTAGCGTAGCGTCATACAACAATTGGTAGCTGCTTACGAGGCTGGGAGAACTGTAAGTCTGTGAGAAATCTTGAAATATGAACTCCACGCCGCCGTCTCCTTGAGTTTTTTTAACCAGGATTGATCCCCGAGGCCTGAGGGGCGGGAACTAGTCTGGTATCTTCAGGCTAATCACCAAATTCCTCAGAGGTCGGCAAGGAAACTAAAAACTTTCGAATTACCCTTGTATAGAACGCAAAGGGAACAACATGAATCACTCGCTAATATGTGTCGTCTCTATAATGATTTGTCTAATGTGCATAGTACCTTGGATGTCTTTGTGAACCTCTGTGCCTTTAAATGTCAGCTACATAAAGCATTATCATAAATTCCCTCTAATATTTTGTAATTTCGAAGATTTGTTTGTCGTTTTTATATTTTACTATGCTTTCTTTTAATGCAACACCCCTTTTCACTAGCTCGACGACCGTAAGTTGTGGTAATACGGCAGTATCACCATACACTAAACATCAACATTGTGGATTGGTTGGGAAAGGGGCCTGGTGCAGTCTCCTAAACTTAGTTTAATAATTATATAACATGTATGTAACATATTTCCGCACGCAATACAGAGCTTGCTTGCTTGTCAAAACACCCTTTAGGATAATTTACTAGTTAAAAAAACCGTGTCTATATACTTAGAAATGAAGTGTAAAATATCTGTTGTGTTTGGCAATAAATAAAATAAAATAAAATAGTGGAATATCTGCATGTTCTTGAATCACATGTGGATGCTCACGTCATTAGATACCCATAGTTTCGGAGACTTGGCCTCTGCAGTGTGCATACGCTTATTCGCGTATTTGTCCACATCGGGTTCCCGGACGGACTTCTGGGTATCAAAATTGAGTTCAGCGACCCCTAAAACCAATGCCAGGACACCTCACACGTTCATGAAATGCCGTTGAACTTGAAAATGTAAATATGACTTCCCAGTCTATATTGCGCAACATGTTGTGTTTTAATGCATACTACATGTGGTCAAATTACAAATACTTTTCTATAATTCATACTGGAGCATGATTGTCGCATATATTGTAAATATAGTAGATTATACAACAAGTGCATAAAACGCACCATTTAACCCGAGACGTATATATATATATATATCACCCGCGCAGCAGGCGAGGGTAGATAGTCGAGTCGAGTAAAATGGGTTTTATGTACGAAATATACACTCTGCTTTTCACTTCGATTGTGAGGAAATTAAACAGCAATAAGTATAGCAAAAAACAATTGCAAATTGCAACACTAAGGAAAAATTGACTTCCCGCCAATATACTTTTTTTAACGTGGCTATGGCACTTAGCATAGGTGTGTGTGTCGGAGTCTAAGATTTAGACGAAGATTTTTTTTTGCACTAGACCATAAAATACAATTTTATGCAGCCTTTACAACATAAAGACGAACTTTACGAGTATGAGAAGTCAAAATTAAATTTTCATCACATCTATTCAAAAAGAGCTCTTTCAGTCCCTGCAATCAGGGACTAAAGTAGCACTTTAAGGCGCCTGGTAACGCTAAAATTAGCTTCTGGGTTTGTGGTGGTGGAAACTTTTACAAATCATAAAAGAAAAATTATAAAATAAAGTACCTATATAATGGCGTAAACTGCAGCGTGACACTTACGTCCGCGCAAAAAGTGCGAAAAGTGCAAAAGAGTGTGTTTTTTGCAAATTACACAATAACTGCTGATGATTTATAAAATGTTAAATACTTCTAGATATTTTGATTACCGATTTTTACACATAACAAACATACCAGAGTTCCTTGTAGAACTCCTGGAGTAACTCGTTTTAGGTAAAGAACTACTATTTTTTTATTTTTTTTCATATAGTTTCCAATGGCATTATGATGTTTTGAAAACTCTCAATTTTTAGCCAAGGAACGGTTTTATAACATATATTTTTTGTGGATTCAGGAAGTATCTCAAACTGCTGGAATAACTTTTTTAAGATGGGAATATTGCTGGACAATCGTCTTAATCCCTTGGATCATCCTTCGTTACACTCGGGATTCAACTCTAGAATCCTTCGGTCAAACATTCTACTATTATTCCTTCCTTGCCGATAAATGCGTGGACCATAATGTACTATACTTATTTACAAAACTGACAATTATTTTATTAATTATTTCAGACGGGTCTCCTTGCCCTGGTTCGGGGTATGTCCCGGGGGGCTATTCGCCAACACGCCACCACGACGTGGTAACTTCCTCAGACACAGCAGCAGTCTCGCGTTTTTCATTTTGGTCCGAAGGTAAATGTTTACACGAAGGATTAAGTAAACCTGAGTAGCACGCTGGGTAGCGTAAGGACAAAAGAGTCCTTGGAACAATATTGACTCTAAAATTATAAAAAAAAAATGACATTAAAATTATTTTGACAGTGGGTACCAAGACGTCAATGAATGTCTAATTTTTGACGTTGGTACCCACTGTCAAACTAATTTTAATGTATTTTTTTTTTACAAAAAAAAATAAAAAAATGGCTCCATTCAACCGGGTAGAGTCTACCTGTAATGGTTTAATTTAAGGTATGGAACGAGTAGGTAATTAATATTCATTTAAACTTAGTACATCTGCACACGCATTCCTAAGAAAAAGAGTCTTGATAGACAGACCGGATGGTTAACGAAATCATTCATTTATAAAAGCTTTTATTTAACTTGCAATGTATGTAGATATATGTATATTGTATGTCATGGACCCAAGGAAGCGAAGTGAAGTTTCATTTAGAATTTTGATGCCAGGAGGCCAATTCTCAGATTGCTGATATCTCGCTGATATAATGTCACATTCGATTTTTACAACTGTTAGAATTGAATACAACAAATACAATGGATTGAATACAACTGGCACACATTTGAAAGTACCGTCGCCATAGAATTCGGCATCAGTACCTTCGAATGACTTTAAGGTTCTCTGAGCTGTTTTAGTTGAGAATATCAAAATCCTACTATTAACTTCACCGTCATCACAAACGAGAAAACTTTTTGCTATTATATTCGGAACTACGTGAAAATAGCTCTTCTCGATTTCTAAAACGCCTTTCTTGCTCGGTGTAGTAAATACTTTTTTGTTTCATACATTGACTTCTTCATCTGTCGAGAAATTTGACGTGGCTTCCTCGTTCGACCTCAAATTTCCCTCACCTAACACAATTTTTTCCAATATTTTCGGTATCGGTCCAAAGTTCCGACATACTTCTTTTTGGGTATCATTTAAGCTATCACCAATTTAATTAGTTTTGTGTTTCTTAAATAATAGGGTTTGTCCTCAAAATAGTAGATCTGTCACCAAAATGTAGTCACCAAACAATGCAAAATCAGTTCCACAATAAATCACCTAAAATCCTGAGATATAAGGTCTAGTACCAAATAAATGTTTTTGTATGTATTATAATAGGTGTGTCCTAATAAGTATTTAAGCAAACTAATTTAAAGAGATCACCAATAAATTGTCGAGATATATTATCTAGTGCCAAATAAGTGTTTTTGGTATATATTATTTTGTTTTTCATTTGCATACGCTCACTACGCTCCGCTTCGCTCGCTCCGGTTTTCCTTTTTCAAAGTTCCAACCTAACCTAAACCCAATTTAAATTTAGCCACAATAACCTACTCTAGCCATTTCGGTTTATTTGGTGACAGATCTACCATTCTGAGCACAGAGCTATTATTTAAGTAACAAAACTGTTATTATAAGAACGAAGTTTATATTCATGTAATGCAATATAATTTTATTGGTTATCGATCTCTTATTTTACACATATATTAACATTAATTTGATAATTCATACCTGGGAACAATTTTTGTTTATCTGAGAACGAAAATATTTCGTGGCGATAGATCTATTTATTAGGTGATACAACTTGATGACAAATATAAATTTTGATGATAGAAAATATAGTTCCCCTTCTTTTTTAGCTTTATCGATAATTACGGCAATTTTATTTCTAGCTTGACTAGGAGAACAGGGTTGCTCTTGAATGCTAATAACTACATTGTCTTTACTCAGTTTCAAAGATGCACTACAATGCGTCCTATTCGAGCAATGCCATAAGGTCGAACCGTCGTTATTACATTTATTCTTCGTGTACGCATAACCATCTTTTAATAAGTTTAGTCCACCTTTTTTATTTTTTACAAATTTATTATCCGTAGAATTTATAGCGGGATAATAATTCACTAAATTACAACCACAGTCTTGTACAATAGTTTATGAAAATTAAACTTTGTTGACAAATTGTCATTTTGAAGTAGGTATTGACATTGGAAGTAAACCACTCGAATTATAAATGGCCAGATAGTACGAATAAGTTTGTATACGTACCTAAACATATTTAAGGCTTAACGCGATGTAGGCTACGTAAGACCTAGGTCTACAGCGGAGCAGTCCTATAGAAACTCAGGCAAACAGATACAGAGGCTGGAAGAGAACTGTAAATGTCATTTAGGCATAGCGCGAGTTAGCTGTACTGCGTAATAGGTATACACCGCGTAAAGGCTCGAGAGTCAGGTGCAACCGCATCGCTGGAGAACAATATTTCGGCGGCTCCCATAATATCACCGTCACTTACTTTATTTTCGATTGATTTTATGATGTTGCTTTGTCTAAGTGGGCCTAAAGGGTTGTTCATTGTTAGGTATCTGAATGTTGCTTTTGCAGATATTTTTTATTATTTAAGTAAGGGCCCCGTCTGTGTCTTTTCATTGTTCTACGTGCATCACACGGTAGGAAAAAGTCAGTATCTGTGCCCAGCTCCGTTGGTCGTTTTCTGCTGTGACTTTTTTTAATTGTTTTGGACAGAGAGGTGGCCACAGATGACCTGGCGCCTTGGGGAATCTCTTTTAATATGGAGATGCTCTTTTTGAATTTTGCTAGGTCTTTCCAAAGGTCCGAGTTGGGGTTGACTGGTAAATTTGGGGACAGAGTAGGGTCGAAAATGTGTGTTGTCTGCGTATTAAAGTTCTGTTTGTTTCTTGCCAATATGAATCAGTCCTTTAAAATAACGGGGCTGGGAACACTCCGGGTACTGCCGGGTACGGCACAAATATAAATATGTAATATTAATAAAAGTTAAAGAAGTTGCACGAAACAGATTTGAAAAATATGCCTTTCAAGCAATAGAAAGAAACTAATGACAATCCTATAAGATTCTCGTCCTTAAATTAGTTAATTGACCACTTATATTTCAAAATTATTTTTTGTAATCAGGGTTTGTCTTTCAGTTTACAGTATGCTATGGTGTGCAACAAGACCTATATAAACGTAATTTTCTCATTGCAGGTGGCTCTCCCGGTCCAACCGCGGGCTACGTGCCTTCCAGTAGTTTCTCTCCGACACGTCGGCATGAGGCTGTAACCTCGTCTGATTCGCCTGGCGGGCGGTTTCCATTTTGGTCTGACGGTAAATAATGTTTTCTACCATTTATATTTCTACCGGACCGAGACTTTGTTACTTGAGGCTTGATGCAAGCTTGTTTGAGGCTCGTACGCAAATGCCGGATCCACCATCGCTTATAGAGGTTTGCCAAGCGTATGAATAAGACATAAGACGCTGATGAGATGAGTTTCAATTAGTCGATCGCTGTACGTGCAGCGATAACAATATTGATGGTTAAACCGTACCAGACGTACACAAACGTATGCGTTTAATTTCCCATTGTTTTCGAGGTAGAAACGTTTTATAGAGGGGCACCAGCATCACTTAATGAATTAATAAGTATCTCTATCAACAGTTGGCGTAAAAGAAGAGTCGTCGGCAAACCTCATTGCGAGTGGACCTCCATATTCAAAATGTTTTATGTAAAACAAAAGAAAGTAACAAAGAAGCTAGTTTAGTAGTACCCTCGAAGGAAAGGAATAATCATAAATTATTGTATTATATGAAGAACGCATTCTAGATTGTTTAAGAATAAATGGACTGTGTAAAAAGTTGTGGATCTGTTCAAGTATAATGATTGATAATGTTAAACAGAAATATGGATTTATATAATTATGTAGAAACTTGTGTTCATGTTCTGAATAATGAATAATATAATCTTTAAGGATCCGGCGATAAAGATTAGGATATAGAAATTCAAGAAAAATGTAAGCGTTAAATGCATAAAGTTGGATTACGTGTTTAAAGATTAAATATTTCATTACTATATTTTGTACTCTTTATTTCTACCTGCCCCTTTAAAGTCCTCACAGACCTTTTACAAAATAATTATTACAGTTGGTCGTCTTCTCCGAATAAAAAATGGGTCAAAATGTGATAGACTACATTTTTTTAATTTAATATTTTAATGGCCAAACAAAAAAAAACATTGGTCAGACAAATTAATGGAAAAAAATACACTACCGTCTTGCATTCAAGACTCATTTTCGCAAAAATGGTCGATAGTCGCTTTCTGATAACCAACACCCAATTTTATTTATGTTAAAGTTTATACAGGCTGTAACAGAAGGGTGTAGTCATATTTTAGGGGGTTGTTAGGAAGACCATTCTGAACAACTTTTACTATGAAACTGATTTGATCAGAGCTCAGCTTTTTATTTTCATTGCTCCGTACGTTTTGCTCCGGGCGGTCAGCTGATTCGTATAGAGAAGTTGCTCAGAATAATGTCCCTACCAACCCGGCTATGTCGATGGCAACCGGCTAAATCAGCTTAGCTGGTCCTGGTATACAACAGTGCCAAGTGAATTCATCCGATACAAAAATTTGCAGTTTACGACACTATGTCCCGTACTATTCGCACACGCTAGGCGCGTTTACATAGTGAATTGGCGTTTTTCTTATAATAACTAGATATAGTAAGCACACCATGGTATAGGTAGAATCACGGCAGGACGACCTATGTGGCTTTGCGGCCGATGCTGTGCTTCCCAAGCAAGAAGTACAGGATTCGAATCCCGGCTAGGGAACAAGTAGAAAAATAACAAGGTTTTGGATGTTTACATGTTTGTGACGTCGTCGCTGTTTCTGGTTCCTACGACATGGGGTATGCTAGTGTGTGGCCAGAAGCAATGTATGTCAATGTTATGATATGTTATATTTCGTAATTTCTTTATTATTTATTCTTCTTCTAACACAAGAATGACATTAAAGAAAACTTATAATAGACAGACAATGTACAAAGGCGAGCTTATCTCTAACAATAGATTTCTTCCAGAAAACAATTGGGAAGAAAGGAAAAGGTAGATAGTTAAGCGGGGGAAGATCCGTAGCATGATTTGTACATTTTTTTATACAGCCTTTCAATGAAGTTATGAATAATTTGGCCATAAAAATAAACTTGACTTTGGTGTACCGGAATAATTAGATTAGGTTGGCTAGCTAAACGTAAGCGCTTAGTTTTTTATTCCGGCATTTAATTAAAACTCAGATTGATACATTAATAGACAGATAAAGATGAACCATCTTATGAAGAAGTTTTGACTTTATGTTTAAAAAACCTTATTCTTAAGAGAATAAAGTTCTTTAAACCTAAAGTCTAAATCTATACTTACAAATATTTTTAATACTATTGCTCCGTTTGATAATGATATGAACATTTATCTTAACTTATAATAAATTAAACGTAAAAAAAGAAACATTTTTAACAAAGCTTTTATTTAAAAGCCCTAAAAATAAATAAAATAAAATTTCAATTCAATCAAACGCGTCATTTTATTACATTACAAAATTTATACGATTTAAAAGCTTGCTGCAGAATTTTTATTTTCTCCTTGGGCATTTAAATAAAAGCTTTGTTTTTTTTTGTATTTATCATGACATAGCAAATCATCTAATCTAGAACTTGAGTACCTGTCAAGACGAATCAAATGAGCCCAAACACGATAGGATTGCGTCGTTTGATAACAGAGTTCCCATTGCCATCTTCCGGCTCCAGCATCAGATCAGCTCCATGTCATAAAAAATATTCTAGGACCAAATTATTTGTCAAGACAAATCGAACATGATGGGGTTGCTATGTATTATTTCAGAGTTCCCATGGCCACCTTCCGTCCCCATAATCAGATCAGTTACAAGTAAAAAAGATATTGCATTTTCATCCAACTTACATACGTCTGCAAAATTTTAGCTCAATCGGATAACGAGAAGAGGGTCAAATTTGAGCCGACAGATTTGACGCGAACACACAACATACGTATACAGTGCAAGTTAAATAAAAGCTTTTAAAAATAAATCTCTGTGCGTCTTAAAAACCCTGAGTTGCACGAATCGATTTACCGCCGTTATCAATAAACTATCTACACTGAGAAAAAATTATTGTCAATCCAACAATAAAACGTAAACGCTATACAACCCACATAGGAACTTTGCCTTTGACTCAACGTTTTTATTGTCGCCAGTTTATTGTCGTTATAACAACATTCCTTAACAACTTTAACCATTGTTGGAAATACAAGTTACAGTGACAATGTTTCCAACGTTGTCATAGAGTCAAAACATACATTGTGAGTCACAGATCTAAAATTGACACTCTAACAACATAAGTATTTTCTGGGTAACAGCAGAGCTGTGTCAGTGTAGCAATGTGTTCGGCCGAACATTGTGAGATGCTATCCTAATGTTGTCACTCTCACAACATAAATATTGTGTAGGTAACAGCAGAGCTGTGTCAGTATAGCAATGTGTTTGGCTCAACATTGTGAGACATGACCCTAATGTTGTCACGGTAACAACGGAAATGTTGCTAATTTCACAGCATAGCTGTGTCAGTGTAGCAATGTGTTCGGCCAAACATTGTGAGACAAGACTTAATGTTGTCACTCTAACAACAGAAATATTTTCAAGGTAACAGCAGAGCTGTGTCAGTCTAGCAATGTGTTCGGCCGAACATTGTGAGACACGACCCTAATGTTGTCACTGTAACAACAGAAATATTGCTAATTTAACAGCTTAGTTGTGTCAGTGTAGCAATGTGTTCGGCCGAACATTGTGAAGCACGAACCTAATGTTGTTATTTAAGCAATGTTTCCTGAACTAAACTTTGTCGTCGTATTTATTCTCAGATAGAACTTTGTTTTTCTATTTACTTTACTTTGTAAGGTTGGCAAACTACTTGTTAATGTGCTAGCAAACTAAATATTGCTGTCATGGCAACAGTACGTTGTTAAGTTAACAACTCTTTTGCACAGCATTTAGTTAGCTATTCCAACAAACTAGTTGTTGCTACCCTATCAATGGTCGCTCTTCCTTCAGGCCGTGCTTTTAAACTGTTGCGTACAGTCAGCATCAGATATATCTATATCTAAGCATTATAGCTGATATATATATACCTGAAGCTGACTGTACACAGTTGAAGTACACGGCATGAAGGGCAAGTGACAATTGATAGGATAGCAACAACTGGTTTGCTAGAATAGATAGCTAAATGTTATGATAAAAAGTTGTTACAAACTTAACAACATACTGTAGCTGTAACAAAAATAATTATAAGCACACATAATTTCCGAACATCAAAAATTAGTCTGTTCTCTACCTAAAAAATGGGTCAAAAATATTGAATAAAAGATTTACTTAGTTAGACGATCATGTTCATTTATTAAATCATTCCAATAATGTTCAGAAAGAAAGCCGTTCCTTGTTCGTAATCGTGCCAGAAAGCCGTTCCTTGTTTCCTCCCTAGTCAGCCTCTACAATTTCTTTTTAACGTCCCGGTGACGGTGTGCATCTGACGTAGGAGAGCGACGATCGCCAGTAGTGCAGCTACATTTGCTTGTTCTTCACCAGCTGTAAAATAAATACAGACTCAATTATTTTATCTAGCCTCCCTCCAGTATTATTAATATTGTCTTGTTTTTCATAATAAATATAACCCTACATCTGTTGATAATGCAGTCTTGTCCATAATCTAATACTTAAGATTTATTTTTTGTCTCAATAGTTTCTAAGATAATGTAGGGGAAGTGGTAAATTTTCATCTTTTTTCATAAATAACTTTAAAACAGTGGATATCTTGTGGCTGATGTGATGATTTTGCACAATTATTTGGTCAAAAAGTTTACTTACCAGAAGCTAATTCCAGCAGCTCTAATATTGTTCGGTCAGATGTACTGGATTCTGCCTTCTCGGTGACAGCCCCTCAGCTGAAAGTAATTTAGACAAAAATAATTAGTTTTTATTTCTGGCAACATGAAGGTTTTATACCTACTACATGTACCCCTCAAGTTATGTGGTACCACAGATACTATAATAATATTATGTGGTACCTAGCAGGCCGGTGATTTGGTTTGTCGCAGAAATAGCCAACAACGACTGCACCAGACACTTCAGCCCTTGATATAAGAATATGACATATGCTAGCTTTTAAAAAAAATACAAGGGCTTCACGACACTCTGACCCTGAACCTAAGTAATCAGCGTACTGAACGCCCTGCCCAAGTACTAGTACCTATGTACCCTACTTACCGACGTCATCACGGAAATCAAAGTAATACCCTAAGTACAGATAGGTAAATACTTACCTAACATAGTCTCCATCAAGTGTAGCAGCCCGGCACCCACTAAGAACATCTTCATTTTATTTTATACACTCAACTCACTCCCCTGCGTGGTGGAATCAACACGGTGCACATTGATTCGCAATCGGCAGACGACTGATGGCTCACGGCACGGCGCGGCGTGCTGCGTGCGCGCGCCTTGGTTGCTATGACAAGGTCAAACCTCCCCCCCTGCAAGTCCTTCGTACCCCGCCCCGCGGCATGTTGTCGAGTTCTTTATGTATAATTTGCCGATACGTCGATAACAAATTAAACGTTAACAGGTTCTTTAACTTTAAGTTTGTCAAATTCAAAGTTATGTTCTCACAACAACAAAGATATTGTCAAGTTCTTTACATTAAACTTTGTTAGCCTCTAACAATGTTTTCCTTTAATGGCTTCTCAAAGTATTGCTGTCATGGTAACAATAAAGTTTAGATAAATTTAATTTGACAACAGTCAAGTTGTGTGTGGCTCAAAAATGAGTCTCACAATAAAAACATTGCGTCTGTAGATAAATGAACTTATGAGCTTTAACAAAATATTTTGTCCCACAAACAATAAAAAATCGACAACTCTAAAATTGACCTTTGTGAGCCAAAATTTTTCTCAGTGTATCCTCAATACAAACGGCAGATAGATAGGATCAAAGGACTTGTAACCATATTGGCATACCTTCCGCCCGCCACCTTGAAAAAAATACATATATTCGCCGCCACTCATGAAACTGGTGTCAATCGATAAGTAAACACAAAATGGCTTATCTTGATTTTCTATGCTAACTGTTTTTAAACTAACTGTGCATAGATATTCTGTGGATAGAAAAAAATAAAACAGAAAACCGCATCAAAATCCGTCCACTTGTTTACCCACACTCTTTTTGAATTGTTTAGAATCGCAACAAAATTCTTTGACCTAACTATGCTACTTATTGCAAAACACATATAAAAGAGCAAACTAAGTTTGCTCTTTTATATTTGTAGTTTTATACTACTAACAACTCATCAGTAACAACAAACGCACCTGCTGGTGATGCCACGGCTTTTCGTTCTTTTTCTGAAGAATTCCTGAGAGCAAGTATGTATAAAGCATACCTATGTATATGTCCAAAAACTAAAATAAGCAGGCTTACTACTATGATTTTTCGCATTTCCAAATTGATTCATTAGTTTAGTTCATAGAAGACAAAAACAAAGTTACGATTTTTAATTTTTTTAAGGTTTTCACCAAATATTTGTATGGAAAGGTGACTTTTTGTCATCAAAAATGATGAATTCTACGTTTATGACGTAAAAAATAAGGATAGCCAACATGATCTAGTACTAAAACTAGGTCAGCTAGAATGTTTTGAACCCCACTTTCCCCCCTCCCCTTCTATAGTGTGGTGCATTTATATGTTAAAAGGATTTTCGTCAATAAATGCTCCAGTTTTTGGATTAAAACTGTTATACAAGTAGTGATCATTGCGTACGTGTTTAAAAATATCATTTTTATTTATTTTACCTTTACCAAAATTTTCTTCGAAAGCGCCTAGTTGTTATATGTTAGCATTTTTTTTCAGCAAATGGGAATTTACTATAGCGTCGCGTGCTTAACTGAAGTAGCCTTATGGGCCATATCGTCGTAGCACTCCCATTCTTTATTACGCTAGTTAGAATACTTTTTCACGTAGCAAAAGTTCGTTTGGAATGTCGCGTAGACGCATTGACGCATCGTAAAAAATTTATTCAAAAAATATTTATAATTCGGAAATCAAGTATTCTGTGCGTACTTTTCCAGTACAGTTATTTTTTAACAATCAGAGACTTCGCTTATCAACGATTCGTTTAATGAAGCTACGCCATTATCTGATGTCATTAATATATTTAAACGAATAATCGAAACTTTTCTTGATAAGCGCATTTCACTGCTAGGTAACAGTTACCTATAAAGTTCAGTCGGAAGCTGGCTCAGTCCTTCTCTCTTTATTAGCACAATAATTTTGGATGCTGGGCGGCGGAGGGTTCCCCCACGCGTGGCGACATCAGCGATGCGCACCCGACCTTCATGCTGGGCGGCGGAGGGTTCCCCCACGCGTGGCGACATCAGCGATGCGCACCCGACCTTCATGCGACCTGATGCTGCTAACTCTATGTGTACAGCGCGAGTATTGAAACATGTGAATAGGACACCCCAACGTTTCTCGTGTCTGCGTCCGATTGTCACCATCATTGGTCCGAAGAAGTCAATCCCAGTATTTGTAAATGGGCGGCAGTGACTTTCCAATCGCGCTCGTGGCAATCCTGCCATTTGTGGTCGTTCACATTTTGCGCGACGTAATCTACAAGTAACACATTTCGCAATTATTATCCTGGTAAGCCCCCTCAAGTGAAAAATATAGTATTTTTGGCGTATCTCGTTAATTAGCGTCTCCGTGCCATGATGCCCCAACTCTGTGTTTAGTTTCAACAATCAGTAGTGAAACGCGATGTCGGCCGTCTAGGATCACAGGCTTCCTCAGTGCCATCGGCAACTCGATACGTGCCTCCAGTCTACTCCTAGCATGCATTAGCCCAGTTTCACTAGATACTTCTGGGTTCAATCTGGGACAGTTGGTTAGAAACGAAGGCCTTATTTTGTCGAGGGTTACTCCGCATCCAACGCCAAACTGTCTGGGAGTCTGTCCAGAAGATTCTTCTTTCTATTCTCTCACCAATATCACACTCAGCTGTCGCTCCGAGGCACTCCTATCAGAGCGGCTTGCATCTCCAATCGGGGTATCGTTGTGGACTTGATTGGTGCAACGCGACTTTTTGCTGCAACAAACGCAACATAGTTTTCTTGTCGTAGATAACCACGGCGGCGCATAGGCTTGTTCCGAAGCATCGACAAAAGTGTGAAGCTGCTCGAGTTTATCAAAGTTTCTGAAACCAAAACATCTGGGTATAGTATAATTTTTCCATCTCTTCAAGTCTTCTAGCCATTGAAACCATTTCTGCGCTATTTCATCGTTTATAATTTGATCCCATTCAAGTCCAGTGCGCCATACCAGCTGTAGCAACATTTTCCCTCGTACAGACAAGGATCAAATACCGACATTATTATTTTTCTGTCTTGTCCGTCAGTCAAATTCAATTTTGTGTCAGTGCTGCCAGCAACCACCATCTTTATTCTTCTCCTAGAAATTTTTGTCATAAAGTCAATCATTGAAGAATTATTTAAAAAAAAAATTTTTTTGCGCCTTCAATTCAAAATAGCTGCTAACGCAGACACTCTACTCGAGGTCGAAATTTAAGCAACACAAATAAAAAATTCTTTTACTCATCTTTTGTAGGCAGAGACTATATATCCAATTGATTGCGCCTGCGGGGGAATGCGGCTCGCAAACGTTTGTTGTATTCAACAAACGTTTGTTCGCATACGCAACCTATACCATACCATAACCCCTGCTGACTTAGCTAATACCTAACCATGTGCGCTGCAAAGCTGCGCCACGGGTAGCTAGTAAATCAGACAATTACATTTTTGGGGAAAGTAAGACCTCTTAGAACAATATAAAATACAATGTACACTGCCATTACAAAACAACTTACATAGCCTTGAAACTAAAATGGTCTTTCTACCCATTTGTGCTATCGTCACTTCAATAACAAGTTGCTATTACACTTTTCAATATAGATATAAAATAAACCTCCTTTTAAATATTCATATTTTTAAAGTTCTCTGAAAATTCCATATATGGCTATTACCGAAATTTGTCTCAGCCAAGTCGTAATTATGTACTTTTTTTATTAAACTTTGTAATGGACTTACCCCATCTGTTGTATTCTTCATTGCAGTATTTACCAATATAATCATACATTAGTTCGTCTTGTGCAATTGAAGACAAAGCTTTAGATCCGCATATATTTCAGTAAAAAAATATGGCTTTATATAAGGAAAAGTAAAAAAAAGTTGAGAACTTGTAATCATACACACTAGTTTCTCAACTATAAGGCATCTTTATTGGACTGTGCAGTTAATAATATTCACTTCACTTTGATGAGTCTTTGGCTAATCTTTTTACTCTAAGTGATTTACTGCGTGGCTCAACAGCTATTTGGAGTAACTCCTGCGTTCGCTCGACACTTAGAGAATGTCCCCTTTCTCGAGCAGGCACTAAATTTATTGGCGAACTAAGGAAAAGAGAACTGCCCAACGATGTTCTTGGTGCGTCGAATATGGCTTTTGTAGTGAATTCTTTTCTCGAGTCCATTTCGCCTAAAGTTGTCTCATCATCACTTTCCGATATGATCTCTTCTTGATTGTGAGAAAAACTGAGAAAAAAAAATTGAAAATGATGTTATTGTTACAGCACACTGTAAACATTTTTATATACTTACTCCTTACACTGTCATTATTTTTGGTGATACGATCTAGTTTCAGCAGCTTATTTCTGAGACTGCTCTCATAGTTCAAGAAAACTATTTTCAAATGTATGGAAAACTTGGTAAAAATAAAGGGTAACTTTTATCTATCAGGATATGTAGGTTTCCTGCGCCCTCGATAGTGTCCCGGCGCGCGGTATTTTCCATTTTAAAAGAAAACCGTACACATAACAAGTGTGCAAGAACGAAATAATCCTCGATAAATTTACTATAATCGTTTATACATACAAAAGCGATATCACTTACAGTTTAAGCTCAATCTGCCACCAAGTACGAACGTTTTTAATGATTTATCCGACCCGAAGAAGTGGATTTGGACCGGCACAGATTTGTTTACTTTAGCAAATTAGTGGCACAGGCTAAGAATTATGTTGTAGGTAGCCCATTTATGTCTCCACCGAGGGGCACAGGCCTTTACCCGGATGCGAGTAAGATTGAGTCATACTCCAACACGCTGGCTCAGTGCGGATTGGTGGAGGGGTTTTACGACTTCTACATACTATCTAGTAATGATAGTAGCCGGGACCTGCAGTTTAAGGTGCCATCCGAAACACGGAGCGTCCCCGAATGTACTTAAGACAAACTAATTATCTATTCGGTACATGGTCAGCGCCGGGAATTGAACCTTGATCTCCTGCGTGAGAAGCAAGTGTGAGACCCACTAGACTACGGAGAGTGTTCTAGAGTCCACTAGAGTCTTCAGAATGCTGTTACTTTGGCGAAATTGCCGCCTACATATCGCCTGCTGCTCGACATCATCTTCGGCCAACCTTTCGCGATTGCGCAGAAGCTATAAGTGATATTGCTTTTGTATGTATAAGAGGGTTATAGTTAATTAATCAAGAATTATTTCGTTCCTACACACTTTGTATCGTGTACGGTTTTAAACTCTTCTCTATAATCTACATATCCTTACCCTTTAGTTTTGCCAATTTTTAGTTTTTATTTTCTTAAACTATCAACCGATGAAGCCAACTTACGGTTGTAGCTACAAGCTAGGAAATATTTAGTACAATACTCACTTGACTTCAATCTGGTTTATTCTCTGTTTCATTAAAGCCTGTTCCTCTCCAACGTCAACCAGCAGCCCCTCTAAACGTTTGTTCAACGTATCAACTGTTGTTTCCAATTGATGAACCGTTTCTTCTAAGCTTTGTTGTGTCGTTTCGGCGTTTTTAAATACAGCTTCATCTAATAAACCATCCTGTAAATTATATAAGAATAAGAATAAGAATAAAAACAACATAAACAGGAGTATGACTGCGGCCCACACCGTATCGTGGGTGCCATCGTATGCTTAGCAGAGTGGGAATTGTTGTGCTTAGTAGTAATTTACAAACAAAAAATAAAAGTTAAGATACTTAGAAACATTTCAAAATTAAAAATATACACATTTAAAATATTATACACTTTTAAAATATATGCAATATTAGATAAGTACTTATTATCCCTGAGTTGCACGAAACAGAAATGTTTCGATAAACCCTAGAAAGATATTCATTTGTAGAAGCATTACAGGTTAGCAAAGAAACTCCAAGACCAATTCACTATTACGTCATCACACCTATGTTAGAAAGAGAGGCTGTGATTCACAGATATATTTATTATTATTTCATTAAAGATAAGTCTTACAGACTTACATCCCTTTTCTACAAGATTTTGAGATACCTACAAAAATCTGTTTAATGATATAGGAGATTGCATAAAACTGGACCAAGTGCTGCCTAAAATGCTCACATAGTGCATTTTGTTCCTCAGATCACCACTAATCTGTCAATCCAAAGCTCATAAAATTTATCCCGGGAGTCCAGAGAAACAGTATTTTGTTTTGAATATTTTGATAGGAAAAAGACGAACTTATTTAACGAATTAATAGCAACAAATGTACTAATCAATTACTGTGCGTCTAAGGGTGGGTTTTACTAACAAAAATTTATGCGATTTTAACTATCTCGGGGATAATTTGTATGACAATGGTAGTTCAAAATGAGGTCATTCTTAGGAAAAGTAGAAACTCGTCTCTTCGTTGGTAAAACTCGCTCTAATTATAATTGTATTAGGTTGGGGAGAAAGTCTGTTTCGTATTTAGTATGAATAAACTTCTAATTAAATGTATTAGGTAGTACATTTGTTGCTATTAAGTTCACTTTTTCCTATGAAAATATTCAAAACAAAATACTGTTTTTCTTTGGACTCCTGGGATAGAGTATGCGCTTTGGATTACAGATTAGTGATGGATGATCTAATGAACAAATTGCACTATGTAAGCATTCTAGGCAGCACTTGGTTCAACTTCCATAGTCAAGTAAGAAATATCCTTTCAAATTTGTTTCATGTAACTCGGGTTATGTCATCCAATTATTTTAATTTCATCAAATTGCCAAAGTTTGTAGTGTGAAAATTCTTAAAGACTGTACTGACCTTCCTTAGAAGCTGACATCCACGTTCAGTCAAAGTTGCTCTAGCATCTGGATAATCTGCGAGTGCTTCCCACAGGTCCCTTTTTGCTAGGCAAAATAGATCTGAGTATCCCAGGGCACGTACATTTGCGGTTCTTCTATTTCCAGTACGATTACCTGCTATTTCTAACACGCTGACTTCTCCAAATACTGATCCTGCACTCAAAGTTGCTAGTACAGTTTTGCCGTTGTCAGCTACGACTTGAAGTCTCCCTCTTTTAACTATGTACATTTCTTTTCCCACGTCACCCTTTCTGCAAATGTAATCTCCGGGACTAAATACTTGAAGTCGCAATTTTAGCACTAGTGCTTCCAGTAAACCAGGTTCACAATCCTGGAATATGCGAACTTCACGCAATGTATCTAGATGCACCCGTATAGCAATTTCTGCTTTTAATTTATCGGGCAGGGATGATAAAACATTTTCTTCATCTAACGCACCGCTTTGTGCCCATGTATAAGCAAACCATCTTATAACCCTTGCTTCTAAATCGTCACTAACTTTTCTAAAGGCCATATACTGTTTCACTCCATCCATTTTGTTCTGGAATTCTACTCTTGCAACATTCATGTTCGATATCATGGAACCTATATTCCCAACAATAGTAGCAAATATTAATACTCCAGCAAGGAAATCGGCAACAACAAATAGATATTCTGAATCTATTTCCGGTTGTGGTGTTTCTCCAATAGTAGTTAAAGTTAATGTTGACCAATAAAAACTGTAAATGTACTGATGTGCTAATGTTTCATTCAATGAGCCAGTTATGTTGTAGACCCAGTTATCTGAGCCAAAACCGATGGAATAGCTCATAACAAAGTAAATACAAGCGTTCCAGTGTATGAGTACTAATATACCCATGACAACCTGAAAAATATAATGTACAATAAGAATTTTCATTGTACTTTTTTTTAAATAAATCCACCTATTCTTAAAGAAATTTCTACAAACCTTGCATATACGACACACGTTTGGAAAGCTTGTGGCCGTCTCGGTGCGGTCGAACCACTCCCACATTCGAGGGACGCGAAACAGGCGATTGAGTCGTACAATTACAGGGCACGGCAAACGTTTCTGGAACACAACAAATATTGACGCATCAACTAAGCTCAAGCATGTCAGTTGTGGAAAGTTTTGGAATACGTCTTTGGCATAAATGTGAAGATAAAACTTTGTTTATTCTCATCTTAAATGTTTTTAAATTATTATGTCTTTAATTTTTCATAGTTATTTATTTTATACTACTAGGTTTTTTTATTTCGACGATAATGTTTTTAAAATCAAACCAAATAATTTATTTGTGGAAAATAGATTTTATTACATCAGTTGGTATTAATCTAGGTTAAGATTGATATTTCATAAGTAGTACGCTAATTTTAGCCGTTTGGCATACAAATAATGTTTCATGCAGAGAATGAAAGCGATTAAACTAATAAATAAAAGAACAATGATCGGACGGGGCAGCGAGCCCAATAAGGAAAGATCACAATTTATCATCTAAGTATTATTTGGTGCTGTAGTATGTTTGATCAGTTAGTAATTTCCTCACTTCTCCTTAGAATTGGTTTATGCTCTCAATTCTGCGTATACTTTCGGGCAGTTCATTATACAATATGGGCGCCATTCCAAAAAAGCTGTTTTGGAATAGTGCTGTTTTATGTTGTGCAGAGCATATTTTATATTGGTATCGTCTAATGGTGAATTTATCAAATAGTTCTAGATTCGCTTTTAAAAATATCACAATTTCATAAAAATATAAAGCCGGAAATGTTAGAATATTTAGTCTTTTAAAATGAGGCTTGCAACTATCAGTGCGACGAATTCCACATATGGCTCTGACGAATTATTTATGTAATTTTTATTTATCTAAATCGTTACAGGCTATTTACGGGTAAGTGTGGTTTTCATAGAAATATGTATCTTACCTGATCACATGTGCCAGGTCTCCACCAATAATATGTAATATCCGTAGGGAAAAGAGAAATCAGGTCATATCTCCAAGAGTTTGTCAATAAATAGTGTTGTCTTAGCATCTTTGAATCTTTAACCATCAGGCCTTGCTCCAGATACCCTGAAAAAGGAAAAGTTAAGTGGTTGCAGGGTTAATAAAAACAACATTATTATTATTCCTGCTAGATCAGACAAAATAAATTATTTCAGTATCATCCATATACTTAATAAAACTATCAGACTTAAATGCAATGAACAGTGAAAGAAATAACGCACAGAGACACATGATAGCAACAATGATAATATGTGATAGATGACAGGCATTCTAACCAATTATTATTGACATAGTATATAGAGGTTTTTATAGATGTCGTCAAAAAAGGTAAATAAACGTTTCTTTGGATGAATTATGATATGATTGTATTACTTAAATATTTTGCGCTATATTCTGCCATGCAGACGTGAAAATGTTATTATTATACAATACAATAAACATAAATAAGTTACTTATCCAAAAAATCTTAGTTCAATTCACAATTATTAATTTCTCATCATATCATAATAAAATATGTCAGATCGAGTTGTCCTCTAAGTAGTCCTTCAGCTTATAGTACGATTTTTCGACTTAGAATGTTTATGTCCCTAATCGATTAAGGCAGCCTATTATATTATTTTGGCGCCATACCAAAGACACTTTTGCTAAATAAAGGTAGCTATTAAGCTACAGAGTAATCAATCACGGTCCTTTATCCTGTATAAACTAAATTTTATTTGGTAGGGCGAGGCCCTAAGCGTGAATAAGCGTCAATTCGTGGACACACTTAGAGCAATACCCTAACGCAACACAACCTACCTACGTTCGCAAGCGCTAGACAATATAGAGATAAGGGGTGTTTTGTATACGAGCGGAAAATTTCAAGAACAATATTTTTGGAAAAAGTTGAATAGAAGTCAAGATCATCAGCTAACGTTGATATTAAGGTACATATTTATTGAATCGGCTTTAACTAGATAGACCATAAAAAATACCACATCAATTAATCTCACATTCTTAACTGCAGGGCATACATATGTACTTAACAGGATCGATTTAAGGGGAGGAACAAACTATTAAACTGGTAAATACTAATAAAACATCACTGTTGCAAATAAGTGGCTTTCGCATTGCATTTATGAATAAGGACACACAGTCACATAGGTATGTTGGCATTGGAAATTTTATGTGGGCGGTAATTAAACTTCCGTATATCGATTTGTGACTCCACGTTTCAGACATCAAAACGCGGCGACCAGCTGATGATATAAATGAAGCTAAAATATATATAAGTATATATATAAAAAAAAAAATATTATTATCTACATAATCTAATTTCGATTCCTAAAATAAATGTTTGTATGATATACGACAAAAATGCAAGTTGTTAGTGACGCTTATGTTATTGATATAAAAATAATAAATTCATTTACTCGTATGTGATTGAAAAGATATGTCTGTAAAGTAAATAAACAAGTAAACACACCTTCATGAACATGTATGATGGTATCGATGAGATAAATGGAATCGCACAGGTAATCCAACACGAACCACAATGCTGTAGGCTCCAGATTGTCCAGCTCCCAAAACACAGCGCGCCCAATAACAAACACCACGTTGTATAATATAGCCAGTGACACTACAGCCAGCCACTGGAAAATTAAATTATTGTCTGTCTAGGTGTCCCAAAAGACACCCGTCAAATCGAAACCGATCGTAGGTCTGTCTTAGATGCATCTAATAAGCGTAACCCCAATGAAATCGCAAGTAATTCGAGATATCGTCGGTTTAAATTTTTTTTAAAATCAAATTCTCCATTTTTAGGGTTCCGTACCCGAAGGGTGCCAAACGGGACCCTATTACTGAGACTTCGCTGTCTGTCTGTCCGTCCGTCCGTCCGTCCGTCTGTCTGTCACCAGGCTGTATCTCATGAGCCGTGGTAGCTAGACAGTTGAAATTTTCACAGATGATGTACCTATTTCTGTTGCCGCTATAAGAACAAATACTAAAAATCAAAAGAAATTTAATATTAAGGGGGGCTCCCATACAACAAACGTGATTTTTTTGCTCATTTTTGCTCGATATTGATAATGGTAGCAGGTAGACGCTTAAAATGTTCACAATATATTGAGTATATTATTTACTTAAAAAATTAATAATTGTATTAAAATTAAATTAATATTTATGGGGGGCTCCCATACAATTTTTTTTTTGCGGTTTTTTATAGATAATGGTACAAACCCTTCGTGCGCGAGTCCGACTCGCACTTGGCCGGTTATTCACTATTAGTGCCAGCAATTTTTAGGGTTACGTACCTAAAGGGTAAAACGGGACCCTATTATTAAGACTCCGCTGTCCGTCCGTCTGTCTGTCTGTCACCAGGCTGTATCTCATGAACCGTGATGTTAGACAGTTGAAATTTTCAGAGGTGATGTATTTCTGTTGCCGCTATAATACTAAAAAACAGAATAAAATAAATATGAAAGGGGGCTCCCATACAACAAAAGTGATTTTTTTGCCCGTTTTTGCTTGATATTGATAAATAGTAACAGGTAGACGCTTGAAATATTGACAAATTATTGAGGTATATTATTTAAAGATAAATATTTAAATTAAAATAAAATTAATATATAAGAGGGCCCTCCCATACAACAAATGTGTTTTTTTTTCTTTTTTTTTTAATGGTTATGTAATGTACAGAACCCTTCGTGCGCGAGTCCGACTCGCAGTTGGCCGGTTTTTTTAATAGCCGACTCTTTCAGGTTTTCTTACCTTCTACTCTACAATATCCTGAATAGTTATTTAAGACGATACAATCATAATTTTGTCGATACTTATTGTAGAAGAAGAGAGATCGAAGAGAAGTCCTCGATCTTTAACAAAATCAATGACTTCGCGTTTGATGAGCTGTCGCGAAAAAAATACTAGACACGGAATGAGACAATAGCTTTAAAAACTTGCCTGTGATATGCCGATTCATAAATGATACAACACTTGTATGTAAACCGGGGCACCTATTGGTAAGAAAAGTGTAAACCGGGGCACCTATTGGTAAGAAAAGTGAAAGAAAAACATCTTTACACATCTTTACTCATTTGCTACTTACTTTGACATTATTTGTAAGATGTATTCGAGCAAAAGCGATAAATATATCAATTAATTTAACTTAGAAAAACGATTCCAGAGGCGTCACAACTAAATGTATCAGCGAGTTTTTAGTCGTCTGACTTACCCCAAGGATACCACATAAGATTTCATTCGAATTTCATGCTGTTAGATGAGTTTGCCTGTTAGTTTGACGCCTTTAGAATTACAAAACATAAACTAAACTAATCTACCCTAACCAAACCTCACCTAACCATACTTTGCCATAAATTCCATGCAATAACTAAGCGAGCTACTGATAAAACTCTGTGTGTGATTCTGAAGGCTTCATCTTTTTATCTTACAAGAGCGGACTTAAATGTTATGTAATTTAAAACCAATTATGTGGCAAACGTAGCTACTACCTGCCTTAGAACTTGTTGATTCAATCATTTACCTGTGACGCCTCTGGAATCGGTTTTCGAAGTTAAATTAATTGATATATTTATTTTGATCTGTTCATTTCTCTTGCTCTCATGCATCTTACAAATAAAAGAAAAGTCACTACCAGTGAGTAAAGATGTCATTGTGCTCTTCTTTCACCGTTCTTACAAGGCGGTGGTGCCCCGGTTTGATGAGTAAAGGTTCCCCATTATTTCCTCTTTTATGTGTAGTAAATATTTTTCAAGGCAGCTGATCGAAAGCGAAGTCTATGTTTTTGCTGACGATTTAATTGAAAATAAGGAATCAACAAAATAATAATTGAGTCGTGTTAAGTATTTATTCAGTATAAAGGTTATTCAAACAGAGGCTGTCTCTAACAGTTTAATCAATTGGGAATTTGAGTAACCTTCAAATAACCTTTAAATCGAAGATATCTCGAATTACATGCGACTTTTACTGGGGTCATTTACAAGCCTAGCATGTATAGCATAGGCCTACCTTCGGTTTCGCTGTGACGGGTGACTTTTGGTACATCCTGTATGTACATATTAACAATGCTTACTTTTAGACATTGCAGTAGTGAAGAGAAACCTGGTTAGTCTAGTAAATATTCAGGAACAGAGATATCAAAATAGTAGAAATTACACTAGACAACTTTATCTATTTTAGGGGATGATTATATGATTTATTACTTCAAGATCACTTATTTTAAGAGGAGGATTGAAAAATTACAAACCAAGGTCAACGAAGATTGCGGAAGTGAGAAGCGAATATTACTCGGGAATAGGAACAAGTGGGATGGCAATTGTGCGCTCGCACCTAATCTGAATCAACGTAAGCGCCAAAACGGAAAAAATATTATAAAAAATAAGCTATTTTAGGGAATTACATTTCAATTTTCAAATCGCTAGAAACAACAATTCCCCGCATATTACAATTTATATTTACTACTACTGCGGTATAATTCATTTGCCGAGTTTTCCTGAAATACACAAAAAAACACTCCTAAATTATTTAAGTAGCGCCTTAATAAAAAACCTTCCTTATTTATATAGTGCTTGTTATCAAATTAAGCCATTAAGATTTTCGAAAAAATAAAATGTACGCAGGAAATGGCCATATGTATAACTAACATAACAACATAACATAGCGTCATGCCTTTTCCGATACGGGGTGGCAGAGGCACCACTGTGCCCACTTTCAGCCAGCCACCATGTCTAACTAATAATATTGAAAATAAATTGAGTATAATAAATAATAAATTGAGAATAATATGAGGTAAGAAGAAGGGTAAATATTGCTACTTCCTTACATAATAATGTCCGGGCAAAGTTGGATCGAACGCAAGTTTCAGGCCGCATAGTAGCTTGGTCCTCTTGGCTTGGTAGAGTGGTTCCTCAGGATCCGTAAAGGTCTGTGCAGCGAACTTGTCTAAAAACCAGTCTGGTGGCTTAGCTCTGCCTTCACCACTGATTCGATAGCGTATCGTACTTGCCACCCGTGAGATTTGCTTTCTTACCCAACCCGTACCTTGTGCTGCTTCGTTGACCGCCTGAAAATACGATCAAGTATTAATTAATTTCTATAGCCATCCAAGAATTAGTTCATAGGTACTTTCCGAAAATAGCGCATTTCGGAAAAAGCGGAAATTCGCGAGTCCAACTCGATGTTGGCCGGTTTTTGTTTTTATTTATTCGAGAGATTAAGGGCATCTTGCTGACCAAGAAAATAATTATTTTTCAAAACAAATGTTTGTAATATTTAGAATCTATTTAATAACGCGATGATATTTTGTCTGAATCCTAACTTCACTTTGCTGATGTTGATGGGTATGTTTCGTCGGCTATGGTAGATGGTGTTGCAATGTATTTTATTTATAGAATACAAAACATACAGCGACCGTATCTATGTTATGGTGATGCGTCGAGGTCAGAACGAGCATTGCGTACTAAATAGTTTCCGTGTCTAACTATAACACTTTTAAATACGTTTGTATGCAACTATCAGTGCCGAGCATTCAGCCAACTCCCCATGGACACACAAAAAATATGTTTACATCACATAAGAAATTCGCTTCCCTTATTTATTTGCGAATTTCTCAATTACTTTCCTTCACAACCCTATCATGACCGACAAACATGACAACCTTATCGCAACAGAAGGCAAGACTCACTGCAATCCTCGGGAGTGTAATTTCTTAGGAACAAAATTGAACCAATCGTAGTTCTAGATTTCCTGAACTCTTCATTGATATCGTATTTCTCTTTCAGCATCTCCAATATTTCAGAAATGCCATGTATAGACTTTTATAATATTATGTTGCTGATATGATCCTTAAAGACTGGATGGCCCCATAATAGAGAAGCGATTCTGAGGAAGGTTGTCATAATTCATAATTTATTTATTGCGCACAATAAATATAAAAAAGTATTAAAATTGAGGTTGGGTATGGGGTCGAATTATGTTTTTATACGTAACATGTAGTTCGTACCGTATAATTAGGCCTCATTCTAAAAATTTATTTTCCTAGCCGCATGTCATCTAAGTAGTATGTAGTAGTCGTAAAAACCCCTCCACCAACCCGCACTGAGCCAGCGTGGTGGAGTATGGCTCAATCTTACGCGGATCCGAGTAAAGGCCTGTGCCCCTCGGTGGGGACATTAATGGGCTACATTTACTTTTACTTTACATGTCATCTAAATCGAACTTGAATTAGGAACCGAAATGAAACGAACCGAGATTTCCTAAGAAATCGTCGAACAAGAGAGGTCAGTCTAGTTTAGGTTGTGTATAAGGTAGGTTTATTGTTGTTGTTTGTTGTTGTGTAGTTGTTGGTTTCTTGTTTCTTGTATTGTTAGGTTTAGGTGGGTTTCTATAAATCTAAGTTTTTATATGAAACGCGTATGTGTGCCCGTGGAACGTTGATTATTTTGAAGGTTTGATATTCTATACTTCTCCAATATTATTACACAAGGATCCCATAGTACGTTAGCATACATTCAGGGGTAACTCCTCTGCCGAAAGTTGACCAAGGCCACGGCATCGAAGCTGAATATGGTATTGATCCAATAATGTTTTAGCCATCGTTTCTCGCGGTAATTAACCTTGGAAATATTCTAAGCCCAGTCTGTTTGAGAAAATGGCAGATTCCTAACTAGGCTACAAGTTCAAGTTCAATTTTTTTATTGACCATAAAATCATACAGATTGCTTAGTCCAGTCAACGGTTAGCAAAATTGGCTATTGGGTATGCAGGCGCCTGGTGCCTGAAGGAGAGAATATCACATAGGTAATTGGAATTGGTTGAATTACTGTAATCGCAACATCCCGGCCCGTGCTTTTCGAAACCTGGGTTTTGTTTTGAGAATTTGCAAACCCTTTAGCGACTTAGTTTGTATAAAACAGATCTATTTTGCTTACGTTAGGAGCATTCTAGAATACGCTTCTTGTATATGGTCTCCTAACTACATTACATACATTCAACGCATTGAGCGTATTCAATCTAAATTTATAAAGCACCTAAAATTCAGGTCTCATACCCCTGGGCGCTCTTATGAGGAGTCTTGTCATCAGTATCACCTCTCCAGTCTCAAGGATCGCAGAACTTTGCTTGATATGATGTTACTCCATGATATTCTGTCCGGCCGACTTGATTCTTCACCTCTTCTCTCTGAACTATCTTTCTGTGTCCCTTCGCGTCGTACTCGTCAAACTTCCAAAAGGCTATTCGCTGTCTCCCTTACGCATACCAACTATGCTCAGAATTCTACTATGGTCCGCCTTACCAATCAATTTAATAAACTTTTTAACAACTTTGATCCATTCGCATCTTCTAAGGCGAAATTCCGTCAAGATATTATTAAAACTTTACGCAATATCGAGGAGGAATAAGTGAAAAACACACACTCACACACACTCACACTCACACACACTCACACACACACTCACCCTCGCACACACCATATCACATACACACTCACCCTCGCACACACCCTCTCACATACACCCATTCAAACACACAGTCACACACTTCACTCATGTTACACGATACATAATATTCAATTATAGATACCTATCTATAAACATTATTCTAAACAAAATTGTCCATGAACACACGTTCATATAAGAATACTTATTTAATATTTGTCCACTTGTCTATCTGTTTAAGTTTCTCGATCTTAATTTATTTCTTGTATTTTTTGTGGATATCTGTTATTGGCTTTCATTCTGTATCTCTGCTCTTTGTAATTTGTTTGTCTATGTGCTGTTGATGTCCCAAATAAAATAAAATAAAAATAAAAATAACATAAAATCCCCGCAGTCGCAATCATTTTTATTCAGAACATGTTCAACATCATCAAGAAGTGTACAATTAGATCATATCATTGGTTACGCTTATATCACGACGTGCATAAGGTATGGTGTGGAAAGTGCTAAGAACGGAATACGTGTGTGTGTATATGTGAAAATGAGACTTTCCAAGCTGCTGTGCTGATATCACAAAACAAAGCGATACTACTTGTGATTGGGCTTGTATGTGGCAAGTTGGATGTGAATATGTAATGTGTGACTTGTGTAAAATCAGGTGCGTACATGAAAAAACTCCCTGTATACTTCATTCATTATTTGTGTGTCACTTGGACGGCGGCTATCTTTGACCGAGTATCGGTATAGTCTTTCAAATTAGGCTGGGGCGGCGAGATCAAAGGACACGCAGAAAATGAACAGAGTATACATAATTTACACTACACGCACGTCTAACCAGACACAAGTTTAGCAGCATTCTTGATTAACATGAATTTAATCAAGTTCTTTATTATTAAATGAGAACCGCGATATTCGTATAATATGTTTTGGATTACATAAATATGTAACATATTTACAGTTAGGAAAAAAATATGTTTGTTCTATCAAACAATAAGATATCATAGTTGTATATAAGATTATCTCACCGATCCCATGCTGTTCCTCAGGTGAATCTTCTGAACTGTGAAAACTGGACTCATAATTAATTGACACTCAGACCCAAAACCTTCTAGATTTCCCGATAAAATTCCACAAACATTTAACTATCACTCTTCTACGTTGTACAAAGTAAAACAGAGTCATTAAGAGACGTCATCGAGTAATAGAGATCGGTATCAAAGTAATTGTTAAAAGGCGGGGACACGATACTGCAACGTTAACACGAGCTTTAATTAAAAGAAAGAAATTTTGTTAACACGAAACCGTTGCCTTCAATTAAGAGACGGGTCGATAAAGTTTTGCGAGGACTGATGGGTTCAGGAAGACTTGTCAGATTGGTTCCACTGCCGGAGTCTAAATGAGCATCGAGCCCGAAATGGATGTAAGATGGTTTATGGGTTGTTCAAGGCAGTCTTGAAACAATGGGCCATGAGACGCGCATGTTTTCTACTAAGCGCGAGCACGTCGTTGGACCCGGCTTCCGTTGTAAATACTGATTACCTCCCGTACCGATCGCCATCACCACAAGCTAAATGTAATCCGCCTAATTGCCCCTGTTAAAGTTAATGCATTACGTTGATCATATCCCTAAGTCTCATCAACGCGTAGATGTTTGCGATCTAAACGTTTTAACGAAATTAAGTGTGTCAGGAGTGTTTTTTTATATTACAGGTATCAGGACGTTTTCAATATTATGGTGATTGATGTTTATGGGTTGACTATGATAGTGGTCGGATTCGGCTTAATCGACTTACGTCCTTGGCGTAATGTAATTGAGTTAGCCCGAATGACAAAACGCATAATTGGGTCAGCAAGAAACTCTAAGGGCCCGTACGCACAGCGATTTTTTCCGCGCGAATCAAACATTCGCGAAAAAAAAACTCTAAATTGTATACAGAATTTAGCGGAAAAAACATTGCCATGCGGTCACTCCTATAGTATTGCATGTGTTACAGAATTGCGGGAAAAAAATCACTGTGCGTACGGGCCCTAACATAGCGAGAACATTTTTTGCTTAACTTGGAATTACAGGCTATTTCTGCAGGATGAGGAGGATCATTACCTACGCAATTAATGTTATATTATAATTGTCGCAGTTTTAATAAACTATGTGAAGTCCATGTTGTAAATCTGAGGTGGTTGGTATACTTCGACAATTATCACACTGTTGTGAGTACGGAGAAAATATTCTATAAGCAATCCTTTTAGCGAAATCTCTAGCATATAATATAATATTTAAAATATAATATTTTGTTTATTCAAAAAAGAAAACAGAAAAAGTCTACACAATTTCAGGAACTTAGCTAAAAAGTGCCACCTAATAACTGGAACATTTGAGCCTGAGCTAGGTGTAAACCTGTATTTCAGGCTGCAGTGCTCTTCCCAAAAAATATATAATTTGCTAATTCATGTCATGTTACACGGTCACAAAGCATTATAAAAAATTAAGCAAATAAATAATAACACTGACTTAAAACAATGATTTAAAAGATGTAAAATGGTGAGTGGGTGAGCCTCTCTATGTGTAGTATGAGTGTGTATGAGAGGGTGTGTAAGATAATAAATCAACGTTACTATGTCATATACCCTTTCGTAGTGAGAGAAATACTTCTTTTGGTCAAGTAGTTGAACGTTACTCTGTCATTTACCACTATTCTTGTATTGTATGCACGCTCGGCATAAAAACGAAGTGTCACTTGGAACACTTTTGTTGGTTGACTATGCAAACATTTCGGACAGAACTACAGATACGGGCGTTGTGTGAAAATCTTCACCATCGACTTATTTTTAGGGTCCCGCACCCGAAGGGTGCCAAACGGGACCCTATTACTAAGCCGCCGCTGTCCGTCCGCCCGTCCCACGGTGAGTCGTCTAGAATATGCTAGCTGGACAAAAACAACATTAACTAACTTGAAAATCGTTAATGAGGGTAGTTAGGTAAGTAGTTGAGAGTCACAGTAACGGGTATTGTTTTGATATAAACTAATTACAACATTTGCAATGAGGGTAAGTATCAGAGATGGTCGGGTGAAATGCACTAATTTAGTTGCATTTTGGCTTCTATTACGAATACGTCTCATGTGTTATTGTTTCAAGTTAAGAAGTGAACTAGTAATGGATTCGATAACCAAGGGTGAGTGTTATTTTTTAGTACTAATATGTTCAGTTTTGTTGAACCTGATAGTCAGCTAGACATTGTCATTTATAAGAAATCTATAAAAAAACCTTGAAGTTCAAATTCAAAAGATGAAAAGTAAAAATCCCCCGGTTTCCCCGGGAAAATTTCATTGTCAGGTTAAAGATACATCATTCAAGTATATAAATAACTAAACAAATTTTGCTCGAATTTGCTCCTATTTTTTATTTTATTTTTTTTGTACATGTGGCTTTTACTGTCTCAAAAATGGAGTTTTTTGAAGAATGGTCCAAAACATCCAAAAGTGAGGCCAATGCTGTGATTTTTAAGTTTGTCGCCTCAAAACAAGACCTAAGCGGAGTAACGGACCAATCCTTGAAGGAAGTCAAAGCAGTAATTTCAAGATTTTCTTCAAAAATGTTGGAGAAATGGGAAAAATCCTGTAGAATTCGAGCTCGCTTACTGGCATCGAATAAAGCATGGCTGGAGGGTGATATATCATTCAGCATGGTCTACGATCCTGCGGAGCCATCAGTGTCATCTCAGTGGCCACAGGCTGGCCCTGGAAGACCGAAGATGGAAAAATTGGCAGATACCAGTTATAAGACCAAACGTCGACGCATTGATGATCTAGTTCAATCCAGAAATTCTGAAGAACTGCTTGTTGCTGCCGAGATAACTTCGCGACTACCTGGTAAATATATTTTTTTTATAAAAATAATAACTTCATATATATATTTTGTCTGGTGTCCTAAGAAATGGTTTAATCATTCAATTTATTTTCATTTCAGGGCACAGAACTGTGGCCAATCTAATAAGAGAGGTCAGTGAGAGTCCGGAAAAAGTTAAAGATTCTCTTCTACCAATAGCGCAGCTTTCTGAGGAAGCTCAGGAAGCTCGCAATAAAGATTGTAGAAGATTCCGAGAGTATAACACCCGTAAGCATTCACGTACTGCCACGAATAGAGACTTGCTCAACATGCTACTCATCACGTCTGATCCTCTAATCAACAGTCTCAGGGAGGTTCTAAAAAAAAGACAGGCACTCTTCCTTCTGAGGTTTTAGACTTACTGTTTAGAACCTACTTGTAAATGAATAGGTTAAGTGATGTTTGATCTAATGATTATGTTGAAGAGGATTCTTCAGAAGATGAGTTAAGTGATTGATAATGAATAGGATTAGTTAATATTATTTATTGTACAATATAAATGTATTACGTAAATATGTGATTTTAGATTTTAGTCCCAATTAGATATTGATGAACATATTGTATTAATTAGCCTAATAATCTAGTAGAATAATTTAACCTAGCTCAAGTTTTATTGTTTTTTGCATTAGCAAACATCTTTGTATGCAGTGCTACGCAGTAATAGTCTCATTAGACCTAAGTCTGATGCTAAACATGATTAAAATATTTTTTTATTCTTTATTGTGTGTTTATGATATATATATTTTCTGGGAACTTGTCCATTTTTATTTCGCTGAGGCCCAAATTAGTTAAAATGTTTATAAAACACCATGACTAACACTTTTCAACATCAAAACATCGATAAATAATATTGTCCAGCTAGCTAGTTCTAGGCGACTCACTGTGCGTCCGTCCGTCTGTCCGTCAGGTAGAAACCTAACTACTGGACCGATTCCTGATTTGAAAAAAAATGGAACGAATCTATTGGGTGGACCTTTTGAACATAGAAATATTTTTTCAAACCGAATCACAAATAATACTTGCGAGCTTCGATGTAACAAACATTTAAAAAATATATATGATCAAAAAACATACAACCGAATTGATATCCTCCTTCTTTTTTAAAGTCGGTTTAAAACTCGAGCTGATACGACAAAAATAAGTATGCACTTTTAATCGGCCTCTTTCGCGCAGCGATTGCGCATCTGCCTACCATGCGAGAGGTCCCGGGTTCGAATCCCGGCTGGGGACAAACAATATATATCATCCCCAGGTATTGGATGTTTAATGTTAGTGTTGTCGCTGTTTCTGGTTCCCACGACATAGGGTATCCTAGTGTGTCTGTGTGGCCAGAAAAGCAATGTATGTGCCTGTATGTAAATGTTAATATTAATGTTAATCAGGGTGGCGAATATATCCAAAATCAGTTTCCGTTTCGGCGGCACCAAGCAAAAAGTAAAATTTTGTAGACCAGTGTTTTTTTGAGAAATAACTGTTTGATTGTTAGCTTCTCACAAATGTTGTTTGTTTTTGTTTTTGTTATATCTTACCTCATCAAATGGTTCAACTCCATCTTCCACAGTACGTTCCTTATAGGTGACGCCGCCGCCGGCAGTTCTCTTCAGTGGATGTAAAGCGATCGGAGTAAGAGGCCTCCTTAGCTTGTACTGGTGTTGCGGACTCTTGCTCATGTTCAGCGAATTTAATCCTGAAGGACCAGGTATTGTTTGTCGAGATAGAGTGAAGACTTTCCCATCACGATATCTATTGAAAAAAAACATGATAAAATTGGACAATTAATGTATGGGGATAATGAATTGCCAATCACAGTAGCTAACCAGTCGTTCGAGCGTATACCCGCAATATTTGCAGTATTGATCATATCTGTAATTGATTTACGAAGGGAAAAATATTTGTGATTTAAACTATTTAACGTTTATTTGCTTCTCAGTCTGGCAAATGTGATCTATGGCAATGTATAAGAAATCTGCGATTTGATATTTTGAAGAATACTGTAAATAATTTGTTCTAAATACGAAATTTACTAACCATATAAAAGTACACTACTTAGGTTTATTTCATTGATGTGAGGTAAGTTCATGAATACGTTTATTTACATCAGCACAGAGTTACATAATAATATATTACACACATATATTAAAATGTATAAAAAAACATATGTAGGTATTTCTGTTTCACGTGATCAGGCTGCCACTAAAGTATTCCTGCTCCATCTTCACATTGAAAGGCCCTGACATGTTTTCGAGTGCCTCTTATTCTCATTGAAACTGCTCTTATAACTGAGATTTGTATACTGTAAATTGTTTAGTTTCGGTCGTCTTACTCATCACTAAACCATCACTCATGCTAGTCACATATAAATTCGGGGGCGGCTTGAGCTGCCTCTCATGACAGGTCTTATTGGATGCTGCTATTTTTAAATTCTGGGGTAGCGCCAGCCCACTACTTAAAACACTACTAGTTTCCTTACTAAGAATTACATTTTTTCTTACGAGTATAAGTGGTCATCGTTCCCCGTTGAATTACGTTTCTGCATGGAAGAGCGTGAATCCCCGCGGGCAGCCGCGACGATGTATGCCCACATGGCCATGCAGTAACGGCTGGCAGGAGTCTACGTCATCCGTATGTCCTGGGGTAAAGAAAACACTTGTGTTTTGGCCTGTGTATTGACTTCTACTGTGAAATCGATTTTATTATTATTTGATTACACTTCTGTGTGTAAATACCCTGCACCGTATTCACACGTTACGTACAGAATATAAATAGATTATCACAGAGGACCTTAAAAGTAAGATACAGAACGTTGAAGCAAAATCAAGAATCTTATTACCTCGGTAAGTTAAGACTACTTTTTTACGCCTACTTGAAATCGAGGGGTCTTATCCATCGTTGCTTGATACTGTATTGATTATTGCGTAAACCGTCTCGTTTTATTGTGCTTCATTTTATGGGAGTGTCACGGCTGTAAACTACGACACTGATAAATATGCACATAGGTATGTACTCTACATATGTACCACTAATATTACACATTAGCCTTGTATCTTCCATATATACCTAGTATGATTATTAACATGTCTCGTTTCGAGATTAGCAGTGAGGTATTGATGCACTCAAAAGCCCTTGAGAAATCCAGTAGCGCCAATATTATATCGTGCTTTCACCAGAATCTTGCGAATTGAGTATGTTATCCACCACATCTAATCGTGCCGTGAAAGTATTTCGACCCTTTCTGAAACCTGACGGTGTGGTGGTAGGATGCTATTTGTTTCACAGTAATATATGACCTGGTCATATACGGCTTTCTCAAGGATCTTCGATAAATACGTTAGTTTTTATTGTCCTAAGATCCTTGACGCTGATCGGATTGGTGTTCTTAGGTATAGATCTGCCCATTGCAGTTTTCCTAAGTTCCGGGAATTCGGAAGACGCAATGGATTTGTTTGTTCAGTATAAGTTATGGTAATAAGCGTTGATGGCAATGTCATTAAGATCATATCCATGACTATTCTGTCTATAACTTGTGCATTTGTGTTTATGGAAAGTATGATTTTAGCAATTGCAGTCAGTTATTATAGTGTTCGATTTAAAATTAGCTGAATTATGTCTACATATTCAAAGTATGTTGATTGAATTGAAATGAGAGAAATTGACATCATTTGCCGGGAATTGTACAAAACTGATTAAACTGATTGATAATATCGTCGGGGTTTTAAATGTTCTGGAATGTCGATGTTAGATTTAAATCAAATCAAATAAGTTTATTTGCATGATTTTTGGTAACAATATTGGATCTTAATTGTTAAGATTGAAGTTACTGTTTGTTTCAAATTTTTCCATAGACGCTTTGGGTTTCTGACGTATTGATTAATTTTCTGTTCAAAGTAAGTCTTCTTTTCATAGAACATTGAGACATTTACCAATTTTTTTAGGGTTTTGGGGATATTTATGTAACTGATTTTTGGACTTACGAAACTTACCATGTGACTCATCCCGCAGTTTCATCATGTACCTTAAGGTAATGTATGCAAATCCATGGCGTTGTTTAAGCGGTTAAAAGTAATTATCAGGCAAGCATCTTTTTTAATTTGTTGATTCAATAAAAATGATGTCAATTTAAATAATGTGAAGATGATACCATGAAGGTAAATTAAATTAATACATAACATTGATTACATTAATTTGTCAAAATGAAGCATTTGCCCAACACAATAGGTACCTAACCAGTGAAATATGGGTACTAAGACACATTTGCCTCAACTAGAAATTCCTTTACAGAGTAGTAAGCTTTCTTAATGAGAAAGTTTTTATTTTGTGTGTGAATAGTTGATCCGAGTTGGTGTCTTTTATGGATTGCGGCACTTTGTTAAAAACTTTAGATCCCATTACGTGGATAGTACTTTACTAGACGATTCTTAGGACAACGGATGTGAGTCATTCTCCTTGCACTGTACCTATATCCGCTTGCTGTGTGATCAGGGAATACATCTGGTGTCTAAAATATTTGCTACTTCAAATATGTATAGAGAAGGAACAGTAAGTATGCCTAGTTTAATAAAAAGAGGAATCGGGATTGTTGGCTTTGCTGGGGTATCCCACGGCAATCCTAGAATTCGGCGGACAGCTTTTTTCTGTAGTAGAAATGGTCTGTCCCTGTCTGCTGATAGACCCCATAGGTCTATACCATAGTTCAGGTGAGAGTGAAAGTAGCCGTAGTAGGCCTTTAGAATGATGGGTATCTACTATCATTCCCCGAAATATGGTCAGCTAATTAAATGTCACCCTGTATAAAGACAAAAATCTAATAAAGTAAAAAACATTTTCAAACAAAGCTTTTATTTATCCTCGTAAGGCCCAAGCTATTTAAAGTGAAGCTGACATAAATGCCCAATATGCAATAAAATGTACTTCACGGTTCAAGCCCTCGGATTAGTAAAAAGGTAAAAGCAAAATCCATTAAACTATTGTACGTACATCATATGGTGCAGTGGCCCTTTAGAAGAGGATTTTGGTAAAAACTCTGCCCGAATGCTAATTGTCATTTTGTACAATAAAATGTACATTGAGCCTTACGAGGAATGTTTTTTAATTTTTTATATATTTTTCACGTTTTAGTATTTATCGTGATAAGACAAAAAATCTAATCTAAACCTAGATTACCTACGTACATGTCAAGACCAATCAAACTAGTCCAAACTTGCTGGGGTAGCGTCGTTTGGTAATCGAGTCCCCATGTGCATGCTCACTTTTCGGCTCCAACTTCAGACCCTGGAGCTCAACGATCTAAGATGTATGCAACGTCTCCAACGCCGGGCACCCCGGTGTAAAATAAATCATCCCTTACAGTCCTAACCACTCAAAGGTCCGCTGGTTCATCCATTCCACTTTCCATAGAAATGTTTTTTTTCATAGGTTTGGAACTTTATTTCGATGTGGGTAGATTTAAAACAGCGGGCCGTGGACTTTGAACGGGCATACGAGTACTTAAACAAATTTCGGCTCAATTGGATTACGGGAAGCGGGTAGAATTCAAGCCGATAGATTTGACGCGAACATACATACAGAATTAAATAAAAGCTTCTAATAAAAACGCAAGCATAGGAGTTTTTGAAGGAGAAGTTGATCCTGAGGCAAACATCGCCGCAACTAAGAAAAAAACCGGTCAAGTGCGAGTCGGACTCGCACATGAAGGGTTCCGTATCTTTATCAATAAAAACCGGCCAAGTGCGAGTCAGACTCGCGCACGAAGGGTTCCGTACCATTATCTATAAAAACGGCAAAATAAACATGTCTGTTGTATGTGAGCCCGCATATTTAGTTTATCCTTTTTTTGTATTTGTTGTTATAAGCGGCAATAGAAATACAATCATTTGTGATATCACGGTTCATGAGATACAGCCTGGTGACAGACGGACGGACAGACAGCGGAGTCTTAGTAATAGGGTCCCGTTTTACTCTTTAGGTACGGAACCCTAAAAAGAAACCCTAAGGAGAAAGGCGGACCGGGTTCTCTAATTCGCCCTAATTAGGGATACTTCCTGTCTTTCTCTTATTACTCGTCTCCTAACAAGGGCAGAAGGGACCCTAATTTAGCCCAGGGAATACCCCATTTTAATGTATCAATCGCACATTTCTAGTCATTTCCTATGATGGATTCTAACAGTAAGTATAATATAACTTATCATCAAAAACTTCACAGAAATTATATTGGGCAAGTAATCGCATTGATTGTTTTTAACATTCACGAACTGATAACGGCACGGCCGGATAGTACATAGTGACATTTCAAGTGCCTGATGGTGATGATAAAACTCCCAGTCAATCAACTACATTATATTGCTCAAAGAAAATTAATACTGATGAAACGCCGAGGACCCCAGGTATTCCTATTTTTTCCCTTTATTTTCGTATGCTTTGCCTTTATAGTACATTAAGTACCTACTAATACAAATTTCCTCGCAATATAATATTCAAGATGCTTATAAAGAAGTGTGGTTTTGTGGATTAGTAGAAATAATTACTGCGAATGCCAACGAATGTACGTATAGTTTACACAAACGCAAAACACCACCTTTTATGAGCAAGGCCTTTTGGAAAAGACCTAAACAATTAATTTCAACTCGTACAAACAATACAGACGAATGACGAGGTAAGCAACTTTATCTATGCTTCCGGCAAACATTATGAGAAAGTGTTGGCCATCCATAAAACAAATAAGTCCAAAAAGATGAATCTATCTAGGTATACCATCTATTACCACCAGACAGAATCATACATAACATAAACCACATAGGTACATATCTACTTAATAAAGTAAGTGATGCTGGCTGAGAAATATTATTATTTTTCCCTTGTTCTAGTTCAGTGATTCCGATATTGTTTAGGTGCGGTTTCTGCATAATAAAAGCCTTTTAAGTGAATAAGAGTGAACAGCTCCCATAATAATTACTATTAAATTCATCCAACTCTAATAATAATGCAAAAGTGTAGTTTGTTATTGAGTTAAATCTAGCAATTCAGAAAGGCACGGTCAGTGCACTAGTAAGAAGGTACATATTAATAATTATGTATGTCTACGGTTATAATTATGAATATTTCGGCGCCATATCGCAGAACTGGCCATATCATAAAATGGCCAACCGTGAAGTATCATGAGACGGTGAAATCTTTTACGGCAAACACTGCGGTTAGCTGGGGATTTAGTGCAATATCTTGTATGGGAACTGCTTGAAATTGGATTATTCGTGGCAATAAGTGAATGAAAAAAAAAAGATCACCGCGGGGCAGAAAAGTGATTAGCGCGCGGTTCTAGAAAAACGCTTCGTCTAAGGCCGGAAACACACTGGCAGGAGCTTCAGAATAATATCCCTAACAACCCTCTTTCGGCTTGTACAGTATACCCCTTTCTGTTACACCCTGTATATCTATCAGGACTCAGGACGTTTTTGACTCTACCAACAAAACAGACATGAACACAAAACTTCGTAAAGCTATAACAGCTGTACGTTTCTACGAAGGCCATAAAGTTTGATCTGTTTGTTTTGTGTACCAATAGTATCTATCAGTAAACTTCACCCTATGCCGAATGCCCCCAAGCTGGCGCAAAATAGCAATAAGACTTGGGCCGCATAGTGTAGTGTGTGTGCATTCACGCTGACTTATGCTTATGCCGTTATTATATGTATATCAGGTAGTAAAAGTACTACAGGCTGTATAAACTAATATATTGTGCATTTAGGCGTTTATTTATTACGAAATAAGTAAGTATTTATAATCTACTAATATTGAGTAAGGTGACTTTGTTGCGCACTTACAGCATTCTTGAATTAATTAAGTTTCTCTCAAAATCACAAGTGTATGTTTATTAAGCTTTTTTTACATACAATTTTTTTTCATATTTTATTGTTCTATACTTACGATAGTATCTTATTCCCGTTCATTTGCCACTAATGTCTTTTTAACCCCCAGTTTCTGAAAGAGCAATCAAATCAAACAAGCGATTAATCGAAGATTAATTCAAAATAGTTAGTACAATATACATCTTAACCTAACTTACTACTAAAAACAATAAAATAAAATAAAAATAGTTAGTTTGAGAAGAGCTTAACAAATTGTCACAGCAAATTTTTGTTAGGGACCTACCTATGGTGGTGCTGAAATCTGTAGAGGAAGAGAATCTACCACCTGTAGGGAACCTTTTGTATGGAAATATGAAGAACTGGACATTGATAAACATTTTTAGTTGAACAATAGCACGAAATGAACAAAATCTCAAGATTGCTGATTTTATAGGTTGCTTCCATATCTTGAAAAAGCCACTTTAATGAGAGTTGTATGCAGAATAAACAACAAAACGACCAAAAATAACATTATTGCGTAAAATATTCGGTACTTTACCGAATCTAATCTAAATCAATCAAGATTAAATGTTAGCAGTGCATTAGTTTGGTTTGTCTCCGGTGGTTTTAGTAATAGGTAAATTGAAATCCATTCATATTCATTAAACACGCAGCTGCTTGGTAGTTTCCAGTAATTGCCAACTCAATTCTTTCACAGTTAGTAGAAAGAGAAAGAATGAAAGAAGCGTAGATTCGGTTTGATACTATTAGCTAATTAAGTAAACAGAAATGTAAAGTAAGCTTCGTGTTTTAGCAATCAAATAATGCGATGATGGATTGACCGTTATTGTTTGCATGTATCTAATTTCGTATACGAGTATTCTATCAACCTACTTAATTTACTTGTGAAATGCAATGTAGGTATAGGAACTAACAGTAAAAAAGGTGATTGATGAATGAACGAATAAATTACATTACTTCTGAACACAAACTACCCACGCATGAAACTTGTGTTTAGAGGCTTTAGTTGCCTTTTTAGTTTAGTGCATTTTCCTTCCAAATAGCCCCCAATATCTGTATCGTCCCTAGGCATACAACTGCCTGCCAGCCTCCTGCTGGCGTCGTCGTCGTGCGTGGAGAGCGTGGAGAGCGTGTGGGCGGCGGCGGGCGGTAATACACATTAAATCACCGTTTCACATACTGAAGTTGAAAATTTAGGACATCAAAGAAGAATGGGTGATATTGGTCCATAGCCCAAACGAAACCCAAATCGTTCTATGTTATTGGTAAGTTCAAAAGATCAAAACAGGTGTGACAGAGCTAACAATCTAAAACAATATAATATTTTTAGGAGCTTAGCTACCCTACCTATACGTCATTATAACAAGTAAAAAACAATACAATTCGCTCTATAATAAAAATAAACTTCAGTCACGCGCGACTTGTTATCGTGTTCTTAAAATGCTTTTACTTTAATGTTGTTTTTATTTTTATATGACATAAACATAGGTACTGAAAACGTATGGATGAATGGATGTTTCATTCTCTACATAACAGTCTGTTTGATGGGTACTTAGCTTAGGCCAATTCTTATCATCGTTGAATCTTTATAGCTATCCTTTTAATATCGAGTCTCATCCCATAAAAGACCGTAGCAAAAGACAAGTATTAAAAACACTAAAGAAATAGATTTTCTTACCCAAGTATGACTTCCCAAATATCAAGTCACTGAATTTTTTTGTTTCATGTGTATCTTAGCACTGTTTTTCGTCACGTCTCACGCTCACGTCACGAGTGATTTCAAACTGTATCGCGAGGTTTCTGTAAGTGTGGGCGGGCGCCGGGCGGCGACACGTCAGCGTCAGATGGAGGGCGGAAAGCGTCTGTTATGGTATTGTTTGCTATCTATAGGTATATCAGAGGCTCGCGTCACAATGGACGATGCTTGATGCTCTCCATTTCAAGTAGACACACACGTACATATCAACATGTTGGGTACCTACCTACATACATACGGGATGTTTAGAGTGTGGAGCGGCAACAATTTTCGGGGAGAAAGAGACATTCTAAACTATTTTCACACTAAAACCGATTTGATTATTACCTATGACGCTTACATATTGGGCCGAGTGTTCATCTGCTGATTTGCTTTGAAAAAAGAAAAATAAAGAAGTTGACCAGAGGTCAACTCGGATACCTACACACATACCAGAGCCGTTTGATAAGACATTAAAATTTGGCTGCCTCAATGACTGTTGGCTGCAGCACCACTGAATGATCTGCTGGTGATTCATGGAGGGATATTGTACGGGAAAGTGGAAGGTTCTGCGAGAAGAATTCATAATAGAGTTGTGTTGTAGTTATTTTCGCGAATGTTAATCGATATGTCGGCGGCCGATCGTAGAATTGGGCACATCATGATGTGCCAAAACGTGAAATATCATGAAACGATAAAAACTCTTAAGGCAAACAGTGCGGTAGTTTAGGTGAAGACTAAAGGGGGCGAGCGCAGCGAACCCCCCGAATAGTCTTCGTGTTCGTTTGACATGTATAACACAAAAAAACATCACGTAGTGCTGAATAAAAGTGCTTTTAAAAATAATGTTTTCGTTAAAACCCGCCACATCATGATGTTCCCAGTGATTGCTTGGGCATTTCATGAAATGGCGGGGCACATTATGATGTGCCCGAATCTAAGATCGGCCGCGGACAGATATAAATCTAGTTGAATTTAATAGAATTGACATGAACTGAATACCTAAAAGTTTTATATTGTGAATTTGATATTGCCAGATCAGTAGGTCTTACTCTTGGCACGCAAGCATGACGTAAATTCTTATTGAGTTGACATTGAACACAATTTTTAGGCAATTACAAGTTAGATTTGGTACTCCCGACGTGAAGAGCCTAAGTTATTACATGACGCTGTCGGTAGGACCCTGTCTGACTCACTGTCTCTTTCTAGTCATTCTATCATGAGTAAGACGTCTATATAAATCGTGCCCTGCCGACAGCGTAATGTAATAAAGCTCTTGAATTCGACTTCGATTGTATTAGGCTTGTGTTGCGTTAGGGGCCGTACATAAATTACGTCATTCGAATTTGGGGGGGGGGTCTGGTCTGCGGATGATGGATGAATGACGTACGAAGGGGGGGGGGCGTACCAAAATTGTCGTCATCCTTGTAAAAACCAATTACTCCGAATTATTTATAAGATTATGTAGTGTTTAAATAGCAAAAATACAGGATATTTGTTAATATGTATATACAATTAACTTACTAAGTACTAAAATTATGTTATGTACATATAACACTAATAATTATTGAGCGCATTTATTATATTCCAATAACAGAGTGAAAATAGTTCGATATTAGGCAACACTGAAGAAGATTGGCGCAGCGCGTTATGGTCGGCGCTTTTGACCAAAGTCGGCTTCCTTTCACGCTCCCTGCCGCCGCGCTTTTTTGCAATTAATTGACTGAAAATCAGCGCTGAAGGTCTGGCCGTCAGCATATCGCTGAGTCAGTTGCCATTTATAATGACAGTGACACACCACGACCGTCATTCATGTGTTTTCAACTATTGATGATATTGTGTGTGTCTTACTTTCTGTTTTTGGTTTCTTTTGTCTAATTGTAATGTGTTCACTGTCCTTGTAATAAACGTTACTTTCTTTCTTTTCTTTATTTTCTAATTTAATTCTGTGTGAAATGACGTCTTTTTATGAGAAGGGGGGGGGGGGGGGTCATTTGATAATGACGATAGGATGATTGTAAGGGGGGGTCGAAAATTAAAAAGCTATGACGTAATTTGTGTACGGCCCCTTACAACATGTTTGTAACTTGTGTTGCTTGTCAAAAATCGCTCACAAGTTGTGACATCGTCTCTATAATAGAGTGAATGAAAGTCGTTGAAAGATCGAAAGTGTCAACAAAATGTCTTGCCGCCAGCGACATAAATAAATTAAATTAAAAGTTAAAACTAAGGTAAGCCATTTAGTTACTATTAACGTCAGATTCATTCGCATATCCACTATGATCAATTTAACGGTCTTGTTTTTTCCCGCAGAGTTCTGTAAATCGGCCGTCATACCGCCAGTCGGAGCTACTGATGGAATACTTGGAGAGGACACCAGGGCTTGCCAGGGGCTTCTTAAGACGGCTCAAGGAAGGGTCGAAACCAAAAAGAAATGGGCTTCGTTGGCTTTGACCCTAAATGCGATCGGAGGGTCTTTAAAAGACGAGCCCGGCTGGTGTAAAGTAAATTACTTTTTTGACTACCTACTAAATTAAAAACCCGCCCCTATGATGATGCCTTGTATAATACTGTTTTTTTTTTTCATATTTTAGTGCTGGACAGAAAAGTCTTTTTTAAATGTTATGTAAATAACCGGCCAAGTGCGAGTCGGACTCGCGCACGAAGGGTTCCGTACCATTATCTATAAAAACCGCAAAAAATTGTATGGGAGCCCCCCCTAAATCTTAATTAAATTTTAATTTAATTATTTATTTTTTAAGTAAATAATATACTCAATATATTGTGAACATTTTAAGCGTCTACATGCTACCATTATCAATATCGAGCAAAATGAGCACAAAAAATCACGTTTGTTGTATGGGAGCCCCCTTAATATAAAATTTCTTTTGGTTTTTAGTACTTGTTGTTATAGCGGCAACAGAAATACATCATCTGTGAAAATTTCAACTGTCTAGCTACCACGGTTCATGAGATATAGCCTGGTGACAGACAGACGGACGGACGGAAATTTGCAGATAATCGGCATATAGGTGATAATGACTGTTGGTTATGCATTGAGTGATGTCAGCGCTATATATGATAAAGAGTAGGGGACCAAGAATGGATCCTTGTGGGACTCCTCTGTCTAGGGTTGCCAACTGAGACTGTATTTGAGATCCATCTCTCCTATCCAAAATGACCCGTTGGCATCGGTTGCTAAGGTAGCTGTTAAACCACTTTATGGAATTAACATTGAAGCCATAGAAAGACAGCTTAGACAACAGTAGCGGGATGTTCAAAGCATCGAAAGCCCTGGAAAAGTCTAGGAGAGCAAGTATTGTTCCCCTACCTTGATCCTGAGAAGACAAGATTATTATCTACCACATCTAGCAAGGCTGATGCAGTACTTCGCCCCTTTCTGAAACCGGACTGGCGATGAGGCAGGATGTTATTCTCACAGTATTTTGAGACCTGATTATAAATAACTTTTTCCAAAATTTTCGACAGATATGGCGGAATGCTTATTGCACGTAGGTCAGTTACACTTAAAGGGTTTTCAATTTTCGGTGTGGGGCGGACATTTTCAGTCTTCCATTGAGTTGGGAAGATTGAAGAGGCAATAGACCTATTCACTATTGCAGTTATGACTGAGAGTGCGAGGCAGGGTTAGTAAGACCATGTCTTCGGTTATCCCGTCCGCTCCTCTTGTATTCGAACTAATGGCGAGGATAGTATTTGCAATACAGTTCTCATCCACCTGAACTAACGAGAACTCAGCCTGAGTGTGTCTATTGAACTCAAAATAGGTTAGACGTGAGATGGGGACAGAACTAGCGCCAGGGACATTAAGAAAATTGGCATTAATTTTATCCGGGTCTTTGAAATGTTCAGGTAAAACTAACTATATTAAATTATCCTCTCCATCCTAGGTTTGCTGGAAGAGATCTCTTATTAGAGATAATATTAAAGTGTCTGTATTATGTTTTCTGTGCAATAAAGTATAAAGTTCTTTGGTTCTTCTACAATTGTTTCGAATTTTTAGCGTACTTATTAATATGCTGCTCAAAATAGGCCTTCGTTTCGCCGTAAATGGCAACATTAACGAGATGCTTTAGGGATTTATTTATACTCAGTTCGATCCTGTTCCGATCTAGATAAGCGGAAACAAGCATGCGCTTGATCACGTAACGCATCATCAGGAGAACATTGCTAGTTAGCACACCACTGGTGATCAGCACTTGGCAATCAACACGTTTCCCACACAGGAGGTGAATAATAATGTTACTTAGCAGGTACATATACTTATTACTTTAGTCTAAGACTTATTAGTACCATCTTTTGTAATTGTTTGTACTCATGTAATTTTACTTTCAGACTACAAGACAGTTGAGCCTGAGGTGCAAGTGGAGGTCCATCATGCGGAAGTGTTGGTCATTGATGAAGACCTGAGTTGTATCCAGCCTTTCTCTCTGGAGCTAAATATTTAAGTTACTGTATTCATGACGTTATACTGAGTTTCACCTTTTATTGTTAATGTAATAGTGCATGGAATTTCTAGACGGTGTCATCCGAGGGTGGGCAGAATATTGTTATCGATATCGAGGGGCACCCTGAGCCCATTATATCCAGGGCCGAGCAGCTCAGCTCATATAGTTCAGCTCATCCTCCTCAAGCCTCACAGCGTAGAGCAGCCGTAGATGTGGAAGTGGACCGAATGACGGCTATAGAAGAAAAGCGTGTAGAGGCTGAACTTCTAACAGCACAGGGGTATATAGAAATTCCAGCTGCCATTCGAGATGGGGCAGTTACAATTGCTGATGCCCTCAGGGAAATTGCGTTGCAGTTTTTTACTTACCTACGGTATACTAACAGCAGCAGTCATTAAAATATTATTAAGTTGTCGTTGCTCCTTCGTCAGCGCTTCTATACTCTATAGTTCTCCATAATAAAATTGTTCGACCGGTGTGCTTATGAGAGCGAACCTGTTACGAATGTTTGAATTTATGTCTGTATAAGTATTATTATAAAGATAAATGCTTCTTAAATTTACATATATTTTTACTAAGCCAACTGGCTTAGTTCATTAAATATTCCCCTGTAGCTTATTCATTCGAGCCATACGATTAAATAAAATATATTTTTATTAATAACTTTCACATAGGATACACGAAAACGAGCATACGAAACTGTCTCCGACAGTGAAGTACACGTATTACCCAATATAGAAAAATTTAGCTTTTTTTAATTTATTAACTCATGCTATATTTAAAGCTTTATTATTTATCGAACTATCCTAACAGTAAATAGTTATAACACGACCTAATAAAAGCGTATTAAAACAAATTAAACTTTTTTAATGTAAAAGCCAAACTACTGGACAAATTACTGATTTACAAAACTGGGACCATACTATTGGGTCTACCTTTTAAACAAATGAATAAATAGGTATAACATAAAAAAAACAGCGAGAGTCCCAAAGTTGTTGGACCAGTTCTGCCCGAGCTGCCAGACCCCTCTGCAGGTCCTGGTTGCCCTGGCCTCCAGCCGGTCCCCATGTATCTCTTCATTGCCCGGAACTAGTTCCCTTAGCAACCCTACGTCAGCGTGGTCGATGCTTATGACTATATTTGCCATGTTGCATATGTTAACAACACATGCGTTAATTATGTTGGCTGCCTTGTCCGGATGGTAGTGCAGGACCCTGTGGCCAAGGAGACACTGCCACCTCGCTTTCAGCACTCCAATGGCCCGTTCCACCGTATTTCGTGCTGTGCACTGTTTTTTTGTATAGAACTCTTCCGGAGAGCCAGCTGGAGCATCCACAATGGGGTCATCATGTATTGTCGTTGCGCCTAACCAGAATCACCTGAAATATAGATATAATTATATACACAGCGGCAACACTGCAAAAATGGCGGGACATTTCATGATATGGCCAATATGGCGCCGATATGTACAGTATACTACACCATCTCCCTTGTGGAATCAATAGTATATGTACAGTATACTACACCATCTCCCTTGTGGAATCAATAGTATATGTACAGTATACTACACCATCTCCCTTGTGGAATCAATAGTATAAAATTACCAACCCAGCAAAGCCACCCGCTCTCCACTTATCTGCAGATTCTGATGTTCTTTTACTGGGTGCTGGTTCCACACATGACTATCATGAGTTGCGCCCCCAAATGATGCATCGACACACAATATGTTGAGTTCTGCATCGCATATCTGTAACAAAACAATACATTCAATTCATGCTAAGCTAAGGTAGAGGAACATACAAAATGTTTTGTGTCTAATTTATTTATTGTAAAACATACTAATTAAATAATGGATTCTTACAATCATAACATTTCGGGAATGGTAATGCTCTCGGTTGAAGTAACGTTCTTCGAACTCTGTTGGCCGAATTATGGCCACATGAGTGCCATCTATGCACCCAATGATGGCTGGGATGCCATACTTTTCATAAAACCTGAGTTAATAAGAGTGCTAGTGAATAAGATGGTATGGTATTCATTAGGTGCAAATGCAATGTTTTCTTCTGTTGTGTTTGTGTGCCATAAATATATATGTTACGGGTAAAGCTAGGGTTTACCCGGGTAAACCTAGCATTACCCAAGCCTCTTGGGTAAAGTCCGAAATTTCAATCGACTTCAATTTGTACCCGGATAAACTTTTTCAATTCACATGCCTCGTGATAAATTTTAAAAGATTTCTTCCACTTTTCCCATTGGTTGCATAAGTTTCCCGATGTTAAATTTTCTAAATTTTTGTTGAAATTGAAATTCGGTGGTGGAGGCAAAATGGAGTCCATGTTGTTGTTCACACCGATGCGACGTCATTCGTAAACAAACTGAATTTTCACACACAATCTTCAGGGTGTTTCTCTGAAAATCTTGATTTCGGATAAATTGGATAAAATGTCTAATTTATTATTAGTTGCACTCTAGGTCGATTTGTAAGCTTATAACTATTACTCATATTTGAGTGTGCACACAATTGAATAACAATTAAAAAACATATAAAAGAACAAAAAAATGGTAATGACACCGAGAGGATGGTAATGACAAGTTATATGAAACGGTACGTTTAATAAATCTTAGTTAAGAAATTATTGTTTTTAAATTAAACAAAACCTTAATAGAGTTAATCAAAATTATTTATTCACGAAAAACTATGAAAAACAAAGACTGGTAATGACATTTCAAGGCGGGTAATGACTTCGTATATTAGTATTTGACGTTTTTTTAGGGTTCCGATCCTTAAAAGGAACCCTTATAGGATCACTTTGTTGTCCGTCTGTCTGTCTGTCCGTCTGTCACGACCCCTTTTCTCAGGAACGTATCATGTTGAAGTTAATATCGATTACTCAAGTCCCTTGGAGCTGTGAAAAAATTAAACTTCTAGGTCCACGCAATTAAAAGATACCGCGATATTATGTCATAATTTTGCTGAATTTGTATGAACTCGCGTGGAACTCGCAAGGGAATCAAATCCTATAGGGTACTTCCGGTTGGCCTAGGGTCATGAAATTTGGAATGAAGGAAGGTCTTATAGCACAAGTAAAGGGAAAAATCCGAAAACTGTAAATTTCTGTCTGTCTGTCTGTCTCACCGTCTATTTAGATTTAGTATCTTATTATATTAAGCTATAATATAATAAGATACTTCAATTTAATCAGTTTCAATATTTAATATAATCAGTCTTACAATCTTTATTGAGATCCCAGAATATACTTTAGCAAACATATTTTCACTTAACATTTATAAAAATATTAAAAAATTATCCACTTTGAGGTACTATTTAAAATAAACATCTCGACTATATAAATCACATAAAATCACAAAAAGTAACAACATCGTTACTTGATACAGAAATATAACAAGACTAACTAATCAACATAAATCAATCGTCACAAAAAGAGTAGGTAACAACTTCTTTCACGTTAGAGTAAAAAACTATTTTTTATATTCTTAGTCAAAAATAAATTTACTTATCGGCCTTGATTCTTGATTTTACTTAATTGTAGCATACTTTTTCCTCTTGTGTACGTTACGCTTTGCTTTTTCTTTCTCCAATTTTCTGCATCTGAAATAAACAATAATAATCACATTTCTTCTTCAATCTTAATTAAATAAAAAAAAAAAATTTTGAAGCAAATCCCCTTCTTCCCGACATTTATCGTCAAAATTTCCCGTGTATTCTGATTCTCACTTGGCCGAAAAATTCGCTTCGGACTTGACCGAAAGCATCGGCATTTCCAATAATTAATTATAATATAAAATAAAACATATAAAGTCATTACCAGCTCTAAATTGTCATTACCATCCCCGTCAGTTGTGTCTGGTAAGGACATGACGAGGAAGGACATTTTGGATATTTTTATTTTTTTAACAAAATGTTAGGGTAGGTTTCGTCGTTACGTGGTATTAAATGTTTGTTGTTTACCAAAACCTTAAGATCTATATACAGATTTAATGTAATCAGTAAGCATACTTACCGGAATTTGAAGATACGTGAATGACACGACGAATATTGTTCACACCGGAGAACACGTGAGGAGCGACACCCGACTAACGTTTGCACGCGGCAACTGTTTACTGGGAATTAGTTCACTCCCCGCAACGGCGGGGAAGGGTTGGTGAATTCTTGTAACGCTTTTTACGAAGATTGCTAAGCGTTTTTTCACAAATTACGGTAATGACATACTTTGATCAGTAAAAGTGCACGGGCTGAAATAACAATGTTATAGTTGATTTAGAAGTATGTTTATTCTGTTTTTAATAACTTAAGAGATCTAGCTATATGGTATGTGCAAGTAAATTATGGTATTTGTATACGTTAGATGTTTTTTTTTTGTAATGAAACCAAAGTTTTGTTATGCACGCTACTTGAGATGCTGTTTTAAGGACTATCTTAGGATGTTTTATATCGAAGCGATGCTTCTAAGACAGCTATAAATTGGTACTGATACCATTAAATATTAAAGAAATTATGTAAATAATTATTTAAGCTAAAATGAAATCTAGAAGAGCTAGATGGTCGTGCATCTAGATTTTGGATACTTCAGAGAAACACCCTTCAGTTTCCTTGTCTTATTTTTACGACAAGTTATATCACACACGCATCACAACATCTTCTCAGACTTTCGTTGCGTTTTGTAGGCGGCTGCGGCATGTTGAGTGTAGCTAAAGGTTCAATGAAACCCCATACACCATGATTGTCGACTTTGTCGAGCATACACTGACTTTATTGTATCGGTACCATAGATACTCACATACCAGCATAAACCTGGTTTTACTAATGTCAGAGTAATTTTTAAAATTAAAAGAAGTAAGTACAAAGCAAACTTTAAAAGCGTGTGTGAGCACCACACCATATTAGCAGAGCTCACCTCCTTTTTAAAATGTCCCTTAGGGAATCCAATCCCGCACCAAAATCCTAATCCCACAAGCCCGCGGGATCGAGGTCATCGATCCCGCTGATCCCGCAGGATTTGCGGGATTGACAAAATATTTTATAATTTTACTCTAAATAGCCCTAAATTATCCTAAATGTCACTTTAGGAAACTTAATATTTAAATTGATTTTTTTTCAGTTGCAACTGTGACACCGGCACGAACGGACGCTTCCTAGCTGCGTCCGCGACGATGCCCCGTAAATTAGCGACGACCTAGTTTTCGCAAATCATTTATCTACTAATATGTCTGTATTAGTTTATTAGATAAATATTAGGTAGGGAAAAAGTTTCTTCGTATTTTGTATGAAGACCGTAGCGAGTCGAACAAAAAGGTGAATCTTTGACATAAAAAAATCCGGATTTAAACCAACTTTGTGCTATTTCTACTGACACAGCATTAGGTTAATAAACATAGGCATTATTTTTTTCAAAAATTGTCGAAAACTACTTTTTATTATATTTATTCCTTTTTTTAAATACCTATAACCTTTTTAATGACATCAAAACCAGCCAGATGCAATTAATACATCCAAAGATATTTAGTTACAAATTCAAACAAAAAGTGACCTAAAGAAACCAATAAGTTTTTGTGGAACTAAATGGGGTCGCGGTCGGGTGGAGTCGTTTGGGCCTCCACTCCTTGTGAACTGCCGAACCATTTATCTAACAGCCCATTCCATCAATTTAACTGGCCATTGAATTATTAGTCTGCTCACGTATTTTTAGTAGATACTGACATTGCAAGACGAAAAAGCCTTTTTTATTACTGTCTATGTTTTACTGTCGCACTTACTAACTGCCCATTTTTTTTCAACTGATCATATTAACCTCTCGAAAGAAACAGGTCATTTTTTTTCCCTTTAATTCATATTCACCAAAAGCTCAAGGCAGATGGCACTGGGGCAGTTTGGAGTGCTTATTTGTCAAAGTTGACAAATTCTAAATAATATATGTCAGGTTTACAGTGCCACCACGTTATCTAGTTGATGGAGCGAGGCGCCACCATCGACGCCAACTGAACAGCAAAGAGTTTCATTGACCTGAAACTGACAGCCGAAGTGACGTTTTCATAGTGGCTTCTGTAGGTACGCTCTGGCCGTTCTCTAGCTAACGTGGTGGCTCTGTACAAACAGGAATCTTGGGTGAAGTGACTTTTACCCTCAGTGACTCGTATGGAATTTTTCTACGTGACTTTAGTGAATAAGGCTGCTGATGAACGAAACTCCTTCCTTACGTCCTACTTTGTGCCTCCAGCTAGGACCAAAACGACTTCAGATGGCACATTACTGCCGCGGTCTATAATGGCGGAGTTGCTGGTCGCGCTGTTGATGGCCGAAAGCGCAGCTCAAGGCCTATACAGCACGGTCAGCATTGCAGCCTTTGATGAATAAGCTAGAATAAAGGCGGAGACCGAAGGTCGAGGCCTTTATAGCGCGGACATCAAAGGTTGCAATGCGGAACAAGCTTAAAGGCCGAGGTCGTAACTAAGCTAAGCTCGAGGCCATCATAGCGTAGCTAAGGCTTGTATAGTGCTTTACTCAATCAATGCTAGTAATATAAAGATAATGTTAATAAAATCAAACCAGCTCAATATACTTCGTGATAATTTAATAAAAATAACAATAAAAAGAAAAAATACTACGAGCTAAATTAATTAATGCTGTACTAATCATCTTTAAAAGTTCAGCGGTCTAATCTATATTATTTTTTTATCAGTAATACCGTAAATAGTCGTTGGACAAAAAAAAAGATTGACCCAGCTAATTAAAGAGCCAAATATCGCTACGAACATTTTCAAGGTACACGCCACTACATACAACAAACAAACAACACTACACACACTACTTTATCTTGATAGCAAACGCTCTAGTTGATGCTCGTCAAAAATATTCTTAACAATGACAAGGACAAAAGTTCGGCTCGGCAAAAAGCTCGAAGCAAATTTACTGTCCTTTCGCTAGGATGCTCTCGTTTATTTTCCTGTAATGTATCTAATATTCGCAAGAATCAACACCTACAAATAAAATCATAAAGTGATGAGGTAAGATTAAAAAGAGTGTTCCTAACCTATGAAAAAAAAAAACATTGTGACAAAGAAGTAGGTATTGCATACAAAACAATAACAAGATAATAACACTTACAGATCGATTAATCTCTAGCAAATTTTCCTTATTACCTGCTTAAGATATGCCTTATACTTACATGTTACATACACCTAAAGATAATTAAGTGGTGTCCTTTATCGCCCTTTCAAATAATATACACATTTGCATTTGGTTCATGCACTGATTTAAACCGGCAGTTGTATATAGTAGTTATGGTAAGTTCAACATAACAAAATGCATATTTATGAACAAGTTCGGCAGTTAAAACTAAGCAGTAAAGTAAACAAAAATAAATCGTAAAAAATAATAAAATGGCTCATTTAATAAATACTTAACAGTAAAATATCTAAATGGGCAGTAACAACAAATCGGAAATGGTCGGTAAGAAATCTCATTCTTAGTAGTTCTTAACCTTAGTAGGTATCTTTAGGTATCTTTAGTATTGGCACAGAAGAGATAATAGTACTACGTACAGAACGGCCACTCCCTTCCCCGCGCGGATTCAGATACCGCACCTCACCCCGGAGTCGGGGAGCCTCTTCGGGAGACACTTTGTATAGAAGCTGAACGCACACATTCACAAACGAACGAGTTTACGCACACATTTGCACGTGTATAAATGTCATTAGGCTATGTAGTAGTAATAGGTGATTATTTTACGAGCGTTCTATGGAGTGTCCGAGGTGTGGTATTGGAACAGAAAGTGACCTAAAGCAACCAATTCGGTTTTGTGAACCTAAATGGGGTCGCGGTCGGGTGGGGTCGTTCGAGTCTCCACTCCATGTGAACAGCCGAATTATTTTTCTAACTGCCCATTCCATCAATTTAACTGGTCATTTATTTATTAGTCTGCTTGCGTATTTTTAGTAGGTACTGACATTGCAAGACGAAAAAGCCGTCCAATTGTTTTTAGGGTTCCGTACCCGAAGGGTGCCAAACGGGACCCTATTACTGAGACTTCGCTGTCCGTCTGTCTGTCACCAGGCTGTATCTAATGAACCGTGGTAGCAAGACAGTTGAAATTTTCACAGATGATGTATTTTTGTTGCCGCTATAACAAATACTTACTAAAAAAAACAAAATAAATTTAATATTAAGGGGGGCTTCCATACAACTAACGTGGTTTTTTTTTTGCGGTTTTTTATAGATAATGGTACGGAACCCTTCGTGCGCCAGTCCGACTCGCACTTGGCCGGTTATTTTTATTACTGTCTATGTTTTACTGTCGCACTTACCAACTGCCCATTATTTTTTCAACTGACCATAATAACCTCTGGAATGAAACCGGTCAAAAAAATTGTTCCCTTTGATTCATATTCACCAAAAGCTCAAGGCAGATGGCACTGGGGCAGGTTGGAGTGCTTATTTGTCAAAGTTGACAAATTCTAAATAACATAATATGTCAGGTTTACAGTGCCACCACGTTATCTAGATGGAGCGAGGCGCCACCATCTACGCCAACTGAACAGCAAAGAGTTTCATTAACCTTAAACTGACAGCCGAAGTGACGTTTTCATAGTGGCTTCAGTAGTTCCGCTTTGGCCGTTCTCTAGCTAACGTGGTGGCTCTGTACAAACAGGAATCTTGGGTGAAGTGACTTTTACCCTCAGTGACTCGTATGGAATTTTCTACGTGACTTTAGTGAATAAGGCTGCTGATGAACGAAACTCCTTCCTTACGTCCTACTCTGTGCCTCCAGCTAGGACCAAAAGCGACTTAAGATAATAGTACATTACTGCCGCGGTCTGTAATGACTGCGTTCCATTTTAATGTCCGGCGGTGTTAAACACATTGAATTAGAGGATTCTTCGCTTGTAAAACTAATTATTCAGAATTTATTTGGAACACAAGACATTACGGAAAGAAAATTGCAAGAAAACCCGCTGTTTTGTTTTTTTAGGTTCCCTGTTCCACACAGAACTAAAGAACCAAATTCTGAATGAATCCTTTTTGCACAACTTTTTTCTTTAACAATTTTTCAAACCAAACTCGACAATAATGGATTTTCACAGGTCGCTAAAACACGACAGTAATGGATTTTCACAGGAAATTGCTGTGGCCTTTTCTGGCTCCTTCAAGTAGCGCGACAACGTCGACTTTTCTCAAAGATGGTTGCCAAAATAATGAACAAATTACTAGCTTTGTTTGAGTAAAAAATATATGTACCTCCAAAAACGCATGCGCCACCAAGCGGGAATAAAGGCGGTCATACATACCTGCCACGTCTCTAGGTTTCTTAGAATTAATCAATTACTATTATTAAAGTAATTAAATATAAGTATTGTGATCCTATATGTAACAGATATTACAAACAGATAGCTAAAGATAGTTTTCGTGTAGCTTGAAACAAAAATGTTTTTAAAACAATAATACTGAAAAATATATGAAAGTTGTTCGTTATGCAAACGTAAAGTTTATGCCGGCTTTCCACTGCGAGCGGAACGCGGAGTCCGCTTAAGAGACCGGTGACCGCGTGAATTTCCAATACAAACGTAATACAAAAATGATTTGAATTTGGGAACTAGTTCAAAGCATTTAGACTGTTAATCGGATTAATACAGTGTTTACGCAGGTTCCTGGTCGTATACTAAGGTTTTTATTCAAATTACTTAAAAATATTTTTAAATTGGTTGACGAGGAACCCTGTTATACAGACCAGGAACCTGCGTAAACAGTGTATAAATTCGATTAACAGTCTAAATACGTTAAACTATTTCTCTGTATTACGTTTGTATGGGAAATTCTCGCGTCACCGGTCTCTTAATTCGCAATGGCGAACTGCATACAAGTACTTCCATTGAGAAAGAATTTATTTTATATGGCTCCGCTTCCGCTCATTTCTCTTTTTTAGTGGAAGGCCGGCATTAGACTATAGCATACAATTATTTACGCAGCGTCCAACACACACCTACGCTCGACTATACCCGTACATTTTTGCACTCGTAGCATGCTGAGCGCGACGCGGGTTTTGTCGCGGGACGGTGCCCCGCCCGGTATATTATGTAAGTATATATTTTTAAATAACATTGGAGGCCCTTTGCCGCCATGCGGAATGGAATCCCGCGGCAGAGTCCGAGTCGGAGTCACCGTTGTCGCTGGACCCGATGCGCAAGCGAGGCTGCGGCAATAATACAAGTAAGTAAGGACTGTGTCTTTGAAATCAATTGAGAGTTCTCGGTTTCGAATCCCTTCTGTAGTTGTGCATAGGATTGGGAGCAATCCTCACAAAGCCACAGAAGCCCTGATTGGGGTAAACCCGAGGAGCAACTCCCTCCGGGCCAAAACCTGCGCAGCTGTGGAAAACCTTAAACCGGCCGAAATCGCGCGTCAGGCGCACCAGAGTCAACATGCGACGCTGGGGCATCCTGCCTGAGGACGCAAGCACAAGGTGCCGTTGCGGTGCCCTCCAAACTTCCGACCACCTGCTGTCGTGCCCGCTGTGCCCGACTTCCTGCACACACGCCGACCTTATGCAGGCTAACGACAAAGCCATCGCGGTGGCTGACTACTGCAAGGATCTACTTTGATTCCACGACAAAGGCTATCCCAGAAGAATGTATGTTATTTATTAAACGTTATGGTATGTTATACCTGGTCTGGTGTCGAAGGTGTGCTGCGGGTTTGTGGAGTCTGGACTCGCCTGCTATTGTGGCCACGACGGCGGACCTTACTGCTCATTGGCGGAGGCATCAGCTTGTCATCTTTCTGTAAATATATATTTAATTAATAATGTTTAACATGAGTAATAAATCATAGGAAGGACGTCCGACGACGGCAGATTAGGGGAAACTCGAAGATGATGAATTAATGATAATGACAACAGGAGTTAACACGACCTAATAAAAGGGTGTTAAAAATACAGAAATCTCTAAATTCGTGACGTAATTAATTTAATCTCTTACGGAAAAAGAAAATTTCAGACAGATAGTTTTGAGACAAACAAAAATAACACTATATTGATAGTGTTATTTAGGATTTGTTTGTGTTTGTTCTTTCATCGCAAAAAATATTTATAAAGTTTTTTTTTTATTTTCATAATGATGGTTTAAAGTTGACTTACGAAATTTTCTCAAACCGCGACTTTACCAAACTACGTATTTTTTATCAATCTGACGCAATTTTCTGCTCAATTTGTAATTGACATCAATAGCACGGTTTTTTAGGATCATGTTAGTAATTTTTAGAAAAATTTCTAAGTTTGTCGTCAAAGTGACCATAAACGTGATAAAGGAGACGATTTTTTGAATTTTTGAAAAACGCTTATATTTTTTGAACCTAGTGACATAGATTTTTTATTTTTACCAGACCCTGTGGCTTTCACCTGGTGCCCGCTTAACGTTGAGTTTTGGGACACCCTGTATAGTGTAAATGTATGTGTGCCTGTCTCCGGAAACCCCAAAGAACGGAGGAGCATGGCACATACACCACATTTTAGAGCACTAATGGAGCACTCTAACTGCCAAGTGCCTGAATGCGATACCTTTGAATGGTGCTACTCAAGTTTTAAGGATGCTGACTTGACTGCGCTCATGTTATAATGTACAATGTTTTTTGGGATTACTTTTATGGTGAAGAGATTAACTACCTAACTCTGTTTCCTAATGGACATTCTGATGAAAATTAAAATGGTTAATACTTAAAGTAGACTCTGCTAAAAGCTTTAAATTGTTGAACATTCCAGAAAACTACTGAAGGCCTCAGCATGCTACGGGTGCAGAAATGTACGGGTATAGTCGAGCGTAGGTGTGTGTTGAACGCTGCTGCTTAGATAATTGTATGTCTAATGCCGGCCTTCCAACGTGAAACGTTCAACCTACCTCACTAAGTTAAGAATATAAAAAGAAGGGACGTCTGAAAGTATAGGTATATACCGATGAATCATAAATCGATAGCTGGCATTCAATGGCTAAGGCGTGGACTGGTAAAGTGCCGATATCTAAAGGACACGTCGTGTTATATTTAGTAGTATCCCTTAGGGGGAAAATGTGTTTTTGATGAAACCAGTACCATATTTTAGTATGTTGTTAAGCATGTTATTCTGGCTAAAAAACTATCGGGAGACAGTTTCTAACGTGGTTGAGTCACCAGTTATGACGTCGTCAGTTTGTATGGACAAAAATATATACTTTACCTATGACGCTGTAATTTGACAGATGGGTAGAAAGATCCAGGACGTAAGTTCAGTATTTTTTCTCAAAGTTCTGCCTCCACGAGGAGCAAAAGAGGGGGCCGAAGTTTGTATAAAATACAAAAACAACTTTACCTATGAATCTGTAATTTGCCAGGTAGGTAGTTTAAAGATCCAGGACGTAAGTTTAGTAATTTTTAACAGAAAGAGCCCCATTGCGGTTTAGCGTAGTAAACATACTGGACGATCATAGACAATGCAGTGAAGAATGGTACAGCGGAACGACTCCGGCGCTACGCAGCTCATTCCAGCTACGAATGGACATTCGATAGTTATTCAAATTGCTCAAGAGCATGTATTTGGCAATGAGAACAACAAGAGGACGCCTTTCAGAAGGAGGGAGCAGAAGTGGCAGTTGCCGAAGAGCAGATCGAGACATCGTCATGACGGCGACTACTACGTATGGACTGATATCCGGTTCTTCAGGGAGAAGTACAGTTATTCCAGACGAGACAGAACGACACCTTGGCCTTTATAACAATAAACTCTTTCCTCATTTTTTTAGTCAATATTTCCTTGAACAGCGTTTGGGGCCTAACCAGAAAACTTAATGGTTCTGGAGTTAAAATGTAGCTAAGAGGGTAAAGGATTTAGCTCACCGGAATGCTATCAGCAGAGCCCCAATTTTTGTGGATGTGGTCGATATCGTCCGACGTTCGCCTTTCAACGTCCCGGACGGACTTGGGTAAGTATGAAGAGTTGCGCGTTGCACCAACGCCGAGGAAATTGCTGAAGGCTTCAGTAGTCTTCTTTACTTTCACGTTCAAGGAACCCATGCGCAAAAAGCTCTCCTTTTCTGGAATGTTCAACAATTTAATGCTTTTAGCAGAGTCTGCTTTAAGTATTAACCATTTTAATTTCCATCAGAATGTCCATTAGGAAACAGAGTTAGGTAGTTAATCTCTACACCATAAAAGTAAGCCCAAAAAACATTGTACATTATAACATGAGCCCAGTCAAGTCAGCATCATTAAAACTTGATTAGCACCATTCAAAGGTATCGCATTCAGGCACTTGGCAGTTAGAGTGCTCCGTTAGTGCTCTAAAATCTGGCGTATGTGCCATGCTCCTCCGTTCTTTGGGATTTCCGGAGACAGGCACACATACATTTACACTATACAGGGTGTCCCAAAACTCAACGTTAAACAGGGCACCAGGTGAAAGCCACAGGGTCTGGTAAAAATAATAAATCTATGTCAATTGGTTCAAAAAATATAGGCGATTTTCAAAAATTCAAAAAATTGTCTCCTTTATCACGTTTATGGTCACATTGACGACAAACTTAGCAAATATTCTAAAAAATATTTATGATCCTAAAAAACCGTGCTATTGATGACAATTACAAATTGAGCAGAAAATTGCGTCAGATTGATAAAAAATACGTAGTTTGGTAAAGTCGCAGTTTGAAAAAAATTTGTAAGTCAACTTTGAACCATCATTACGAAACAAAAAACATAACGTAATACTCTCGGCATATTTGTTTAAAAGTTGGCGCATTTTATAAAGATTTCAAAAAGGTACAACACTTCCTACTCTCGTACCCAGAAATGTTAAATAATTATTATCAAAACATAATGGACACCATAAAACAAAATTTTATTGCAAGCATTACAGTTTATTTGGAACATGTCAGCGCGTTAATAGGGTTACTAAATATAGCGAAAATTTTAGTATTTTTGGCTGGCCTTAACAAATTAAAGTTGACGCATCACTTTATTAGATTTACACACTTCTTTATTTGCGATGCGGGTTTAATAATTTAGATGTTCGCATTTTGCTACAGGTTTAGTTTTTTTGGTAGTCATTGCTGTTTTTAGGGTAAAGCGTTTTTGTGTTGCAAACCATATTTTTTTGTAAAAAATAAAGAAATGTCTTGGTTTGCCAACTATTTATGTGCAATTAATTATGTATGAGATGAAACTCCATCATCATTAGTGATTAAAATTGCAATGTCACATTGCCAATAAAAGGTGTCAAGAATCAATGGAATCTAGACAGCAGTGATAACTTAGCTTTGACGAATAATTAGCTAGTAAGTAAACAAAGAGAAAAGTTTCAACAGTGTTCCGGTTCGGTAACACAAAGGGACACACACTCGATTTTCTTATTTGAATGAGAATAACTTGCACTGGTCTAACGAGTTATTGTAGTATATGCACTCACTAACCCTACGTACATCTATATATAGCCTCTATTGTATGACTCATAGCGGATTACACCACTGTCTATCGAACCTGTGACTTATCATTCAACACCTAATAGGAACATCCTTTACATGGCGACCTTGCCAGGCCAGCCTACCTATTGCGAGGCAGTGCTGTGCCGAATGGCCATTAAGAAGAAATAAAATTCGGAGAAAGAACAAGAAGAACATGAAGACCGAGAAAAATTAGATCCCGAAGAACTGTGAAGATGTGAACTGTCATAGACGGTGCAGAAGTCAACTTTCATCGCAAACCATAACAATCGGCCTCTGGAATAACTTTAATTCATCCATTCTTGATACTCTCAGCTTTTTTCGCAATAACTTAGGTATATAATCAGAGCTGCAGGAATAATCACTTAATAATCCCACAGTACAGTCATATCACAGACATTAACTAAAAATAACATGAGTACATAAAAAATCTTATACACTGGATGGCCTAGCACAGGGGAAAACAAGTGCAAGTAATCGGGTCTCTTGTTGTAATTAATCAGTCACGTTAGATAGTACTAACAATATCGTACGCCATCCATTGCCCCACTCTATTGTGAGCCTCCCGTAAGCGAAGAAATCTTCATTTCAAATTACGCTCTCCAAGTGTGACCGGAACCCTTGGTCCGCGAGTCCTACTGGCACTCGACCGTTATTTTTAAAAGCTTTTATTTAGCTTGCACAGTATATAGTCAAATTTGTTATTTTTGTTGTTACTAAGAAAGTATAAGTAATGGTATTATATTAACTCCGTTATATTAATTACTTACTTCGACATTCTATAGGTGACTTGCAGGCGTCGATCCATTGATTAGGTTTTCGTCCCGACCAATCACTCAAGTTGGGGTCTGCCCCTGAAAAACCACATTTTTCTTATTATTATTATAAGCTAAAATTATTTAACAATTTGGATTATTCTAGTAAATAAGTTCTAAGGGGTCAATACTATACGTATGTATAGTACATCTGGAACCCGTGCTACGAAAAGACTTGAACGGATTCAAAAGAAATTCACAAGATAATGTCGGCTTTATGTTCATTGCCCAAGCTCAGTTATGAGAATCGCTTTGCACGTTTAATGTTACCACTGAAACTTCGCAGGGATATCTCAGATATGGTATTCCTGATGTAAATAGTTAAGGGCACTGGAACTGTTTACTGTTCATCGCTGCTTGTTAAAATTAAGCTTAAAGTCCCTAGTCGTAGTATTCGTAGACGTCCGCTGTTCCAATTACCGCTCGTGCATAGCAACTAAGAGAACTCTTCTTATTAAGAGCGTGTTCTACTTTTAACCGTCTCGGTGACAACGGTGCTGACGATAATGATAATGATGACATTGATATATACTGTAGTAGAGCGTAAACTTAAGGGCTCATAAATATTATTCTTTTTTTAGGGTTCCGTACCAAATGACTCCATTCTCCAAGAACTAGGCACTAAGCAGCGCCTGTCATCAATAGTCCAAGCTCGTATCCTCACTTTCTTTGGACACGTATCTCGACGCGGCCGTATGTATATCGAGCGACTGGTGGTACAGGGCAGAGTAGAGGGCACTCGAATGCGTGGTAGATCACCAATGAGATGGACGGACCAAATCAAGGCAGCACTGGATGACCCCCTGTACCAATGCACCTAAAAAGCAGCCCTCAGGGAAGAATGGTGACGAATTGTGAGGCGTTTCACCCGACCGAAATGACGACCACGACCACTCTGCCAAGAGTGATACGACTGAGAAGAACCCGAAGGGTGCCAAACGGGACCCTATTACTGAGACTTCGCTGTCCGTCCGTCTGTCTGTCTGTCTGTCACCAGGCTGTATCTCATGAACCGTGGTAGCCAGTTGAAATTTTCACAGATGATGTATTTCTGTTGCAGCTTTAACAACAAATACTAAAAACAAAATAAATTTAATATTAAGGGGGACTCCCATACAACTAACGTGATTTTTTTCCGGTTTTTTATAGATAATGGTACGGAACCCTTCGTGCGCGAGTCCGACTCGCACTTGGCCGGTTATTTATATCGTTCAGCTATCAACCTCTCTCATCGAAACTTGGTTTGCTGGAAGAGATCTCTTTTTAGAGATAAGCTCGCCATTGTACACTTTATATTACCTACCGTGCTTTGTTAACTTTTTTTTGTGTGCAATAAAGAAATTATGAATTATGAATCGTTGGACAATGCTAGGTAACGTGGTGATGTGTTCGACAGTGTAGTGTATTATGATTATGGTACTGATCTTGTCATATTGTTATTTGCTATTTGCAAATATGACTATGAATTCTGCTAAAGCACGAGACGTTGATGTATATTATTGATATGAGATGTATATTCGCACTAAAGACTTAAGTGTATATACATTTTTGTGTTTCTTTACATTAAGCCTAAACTTTAATGCAAGATCGTTTTGCGTTTGGTAAAATAATTGTGGGAGGTTGTCATTAGCTCCTTAGTTAATATAGTGTTTTATATTTAGTTATTACAGAGCTGTTACCTCTCCTAAAATGTAAAATTAAATAAAATGTAAAATACATTCCCGTATGAAATTCACACGCTGTATTGGCCCATTTCAGTAAAGCGCAACCGTTAAATATTTATTGGCAAACTATGCGTTAAACTATTTGTTCGTCAATCTATTTATTCGTTAAACTATTTATTCGTTAACTTCTTAGCTCCGATAGAAAGTACATGTAGAATAGAAAGGCTTGGACAGATTAAAAAATACATGAACTAAGATTATAGTAATTGAGTATATACCGTAACAATTCACCAGCAATTCATATAGATTCTTACGCCGAAACTGCATCGCGAGGTGTAGTGGTGTGTATCCCTGAAATGAACAAGATCCATATATTAACATATTATTAAATAATCACTCAAGTGCGAGTAGGACTCGCGCACCAAGGCAAGGGTGTCTACGCGCACCAAGGCAAGGGTGTCTACGCGCACAAAGGCAAGGGTGTCTACGCGCACGAAGGCAAGGGTGTCTACGCCCACCAAGGCAAGGGTGTCTATCACACTTGTGTGTGTAAGGCTTGAATAAGGCTTCTACTATATGTATAGTATAAGTTTATGTATAGCAGGTGGTTCAAAACCAATAGTAGATTATTCTGTTGCTCAATATTTTAATTGATTGATGCTTTATAGGGTTCCGTACCTAAAGGGTAAAACGGGACCCTAAAATAAATATTTAAGGGGCCTCCCATACCACAGACATGTTTTTTTGCCGTTTGTATAGATAATGGTACGGAACCCTTCGTACGCGAGTCCGATTCGCACTTGGCCGGTTTTTTGATATCATGGTCGATTTCATGAATTTGATTGTTATATATCTTGAATAAAACAGGTATGGATTATAAAAATAATAACTAGTGGCTCTGTGAGCTGTAGACCTCGCGAGTATGTCGGTGGGAAAGCTGAACTGCTAAAACACATAAAAAAAATAACCCAAATAATTTTCTTTCAATAACACATACAAACTTATGAATGTACCTGGTTACGTACATGCAGAATGAAAGTAGCCGCACCAATAACTTTGTAAACTACATTTCGCGATCTTTTATACAACCTATTGACTTTTTACTAAAATTATATAATCTGTTTCACTCTCATAGTCTTTACAAATCCAACGACACCTCATTTGTTAATATCCATCGAGCCGTTTGGGTTGTAGCGATTTTTTTACATTTTAAAACCCCATATCTCCGCCATTTTGAAAAAAATCAAAAAACTGGCTCGAGTAAAAAATTCTATTTATTTTTTCAACCTGCTCACAAAATTTCACGAGAATCGGTTCATAAATGCGACCTGTAGAGGAGAACAACCGGACATACAAAAGCATTTTTGCCCAAACCTGAAACGGAGACGCTTCGCTCGCTTCGCTCGCTCATCTGTTTCACTCTCATGGTCTTTACGAATCCAACGACACCTCATTTGTTAATATCCATCGAGCCGTTTGGGTTGTAGCGATTTTATCTCCGCCATTTTGAAAAAAATCAAAAAACTGGCTCGAGTAAAAAATTCTATTTATTTTTCCAACCTGCTCACAAAATTTCACGAGAATCGGTTCATAAATGCGACCTGTAGAGGAGAACAACCGGACATACGAAAGCATTTTTGCCCAAACCTGAAACGGAGACGCTTCGCTCGCTTCGCTCGCTCGGTCAATAAGTAAATGTAGCCTCGCGAGAGGCACAGGCGATGGAGAGATTGCACGACTATTACCACTACTATTAAGTAGCGATAGTAGCAGTAGAAAACATGAGATTTTTCGCCTTTCTTTTCCCAGTGGTGGACCAAAGTAGAGAAGAGGCGAAAAATTACGTGTTCTATGTATTTTGTCTACAGAAATAAATTGGAGTTGACTTTGTCGTTACTTCTTTAGATTTGAGACTGTATTTTCGTCATACTAAATAAACAACTTACCCCATTCTGCAGTGATGGCCAACACCAAACACCATATGGAAAATAGAAAGATATTCTTTAATGAATAAGTTATCAGATATTTTCATGTTTGTAATATGTGCAGGGAACCAAACATATTATGTACGGATGATTTATTTTACAACGGGGCGTGTCCGGGTGCGTCCGGGGTTTTGCACTTTTGTATGCAGCTTCTCAACCTTCGTGCCCGAACGGACAAGTGCACAAGCCAATCTTCCGTTTTTTTTCATGACATTTCAGACACCGTAAAATCGGGCTGCCGGACAGTAAAATTACTTGTAGTGCAAAAACGCACAAACTGTCAAAATCTCACGTTCAATTTAGTTCAACTCGCTGCCACGCTCGCAAGCGTAAGCTCGTGTGAATTCGAATTGACAACCGAGTTTTTAGAATGCCAATTAGGAAACTCACGGCGGATTCAGATTCGAACTCTAAAGTGAGGTTTACAGAATCACACGGCTGTACATATTCATATTCTTTATTGCACAGTAACTTAATAATAAAATTTAAATAACATAATAGTGCGCAAATGAAAGAAAGAAAGAAAGAAAGAAAGAAAGAAAGAAAGAAAGAAAGAAAGAAAGAAAGAAAGAAAGAAAGAAAAGAAAGAAAGAAAGAAACGTTTATTACAAGGACAGTGAACACATTACAGTTAGACAAAAGAAACCAAAAACAGAAAGTAAGACACACACACAATATCATCAATAGATGAAAACACATGAAATGACGGTCGTGGTGTGTCACTGTCATTATAAATGGCAACTGACTCAGCGATATGCTGAAGGCCAGGCCTTCAGCGCTGATTTTCAAATGCGAGCTTATCTCTTAAGAGAGATTTCTACCAGCAAACCTAGGCAGGGCAGGAAAGATGGTGCTGAGAGGATAGTCCTAGTCCATCAATATGAGGTTTTTTTCTCGTAGACCCTACCTAGGGATGCTAATAATTTGACACTTAAGGTGGATCTTTCGGTGACTTACGGTTCGTTCGTTGACGGTGCTTCGAGCTATGCCGGCCAACATTTTGACAAGGTTTTCGTCACCTCGTTTGCAGGCCCAGTGCATTGCAGTCTGTGAATAGTATTGAGAAAATATTAAGCTCAAAGTTTTAAGCGTAACACTCATTTACGTGTCTTCCAGCTATATATCTGTTTTTTTTTTACATCTGGCATTGTTTTTTTTTTTTATGAGCCTGTAATATCCCACTGCTGGGCAAAGGCCTCTCTCCCCCTCTTCCACTCCATTCGATCCTGAGCGGTCTCCTTCCACTGGCATTGATTACTTTACATTTAATACCTAATTATATCTTTCACAAAGTAACTCAAGTCTATCTTAACATTGAATGAAACCCGGGTAATCAAGTCTGTAGATATTAAAAGTGTCGCGGTCCCCTACGACCATACAGCGATGGGTTATCGATAAAACATTAGCAAAATATTCGTAACCTAAGACCAAAACACGATTGGATCACGAGATGAGTTTAGTAGGCCGAGTAACAAATTGCTTGATTGCCGTTTATTTTTATGTAAATCGGTTTGATGGACAATATAATGCCAAAATTATAGCTCTTTATAATCGGAACGTATTAGGATGATTTGCATTCAGATTAAAGATTATATTTTGTTGTAGGTAGGTGTTATTAGCATAGTTATAGGAATTAGCTTGCTATCATCGTTGTTCATTTTAATTTTTTATAATGTTATGGTAAGTATAGCATAATTTTATAAGAACCCGTGTTTATACGGAGACTACATCTTGAAATCACTACCTACTTCGTATTTATCGGATACCGTAAGATTGCTTTACATTCTAGTAATTGTTGGACTAAATTTTCTGTAAGAGAATTAGAGATAAGCTTTATCCGACATTTTCGCTGTCCTATGCAATTTCACCGAATTTTCAGTCAGCAGATTTTCTGGATAATATAACGTTATCCGAAGAGGGTTCGAGAGAGTGTAACGTAGCAATCGGCTTGTGTACAAGGCGTAGGCGTGATCACCGCTGATTCAGTGAGGCAGTTAGCGGCGGGCGGGCCTAGGTTCGACGGGGCGGCGCGGCGCGGTGCATGGAGAAATATTGGTCCACAGGGAAACCCTGTTAATTTGCTAGAGCACTGTCGGTGTGGGTTCTGGCTACGATTTTCCACATTTCTGTTGACGTATGCGATATGGCCAAGGTTTTATATGATGAAACTATAGTGTACGTAAGTGTTGGCCTTATTTGAAGGAATGAATGTATAATGCCAAACCAGTCAGGGTTCTAATCCTGTTCCGGTCTTTCGGCCGGCATACCAGAGGGCACAAGTTTTAAAAGGGAGGGGAGTGACCTGATCTTAAAGTCGGATGGGAGTGATTTATCGACCGACTGTTCAACCTGAAACCAGAATATATAAGGATGGGATTTAGAGCATTTGATTTCTAAAATTAAGGCGCGATTCCGGAGCGAGCTGCCGACTGGAAGTGCCGACAGCACGTCCAGCGATGGCATGCAGAAAACATAGAAGAAACCAGTCGTGCATGCATGCAGTCACTGCACGTGCTGTCGGCAGTTGCAGTCGGCAGCTCGCTTTGGAATCGACCTTTATTCGTAATCTTATAGTTTTCATTAGTGATATTTTTGATATTTGCTTTTTGACGTGATTTTAATTACTTTTTAACCGACTTCCCAAAGGAGGAGGTTTACAATTCGTCCGGATGTTTGTTTTTTTTTTTTATTATTTTTTATGTATGTGCCCCGATAGCGCCTAAACGGATGGACCGATTTGGAAAATTATTTTTTTGTTTGAAAGGGTTTACCTTCCCATTGGTCCCATTAACACCAGGTCAGGATCTGATGATGGGATCCTGGAGAAATCGGGGGAACTCTTCAAATATTATAGGCAGACCTATAGTGATTTTTGTGTTTTTCATAATTACTCGTGCAAATGCACATGGTAAGCATAATATTGTGATGTGGAACTGCTGATATCAATACTAGGTACAAATGCAATGCGTGGCAGACGGGCAGGCAACGCATAGCCTAAACCGGTGGACCTAGAGCCATGAAACTTTGTACAGGGGTTCCTTAGTAGCGTTGTATTAAACTGAATCTAATCAAATAGGGTTTGTGGAAGTCGGTTTTTTCTAAAGTTTACTTTTTGTTTCAATTATTTTATACATAAGTCATGCCGTGTATACATATTTTGGCGCTGAAGACAGCCGTTCACCCGTTGTAATGGTATATTAATTTAAGTGTATTATGTTCAATGCTGTTTTGTATACCAAAGTTAATAAATAAATAAATAAATAATTTCTTATTGGTTAATTGGTTGCCGTAAACACCTAAACTATTTAAGGGGCAACGATAGGTACTACTGATACTCATAAGGATAGGTACTCATGGTAAACTTATCCTGTCTGTTTGCGTCAGTAGTAAATAATACACAGTAAATAAGGAAAATACTCACATACTGTCGGCCGTATCCAGTAAGGGTCGTACGTATGCAATGTGAATGAAGGACCGGACATGTGGGAAAAACAACACAGTTAATAAATTGGGCGACAATGCATTAAGCCTCTTAAGGATTCAATAGGTTTGGCTGGTTTATTAGATTATACATTTATACACTTTAAATTACTTGGAAAATTAATGGTTCGGGGTCAGTGGTGTGTCCTCGGCTGCGGTATGCAAGTGTAACTGATGTTTCAATCCAGCAAGAATCTCCTGATCATTACAGCCTACCTGTGTATATTTCGATTTCGTATGTCTTGTAGAATAGAAGTATTCAAGCTCTCATGCAATAAGTACCTATCTAAAGTAAATGTCATCACTAGAAAAACTGGGACTGTTCAGTGTTCCCATACACCGAGATTCAGCCGTCGGTCGAAGCCAAAGATTTATCTTAAAAAACCCTTGGCTGAAATTCCTTATTAAGGCAACATTTCGGGGTCAGTCGACCACTGAATTCACTAATTTATCGTCGGATAAGCTAATAAATTCGGAAAGGGATTATGTGGTTCGTGCATAAAGCTTTTTTAATTTCCATGAAATAAATCTCTTGTCTTTTACAGACGAGTGACTTTACCAAATTAAATATGGCTTGACTTAAAACAAAATAAGCCTCAGTACAATGTATTTTCTTAATTGTTAAATTCAATCGAGGTCATGACGAAAATATAACACATACAAACTAAGCTTTGAACTGCTAGTAATACAGTAGGTAGTATAATGAGGGTGGACTGTTTAACACAGAACTTTTTCCAGCCTTTTGACCTTTAACTGGCTGCTTCTAAGTAGTTTTAAAGAATGACCAGTTCATTTGTACTGTATTGGAACAGAATAATATATTCTGCGGCCGGCAGCTAGGCAGAATATAGTCGGCACTGGAGCGAACATGTCAAAGCTCTTGACAACATCCGGAATACGTCATATTGATTGCGTTTGCATGTACGTCAATTAGGATCTACGGAGCAATGCGTCTTCAACACAACTAATTACCTGTCTTGCGTATGTGTGTATACAGTTGACAGCCTAATGTTTGGTTCACATGTTCACCTTAATGTTAGAATATTGAGTGAGACTTAACCCTTATCCAATTAAAGGGCAAAATGCTTATACCACATGTTCTGATATTATTTTCCTCCCGTCCTAGATCCTGTCAAAATTTTACATCAATTCATCATTGTCAGAAGCTTTCAAAGTCAGACGATTGAATTTTATTCACAAAAAATTGAATTTTTGGTGCTCATCTGGACAAAGTGAGAGTTGTTCGACGAAGATTCCATTTCGTATTCCATACCTTACAATACCCCTTACAATGGGTTATTCCCAGGACTTCAAAAAACATTCATACATTGATTAAAAGTATTCCAACCGATTCCAAATGTTTCTTGGTACAGATCCATAAATGTTTTGATACAAAAAGTATCAAACAACATAACATAGCGTCACGCCTTCTCCCATACGGGGTGGCAGAGGCATTATTTGGCCAATGTTTTGCAAGTAAAAAAGTATTATTTCTTTTACCTGATCTAATTAATTAATGTGTGCGAACTCATAATCACAAACCCGTTCAGGTGTTTCTACCTGTTTGAATAACTAACATTTGACCGAGCGAGCGAAGCGTCTCCGTTTCAGGATTGGGCAAAAATGCTTTCGTATGTCTGTCTGTACGTTCTCCTCTACAGGTCGCATTTCACAACCGATTCTTGTGAAAATTTGTGAGCAGGTTGGATAATTAAATGTTTTTTTTTTGTTGATTCAGTTTTTGGATTATTTTTTTTCAAAATGAAGAAAGAATAAAGAAAGAATGAAATGGCGTTTATTACGGAAATTGTGGAGATATGGGGTTTTCAAATGTAAAAAAAAACGCTACAACCCAACGGCTCGACGGATACTAACAAATGAGGTGTCGTTAGAGTCGTGGAGACCGTGAGAATGACACAGATGATATAATTTTAGTGAAAAGTGAATAAGTGAATAAATCGCAAAATGCAGTTTACAAAGTTATTGGTGCGGCTACTTTCATACTCCATGTACGTAACCAGGTACATTCATATATGTTTGTATGTGTTATTAAAAAAAACAGTCGGCTTATTTGTTTTTATAATAATTCCATCTGTTCATCCGATAGACTTCAATAACGACGTGAGCGGTAAGGGGATGGAAAATAATGAAAAAAAAACCCGGTGTCGCTCGCTAGGTATACAGCTCACAGAGCCACTAGTTATAAAAGGTCAAACTAAACCAACTATTTCAAGTTTTCACCTATATAGACTTTTAAAAGTTTTCCATATTTAGTGCTTGGAGTCGGTGGGAATAGAGAACAAGTGGCTTTTGGAGTCCTGGGAATAACTCCGTAAAATTGACTAATATTCTTGACACATTAGACCATCTGTCGGCGCATACGCATGTATTTTTGTACTTTTTTGGATGGCCCAAAGAAGAGGTGTTTTGGTGGTAAATAATTTACCATTATCCGGTTATGTTCCAAAAATAGGATCACTATATAAAAAATACTGGCTGACTTTGTGACATTCCATAGCATAACATAATAAAAGTAACTTATCTGAATGAATTTGATTAAAAATCAAGGATTAAATTATAATAATAATAATTAATAATGTGCATTACGAAATAAATAACGTTTTTATTTTGTGTGATGTTTTCTGGCACGACTTTAGCTGAAATGTGCGTTTAGTTACGCTACAAATTAGTACTTAAATTTGTGCTAAAAAGTATCGCAACTGATTTTATAATATAAAAATAAGTGAACCAGGGTAAAACCCTAGTATAGAAAAATACCACGGTTAATGAGATACAGCCTGGTGACAGACAGACGGACGGACGGACGGACGGACGAACAGACAGCGAAGTCTCAGTAATAGGGTCCCGTTTGGCACCCTTCGGGCACGGAACCCTAGAAATGAAAAGACCATAAATGGCCTAAAGATATAATGGGTTCTTATATATTTTACCACTTTTACGATTTTTTCCAATGTTTAACAGACAATTTTTCCAATATTTATATTTACCACCCAAAAAAAGCTTTAAAAAACTTCCACTCCTTTTTTCAAAAAACTAATGACGAAAATGAAATCCCCGACCCGAAGTTACCCCGGAAAAGCCGCCGCTTTTCTGCTCGAAATGGCTCCCGTTTGGATAAGGGTAGATATCAAAATAGCATTACCACTACGACCACCGGTGGTCTTCCAGATACATCAATCAATCAGCCCACACCTACCCACTGCTGGGTATAGGCCTCTTCTCTACTACGCCATCCGCTCCGGTCCTGTGCCTCCCGCATCCACTGCCTGCCGACTATGGCGGTGATGTCATCCGTCCATCTGGCCAGATAAATACTTACAGAATTTTATAAGTAAATACTTACACCCTTATACGCCAATCATAGTAAGAATCCATCACGGCAGACAACCGGAAACAAAAAATACAAAATTAGGTGCATTTAATCAAATTAAATTTTAGTTAACGTCTTACGTGCTTAAGGTTAAGGTCCGTCATCCCATCTTGTTCGTAGGTCTGCGACTACTCTGGTCCTTTACGATGTATTATTTTATTATTATTACGAGCCTACTATGTTCCACTGCTGGGCTAAGGCCTCTCTCCCGTTCTTCCACTCTGTCCGATCCTGAGCGGTATCCCTCCAGTCTTGTCCCATAGACTCAATTCATCACTCCATTTCATCCTGGATCGTCCAAAAATAAAAATACATATAGGTATGGCTCAATCTTACTCGGATCCGAGTAAAGGCCTGTGCCCCTCGGTGGGCACATTAATGGGCTACATTTACTTTTACTTTATAGGTATTCAAATTACGTGACTGCATTCGAATCTCTATCTAACTAGCTATTTTTTAATTAGCTAGCCCTTCTCGTCTTCACTCTTCCGAATTACCGTGAACGGGTCCTGAAACAATAGAAAACATTATTTATAAAAAATAAAACAGTTCACACGATTCACAAGCTTGGTTATGAAAACGCAGGAAGAAAGCAGTAAAACATGGTTATTTGGAATCAAAAAGTGCCTCATGGTACATAATAACATAAACACGGTCATTATTGTTCCACATCGATCGGGCAAGTGAGTAAACGTAGTGAACATTAACTGAGCTAACCAAACAGGTAATATTAATATATTCATATTACACAAGATTAGTTAGTGGTACCTACTGCAAATTACCATGAATGTATGGAGATTTATCTTTTTATCCCAGAATTTGATTTCAAATCTAAAACTAACATTGCTAATGGAACTGGTATCTGCATCTGCTATGATTTTGACCATTCCATATGTTTTTCGCGGTTCATTTTCCAATACGCGCCATTATAATGCGCATAAGAATGTCTACGGTATTGCTATCTTGAGCAAAATAAAAGGGATTTCTCTAATCAACTAAATAATATAGCAATAGAAAAATATGGACGTCAAAATATTTTACTCAAACAAAGCTAATGTAATGTGTTCATTATTTTGACAACCTTCTTTGAGCAAAATCGACGTTGCCGCGCTCTTGGAGGAGCCAGACAAGGTGTCCGGCAATTACCTACCTGTCAAAATCAATGATTGTTTCAAAAATAGTCAAGAAAAATTTTTTTGGGAAAAATCTCTAAAGATAGATTTCTACCAGCAAACCTAGGCAGGACAGGAAAGATGGTGCTGATAAGACAGTCTTAGTGTACAAAGATAAAAATAAACTGGATACAACTACTTATACTATTGCTGTACAAAATAAGTAAATAATACAACCTAAAACATAGATAATAATATAATAAATAAAGTAATACATGGTATAAATACGTACGACTTAGCATACAATACACATACATAGATACATAAATATTATAATAATACTATCTATTAAGAAAGAGAAAGGAAATATTTTTTATTCTTTTCTTAAAAGTATAAATAGTGGGACTGTCCCTTATACCAATGCAAATAATAATCGAAATTTTATCATCTTTATTCTTCTCATAGACATTCTTGTCATAAAGTCAACTGTTGAAGCATTATTGAAAAAAGAACAAATTTTGGCCCCTTGGCAGACACTCCTCTAGGTCGAAAACTTACATTTTTCATGGCTAGCATCTACTTAAGCAATACAAATCGAAAACAAAACTACTCCACCTTTTGCAGAGCAAAGCCTCTAATTACCCCCCACAAATTGTACTACAAAGGAAAAACACAAAATTGCATACGAAAAGTTTGCGCAGTGGAAAATGGATAAAAAATTAAAGTCTATACCGGATTAAGTTTTTCTAACTTATTTTAGCGAAATTTTTAGACAATGAAGCCCGCAATACAGTAGTGCTACACCCAATTTTCCGAACAAATAAAGCTTGTGAATACTTGAGGAAGAGGCAAAAAACCACAATTTTTTGGGACTTTTTTCAGTTTTTCACGTTTAATTCGAAAACTGTACATTGTAAGAAACAATCTATGAGTAAATCAAAGATGACAAAATTTCGCGTCGATAACATGGAAAAATACTAAAATTGATCTAGTAGTTTTATTGGGGTCCAAAATACTCCCAAATCAATAAAGCAATATAATCAGTATGTGTTTCATCTCTTGTATTGACGAGGCCACATCCGCATATAAACTTTTTCGACGGGATACTACATCCCTACTGCATGTTCCAGAACTTCTTCCAGGTCCAAATGGTTATGGGCCATACCCGTTCAGGGCTTTGAAAACCAACTATATTTGCTACTTAGGACTACAGTTCGAGCTAATCCAGGCTTACAGACTTTTCGGAGGATATAGTACGTAAAATGGTAAAACTTTGGGACCTAGGCGGTGATTTAGATCATGCAAAGGGACTACTCTACCAGATAACATGGCAGGAATGGCTTTGCGGTACCTGGATTAGCTGGGCAAAGAGGTCGGTAAGGGTAGGTGAAAGATGTGCAGAGACTTTATAAAGATCATTTATTTCACATTGCCTAAAGAGGCCCAGTATTCTATAGAATGCGGGATTTCATACTTTGCCGGTTACATACGTATAAAAACTCTAATGAACTTTTTGATCTGGAGCCTAGAGAAATAGTAGTAAATATTCCCATTTCTATAGTACAGTCGAGTTCATTAATATATGAGCAAATCCAAGGCTTCAAATATAAATGTACATGGAAGGGTACATAAATATCTGAGCAGATTCACATATGTTTTATTGATGAATCTGCTCAGATATTAATGTACCATTCCAAGTACATTTATATTTGACGCCTTGTATTTGCTCATATATTAATGAACTCGACTGTACAAATATACTCATAGAGTAAAGACGTAAAACAAAATCAGCACTTTAAAAACCTTGCCAGTGTTTTGCATCGTTCTCATGGATCGAACTCCTGCAAAAACACCAGAGAGCAGATTAACCTTTATGAAATTCGGAATAGTTTTCATAATGTACGTGCCTTAAAACACGCTCGTAAGTATCGAATTACCTAATAAACTGTAAAAAACGTAGATAAAAGTAAGGTCTGTGCATATTCCCATGCTCGGGAGACGGACCGACGGCGTTTTAATATCCCCATAATCGTCGATCGACGGTGGATCATATGAAATATGTAATACCGCTAATAGGTCTTGGTGGGCAGCTACCTCAGCGGTCGCGAGGCCAATTTTGCCGTTGGTAATAACCTTAATATCCCATCAGTGCTATGCCTCATGCGTGTACAAAGATCGAGCCAAGTAATGATGGAGCGGGTGCTGCTCCAGTATCGGACACTGGCTGGTAATTCACCACTTCACCAGCTCTCGATTAATCTGTTTGGTTACGGTTTAGTATCAGGATCTATGACGCTGTCAAACATTGCATCAATATGAAGGAAAAATTATGGTCATATTACTTACTTTCATTCTGAGTGATTTTTGTGCACTATGATTCCAGCTAAGCTAAGTACATTAACAATGCTCGAACATGGTTACCGCAACACAGTATTCGATGCAACATATAAATCTTTTATGTTTTGTCTTTGGCAATAAAGTCTATCAAGTTTAACTTATGTTAACGTTTGATTTCAAAACCATAACACCACATACGACATCAGTATACAACATAGAAATAAATTGCTATTAAATACTAAAGGAATGTTCTAACATTCAGTATTCGAACGTGGTGAATGAGAAATTTCTTAAAATAAGAAGAGATTTATTACTGAAAGTATCGCAGACTCAGTGACGCAAACGATCCTCGACAGATACTAAGCGCTAGTGCAGTGCACCAGGATGGGACGAATGAATACGATACACCCGACACATACTGCTGTCTCTCTTCCTGTGAGAGACTTTGCAGTAATAATAATTACCAAGTGGAAACTCGTATTTATAATCTGAGAAAGACAAATTGTCGACGAAAGTATGCGGTTTAATACACAAATGTCGACACACTCCGGTCTATTTAAGTAAGATCGGTGGATATTACCGCTTGTAACAAAAACATTCCAATCCGGTCAGTAAATGCATCGATTGAAATATATTTTTTATCGCAATTTAAATAACTAAGACGAGATAATTGCAAGTATTTACTTAATTGAACTCCCCATCAATTAACATAAAAATCCTAACAGGCGTTCATCAAAAGTCGTAAATGTGGTAGAGTTTTTAATTGTGTAGGTACTAAAGATTCGTAATAACTAGGTTGGAGTATATTCTTCACTAAATAGTACGCAATTAATCGCGAGCAAGCAGTGGCCCCGGTGACGCCCGCACCCCGTGGATGCGTCGTTAATAGAGCGTTGTCGCTTCATTTTGTTTGAACGTTCACTGACTCTGTTATTTCGGAGCGACTAATAAATTGCGTGATGACAGGTGTCAGCTGCGCGACCGCCTCTGCACTCTCGCGTCGATGTCTCATTCCTCAAGTTCTACGCCTTCTTCTCTTATTTTGTCAACGCTCCGTTCAATTTTCGTTAAGTTCCTTCGCAACAGTATTTGCTTGTGAAAACTTTTTTATTTTGCGTGCTAATGCGGTCTCTGTTTGTACACGTTAAAGTGCCGGCTTTTTTTAATATAAAAATTATTTGACTAAAAGGTCGATTATACTTATCACATATTTTTAAACAATTATTTTTCAATAGGCCAGTTTTATATTCGTACCCACACAAAACCCAAACAAACTTTTACAGGATACGCTACAAAATATGATACCTACTCGTACTAAAAATAAACTATTGATTCAAGAATACCACTGGAGACATTATTTTTATCGGAATTGTAAAAATTTACGGAATAAAAAGATTGCAAGCAGGCATTTTGGAACGGGCATAAATTAACCAGACCAAGCAGAATGACTACAGGAGTGGAACCGCATGAAGATTTATAAGACGTGGTGACGAAAAGTTGCAGTGCACCGCCGTGTACCATTCTTAGCCTTTTGATTGACGTCAGTCTGTCAAGAATTACGGTAGTTCAGTTAAACTGTGTTTTTACTAGGAAAGTTTTGGCTTAGTTCTGATTTCTTTCATTCTACATTTATTTTGGGGTGCTGAATCAGAATCTGAGGTTAACGGACAAAAAAAAAGGCAAAAAAAACTGACTTTTTACAGTTATTCACGTTTCATTCGAAAACAGTCCTTTTTTAAATCGTGTATGAGCAAATCAAAGAAGAGTTCCTACTGCATTTCCTAGATCACCGTCTGGGTCCCAATTTTTTTCGGTCGATATCCTGTTTAAGTCTTTGAAAAAACATTGGTTGGTTTTCTGGTTTGGTTGGTAGGTATTCGAAGCCTTGAAATGATATCGTCCGAACCGAAAAGTTGAGACCCAGACGGTGATCTTCAACACTCAGTAGGAACTCCTCAACAAGATGACAGGTAGGAGCAGCCCTGTAGGACCTGGATATATAGGCTTGTATCTTCAGTCCAAAGTTGCAAATAAAGTCGGTATTCAAAGCCCTGAACGGGTATAACCCAAAACCTTTTGGACCTGGAAGATGTTTTGGATTGCAGTATGGATGTAGTATTGCATCGCAAAAGTTACTATGCTGATCCGGCCTGGTAAATACAAAAGATGGAACACATACTGATTGATCTATACTGAAAATTCATCTTGATTATTTTAGGCGTATTTTGGACCCCTATTAAAGTGTAGGTACTAGAATCATTTTAGTATTTTTTAACCGACTTCAAAAAAGGAGGGGTTATCAATTCGGTTGTGTTATTTGTCATCGACGCGAAATGTTGTGGTCTTTGATATAGTCATATACGGTTTTTTTTTTTAATATAGACTGTTTTCGAATAAAACATGAATAACCCGAAAGTCAGAATTTTTTCGCCTTTTTTAATGTTGCGCCACGAAATTTTATCCGCAAACCTCAGATTCGGATTCAGCACCCCAAAATACATGTAGAATGAAAGAAATTAGAACTACTTACCCCAAAACTTTCCCACTAGGGGCTTTACAAATTGACTGAATTATAAGTAGTTGCTTTTAACTGTAAATAAGAACTCATTTACAATAAGTAATCTAAAATCACAAAGACTGTTTTGAATGGTTTATGTCAAACTTGAAAGTGCTTGAAAGAATCAATCATTGCAATCAAAGAAAATTGTTTGACTTACCTCAGTTGCTACTTGAAATCCAGAGATCAATAAGATCAACAAGCAAGGTATAAAAATATTCAATATGAGAAGGTGCATATTACCAAAAATTTAGTTCTTAATCAAACGTTTCGTTCTGTACCATCAAAGGTACTAGTGGAAGGTTGATATAATATAAATCAAAGATACATTTCTGTATGTACTATAGTTAATTACGGCGCAGCACATATAAATAAAGAGCGCGCGCCCATTGAGGCGGGCTGGCGCGAGGCGATCACCGCTGCTTGCCTTGTCGCGACAAGCAAATGCACTTATCTCACCGGGATGTGAAAAACTGTATCCAACATTGTCGTCGGTCAGCTGCGTTAGCGCAACCAGCCTGCTTCAACCCCGCGAGTCATTGCCTCCACAGGATATACATAAACAGGATTTCGGTCATTGAAAAAAAAAACACAAATCACGCCTCAGTTCCGAAGAAACAATACCCAACTGTTTTTTATTCAGTATTTTTTCTCTCGTGGGCGCTTCACTTTTTATAGCGCTGTTGTCGTGTATTTGATCAATGATCACATGAAATCAACTGCAAGTAATTAGCGTCTAATTCGACACTTCTAAATAACAGGATCCATATATCAAGTTCGAGATTAGTATGTAATTAGTGGGATGTCAGTAAATCATCTTCGGCTCCCTCATAAACCCGTCGACAAGAGCACGATAAAAACAAACAGAAGTCTTTAAAGCATTATCGACACAAATAAATTGTCCGACTAAGAATGAATCTCGATAAATTGAAAATGTAACTCGTAAAAATATATCATCGATTATTGTAAACAGCTCGAGGGCATTTATGCAGATCGACTCATTCATTGGCTCGATTCAACGACCGAGACGGTAGCGCCATCATATTTTTGATATTCGTCGGATTGTTTTTTTTTGTAAAAGGCCAGGAAGCAAGGTTCGCCCTTAGTGTTATTTTCTATTTTCTGTTTCATTTATTGTAATTGTACTTCTTTCGTGTCAATGTATTTTTTTACAATACTACTACTTAGTTGGGTAGATACGTTTAGATTTGTGTTTACGTCAAGATACACTTGAGATTCTTGCTGTAGCTGCCTGTTATAAACTTATAAATTTACATAATTTCCAAACTTTTACTTGACAAAGGCCTTATTAAAACCGTGAAGGGAACTTTAATTTGCGTTGACGGCTACATCATTAATCTTATTTAGCTTACAGAATGTCTCAACTTCTCTATTAAACTCTCAAGAAAAACACGAAAAACCTAACACGTAATGATGAGAGAGAACCTCAAACAAAACAAATCAAACATTTCACAAAAACTATATTCGGGGTCTGGTGAATTATCAAAATTAAATAGTAGAAATAAATATTAGTAATTATTTTAGTAAATATTTCAGAAAACAATTATTATTAACACAGTAAACTTCTTAGGTCTTATTATCAGTTTGATCAAGCAAGGGAAACGTATTGTTTAATATTTTTAGTTTATTATCATTATATTTTAAGTCGGCATAGTAAACCAAATTAAAAATGGCTTTATAATTAAAATACCAAATTAAGAAATTCGAATCAGAATTATTTAGAAAGGGGGCGCGCTTTATCCCTCAGTTACTTACAGTTAATTCTATCAACTGAATTGATTGTAGCACTTAATCCGCCGCGAGGCAGCTGTGCACAAATCTTTCTAACGGGTGATTCACAAATAAAACGACGACGTATCTCTGATAGCGGTTATCGTGCCGTCCGCATCTTGTTTAGGTTGCGTTTTGTTGAACAAATAGAGGCCTGGTTCGGTCGGTCGGTAGGCAGCTTCTAATTAAAAACTATATTCAACCACTGTTCTAAGGGCCCCAGGCAGTTAGTCATTCCTCCGTCTGGCCACCTCCCAGTCGTTGTGTGTTTATATATCGACAAACTCGGATGCCGAGCAATCTTGACACATGTTGTCTGAATGAGACGCATGTATTGCTATTACTTAGATATTCTCTGGTTGTAGTTGTATTCGTTTCCTTTTGTGGTATCTAAATAAACATCACATTCAAATAGTTTGCATTATTTTATGGTCGACGAAAAGACCGATCAAATCCAATGACTATATTTCAATCATTTTCATTCGAGCCTCGAAACGTTAACATGCAATTTAGTAGGTATAGGTGCCGCCATCCACAATGACGCGTGGCGTGACGTAGCTATTTGCATCTTTGTCTTTCAGCAGAGTGCCCCGATGAAAAAGAAAGATGCACGCGTCACGCGTCTTCGTGGATGGCGTTATCTATATAGTAGATACCGTCCGTGCAAAAGTCAACATTTTATGTCATAATTAGAAAGCAATTACAAATAATAACAAACAATGTAATGTAATTTTGGGCGAAATCGATTTGATGTTTGATTCATAACCGGAATTAATAAATATTACAACTGTAGGGTTCCGCATACACCCTAACAAACCTTTTAATAAAAAAACGACGATGACAGATAATAAATTATATAGGATATGCAGGTTTCCTAATGAATTAAGATTCTATGCACCTTATTATTTTAGATATACCTACCTAATCCATTCCAGTGACTCACTGGGATTCAAGGGTTGATTTCATTTCAGAATTATTATCTAATACACCTAACCTATTCACCCAAAATTAGTAATGAAGCATAACTGAGTATTATTAAATGATTATGACGATTTAAGTACCCACAAAATCATCCAACGGATCCTTAAAACGATATCGACCAGCAAGTACCGATCTGGAAGTAGTCCCAGCATCCGATTCTCGTTTAATAAGTCCGGCCCACCTTGGCCGCACTAAAATTTTGATCTTATCTCCAATATTTTAATAGGTTTCCCGTAGCGGCACCTTCGCGTTGCCCCGGTAATTGTATAAAGTATCTCTTGAGGAATAAATAAAATACAATTCAATATTCCGGAGCGGGACCGGGTCTCGTGATAGAGCTTAAATCAACACACGAAGTAATTACAATCGAGATGCTGAGGCGCACTTCATCACAGATGCGAATACTGATTAACTATCGCACGCCCTCGGCTTTGCTTTGCTCGGTTCTGCATGCCAGAAGGGTAATTCTACTAAAGATAACGCAAGTATAGCACTTGCAGCGGTTTGTGGTTTTCTGTCAGTGCTATGACGCACAGTAATCAGATGACATTGAACACAATTAAAAGTCAATCACAAGTTAGATTTGGTATACTTACTCCCGACGTGAATTCGTTTACAATTGTGTTAAGCTTAATTGTTGCGTTGCGTATTGTTTGAAACTTGTGTTGCGAGTGATTTTTGACGAAAGAGCGAATGAAAGGACGTCGGAAAAAATTAAGTGTCAAAAAAAATCTTGCCGCCACCACCGGTATTTATAAATTAAATTTTCCTTTGAAGTGCCCAAAGTTTAAGAAACTAATACCATAAAAAATTATTTAGTTACTACGTGTCAGAATTATTCGCGTCCACTATGATCAGATCAGAGCAACATGGCTTCCTTACGGAGGGAGCCGCCATTTGCACATTTCCCCTAAGTCGAGGAACAAGTCCAAGAGCAAGTAATAAGTATCTAATACAGTCTTCCAAAGATCTTTTCGTGCGTGAGTGACGTTAACGTCATACGTAGGGGGGCGCCACTTCTACGCAACTTTTCCACCTATCACCGCGCGCCAAAAGATCTTTGGAAAGGTGTACAGCAAGGATTTGTAAATGTTGTTGCAATAAGTATCGATAATTGCACTATCAAAAGTTGTCCTTGAAAAACCATCCATAGCACGAATAGTCTATTGAAAATATCGACATGTTGTAATACTATCGATAGTATCAATAGTGAAAATTTTGTGATACTATTGAATTTTGTCGATACTATCGATTCCACTGGTATTTCCAGTGGTATTTTGTAACAAGGTGGTGTTGCTCTCTGTCTTCGTCTCCATTTATTTTGCTCATAATTGTTTTTTTTTATATCTTAGATTCACAGTCTCCTAAAAATGATTATACACTGTTAGGACAACACAGTTGAAACTTGATATGTAGAAGTATTCTGTGGACCGCTTTACGATATTTATACAAAAATTGAAAAAAAAAAATATCAAGGGGCTCTGAGGGGTTTCTATACATGGAACTGACACCAAAATATATATTTTTTCATCAAACCTATACATATGTGTGGGATGTCTATATAGATAGGTCTTTGATGACGTTGAGGTTTTTAAAACCATTTTTCCTCAAAGTCAATCGTTAAAGAGACAGACCCATTCAAAGTAAGAGAGCGAAAAACCTAAAAAGAAATGTATGCTGTGTATCTCGATACAAACTTTCAACGAAAATTAGCTTGAACAAAATATATTAAGCAGTTTTTAAGATATATATTTTTTTTAAAACCGCAAAGATAATTTTGTTATTCATACAAAAACTATAAAAAACAAAGTTACAACACAAACATCAAGTCTTATGATTACTTGCTACTACGGAACCCTACATGGGCGAGTCCGAATCGCACTTGGCAACGTTTTTGTTTTTGCTGTTATAGAGCGGCAACAGAAATACATCATCTGTGAAAAATTCAACTGTATCACGATTCATGAGATACAGCCAGGTGATAGACGGACGGACGGACAGCAGAGTCTTAGTAATAGGGTCCGGTTTGTTACCCTTTGGGTACAGCACCCTAAAAAGCATTAAACAAAGGATTTTTTTTAAGGCTTTTCAAAGAATGCGAAATAAAATTACTGAATTCACCACGTTATACAGGTTTTCTTGGGTTCTGTCTGTATAGAGTGGCAAATCTATATTTCAGGAGCTTGTACTAAACATTCAAGACGGTCTACAGTCATGCCCCTCCATAGAGTGAGTGGTCATTCTTATAATTCCACTGCCTCCCAGTTTGAAGCGATTTATTAAAAACTACTATTCAAAACACAGTTAATACTGGTAGTGGAACTAATTGTATACTTACAATCTATGTTGTATTCCATTAAAAAAATACTATACTGAACTGCACATCTGCAATTAAAAAAATGCTTCGTCTGTATTGGAATATAGCAATAACAACACTGATTGTGATTACCCAATTAGTCGATTTCCAAAATATCGTTGATGATTTTATTAATGAATTGAGACGCAGACATTCTTATTTTTTTTGACATAAAAGTAGAATACATAGATAATTTCCCTTTGATTTAAATATTATTTTTATGTTATTTTTAAGAATCTTTGATTAGTATTATATAAAAGCACTAGCTTTTACCCGCGACTTCGTCCGCGTAAAGTAATGCTTTTTTTCTAGATATGAAGTTAAGATCCATTGAGTCAACGACCAGGGACTCCAAAAAACTAACGCGCTTAACCTGGCATCCAACTGTGTGCCCACGTTGAAGATCAGTTTGGGGATCTCTCTGGAGTTGCTATTGGAGCCTCCGTCAATGTGTGGAGCCTACTTGGGGAGCTATCAGAAATGATAGACAATCTGGCTGTCAGAGAGAAAGAGACAGTGTCTGTGAGACAGGCCAAGATGTACAAGACCTGTCTGGATGACAGGACCAGAGTATTTAAACAATCCTCTTGTTTTCTCACCAAGTGCACTTTTAGTGCTGAGTTGTTGCTCTGAACACTCCAAGATGTCCAGGCCCGCTCATCCCAGCTTCCTCCAGCTGCCCCCCGTTCTCTGGCTTCCAAGTCATCTTGGGCTGGAGAGGCCCCCGTAGACGCAATGCAAGACATTGGACATCATAAGGGGACCATATGGGGACCTCCATGTGACAGAATGGTGCAAGTTGGACTGGATCAGGCAGAAAAGCACATCTCCTCGCAGCTCTAGCAGGATCTCTCGTAGGCCCTCCGTAATCTATGACGTCATGAACAAGAACGTCTCTGAATTGTTGGCCCTAGCGGAAACAATGGAGAGGGAACTGAAAGGTATCGCCACCTGTTCGCCGTAAAGAACTGTACAAAATCATAATGGAGTCAATCTTTGATGGACACTACCAGTGGCGCAAAGTTTTGTAAGCACCAATCCAAGAAAATAATACGATTGCATCCTGTAGAATCTACAGTATAGATTAAACGGGTCTTTATTAAAAGTTTTATGCTTTAATCATTAAAAGTTACGCAGAGAAAAGAGTAATCTCGCTGCAAAGGATGTACCAACAGAGGGAACTTCTTTTGTATTTTATTATCTAGAGAGAAGTTCTTTGGTAAAACAACGCTCAAATTTGCAACGAAATATAAAAGTTTTACAATAACGTACAGGCCTCAGGCAGAGATCTTCAGAGACGAAAATAAATCCTTTTTCAAAACTTCTATTTTATGAAATCAAGCCATTTTGGGGATAAATTATTGGATACTTGTCAAACAATTTGGGAATTATTATTTTTTCAATGCTCAATTTAATTATTTAAGAATATAGTTTGGCTCTGAAGTAAAAGTTCCTATCATTCCTATCTACATACTTGTTTAACATTCTACATCACAGGGCTTTCATCATAATTTCTCAATTTTAACAACACAACATGTATAATGTGTGACACCTGTGGGTTTTGCGTAATGCACGATCTGTGTCTTTATAAGGACATTTATCGCATAATGACGCCGCGTTACACCGTGAGCTCGAATTTGGCTTCGCCGAGGGCGCATTGCGGGTGCCAGGCCCGTGAGCTCGCACCTAACGCTGCAAGCGGCCTCCGGTCTCCCAATTAGCCGTAAAATAATGAACATGTTTTATATTTCCACCCGAGTGCGGCGTGTACCTACTTATCCCTATTTGCCCCGGGAGGTCATGCGGCCGCCAGCCCCTCCTGTTATGTTTTACACGGGAGTATCTTCAAATAAATAATTATAAAGGGACACGGTGGTTGCGCCCCGGTTCGGGCGTTTGTTTTGAGGCTAATATCACTCTTGTCAATGGAACTCTGAGGTTAGCGATCATTAGCGTCCTTTAGTTCTGATAATTGGAGTCAAAATAGCTCTAGGTCAAATAACTATTAAATGTGTGGTATCAAGGTATACTTATGTCCAGTATCAAGTTGAAATAATATAATCATACCTGGCTACATTTTGTGGTATTCAAAGCGTTTCCACTTTCCAACGATCTTTTGGCGCGCGGTGACAGGTGGAACTAACGCTTGATGACCATGATGATGATAAATGAAAGATCTGTGTTGATGACAGGTTCGTTGCATTTAATTGCGTAGAGCTGGTGCCCCCTGTAAACGTCACTCTTCAGCCAAAAGATCGTTGGATGGAAGACTATAGATACAATTTCGTAAGTTTTAGAGCTGTCACCAAGTCTCGGGAAGGTAAGAAATTAATAAGTCGCTAATAGTCAGGCTGATCAAAGTAGACAAATTATTCGCAAACTTCTTTCTGGCAACAAAGTGTCAAAATCTAATACAGTCTTCCAACGGCGAATATTTTGGCGTGTGAGTGAGGTTTACAGGGAGCGCCACTTCTACGCATGCAACGAACCTGTCATCAACACAAATCTTTCATTCCCTCCTTCAAGCGTAAGGGATGATTTATATTACAACGGTGCGTGTCCGGGGCGTCCGGGGTTTAGCACAAAATGTATGCAACTTCTCGACCTCCGTGCCCCCTCCGGTGCATAAATTTTGTGCAAAACCCCAGTCGCCCCGGACACGCCCCGTTGTAATATAAATCATCCCTTAGTTCCAGCTGTCACCGCGCGCCAAAAGATCGCTGGAAAGCTGTACAAGTAAAAATATTCGACACGACACGTAACAAACGAGACAAAAAAAAACGAATCTTGAATTCTTTATCTATAGTAGCCTGGTAAAATTAAGGCAATCAGACCAAATAATTTGTGTAGTTTTGAAAATTGTTAGAGTTATTCTTTTAGGTGTCCAGATGTAGATAATAAAAGTCCGCGAGTGTGGGAAACATAATATTTAGATGCAATCCTATGACAACTTTCACACTGGCCCGCGTTAATTGTTGGTGTGCAAAAGGACATCATTCAGTATGGGCCAAAAGTGAAAGTGCCGGCCAGAAAAAAAGGTGTAATATTCGGATAGAACACAGAAATCCTAGTTTTTTTACTCTCACACTTAACCTGTTCGCTCAATGGTTTTGATTTTATAGGCTATTGAAATTCAATTAAAGCCAATACAAAACATAATAATTTCGCGTGGCCATCAACCAAACCTTGTTTTTAATGTGCAGAATAGTAAACTAAGCATGACATGCGTACCTCTTCACTCAGTCCGGACTGAGTTAGAAGAGCTCGAAGCTTCATCTCATGAACCTAAGTAAATGGCTACAAACTTCCAGCCCCTCCTACAGGTTAACTGTTACAGTAAATAAAACTAGGATTTGTGTGTTCTATCCGAATATTACACTTTATTTTTCTGGCCGGCACTTTCACTTTTGGCCCAAAAATGTATGGACCGTGAATGATCACCTTTGATAAGATTGCAATTATAAATATTGTAATGTTCGCCTTATGGGCTCGGTTAAGTTTGCATACGCCTTAATTTTTTTATTCGGTGCGCTTTTCTTTTCTATCTTTAATCTTTGTTAGCCAGACACGTTTAATATTAGTACCTATAACGCCGCTAGGGGTATCATTATAAGGCCATAATACGCCATTTTAACTGACATAAAACTTTAAGCTTCTCGTAAATTCTAAGCGATAGATTTTCTTTCAATTGTATGTAAACGACACCGGGAACGCTTGCGGTAAGACATGGCCCAAAAAAATGGCCCGCGATTTTCAACTTTACTAATGAACAATACACAACTTACTAATGAAGTTCAAAACCTATGAAAAAAAAAACAAAACAAACAAAAGATGTCATCCGTAGGCCGGAAGAACACGCTTGAAGGGATGTAATTATACTGTCAAATTGTACAGAGTATAATAATAAATGAGAAAAATATAGTACAAAAAAAAATACAAAAGAAATAGTAAAGATGACGTTGATCATAATGATGGTAACTACATTCAATCATCAATGAAGTTAGCATTATCATGATACACAAGAACAGAATATAAATAAGATTATGGTTACCATCAAGATACTTCATATTCATATGTTGCAGCCAGAAAATTCGACAGTCAATTTAAATATTTATATAAAAACAATGAATGTAGCTGAAATTATCATCCAGCTAATTAAAATCGCGAAGTACACCGCAAGCCCACAATCAATTTCAAGCAAACCGCTTCTAAACAGCTCCACTTCTCCTCGCCGTCTACAAATAACACGAGCTTTACAAAAGATTTACTTAAGCCTGAATAAATAATCAATTTAGCCAGGAGCACGCGGCTCCTGATCGATGGCCACAATAGTGCAGGAATGATAAACTCGACGAACCAACGTGATAAATATCCAGAGACAAATGCTTAGACCGTCTCCGCTGAGACGCAGTGACACTAAATATAAAAGCTTCAATTGTACAGGAATAACGATAACATGGTTAAGATCTTTCGAAAACAAATCGTATATCGAATAGACGACGACAATCGTGATTGACTGCACAAGTGAGACTCTCTAATATAAACAAATTAATAGAAGAGCTTCGGTGTGGTGGCTGAGGGATCATTTAGAAGCGTAGCGTCACCGTGGCCTACTGGGGTTTGAATGACGGACGGGCTGGGGAGCGCCATTAATGCATTTAGAAAAATTATTAGACGCTCACCGCTGTAAATCAACAGCGCATATTTGAAGAATATGTTCTTTTTAGTTTCAAAAGATATTCGTTTCCGCTTTGAATAATAAAAGTTATATTTTTGATGCATTGACTGTAAGGAACACATTCTTTGTATCTATAGTTTCTTCTTATCTTTGCATTAAAATTATGTAAAATGTTCTTCTATTTTAGTTAAATTCGAAATACAATTTCAGCTAAAACTGTTAAGTGTGGTGGGATTTCGACGCTCCTTTGTAAAGTTTAGTTTTATAATCCCATTAACATTCAAAATTTCTCATAAATTATATCCGAAATAAATAAAAACAGCAAGTTAATTTGGGATCATCCTGGCGATAACAATCGTAAGATAACTATGTTCAATATCTCTACACTCATTAACAAGTAACACATGTCAACCACGTTATTCAACAACTCCTCAGAAGAGAAACGATTTTAAGAATGACTAGTACTATAAATAAAAAGGTATTACATTAATTATGAGCTTTATTGTGTAGAATCCCTTTGATTTACAGCAGCTCATAGCCTCGCTAACGAATTGTGTGGCTTAGCGGAGACTGTTCGTTGCGTATCTTGCTTCGTTTATAATTATTTTTGGCGCAGAGAGCATAATAGTGGAGATGAAAGTGATTCGAGACAACTTAACCCCAGAAATATTTCCAGGGATTAAACGGGTTACCCATGTGGTGACGAACAGGAAATATAGTGCAGCAATGTTTTTAAAACTCCATAGGGAATGCAATTTTTATGTAGACCAAAGAGTCTAATAGTATTCTGGGAAGTAAAGTCGTCCCATTATTACATGAGACAGATTTCTACAGTTGCTTTAGATTCACTCATAAAAAATAACAAGTCCATCATCTTCATCATACGGTAACTGTACTGTAGAAGCACGCTATAAATGGATGTATGTTAATTACTCACAAATTCTAACTGGCATGGATCGAGTATCGAACCAAACGAATAAGCAAGCATATTTGCACGTTTCTAAGATACATGCATAATATGCTTGTTTACAGGCTACAATACAATAAATACAGGCTTTCTTGATATAATACAATCTTTAAAAACTCAAAATGGGACAGTATGTTTAAACGTGACTATCAACTCCGGTAAGTATTCGAAGATGCAATGACGTCATCCATGTTTGATAAATGATGATGATGATATCGTTTGATATGGATAGATTACACGAGTTGGGGAGGTCTAAAACCAATAAAAGACTGGTGAACAGTGAAATGAAGGTATTGAAGGATGTAGGTAGGTAGTTGGGGTTGTAGGTGGCATTGTTCGTCGATCGCCGCGAGCCGGGAGCGCGTGGCGTGTACGCCGGCGGCGGCCATTGCTACGACACAGCGCCCCATCCCCGTCACAGTTGCGCCACAAACACACAAGAAACAGCGAATTCTACTAAAATGAACCCTTTGTACCATTATCTAATAATTATACTACTCTATGAATAGATATTCAAACAGATTATTTTAGCGGTTATGTCAAAATCGCTGCCCCGCTTGACTCTAACATTGACGCGTGGAGCAGGCAAGGCCACGCACGCAGCTAACGTGGTGGCTGGTTACCGCAATCGACCCCAAATATGAAATCCGGCATATTTTTTTGCCGTGTCCGATTTATGGTACTTTTTTGCGCTATTAGATTGTGCGCCATTCCTTTTTTGACTCACAGTACCTAAAAATTGCCCTTGGAGATTTTTATGCAAATAATGTGTAAGTCAAGTTTAGAAAAGAGTATTTGTGGGAATAATGATAATCCGGGATATTATCCACAATCAAAACCGGAATACAATCGAACATTGTCCTCTGGCACAATTAGTGGACAAACCAAACGCTCAATTTCTGCCCAGTGTTTAGAAACAATAGCTCTGCGATGCAATTAGTTTATCCGATAGATGGCGCTCGAACGAGTCGTAAATCTAGGCTCTTGCCACTAGTGGGCGCAGTAGGTACGATACTGCGGCGTATGTAGATTCCCCCCGGTTAATTAATGTGCCATGGTAAAGTGTGCAAGCGTTCACCCACTTCCCTCTCCCCCCGCATCCCTAAACGGCTCTGTAAATTGCGCACCCATCTCCCATATGCACGATAGCTCCAATTTTGGCAAATTAAAACACACGGCCCAAACAAGTAACCCCAACACGGAGGTCTGTACAAAAACTGTATTATTTGTTATCGCTGGTTTGTGGAAACTGTATTGTGCAGATTAGTGAGAACCGTCTGATAGCAAATATTTTTATAATGTACGTTTGATAAGCCTGTGCCCCTCGATGGGGACATTAATGTGCTAAATTTACTTTTGTCTTACTTACGTATGATATTTGTGTAAGTGTACACTACTACAGTGTGTTTGTAACAAACTCTGAACGCGCGTGATCACAAGGTTTAAAACCTTCTTTCAAATTATCCCTGAGTTGCAAGGAACTATTTTGAAGTTTAAGTTGTCACTGAACTTATTTATTGCCGAGAATCTCATAGGATAGTCATTTGTTTCAAATCTAAGCATTTTCTTAATCTATTATACAGGATGACTGCGGGGTCGTGTAGCACCAAAATAACCTAAGATTTGCCTTGCCTATTGGTTAGGAATGTTATGCTGTAGATGAGAGCTTGCTAAATCATCTTTTTTTTTGTTACAAAAAATAATAATTAAAATGTATGTCCTATTTTGGTTCAGGGTCAGTTGGTCACCCTACACACTTTACAAGCGCAACTGTCTCTTGACTTTGTTATAAATTGGTTATGGCCTTTGATTTTGACACTTCTTACTTGTCTGATTAGTTTATTTGAAAAAGGTTTTAATTAACATGAATTGTAAGGTAACGAAACATTCAAAATTAATAAGGATACTTTATTTATTAAATTACGAACGCATCGTTGTGATTATTTTAATACTAGCTTAATAGCTGAAACCGCAATCATTTACCGAGTTAGAAACAATATGTTAGAGTCACGGTCCAAAATTCACAATAATAACAATTTACAAAGAAAATATCATTAATCTATCATTAATTAACAACTAAGACTAAAGTAAGCTAAACATTAATTCAAATTTGCTGAAATTGAAAATTAGTTTCGTGCAACTTAGGGTTAATCAAATTAAATATGCTAGGTAGTTTAAGACGTAAAGTGGACTCCTTGCAGTGCAAGTAGTTTATCCCACAAATAGGCAGTCAACTTCTCACAATTGCGGAGTGAACAGTATGCGGGGCGGAGGGCGAATGTGCGTCCTCGCCGCCCTGCCGCCCTCATTATCCCTTTCATGCTGAATTTCAATCATGATGCTTTCGTGTTCTGCAATAACAAAGCGTGGCCGGTTGGCCTCACAACTGCTTCCAGCGCCCTAACACGGCGGATTGAATTTTCTCCTACAATTTTGCACTTTTTTATTTCTAATGCCTTTGAACAGTCACACTTTAGTAAAGGGTGTAACTTAGAGGTTTAGTCATATTTTATGGGGGGTGGTTATATCACCCCGTAAGATATGAATACATGCAGGGTCATTCCATAACAAAGACCGGCCGAGTGCGAGTAGGACTCGCGCACCAAGGGTTCCGATCACACTTCAAGAGCGTAAAACGTGTAATTAGGTTTCCACATAAAAAACTAAAGTGTGATGTCATCCATGTAAACCAAATTGAATATTTTTTTAGAAAATCAGAAAATTGCAGTTTTCAGATTTTTCCCTTTACTTGTGCTATAAGACCTTGCTTCATTTCAAATTTCATGACCAACCGGAAGTACCCTATAGGTACAGGTAATATATAACTAACTCAAAATGTCAAACAAAACGATACAAAAATGGTGTTAGTCGGCCGATATAATGCTTTGATTTGCTACTTGTGTCTTCAATTTGGGTGTTTTTTGGTCGTTTCTTATTTATAATTTACTGTATGTAGCACAGTTTTTATTTTCTATTATACATTTAATTCCTCTCGGCACTTTAGGTCCTATTACCGGAATGTTCAGTCGGTCCATTAAGTCTTTTTCGCTGAACGTCCATTCCCTGAAGGTCCACTTCCCTGAAGGTCCACTTCCCAGAATGTCCCATCCCCGTGAATGTCCAGTACCTACCCACTTCCCTGAAGGTCCAATCTTTTGGATTGGACTCTTTAAATATCGACGGGCTTAAAAAAAAGAGAGGTTCTGAATTTTATACGTATGTATGTAATATTATCAGAAACGCAAAATATTCACAGTCTTTTAAGGCTTCCAAACGAGTTTACAAAATTTCATTGGTGTATCTATGTTTGTTTTTTTGTCTTCGTGTTTCTCCATAACTATGAATCGGATTTTGACCTTTTTTATTGCCTTACATTTACTCCAACTTAGGGTAGGGTGTAAATTTAATCAAAATTATTGTTCTGGTTAATCAAAACCACATATTTACACAAAATATACAGCAGATTTTATTTTACAACAGACACAGAACGGCGTTATTTTTGACAAGAGTGACAATAGTTTCTTTCATCAGACTGATCATGGCGATGGCGGTGCCGGCCAGGATTACTGCTACAGTGAAACCTCTAACAAAAATCGGTCTAACCGTTCAAAGTTTATTTTCTAAGGAATAGCAGGCAGACGGGTGAACAGATTTTGATCCGGTTTTCTGTAAATTTTAAAACTTGTTTGGTGCCGTTTTTTAGGTAGTGTTCATGCCTTGAGAATCAGAAACTGTAAGTATTTTTAAGTGGGTAAAAATCGACACCAAATTAGTTTTGTACCCACATTAAAATTGGTGAGTGTGATTAAAATTTTGTTATTTCTTACTTTACTACTACTACACACTTTATTATAAATTTTGATATTTGTCGAGAGTTCGGGTCCGATTTTCCGTTTTAATACTATCACGTGTGTTTCTCTAGCATGTACTCTGGAGCTCTAGTTTCGTTGCAATATCAGAAGATACTCATGTAGTTTACCTATTTAGAAATACAAAGATGCATCGGCAGGTACCTAATTGAAACAAAGTAGTCCAATTGTACCCTATTAAATACTATTCAATATTAGGGCGCGTAAGAAGAAAATAACTAAAGCTAACCTGTCTCGTTTCAAATTTGATTGCGCCCAACATCACACGCCCATGAACTCTATAATGAAAAGGCCGTATAAAAACAAAACTATGGGCATATATGATTAGGCCAATACACGAGTAAGGTAGACCCACTAAACAAACAACCATTACAATACCGCTGCGTCACCGCGTTGGAAATCACTTATTAAAGCAATGACTTGCAATAAGGCAGGAGTGCTCTATGAGGCGCTTAGAATGAGACTTGCCGTGCCACAGTTCCCTGTATTAACAGTTACTTTACAATTCACGTGATATCTTGAACCTATCACCGGATAGCAGTGATTAACATTCGATGAATACGTAATAGTAATCTGTCTGCTGCCCTCGAGCAAAATTTCTCTAGATCAATACAAAATAGCTGCTCAAGTTAGTTATCGCAGACTAAATTCCGAAGGGATTATAAATGTAAAAGTATAGGATTTTATGTAGAGCAACGGTTTTACAAGGGATAATGAATGATGAAAGCCTGGATTTCTCGGGTGACACGTGTAATGAAAAAAGGTTAAGTGAGAGTCACTCGCTTACCGACAACGACGGTTCCGCAATTACCTGGCTTTAAATGATTAAACATAGATAAATAGGCTTTTCAAGTGAGCTTTGTATTAATATAATCTCAAGCCTTTAATCTGTAATATCCGTCTTACGTAACAGGATTAACCAAAGATTATTAGTAAATGCTAATCCGTTCAAATATAATTCACATGAAGAGTAGGCAAGTGGGAAATCTGAGGCGATATATCAGAGTGAACGACATGACCGCATCTCGGCGCCAGGGATGGCAGTCGATGGAAAAGTAGAGTCCAGCATATGTGTATGATAGACAGGTAAACCCATAACCTATTGCCCTTTGTCTATCACAAATAAGATTTCGCACTTATCGTGGTGTTTGTTGAAAGACCATCGGGTCAAGCATACCGACCGAACCTTACAGCACCCACGAGGAGATGGCCCTTAAGCCCTTGCGATATTAGAAGACACGACGCGCAGATTACCGAGCGGTAGGTTTGAAGCAGGTTTACTCTGGCGAGACGCACCACAATTCACAAAGTATCCCGTACCAGGCCGTACCTTTTAACTAAAATTTAGCTTTGTCACGTATCAACAGCCTGAACAGGAAATTCGACATACGCAAAGTTCTTTAAAGAAGATATCAAGGCTTGCGTCGCAAAACACTTTACTTATGCGTTTACCTCGTTTGGAGTAAGGAACCCCAAAAATGTTTGTCCGTATGGGAGGTGTGTTCGACATGCTAGCACAATGGCGCGCGCGCGGGTCTGGTTCTCCCGGCGTGGGTCAAATGGGGCGCAGCGTGAACTCTCAGGTTGCAGCGGCTTGGCGCCAGGCGACGACGAGTTCAGAGGAAGTGGGGGAAACTACTCAGCGCTACATAGCTATAGTGGGATTTTTTTTAATATGGCAATAGCGTATGGTAATTAAACACAAGCCTTAGGGCGCGTTAAAAAATTAACCAGTAAACAAACTTTAAACGAAATTTTACATCTTCAAAGATCATTCCAAGTAAGTAAATCAAGTTACAAGTGACGGTATTCCTTCTATTTTGACGCATACTTTTATGTTGCCTCGTTAAAGTCTACCTCCTTGTAATATATCATCTAACAAATAAGCGTCTTCATTTCAGTTTGAAATGTCAACGAGAAAGATGCCACGCATCGGAATAAATTAGAACTTAAATTGCTTTCCGCAACGATACGCCCATCGTAGAGTTGGCGTTAATGGCGCATGCAAACGAAATCTACCTCGAATGCTTGAAATATTTTTTGCCCTGAAACTGGATCCCGGTCGCGACTCGCGAGACAGGCGCCACGTCGCAAAAAATCAAGCTGATATTGCATTCAACCAATTAGAGCATGAAATAGTCCAACCAGAGATTTGTCATAAACATAAAACTCTTAATTTATAAATAGGCAATAAAATAAAGCTGATGTAAGCAGTTAAAAAAGTAATCAACAATTATGTACCAAGGATTGTATCAGTAACGGTTGAATCGAAACGAGAATTGATGGAATTTAATTGCCGAGATGATCCGGCCACGCCTATTTGGGAATCGAGGAGTCGAAAATCAATAATATAGAAGGTTATGCTTTTTTATCATGTAAACGAATCTTTATCGGGTAGTAATTACCACCATTGTATAAAGAAAAACAAAAAAAAGGAAGAAACTGGTCATTCACAACATTTTTAATTGAGGTTTTTATGGATCTGGTTTATACTACGCACGACACAATCATCATCATAGCTCTAAGTCAAGAAGATCATAAACAGAGGTGTAATTTTTTTCATTATTATTTCATAAGAATTGTAAATGTATGTACTTATGTCTGTATTTTTAGTATTACTGTTTTTTTTTAAATGTCTGTGTGCAATAAATAAATTATGAATTATGAAATGTAGCGAATGTAATTAATGTCATATGTCGGATTCCAACGGCAAAAAAAAATGTCATAATATGGTTTATGGATTATAACTAGGTTGTGTTAAACTAAATAAACAATAAACAAACAACTAACAAGCTATTGAAATAAAGCTGCGGACTCAAGTACGGAATGAAGCCCCAAAAATTAAACAAGCATGATATTTGTTGAAAGTGATAGATACGATACATCACACAGTAATGAAGTGTTTACGAAACTTATGAGATCGATCAGTATACAATCTCGTCTTTGCATCAAAAACACACAGATGATTATTTTCATCACACTTTTACTTTGTAGATAGGAAGCGGCGATGACAAATTTAAATACCTTATTTCAAAGTGTATTAACCTCGAATATAAACAGAAAGAACATCGAAGAACCCACACCGTGTCTTCTACAAATCTATAATACTATCATCACGAAAGGCAATACGAAAATAAGCATCAAAGAGTTTTTTAAGAAGAAAGACGACAAATGTCAACCGGAGCGGCGCGCAGAAGTAAACACATGTTACATAGTGTTTGACAAAATACTGGTGCTTATGCACAGATTAATAAAGAGTTTATGTAGAAAACCTACGGAATGAATAAAAGCCGGCTACTTCACATCCCGAGAGCATGGTGTTTTGCGTATTTCAAAGAGGGTGTGATTTAAACTTTTACTACGTGTATATTAATGAGTATTCTGACCGCACAATTTACACGCGTTTCAAATCATGTTCATAAAATTTTATTTATTATCTATCACTAAAGATATTTTTTAAATTATTTTTATACATACTACAAGAAATTGGTCATTAAAAAATCCTTAAAATAGCTCATTTTACTGAACGGAAACATAAATTAAACAACAACAACGTGTACCTACTTACTAAATATTCACTCGTGTGTCGTACGAGATATCGACATCTCGTACGACACACGAGTTGTTGCTACTTGTGTTTTTTGTTTTTTTTTCTTCAGTAACGTCGATGGCATCGATCGCCTAGTGGAAAAATCGGTCAAGTGCGGGTCGGAATCGCACAAAAAGGGCACCGTACATAACTTAAGCACTCAAAACAATAAAACACATCAAAAAAAAAATGCCCTCACGAGGATTTGAACTCACGACCTTAACGGATTGAGTGCCTACTTCATACCCGCTGAGCTACCTCAACGATGTAGGTTGTCGCGAAATATACCATCATATTGAAATACGTGGGTGTATCAAAACACGTCTCTTGTATGGGGACCCCCTTTAGTTTGTAATATCTCTCGTATTTCATAGTATTGTTGTTGTTGCGGCAACAGATATACACATTCTTTGAAGATTTCAACTTTCTAGCTATTGCGGTTCGTGCTCTAGGACCCGCTGACGGACGGACGGACGGACGGACAGACGGACAGCGGAGCCTTAGTATACTTAGTATACTAAAAAAAAACACTATCGTTGTTGGTTCGATTCCCGGGGTGAGACAAGCGAATTAAAATAAACGGTCAAGTGCGAGTAGGACTCGTGCACCAAGGGTTCCGATCACACTTGGAGAGCGTTACACGTGTAATTAGGTTTCCACATAAAAACTAAATTATGATGTCATCCATGTAAACCAAATTGAATATTTTTGTAGAAAGACAGAAATTTGCAGTTTTTAGATTTTTCGACCCTTTACTTGAGCTATAAGACCTTGCTTTGATGTGCCAAATTTCATGATTGTAGGCCTACGAGAAGTACCCTATAGGTTTTTCGGTCGATTGGCATTACTATAAAAATAAAAGCTTTTAAATAATTTTACAGCACAAACGGACGTACGTAGCGTTCGATTGCGTTGACCTAGAAGGTTGATTTTTTTCATAGCTATATGAGACCATAGATCTTAACAATTGATATAAATTCAGCTTGATACGCCCACGCGTTCTCGATATAAAAGGTATTGACAGACGGAATGACGGACAAACGGACGGACAACGACGTGATGATATAATATAAGGGTTCCTTTTTAGGGTACCGTAAAGGGGGTCCGCATACAAAATACTTGTTTTGATACACCCACGCATTTCCATATGATGGTATATTTCGCGTCAACCCACATCGTTGTGGTAGCTCAGCCCGGTATGTTGTAGGCCCTCAATCCGTAGGTAGTGAGTTCAAATCTCCGTGAGCACATTAACTTTTCTAATTTTCTTTTTGTTTTATTGTTTTGAGTGCTTAAGTTTTGTAGTATGATGGTACGTTACCCTTCGTGTGCGATTCCGACCAGCACTTGACCATTTTTTTTCCTTTTAAGGATAAAGTACAATGAGCTAACATAAGGATACTTTCTTTCCAGGGCCCATTCGTTTGTTCCATCTTGTATTAGGCACATAGTTAAGATTTTTAGCCAAATTCGAGAATACGAACTACTTCTTCAAAACCCTATTTAAGTTCCTACTAAGAACAAGGTGTCCATAAAATCTAGAAGCAATCACGTCGACACTTGATTTACAGGGAATCAATAAAGACGAGGCCATTATTGCCCGTTTTATTGACTATTCAATAAACGTAATGCGGTCGGTAATCAATGTCGTTTGGAAGATAAAGATTAGTTTTTAAAACTATAATTAAAATACATATACCTAATAGGCGGAAAATAACTTCGCCAAAGTTTGCTGTGTGTGTCTCGCTCTCTCACAAAGTCTGCCTTAGAGCGAGACACACAGCAATCGCTGGCCAAGTTATTTTCTGCCTATTTATACTACGCAATTCAGTACCTGCAGGGTTTATAAATTCATCAAAATATGAGTCCTAAATAATTATTGTGTCGCATCTCAATGCCTTTGGGTCATCCTAGAAAGCCAGTGTGATTGATGTCTATGTCATCGTAGCCATATCGTCGAATTGGTCATATCATGAAATGGCCAACCGTGAAATATTATGAACCGATGAAATCTTTTAGGGCATACACTGCGGTAGCTTAGGTGAAGACTAGAACAGTCTTCGTGTTAGTTTGACATGTATAACACAAAAAACATGAAAGAAAGAAACCAATTTATTGCCAAATATCGAAATAATATAATTAATTAATAATAATAGCAACTCACGTAGTGCTGACGAAAAATGCTTTTAAAAAGACATGTTCATGACATAGCCAATCATGGCTTGGCCATATCATGAAATGGCTGGCAATATCATGATATGGCCAAATTTTACGATAGGTATGGCTACGACATCTACACAACAACAAAAAAAAAAATCATTCATACCTACCCAGAGTTGCCAGGTCCGACACGGGTTATCGGACGGTCAGAAATCAGAAAAGGAAAGGAGATGTATTTTTCCGGTACTGATTTTTGAACCAGTCATATGCGGTTTTTCTGGTAGGGAAACGAATATGAATAAATTTTTATTAAAATCGCCATTTTTTATTAATTTTAATAATGATTTGTATGGGTAGGATTTATATCCTGTATCCTTTGCAAGCAGTAAAAAAAAAATGTCATTCATTCAGTTGTCATTTTTGACACTTTCCCCATATTCCGAGTCACGCCGCGCCGCCGCAACCGATCACAGCGTTCACGATGCCATCGTTTTGTATCGCCAAAACTAACTCGGAACGTCTCCGTAGAGTAGACTCTGCAATCGACCGTGGCGCGACTCGGAACAGGGGGCTGTTGACATTGACGGGTCAGAACAGTGTTGCCATAATAAATTATTGTTCTGGGTGGCAGTTTTATTTCAAAATAATAATTATTTTTAAATCACAAAAACTAAAAAACGGCGGTTTAAAAAAATATCATGATATACATTTAAAATCCATAAATTATAATTATTTCATATAAATATGGTTTTAGCTTGGTTCATGACAATTTTGAATAAAGTACCAACTGTCTAGGAAAAAGTACACATCTCCTTTCCCAAGAAGAAGGCCAGAACAAGTTATAGGGCGATGACAGCCACCCCGAATTTTTCTCATAGCTACCAAGATGAATAATGCACACATGCACACGCTCACACACCCTCACACACTCTTCAAACGTCCCCCTCCCTCAGTAACTTAAAACTTTTATTAAAATAAAAACTTAAAAATGTATGTAGGGTATTTGCAAAATGTTAAAATGTAATAGTAGTATAATAAGAGCCCCTAATTGGCCTAGGTATAAGTTATTTATTGTGCTGTACATTATCGGACACTCTGTGTGTCGGATGGCACGTCAAGCTGTAGGTCCCGGCTACTATCACTACTTCGTAGTATGTAGTAGTCGTAAAACCCCTCCACCAACCCGCACTGAGCCAGCGTGTGGGAGTATGGCTCAATCTTACTCGGATCCGGGTAAAGGCCTGTGCCCCTCGGTGGGGACATTAATGGGCTACATTTACATTACATTTTTTATATTGCGCTGTGGGCTCAGTTTCCAAAAACAAATATACAAATGCCGACACCATATAAGTTCAAGAGGAGAACGATTTCTACTATTTTTGTAATTAATTAAAATTCCAAAGATATTTGAAATTATTTAAATAGGTAGTACTTTTGTTTCCATGGCTGGCAGGTTGAGTAACGAGAACTTTATAAGAAATCTTAAGGCGGCGCCAGCCGCCCCAGAAGTTTCCTAAGGCTAGGAAATCGAGTAACAAGAATCACAGAACAAGTGATGGGGCGGCTCGGATCCAGCCGCCCCGGATTTTTCTCATGTGTAACAAGACGAGTAACGAGGACATTATAAGAACTCGGACGGGGCGTGAGCTCCCGTGTCCTAAATAGGACGGTTTTGACAATGGGACAATGATGGGACGGTTCCGGGTCAAAAGGGACGCAAAATCGTCCCTTTTAGAACGATCTGGCAACGCTGCACCTACCTTACCTTGTTGATATTTGATGAAGCACGTCGAACCAATAATAGAATTCGCTATTTTTTCTTCCGCAGCGTAAAAAAGAATAGATAATAATCTTATTAACGATCACGGAATTCAACTAAGATCGCTTAGAATGTGTAAACTTTTTCATTTCAAACGGCCGTTTACTACCACCATGGAATAAATCAACGGCAATCTCCTCAGAATTAGCGATCCCGTCGTTTTATATGACGACAATATATCAAGTGAGCGAGTTGAAACTGTACAGACACAATAGTAAAATAGAAAAAAAAAGTACGAGACTGAGAGATGGCTCGTAAAATAAAACAAGGGACTGAGTCCGGAGATATGTCAAGATAGCAAGCGGGGCGGGGGGTTGGCGCTGTGGCGCGGCGTGGCGCGGGCGCCGACGATGGCTCACCGAAGTCCAATTAGGTGCACACCTTTTCGACATGTGCTCTCTCGACTTAGTGCTAACCTAACAACGTCGAAATTGTCAAGGGTGGGAAATAGTGTGAATAGCCAAAATAAATTAACCAAGTATTTGGTAACGATTATGAGGTTATATTTCTATGAGTAGTTTTATTGTGGCATTTGTCACGATTGAAGGATAGGGATGTCTCCATGACATATTTTTTTCTGGATCTGGAAGTGTCTCCTTTAAGAGGACTTTTATTAACGCCGCTTCTTTAATCTTTAATTTTATTTTGAATTGGCGGCGGATGATAATCAGCGAACTATCAGATACTCTTTGGCTGTGATGTAATTGTATTTGGTGTCAGGGTGAGTTCCGTTTTCTTAAATACGGTAGCGGGGCAACAAAACCCAATAATACCTATCTTGTTCCACGATTCTTCCAAGTTTGCCGCTATTCAGTTGAGAAGCTAAATTCACAACTATACTAACATTCAAGATTAAACAGATTAAGCAATAATAAAGTTTATCCAATTATAATTACTGACCTTTAGTTTTGCCAATTTTGGGTTCTCCGAACACATCTTAGCCATTGTGTGGTACTCCCCTGGTCTTGATGCACAGAGTATCCACGCTTTCTGCTTTGAGTCCAATGGTTCATTTTCCACCTTGGGATCTAGCTGGAAACATAGCAAAATGTAAAATCAATGTTCTATCAATTGCTCGAGCGAGATAAACTTCGACCGAACGATACCGCTGCATACTGGGACTTCTGAATGGGTGGTTTGTGCACTTTGGTGAATGCCGGTTTTTTTGTCACAGCTAGCTAGTACGTGTGCCTAGGTTCATATTTCGAAATTGAGGAAAGTCGGATTCGACCTGAGGGTCAATTCAAAAACGTTTTTTTCAGTTTTTTCAAGTTTCATTCGAAAACTGTCCACATTTGTAAAAAAACATGTAGGTATTACTAAGTCGAAGAAGATAACATTTCGCATCGATGACAAAAAAAAAATGAAATTGGTCCAGTAGTTTGACTTTTATGGGGTCCAAAATAAGACTAAAATAATCAAGTTGCATTTTAAGTATAGAATCAGTATGTGTCCCATCTCTTGTATTTACCAGGCTGCATCCGCATAGTAAGCATTGCGCAACTTCACCCCCACTGCATGCTCTAGAACATCTTCTAGGTCCAAAAAGTGTTGGGTCATACTCATTTAGGGCTTTGAATACCAACTTTATTTACAACTTTTGGACCATAAATACGAGATATATCCAGGTCCCACGGGGCCACTCCTGTCATGTCATCTGGTAGAGGAGTTCCTACTGAGTGTTTCAGATCATCGTCTAGGTCAGAAAGTTTTTCGAACGAAATCCTTTCAAGGTTAGACCTACATTTTCACAAATTAGCTGAAATTAAAAAAATGCTATGGAACGATAGTATTTTACACAAAGATGAATTCCACGTCCTTGTTTTAGACTCAATTTCGAAATTGCATGTACACGTACTTGCATTTGGTAAAAAATTCAGGCTTCTTTCACTAAGTGCACAAAAAAGTAGTTTTATTCTAGACCAAACTTCCACTAGCAGAAGCACAAGCAGAGTATGAGTGGGCTCTACCCCTAGGTACCAACTAGTTACTGATTTCATTCAACCGTTAGAAAGCCACCCTAACAATCGTTTATTAGCATTTGTAGTAGGTATGGTCACACATACTACAATATTATACGTATGGTCCACTTATATATCCTTACTTGTCCAATTTTTTTACTTACAAAACCAAAAAAACTGTCATTTCTAGTGAAAGGAATTGTGAATGAACCGCCGAGATCTTATAGAATAAAATTTAATGTTGAATCAATGAAATTAAAATAGAATTTTATATAATTATCATAACATTAAATGAGTTTTAGATTGATTTAACTTGTAACTCTTGGGCAAGTCAGGATAAATAGACTGTACTTCTAGGAGTACTAGGGATATTAAACAATTTGACGTTGAATTAAATCTATCTAATTGATGAACGGAAGGTTTGTAAAAAATACTTACTGAAACTACGGAAGCCCGATCCTCTTCGTCACATCCCTGTAAATAAAGGAAAAAAATAACAGATATGAGACGGATTATGTTGTGTTCTTCTTTTTGTTTTTAAACACTTTTTTATATGTTTGGTGCGTTTGTATGTGCCGAATGAATGTTAAAATGGATGTTAGAATGGTTAATGACTGCGTGAACTTTAAATATGTTTTGTTAACGCTCTTGTAGGGTTTTTTGTGCGTAAACAACTGTGAGATGATTGATTGTAAGCAATAGTAACTAGTAAATTAATTAACAGAACATTCACTTTTCTAACTATGGTTAGATAAAAGTTTAAAACTTGTACGCCTAATGATAGACAATGGAAAAACATCATTGCCCTTCATTCATTGCACAATAAGTATATTCAAATTAAGTACTCGTAGCACGCATTTCCAGAGAACAAAAGGTTAGGAATATAAATAAAGGTAATATTTACATACATAATAAATATCTTAACGACACATATAAATTAATCGGAACCTAATATTTCAAAATTAATAAATGAGTACTTATATTGTGAAAATAATATTTTGAATTAATGGTCAATAAATTCGAATTCTCCCGTCTTCAGGCTTGCGCTGCGATTGGAGTCGCGAGGGGATGGTACTAAGTGCCTTTATCTACAAACAATGATTAGGCATTGTATTCATATTTGGGTAGGGTTGATTATCAAACAACAGGCTATGGCTGAAACATGTTTAATCGATGGAACGTGGGGCGTGCGCTGCACCGCATGAGCACTTTACCACCTGTCGTTACATATTTATGTCTACACTTGGCCTCACTGTTAGGGACTTCGATATTGACAAGATAACATCCTTAATGTGATGTGTTTGATTTAATATTAAGATTAAGTTTGGTCCTTAACTCGTTTTTGTGATTTTTAAGGTAAAAACAATGGGCCGTTAGACGACGAAGTTTCGTATTTACTAATCCTTTAACCGTCGCCAGGTTTTATTTTATGATTTCCTATTGCTAAAAGATACGAACGATACCTAATAAGAACAGATTCCCGAGTAGTGTGTTAGCGTAACAAGTATATCAATTGTCGTTCCGTCCATATTAATAACAAGACCAAAATGAAAATGTTACTGAACGACCGATATAGTGCGTCTAAAGGCTGGTTTCAATAATCAATAAATACATTAATAAATACAATAATAAATCGTAAATTTCATATTTCCACTCTATGCCTGAAATACCTAGTATACTAATATACTACTATATTAGTATACTAGGTAATATATACTAATATAATATACATGCCTAAGCATGTAGTGTAAAATAAGACATGTCAGTTAAAATACGATAAAAAGGTAACAACTTGCAGATAATACAAAATTTTGTAGTTTTGTAAAACAAGGGAAGTTATCGAGCTCAAAGGGCCGACCACGAAGATAAGAAAGCAGATGCAATGACGGCAACCATAAACCGAGCCATAAAAATATTCTCGTCAAATATATTCAAAGTGCAAATGATACCGCTGCAAATAGAGAACACTATACTGATATTCCGTCAGGGCGCTTGTTTCAAAGTGGTTTCAATCAAACATAGCGGAGAAGCCCTCACTTTTATCTCTGCGAAGCTGTCAGCTAATTCGCCCGTCGGTCGCGTCACTATTTCCATCGGTTCGACAAGCCTCGTTAAATGTGGCATCCGCGTTGTTGATGGCTGCAAGTGATTCTCAGGCCCGAATAGCAGACACAGAACAATGAAATCGGTCATATTTTCCTGCCAATCTGCAACGGAGCGTGGAAGCTTATCTTTCCCGCATCGTGCATAACAACGAGAACGCGTTTAATCAAAACGATGATGACGTGTACTTAAAACGAAGCTTATTTTCGCTACCTTTATGAAGGTTTTATAGCCGTTCACGCAGAAGATAAGCCGAACAATGAACGATTGTTAGATGGTATAACGTTTAGGGGTTATTAAGGAGAATCGCGAAACTGCAAACTGAACAGTTTGTAATGTTAAGTGTAACAGACTTCTAGTAAAAGACCTCAACTTGTGTTACTTGTGGAATCGTCGTAAGACGGGTAGCTGAAGCTTGGCAATAAAGCCGTTTTACAGAGAGTAGAATACCAGTAAAAACAAATTGGATTTCGTGTTCGCAGTTTCGCACATACTTCTGAGGAGCTTAGAGCGATTAAATGAAACCCATTTTAACGCAAATGGAATCGTTAACTTGTTGCTCCAAAGTATTAGTAAAACATCAATGATCTGTTTTTATTTCTCGGTTTCGAACTCAGCACTATGGTTGAAAGATTCTCGGACGGCTAGGTCGTCTTGGCGATTTGTGTCTTGAGTGTAAGTGTTCTATGTGGACTCCAAAAAACATTCATACATTGATTCCCACCGACTCTAAGACATCATATTATTATTTTTAAAAGTATTCCCACCGACTCCAAAAGTTTCCTGATTCGTCACACCGAGTCACATAGCCTTCTCCCATACGGGGTCGCAGAGGCACAATTTAGCCAATGTTTTAGTAAGTAAAAAAGTATTATTTCATTTACCTAATCTAATTATAAATGTGTGCTAACCCGTTCAGTTGTTTCTACCTATTTGAATAACTAACATTGTCTCAATAGCGTCGCGCCTTTTCCCATATGGGCACCCAAACTTTATAAATAAAAGCCATCACTAGATGAATAAGGACCAGTTTTTATAAAACTTACAACCTACCCTAAGTTGGATAAAAGTAAGCCAATAAAAAAGAATGGTCAAAATACGATTCATAGTTACGGAAAAACACGAAGCAAACATAGATACATACTCGACACACTCTACAATACACTCATGCAATTTTGAAAAGTCTAACTGTGTGTGAATATTTTGTGTGAATATTTTGCGTTACCGAGAATATTTCATACATAACTACGTATAGAGAGAACCTCTCCTTTTTAACCGACTTCAAAAAAGGAGAGGTTCTCGATTCTATACGAGTACTTTTTAGTGAATTTTTATGCGTATATTTAAGATACGACCAATAAATATATAAAATAAATAAAATGTATGTAATATTATCAGAAATGAAAAATAGAAGAAGAAGCCCTAATAAGGCCTTTGAAGACTAATGAAAACTAGCTGCTTATTGGAAGAGATCACTTATTAGAAATAAGCTCGCCCTTGTACATGATTTTTTTAATATAAGCTATCTGTATTATTTTATGTGAGTGCAATAAAGAAATTACGAAACTAGGTACCATCGAGTAGCAATAGCCGGCTTGTAAGAGGGCACACGCACGTACCTATCGAGTTTATGATCAACCTGATGTCAGCACCGCAGCCAGCTTACACTGTACCGCAAGGCATTTCTCTTACCGACTGTACTTTGAATAAATCTCTTGGAGTTGACGGGAATGCATGTATAGACTTTAAAAGTTTTCCATATTTGGTGCTTGGAGTCGGTGGGAATAGAGAACAATGTGCTTTTGGAGTCCTGGTAATAACCCTTTTATTCATTTCTCTACGTTTGTTAAATGTTTACTGTATTTGGTTACTGCACTCGCACTTGTCCGAAAACTTTATTGTGTCGTGCACGTGTACTACACACTCCGCTGCCACACGATTTAACAGTCAGGACTCTGACGACAATCGGTCACGTTAATGCATGATTCTGCGTATAGGCGACGCAATATAAATATTAATGAATAATACTCGAATGCAGTCAAAATTAACCAATAACTCAGTAATAATTCAGTAATTCAGCGGGGTGCCCTCTGTCTCTATGAGAACGACCATTACGCCTAAATAAATAAATAGCATAGAATAAAACTGCAGGTTATTGATGCTAAACTAAAATAAATAACGTTAAAATACTTCATTGTCTCGTTTCTCTAACGTTGCTGCTATAACAAACAATGATTCATTAGACTATGATTAATTATTGTGGTATATTAACTGGAATACCAAACGTACATGTGGCTATCGTTAATATGCATACATGTTTTTATTACAAACGAGTTTTGGATTTAATTATTCGCTATAGTACCTACAAATATTAGAACCACAAACCGCTATCTATCTCTTCCTCGGCATAACTTTCTATTTGACTTTTTAAAATTGAGACCGGAAGCGGTATAGTATCTTGGTCGTTCATCTCGTTCTATTTCAGAATTGATTTATCCTCGGAGAATTCATTCAGAACGGGTGGCAATGTGGCATATTAGTGTGAAATGGATTGTTCATTTATAATTTATTGGTTTCCGCGCCGTTGCTTGGTAAGTGTGTGCGTTACACAACTGAAACGTTATGTCAGTGGTGTTTGAAAGCTTATAAGTGGTGAGCTAATTGCTCAAAGCCGGATGCTCCTCATGAAATAGATGTGCGGCTTTATTGAGACGTTGTATGGAGACTGTGACATGTAGAATATCTCGGATTTTAGGGCTATGCCACATTATTCTATATATTTTTTGGTCGCAGAGAAATTCTAAGAAGTCAAAGTCCAAGTCAAAACTCTTTTACATCAATTATTATTGTTGTTAGCCTTATAAGACTACGCTGAGAACGATATATTGTGTGTAATTCGCTCCCTCCTCCCCTTTTCTCCCTAAAGTGTGTCCCTATGTGGGTTTTTTATTGTTACAGGAACTGTTAGTGTGCCGCGCAATAAAACTACACTTTATTCACATAACTTGATACTACATAGAACACTCAACAAGTCAAATCTATGACAGGCATACCATAACTGAAGTCAAAGCATATCGCGATGTAGGAAACCTAATAAGGAAACGAAATTTTGTGAAAAACTATAAAATACAAATAATTAATCATAAAAAGCCATGAAACTAACTTGAACAATTAGAGATACAATATATGTATCTGACAACTACAAAATCAAACTCCATTCAATTATCTACAATGTCAATTGTTTTTAAACTGTACGAGTAATTATGTTTAATAACTGCCGATATAGTGAGTTTATATTATTTCTAGTCTATAGAAAGGTTAACATAAATATCTGGGTAATGTTTGTCATTTTGCTTATTGTTGTTATAAGTTTCTCCCAATTACGCTTTCTTGTGAAGGGCACGTATAAATGGACCAATATTATCATTACATTTTTAGGCTGACTCTAAAACATACAGTCCCTTTTTTATGTGTCCTCAGGGTGTAATGTTATTCTGCGTATAAATTTTAGGAAAACAGATATTTATTATAACGAACAAATTGTAAACAGGTATCTACTATTTAGATGTTATTTTTTTATTTGTAAAGCAATATAAATAATTTGCCAAGTTAAAAAAGTTAATCAAAAAAGTCCGAATTCGTGATCTATTACTTATTCCTCCCCTCACTCGGGATGCTCATGTCGTCTATTAATTGTACTCATACATCCAGCGTTCTCAACAGACAACGACAAGACTTTAAAAAATATATAAGAATATCGATTCTTATAGCAAGAATTAATTTCAATGATAATGATGACACTAAACACCACAAAGTCTCAGAAAGGCAAAAATACTTAGTAATAATAAGATTACCTGGATGACATCATACTTCTCAGTTTAATTACTGGACCGAATCCCGATTTTCAAAAAATGGGACCAACCCGTTGGGTCACTCTTTCATACAAAAATAATAAGTTATGATATGATACAAGTGTGGAAAGTAGATTATCGCAAACGAGGCGGTATTAGCCGCAAGGCGAGTGCGGTAAGATAGGGTGTAATAATCAATAATAATAATATATAATAATCAATAATCAATCAATAATATGTAATAATCAATAATCAATGCACACGAGTATCATACTACGTTTTCGTCACACTTTCGAGGAAAAAAACAGACTTGTATTGATAATGTCTTCCTTAAACTATGAGAAAATGTACGTAGAGTTAAATAATATATGAGCAATGCCAAGGCATCAAATGGTACATTAATATCTGGAGAGATTCATATATGTTTTATTGATGAACATAATGATTTATGTACCCTTCCATGTACATTTATATTTGATGCCTTGGCATTGCTCATATATTAATGAAATCAACTGTACTAAAATAAATGATTTTATCTTTCGTATGGGTGGATTTCATAGTCACGTTAGTAAGACAAATTAAAAAGTGCCGGTGTCCTTTCATGATTCTAGCTAGATCAACCGGAATTTAAGTATCCTACTGGTTTTGGGGTCATTGCGAATACTATGAAAATCCAACAATTTTACAGGATAAACGGTCGTAGCGTTTCATTGCGTTGAGATCGTAGACCTAGCTAGAAGGTTAATTTTTTTCACAGATCTTAGGGACCACAGACTTGAGCAATTAGAAAAGAAAGAAAGAAATTGGTATAAGCAACTTGATATCTCCACGCGTTCTCTATAAAAAGCGGTCAAGTGCGGGTCGGAATCGCACACGTGGGTACCGTACCTTCGTAAAACAAAACTTAAAGCACTCAAAACAATCAAACAAAAAGAAAATGAAAAAAGATTATGCACTCACGAGGATTTGAACTCACGATCTACGGATTGAAAGCCTACATTATACGGGCTGCGCTACCACAACGAAGTGGGTTGACGCGAAATATACCATCGTATTGAAATGGACCCCCTTTAATTTGTAATATCTCTCGTAGGTATTTGAGTATCTGTTGTTGTTCCGGCAACAAATATATACACATTCTGTAAAAAAATTAACTTTCTAGCTATTATTTCTAGCTAGAGCACGAACCGCTCTAGGACCCGCTGACGGACAGACAGACGGACAGCGAAGGCTTAGTAACAGGGTCCCGTTTGGGAACCTTCGGGTACGATACCCTATAAAAGGTATTGACAGACGAACAGACAGAAAGACGGACAGACAGGGACAGGCAAACAGACAGACAGTCAGACAAAAATTTCGCATCAGAGTTCTTTTTTTCCTTCTTACGATCGGTACCCTAAAAACGCAACCTAATTGAGGACACCCTCCTTTTTCCTGGAATACTGGTTGGTATGGCTACGTTGCGCAACGTTGTTGATCGGGCCCGTTTCAAGAAGTCCGGATAATACGATTGAACATCCAGTAAGCTATAATTACTGCAATAAGTACCACCTTTTGGCGCTTATTGGAAAAGTTCTTATTGAAATATTGACACCTGTGCGTATTGACTATACCAGCATTAAGTTTAGGTCTCCCGGCGCGATCACGAAGCGATTATCGATAATAATGAAATTCGACATCGGTTTGACCGACAAAGGGTCGTGGCTAACGTTTTACAATTCAATTATCTACACCAGGTGTCGGCCAACAGGAAATTTATATCCGAATAGCGACCTTATAATATTTAATATTCAAAAGATAACCGTAATATTTTGATAGACATTAATAATTTAGTGCAGGGTTTCTAATAGTACGTTGCGACAGCCTGGGGCTTCATTGAACAATATGCAAGGAACGTTGATATATGTATTTGCACCACTGACAATACTTCTAACTAACAAATTCTAAATTTTTTGATTTGTTGCAGAAAAAATTGTTACAACAGAATGATCATGACATTTGATCAAGCATGTGTGATTGCGACAGCGCATAAGGCGGCGGATATTGATTCGCACATCATCATTGCGGGGACTAGTAACGGTAAAAACATAGTGGATATTGAAGAACCGATGGAGGTCAACAAAATAATAGAAAAATTAAGTTTTAATTCAGGCAATTGTTATCGCTGTAGTAGGAAATATGGTGGTAATTGCCGATTTTGCTGGAGTACATGTAGAGCATGCCAGAAAGTGGGTCATATAGAGTCAGCCTGTATGAATAGAAATAAATCAAATTGTAATGGATTATATGAAACAGAGAGTGTCCACAACATTCGACAAGAGAGAGTTGCTGCATTCTTAGTTAATATTTTACTGAACAATAAACAGATTGAAATGGAAGTTGACACAGGCTGTGCCCACACTAATCAGCGAAGCGACAGCCAGACTCATATGGAATGGTAGATTACCAAGATTTGAAGATACAAATAGAAGGTGTTCATAGTGTGCGATTGGAGGTTCACAATAATACAAAGAACTATTTGAAGGAGGTTTAGGTAAATATACGGGACCAGTGGTCAGCATAAGTGCACAAGAGGGGGCGAGACCAAGATTTATAAAAAGTAGACCGGTTTCATTTGCAATCAAAGAGCGCGTTCACAAAGAAATAGATAGATTGGTGAGTGAAGACATCTTGGAACCAACAACACATTCGGTATGGGCGACACCCATCGTTCCAGTGTTAAAGGAAAATGGAGGCATCAGGCTTTGTGGGGACTACAGGTCTACAGTAAATATGGCAACGGATACGGATACCTACCCTTTACCGACATTGAATGAAGCATTTAGTGAACTACAGGTGGCGTTCTATTCACCAAAATTGATCTAGAGAGAACTTATACACAAGTATTTGGTGGATGAGGCGACATCGGAACTTTTGACGTTAAATACGCCTAAAGGACTCTATAAAGTAAAGCGAATTGCTTTTGGTATAAAAGCATGCCCAGGAATTTTCCAAAGATTAATGTCATCGTTACTGGCGAATATAGCAGGGGTGGCAATCCTGTTGGATGATGTGGTTGTGAGTGGTAAAACGGTGGAAGAGCACAATTACAGACTGGAGTTGGTGCAACAAAGATTGCATAAAACTGGTCTTAAAATTAATAAAGGAAAATGTAAGTTTGCCGCGAAAAGCGTAAAATTTTAAGGGTTCATCAATGACGAATTTGGTATTCACTCATGTGAAGAGAAAATTCATGCGCTTGAACAGACCCCAGCACCGTAGAACATAAAAGAACTCCAAGCTTTGCTGGGATTACTGAATTTTTATGACAGATTCATACCACACAAAGCAACAGTAGCTGAATCACTGTACAGATTATTAGAGAAAGACGTTAAATGGGAATGGCAAAAGGAACATCAGTTGGCATTTGAAAAATTAAGAAAAATGTTGTCGAGTAGAGACAAATTAGTACATTACGATGTGAAGAGGAAGCTGATACTATCATGCGATGCCTCATAGTATGGGCTAGGAATATTGAATTCATACGACTATCAGATAGAGTATGTAGAAGGGAAGAAATTGGGGAATGCTGATGCGTTGAGCCGTTGGCCGCCGAAAGAACAAACGACAGAAGAAAAATATTCGGGAGTTCTACTGATAGAAGAGACGGCGATCGAACTGGAGCTTACAGCAAAAGAAGTAGCTCAACAAACTAAAAAAGATAAAATTTTATGTAAAGTACTCTACTGGATACGAAATGGGTGGCCTTGTAAAGTCGATGAAGAATTCAAGGCTTACTATCACAAACAGGAGGCATTATCTGTATTTAATGACTGCATATTATGGGGCAGCAGAGTCGTGATGCCTGAGAAGATGAGACCATATATATTAGAAGAGTTACATAGGAATCATGACGGATTGTTGTCACAAAAGCGCTGGCTAGAAGTTATTTTTGGTGGCCAAGTCTGGACCAACAAATAGAAGAAATGGTAAAAATATGCCAAACTTGTTCAGAGCATAGAAATATGCCAGCGAAAGTTACACATCAATGGATCAAACCAGATAAAGCTTGGTCAAGGCTACACATGGATTACGCTGGACCATTTCAATGCTAAACATTCCTCATTATAATCGATGCTTATTCTAAATGGCCAGATGTAAAAATGGTAAATATTTGCGGAGCAGGGCCTCCAGATGTTATTGTCAGTGAAAATTAGGGTTTTCGCTCGAGACTCTCGACACTCGAGAAAACTCGAGAAACGTAGCCCAAGTCGAGACGGGAAAAATTGCATCGAGAGCTCGGGTCTTACGAGAAATACTTTTTGCATTCAAAATCTAATTAAAACAAGCAATTTTTGCTATTACATTCATTATTTTTCTTAAAATTTTATCAAATAATAATCTGTTTTATACATTAACCAGCAAAGTGCGATTTGAACTCGCGTAAAGATGGTTCCATCCGACCAAACCATTTTTTTGTGAAACAACTACAGATTCGCGGTTTTAAATTATTTTTTCTTAATTGTGTTCTATGATCTTCGCTTTGTCTCAATTTTCATTATTCTAGGTCATCGGGAAGTACCAAAGAGGAGTACTAATAGAGGTTTTGAGCATTTTAGTTCCATGCGACTATTATCGCCACCACGCGTTCTCTATCTCACGAACCATAATAGGTAGAGAATCACAGGAGAGTTGAATTTTTCAAATAAGGATTGTCCCCATACAAGAAACGTGTTTCTTTTGTCCTTTTTCTTGTACGATGGTGCCGAAACCTTTGTAAGAGTCTGAATCGCACTTGGCTGATTATTAATTTATTTGTAGGTATTCTTCTTACATATGTTTCAATGTTTTGCAAAATTCTCGAACAACTCGAGATACTCGAGAAATCACTCTGAAGAGTTCTCGGCACTCGAGAATCAAAATATGGCGAGAAAACGAATACCCTGGTGACAATGGAAGAAGTTTCTGTTCAACTGAGTTAAAGTCATTCTTAACAACAAATAATATAAGACAAGTGTTGGTAGCGCCATACCACCCTGCATCTAGCGGACAAGCGGAACGAACGGTACAAACTGTTAAAAATAAATTGAGGAAACTGTCCTCACAACTATGACATATCAGGCTGCCAATGATTTTATATGGACTATGTAGCACACCCAGCACTGTCACTGGTTGTTCACCAGCAGAACGGTTGAATAGTCGCCGGTTCAGAACAAGATTCGACGGCCTGAATCCCTTGTCAAGCAAAAACGATGAGCAAGCAGAAGCCATAGAAAACAATGACAGAATTAAAGTGAGATCATTCCAAGTTGGCCAGGTATGAGGAATTATGGGGGCACTCCTCCTCGTTGGTTGAGGGGAGTTATAGAGAAGAAAATAGGTATGTAGATATCAAGTGAGATGGAATAAAAAACTGTTGATGAGACACATCAACCAGATGCAGGAAGCGACGGTGGGGGAGGAGAGGAATGGAGAATCTGTGCAGATGAGTGGGAGTTACACAAACCCAGAAGATCAGCAGGAGAGATACAATAATATAACTCTACCACCACCCAACCAATGGGCTGATATTATTGGTGTATCAGGGCCCGCAGACGTAGTAATACATCAGAGTCCTGAATTGGAGTCTTCGAGACAAGAGACTTTAGCACAGAATAAGTAATAGTGGAATAAAAGACCACTTTCTTTGTCACTTACATCACCTCAACAAATAAAGAGAGTGGCGTTAAAGCTTGAAAGTGATACAGATCTGTCAGATGATGTAGAGTCTGTAGAGTTAGAGACAAACTGATTAGAAGCATGAATTAATAAATCAAGCATGCTAGAATAGTGCATAATTAAATGTGATTTGTGTTAAGTGTGTGTATTGAACTATTAGTGATAAGTGTGACAATTAAGAGACTGTTATTATATGGACATATCCCGAGGGAAAGGCATGTACCCACATTGAGGGTACTTGTGAAATAGTTAGTCTGGTGATGTCTGCCTTCCTGTGATCGTGTGCTGAGTCCCGAAAGGTGTAATTGTGAGTACATTATAGATACACCTACGCATTTCAATATGATGGTATATTTCGCGTCAACCCACATCGTTGTGGTAGCTCAGCCGGTATGTTGTAGGCCCTCAATCGTCGTCGTCGGTCGTGGGTTCAAATCACCGTGAGGGCATAATCATTTCATTTATTTTTTACTTTTTGTTTTATTGTTGCATAAGTTTTGTTGTACGATGGTATGGTACCCTTCATGTGCGATTCTGACCCGCACTTGACCAATTTTTATTTTATGTTAACACTTGTTTAGAATTAGATAAGTACTTATTTGATTAGTATTTGAACATATTCACAATACCAGGTAAATATTCAGACTGTTATATTTCAAGAGGCGTTATACAGGGTGTAATAGAAGGGTGTAGTCATATTTTAGGAGATTGTTAGGGAGACCATTCTGAGCAACTGACACTATGAAACCGAATTGATCAGAGAAACTTTATTTTTCATTGCTCCATATGTTTTGGTCCGGGCGGTCAGCTGAATTATATAGAAGTGGAAATTAAAGTTGCTCTGATCAAATCGGTTTCATAGTTAGTTGCCTAGAATGATGTCCCTAGCAACCCCCTGAAATATGACTACACCTTTTATTACACCCGGTATGTCCACAACCATCCGTCTAAAGTCCACACCAAGGGCCTCGTTTTTAAAATGGTTATCGACAGAAGCAACATGAAAATTCAAAATAATTAGTTCAGTTTGTTTATTGGTTAGTTACATGTTTGAAGTTTTGACATGAAATTCCATTGACTGTGACACTAACGCTGCAACATTTCAATGTTCATAATCTTGGGCACACCAACGGTCTGGCAGTGTTAATTATTAGTATTTGAAACTCTATGAAGCACATATTTGACAACATTGCCAAAGCTAATAGGCATCAAATCCATACACTGATAAATGAACTTAGTTAACTGTAATAGTGACATCTTTTCCAATATGGGATGGAAAAGGCACAGTATACAGCAACAGTGAGTGTACTACTATTAATTGTAGTCCATCAGATATTTCTTGACTACATACCTGTGCATTTAGGTTCCCAGCTAGGTGCGGCTTCAAAATATCTCCTTCAGATGCCAACCTATTGAACATTTGCTTACGCTCCTTCACAGAAATCTTTTGTTCACTGTCCACTAACATCATTTCACTCTTCAACGTTAACAATGTATCAGCAGAGAAATTGTCTTCAGTTGTGATGGATAGTCGGGAGCCTGATGGTGATGCAGAAGACCGTTTCTCAATATGGACAATCTTATCTGCTGATGACCGCCTCCTCGGGTATACTTTGGGTGCATCATTGTCAGGACTATTGTTTTCTTTAGTATCACTTGGTAGCTCCTCAAGGGGAGGGGCAGAGTATCCTTGTATTATAGTGGTTAGCAAGGCGAGGTCTTGGTTCAATTGTAGAGGAAGCGGCGGTCTTTCGGGTATTGGCTCATTATCATGATCGACAGTCACATACTCAACCGAGGTTTCGCCTTTGAGCACTTGCGGTGAATCAGTGGGCTTATCAGCTGATGCGTCGCACCTCTCTTTTCCGTTATTCGGCACATACTTCTTCTTCAATATCAACCATTTCTCGTTATCATGGTTCTTGATGATTGCCAACGTGTTGACGTGCTTCTTGAACGTCGTCCGGGCATGATCTACAGCAAAATTTGAAATTAGAATTCTAAAATACCGTACACCTAAAACCCAAAACAAAAATTAATCGCTTACCTCGCATGTCTGGATTGGTCAGAAACACCTTGAAATGTTTTACTAACTCGTGGTTTGTGACTTTACCGTTGTGGGCTAACATAAACTTTAGTATTTCGTCAAAACTCAGCTCGGTTGGAGCAGACATTGTAAGTTAAATAGAATAGAACACAAAATCAGTAAAACTCGTCTCGTCAGTGAATTATGCCCTAAGTATAAGTAAGTACACTATACACTTAGCTTAGGTAAAGCGGAAAGCCCAAATAATTACTAGATCTGTCAGTCTTCACTTCAGTCAACAACAAGAGTGCCCCGAAAAAATTAAGAGCAGAGCGAGATAGAACCCTACTTGATTTACCCTACGTATAAAAGAGATGCACTGCACTAGCACACGCTGACAGCTGTTGTCGTTCCGTTCCACGCCGAACAAAGTAATGCAATAGCAGACAGAATGTAAAATCGAGAGTGTAATAAAAGCCTGGGCGATTATACCGTCAAACCGGCCAACATTGCCCGCTTTTTTTCGTAATTCTAAGATATTTTGAAAATATACGCTGTATCGCAAGACAAATAGAACCACTATTTAATACATAACCAAACGACTCTTCATAACAAACAATAGCGACTCTTAAATAAAAAGCAAGTAAATTCCAGAGGTCTGCAGAGGTGCATTAAGTAAGGATTTTTCAAAATTCACACCCTGAAGGGAAACGGGACTCGAAAGTTTGACTAAGGTAACACAGGACAAAATTTATACTTTTAAGAAAAGAGTAAAAAATCATTTCCTTTCTCTTTCATAATAGGTTGGTATTACGCATTTTTCACAATTCTTTCTAACACACAATAATTTAAACAGTTGAATAAATAGATACTAAATTACAAAATGAAAGATAAACAATAGTGTAAAATAGGACTGTATTGGAAGGAAAAAAAAATATGGAATGAAAAAACAAACAGAATAAAATTCACAATTCAAACTAAAAAAAAGATCTATGCTTAAAATGAAGAAACCATAAACCTCTTTTGTATTTTATACAACAGTTAATGTTGCGGAACCTCTTTTCAGCGGCAAACTGGCCGCATCTTGTCATTTGATTTATATTTCCTTTTTTATTTTGCCTTTACGTTTGAAATTAGCTACTCTAGTCAGTGTCACAAAATATACCATAACAGTAACATCATCCACAATTTTCTCTTATTTTCTAATCCCAAATACAGTCCACTCACTCTCACTATCGATAATAGTTAAATTAAAAGAAACACACATGTACAAAGGCGAGCTTATCTCTAAAAAGAGATCTCTTCCAGCAAACCAGGCGTGAAAGGAAAAAATATATAATGAAAGGGTAGGCAAGGCAGTGCACAATAACAAGTTAAATAAAATATAAACGAAACAAATACTATAAATTCAGAAGAACTACTACTAATTTATTGCACATAAAAGACAAAAAACAGAAAATACCTACAGAGAAGTAATTTACAAAGGCAAGCTTATCTCTAAAGAGAGATCTCTTCCAGCAAACCCAGGATGGACAGAGAAAAATAAAATACAGAACAGGTGGCCTATGTGCTCAGGTAAGAGAAAAATAAAACATAAATAAATCATAATATATATCAGATATTAGCCTGAACCTTTGTTTATTTATCAGACATAGTAGCGGTCAATAGTCATAAATAAACAATAGTAGATATATTTTTTACAAGAATTCATATCTAGAAAAAAGTATCACTCTACGCGGATGAAGTCGCGGGTAAAAGCTAGTATATACTTAGATGTACTCAGAAAATATAACAAAAAATCTATTTCCTTAGGGGGAACTGCAATCGACATGTGAAGTTATTTTTGGGTTTTGTGCAAAGCTAGCCATAAAGGGCAATGTTGGCCGGTTTGATGGTATACTTCGCGTATTCTAATAAGAAAATCCGGCCAAGTGCGAGTCGAACACACGCCCATTATCTATAAAAACGACAAAAAAACCATGTCTTTTGTATGGGAGCCCCCTTTAATATTTATTTACATATTCATTTAAACATTTACATTTTTATTTTTTTATTTATTTACTGGCATCTAATTACAAACAGAGTTTGATGTGATCAAGACACCACTTAAACCACTGAGGTTTGTGTGTGGTGTTATCTACTCCTTATACAGTTTTTATGTTTAAAAATAAGTAATGTAGGTAGGTATAATTCATGTTCAAATAATTATGGCTATATATTCTAGTTTTCGGGTATAGAATGTGCAATTCTCAAGTTAATTCCCTTGTAATTTTGAAATAAAGTAAGTTTTTAGTTTGTATTTAATGTTTGTCTGCGTGAGTGAATCAATGGTTTGCGTAGGTATGTCGTTAATCAAGCGCGGGATCATGTAAGAGCTCGTCCGCTCGCCGTAGTTATTGTTTGCGCGCACATACAGGCACATTCAGTGCTTCTGGCCCCACACTAGGATACCCTGTGTCGTGGGAACCAGAAATAGCGACATCTTAATAGCTTCTCGAACTACATCTCCTGTATCATATGGCTCACATTTACTGGCGTACCTGGCCACATATTATGCAACAGCCGTATTGTTGCCACAGGGCTGGTATATCCATGTTACCGTCAATAATTACAACCCTGAACTGCTTTCTCTTTGGGAGGGTAACTTACCCTCCCAAAGAGAAAGCAGTTCAGGGTTGTAATTATTGACCATTGTTTCAGATACCGTTCTTTTTAAAATACAAAATTGGCCGTTAGTAGATAGCGCTTCATCAGGACCTAAACACGTTGTGCAGTCTGCTGGTGCTTTAGGAAATCCAAATCGAAATAGAAATAATTGGTATCCAGACAGAAAATTGAAATAATTGGTATTAAAAATTTAATTGGAATTGAATTGGCAATAAAAAAAATGTATTTATTATCATAGCATATTGAAAATGGATTATAATGGCGATTAGATTTAATTTAAATAGATTTAATGAATAGTTGAATGTCAGTATGTAGGTAGTCGTATAAATCTTTCCTTTTAGCTGCATACCGTTACCTCAGTCTTCTGTTGGAGAATTATTTTTTTCTATAAGCATTTTTAAAACCAATTTTACTAGTGAACCGCCGAAGAGGAGGCGGGATATTGTTCCAGCACATGGTGGCACGATGTTTGAAACTGCCACGGAAAGCAGCACTTTTATGTCGCGGCATTGATAGGAAAGGCGCAACTCTGTGGGATATACGCCAGGTAAGTTTGTCATAAAGATAAAAGGAGTCCTCGTCAGTACAACCTCAAACAGCAGCGTTGAAAAATAAAGATCCTGTCTAGCCTTCATCCTTATGATATTTGCTTTGTTAAGGAATGGTGTGACGTGGGTTCGGGGAGGAATCACAAAAAAAAATCTAGCACAAGCATTTTGTTCTCTTTGTACAAACTTTTGCGTTTTCTCAAATAGGCATGAACCATACACCGTTATACAATAGTTGAGCTTTGCCAGTACTAAGGCTTCACTTAATTGTATTCGCAGGTCAACGCTGAGGAGATCCCGAATTCTGTACAGGACTTTAAGTCTATAGAAACAGTTCCTGACAACTTCAAGAACATGACCCTCGAAACGCAATTCTGCCCCCGATAATAAGAAAGGCGTATGTAGCATCATGTTCAAACCGAGATAAAAATGTTTTATGTAAAAAATATTTTAATGCCTGGCTGTCTCACAAAGGAAAACTATAAACATATTCTATCGATGCAATAAAATGGGTTTGCTATTATGTTATAATGTGTAATCGATAATTTTTCTATATTTTAATTATTTATTGAATTATTAAGAATTTTCCTTTTCTTCTTAGCAAAAAAATGTTAGAAAAATAGTCAATATCAGGTTGAAAAGTCGCAAATAGCCATTTACGTCCTTTAAACTTAGCATATTTAATGCACTGCTTTTATTTTTAGTGTTCTTGATTTCTTACTAGATTATCCCATTAGATGAAAGGTCGCAATTGACTACTTGCGCCTTTTAAATCAAGTATGGACTATACTTGCAATACTCTTATTCTTAGTTAAAAGGCAAAATAAAAATGATGAATTATTTATAATCATTAGAAATACACTATTGTTTTAACAGAATTATGTGATAGGTACATATAATATTTGAAATGATAAATGAGAAAGGATGATAAATTGATACGACCTGGTAAGACATAAACATTTATTAAGAAACCACAAAAGAAAGAAATACTATTACACGAAATATAAATCTGCCTTAGCGTCTTTCCAATGTAGTATTCCAGCGACGACAAAAAAAGTTCACAGCAAAGTAGGACGCATTTACCACATGCGTCTAAAAATTTAATTGATATACTAGATAGAATAGGCCCATTTGCCACATGCGTTTAAATAACTAAGTGAATTAATAGATTGCAAAGGCGCATGTGATCACTTACGTCTTACCTGCTTCGTTCAGAAGAAAATGTGTCTTTTCAATTTCTGAAGTGATTGAAATTTTCCGAAAGAAAAGGACACATGTACGCAAATAAGCCTTTTCATTTAAGTTTATATCCAATGCGCCCTTTTGGCTTAGTACTCGTACATCATGCATTGACAAATGCGCCCTTATACGTTACAGAACTCCGTGTACGGACGAGCTAGACAAATAAAAAAAATATGAGCTGATGCGTCTTTTTTTGCTGATCACGGCCCTATATTCAACTCAATTCCGGAAAAAATGTTAGATGCGCCCTTCTTACTATCGGGGGCAGAATTTGTCATCCATGAGGAGGCCAAGATTTCGATCTTCACGGACACGCGCGATAGCGACAACATTAACAAGGACCTGTGGATCATGCGTAGATATTGCCTGAATCTGATTTTTGGACCCCAGTATCATGCTCTTAGGCTTATTTGGGTTAAGGACTAGAGTGTTATCAGATGACCCAATACGGTCCAAATCCTCGTTTAAAACCTCCACTCCCATACTGGGATCATTGTCAGCCGAAACGTAAATTTTCAGATCATCGGCATATAGGTTATAATCACTGTTGGTTAGGCATCGAGTCATGTCAGCACTATATCGTAATGATAAAGAGTAGGGGTCCAAGAATAGATCCCTGTGGGACTCCTCTGTCTAGGGTTGCCAACTGTGAGTGCATTTGAGATCCATCTCTCCTATTCAAAATGACCCGTTGGCATCGGCTGCTGAGGTAGCTGTTAAACCACTTTATGGAATTAACATTGAAGCCAAAGAAAGACAGCTGAGACAACAGTAGCGGGATGTTCAAAGCATCGAAAGCCCTGGAAAAGTCTAGGAGAGCAAGTAATGTTCCCCTACCTTGATCCTGAGAAGACAAGATATTATCTACCACATCTAGCATGGATGATGCAGTACTTCGCCCCTTTCTGAAACCGGACTGGCGATGAGGCAGTATTCTCACAGTATTTTAAGACCTGATTATAACAAACATTTTCCAAAATTTTCGACAGATATGGTAGAATGCTTATTGCACATAGGTCAGTTACATTTGCAGGGTTGTCAATTCTCTGTGTGGGGCGGACATTTGCCGTCTTCCATTGAGTTGGGAAGATTGAAGAGACAAGAGACCTATTCACTATACAGTCCGCATAGTAAGATGCATATTGTCAACTAGACCTTGTGGTGTCCGTTCTCCATCACCTTGCCGCATTCTACAAGATACTGAAACGCTGGATTTCTCACGAAAGTACTCAACAACAGACAAAGCAAAAATAGGTAGTCGTCGTAGATACCAACCCATTTCCTCCATTCTTCGCTCACATTTCATATTTAGAGGAGGTGCGGTTTTACGAGTGATTTCTGCCAGTCTCGTTTCAGTATCACGGCTATCGACAGAAACAACGGTACATAAATCAGTAACTCGTTCATCAATCAATAGTATGAAGCATACTGGTTGTTTGTATACACATATCGGGTATCTGTATCAATGGTGACACTATCGTCATTTGGGCAACCTGATTGTGGTATACATCTTTGGGTACTAGGACTGAATTTTCTATATTTGTTTGTCTCTCGGCCTGACCTATTTCAGGTTATATCATTACATTCATTACAGGTGTCAAGGAATTATAAACTTTCAACTTTATGAAGTCCATAGAACTATTTTTATTCTAAGGGATAAAAAAATGCTAAATCGCATGCAGCAAGCCGTGCCCTTTTTGATGGAGCTTTACATCCCTTGGCACTGCGAGCATGGGAATCTAATATCCAATATGAAAGCATTTCTGAATGATTTATGCAATGCACTGCTACTGTGACTGCTACTGTGACTGTTGCATTGCACGTTGACATTCCGTATTTATTAGCATCAAACTCGAAAAATTGCAATAAAGCGTTTTTTTAAGTTGGGGAATCCTTCGCTACTGTTGTCGTGGTCAATAGATTAACGGCACGTCTGTCAAAAATAACCCGTGGTATTCGTTCTGTCACTGTTAAGTGCTTGGAATTTAATTCACGTTCGTCTGGGTTAATTCGAGCAATAATACACTCACGATAGTATTTATCTCCCAAAATAAAAATATAATCAACGTCACTTTTACACCACTTTTTTGTTTTTGTTTCCTGAACAGATATACCGCTAATATAGGTCAGCGCCATTCTCTATCGAGGTTTTTTGCTCCGTAGCGTTCGGACATACATATAATTTATAATATAAATATGCTTATTGTGCATGTTTATCCAAGAGTTCAAAGTTTCGGTTAGTGTTAGGTTCGTGGGGAGTTATTTGGATAATAAATATTACACACACGTTTATTACGTAATAACATGTTTTTTTTAATTCCACGTATTGGGATCTAGAAGGTTAAAAGCGGTGCAGGCGACTGTTGCAATGGCTGTGCATTGCTTACCGCGTGATTTTGGGCTAAATCTTTCATTTCCTTGATGAAAAGAACCACGCAATATAGCTAGATCATCTTCAATATTGCTAAATGTGTTCACTTGTCTTTGCTCTACTATTAGATCTGTTTGGATATTTACAGGTGCTTCGGTTACTTGTATTATTGCACAAAGGTCACAAATTACAGAACGATGGACGAACGTCTCTGTAAAGCGCGTTATCAAATAACAATCATAGCAATGCTTGATTAAATTTTGCCATATGAACCTGAAATTCCCTTGAACGTTGTAAGTTTTCAAGGTTTTCTGTGACTATAACTAGCCCAGCTTACTGTGGTTGAAGAGGCAGTTGCTCTGCTCAGCCAATTCAACAATATCCTTGGCAAAGAGAACAACTTGCTCATTACACCAATCTTGACTAAACCGATTTTGTACACGAATTCTGTGTAAGAATGGTACAATTCTTAACTAAAATCTCTTCTCAATTTCCGTCAAAATAGCTATTTTTTCAGGAATATGTATCTGAAACGGTCATTTTGTTCCAAAATGACTGCGCAGGAATTTTCCGTTTTTTTATATTGTTTGAACAACGAGTACAGGTCACGATACTACCTAAAGCGATAAATTCAGCAGAAAGTAAATTAGACAGACTCGTAGACCGTAGTTAGTAGGTTTGTAGTACGTTGCTGGGGATGTCATTTTATTGCAAATGATGCATGCAATATCAGCAAACAGGTTTATAGCTAATTTGAATTATTCAACACTCGCCAATCTCCTGTTGTAGCAGGTATGCATATTGCTTAGTCCGATCACTCTCTTTTCTTCAGTTTCATTAAGTAGTACTTGAGCTGTTCGGCGTGTGACTAAAGACAACCGATGTTCACGCTGCTCAGGTGTCTCATTCGATATCTGTTCATGAATAAGTGACAAGCGATGGTGACGTTATTCTGCAGTTTCATTAGACGGGTGTTCATGAATAAGCGATAAACGATGTTCTCGCTGCTCTTCTGTCTCATTTGACAGCCGCTCATTCATGCATGAGTGACAAGCGATGGTCATGTTCTTCTGCAGTTTCAGTAGATAGGCGTTCATTAATAAGCGATAAACGATGTTCTCGCTGCTCTTCTGTCTCATTTGACAGCCGCTCATTCATGCACGAGCGACAAGCGATGGTCATGTTCTTCTGCAGTTTCAGTTGACAGGCGTCCATGAATAAGCGATAAACGATGTTCTCGCTGCTCTTCTGTCTCATTTGACAGCCGCTCATTCATGCACGAGTGACAAGCGATGGTCATGTTCTTCTGCAGTTTCAGTAGACAGGCGTTCATGAATAAGCGATAAACGATGTTCTCGCTGCTCTTCTGTCTCATTTGACAGCCGCTCATTCATGCATGAGTGACAAGCGATGGTCATGTTCTTCTGCAGTTTCAGTAGACAGGCGTTCATGAATAAGCGATAAACGTTGTTCGCGTTGTTCTATAGTTTATTTTGTCAATTTCCTATTTACATAACTTCACATACTATAAAGCCGTTCTTCACGGTCTTCAGAAGACTCTCCGAGACCTTGTTCTCTGTTACTTTTTCAATTGCACTTAAGATGCTCTTCTTTATCATTTTCGGACTCCTCTGCCCGACGCTTTTTCAAACGAGATGCACGTAAGTTAGGTCTCCCTATTATCTACTAAACTATTTAAGTGGAATATTGAAACATAAAACTTCCTTCAGCAAATAAGCAAATAAATAATTGCACATCTACATCCGAAATTTATTTACACTACAAACAACTTAAATACTCAATCGTTAATTAAACACTAATATAATTAAACTCGATATACGGTTTCTAATATCTAAACAGATAACAATTTCTAAACTGTTATGTTAACCATAGCTTGATGGCACTATTAGCATTGCGCTAGTACTATTACTTATTCTGTGCTATTAGTTTGGTTTAAACTTGAAACTAACTAAAAACTAATAAGTCTAATATTATGGACTGTATATTAATAAGGCACTAGTTTGTCTGAGAAAAAACTATATTAATCTGACGACTGTAAAAATAGACAAAAATAACGTATCAAAACCATAAATTACAGAATAGTTAGTAGTAGTTAGTAGAAAAAGTAAGACTATATGTTTAAAAAGTTGTGCAGTCTTGCACATTCTCCCCTTTTTAAAGTGAAACGACGACTTTGGCGAGATTTTTAAGGGATCTGTGTAAAACTCCAGCGGCGGTGGCGACATCTGTCACTCTCACTATCCCGTCTCTACCGGGGTACACTGCGGTGACGCGACCCTTGGGCCACGAGCCTCTAGGTAGGTTGGAATCGCAAACGATAACAACATCACCTACTGCGATATTAGGCGGCGACCCTCCTCCAGCACGTGGTGACAATCAGGGCAGGTATTCTTTAACCCAGCGCTGCCAGAAATGGTCTGCTCGTCTCACTGCTCTGCGCTACTTGCTTCTGCTTATAAGATTCGCCTCGGTCCGGGTAGTATGAAATGGGCCGGCGTTAGAGCCTCATCAGCATCAGAATCTAGTGAGATATGTGTAAGTGGTCGCGTATTCACGAGGGCTTCCACCTCCGCCAACAGTGAGCTTCAAACTTCGTCTGAGAGAGAGAGTCTCTGTGGGTCACTTTTAGAGCATTTTTAACACTGCGAACTAACCGCTCCCACGCTCCGCCTATAAAAGGTGCTGCGGGAGGAATGAAACGCCAATTTATTGATTCGTTGGCGGCAAAATCTTCAACAGAGTCGCCGTAAAGGTCTCGCAACTCCCTGTTCGCCCCAACAAAGGCTGTTCCGTGGTCTGTCCAGATCTCTTGTGGTGTTTCTCGATGAGCAATAAAACGGGGTAGACACATTATGGCTGCGTCTGTCGATAAACTGTGCACCACTTCATCAAGATTACGGTGCGGATGACAAGGCACGTAAAAAGGGCAACGTAGCGCTTCTCCCTTCTTCGACCAACCGAAACAAGCACGGTCCAAAGTAGTCCAGGCCGACGAAAGAAAACGGCCTTTGATGATGAGTCAAGCAAGACTCCGGTAGATCTCCCATCGGTGGTGGCTGAAATGTTCTTGCACGGCGAAGTTTGCAAAGCTGGCAGTCATGGGCTACATGGACTACACGGACAGCATTTCTAAGGCCCAAAATCCAAAATCTTTGGTGGAGCTCGTTTAAGACCTTTTCTTTGTTCGCATGGCCAGCCTTTTGATGATATTTGGCTATTAGGAGGCGTTCTGCTGGAGGTTTTCCTTATGGACTGTATAATAATAAGGCACTGGTTTGTGTAAAAACATAATTTTTAATCACTACACTAAATCACATTCAATCTCAGTCCACTGCTGCACTGCGTCCAACCGCCGCGCACCAGCCGCCAATCCCTCGCAGCCAGTCGCAGCGGTCCCTGGTTCTGTATGTGGGTGCCGCGTTGCCGTCGCCGGCAGTGGCAGGGTGCCGGGCACTGCCGGGTGGATGCGGCTTGGAAAGGATGGATGCTTTGAGCTTCGGCGTCGATAGTCTTTGGCTGAACTCATAAAATATGGAAATATTGAACTGTATGAATTTTGTTGCCCGTTGAGAAGTATTTTAATTGAAGAAAACCATAGTTTTCATTTTTTTACAAAATAAATAATATGCAGAAAAATTTTCACGTCTGTGATGTCAGCTGTCAATAGACAAATAGTACATTATGCAACTAGTGAATAAAGGACGGATTTAATGCGAGGGCCATAGATGAATCGCGAGCAAGTGAAGGATTATTACAACTGAATCACGACCGTAGGGAGTGATTCACGAGGATTGAATCGCGAGCGTAGCGAGTGATTCAAGTGTTATAATCCTGAGCGACGCGAGTGATTCATGGCACTCGCTTTAAATCCGTTTTATTCAAGAGTTGTATACTATACTTTATACCATGATTACGAGAAAAAGAAAGAATTAAGCGAAAGAACATTTAATTATGAAATAAAGGAAGTAAAATTATTAAATATGTACATTAAAATTTGAAAAATTACTAAAATTAAGCGTTATATTCTTAATGTTATTATTGGGGTGGTCAACTTGCGATGCGATATTTATTTCTTGCCGATGGTCAGAAGATTCAGCTGGAGGAAACTCTGGGGCTTCGTTGAACGTTGAAGGGCGTGGAGTCCATGGGTCTTCAGGTTTCTTCAGGTTTATGCTACTTGCTATCTGAAGGCTGCGTTTTGATTTATTTTCGATAGAATCTTCGATATAACCTTCAGCGACGGTAGTAGACTTCCATCCGCCATGTCGCTTTAATTCCGTCATATCTGCACCAGTATTCGCTAATAACGTTGCAGAGGTCCTTCGGAAAGAATGTCCTGTATACATCTCGGCATTTGGTAGCTCCAGAAATGATGCAATTTCTTTTGCCATGGAACCAATTGTATTTATACCAATCGGGTTTTTTGTACATTTACCTTTAGAATAGAACAAAAAGAATCTATTGTTGTTTGCATTCGGAGGACGAACACTTTGATACTTTTTTACGATTTTCATGTAATCATCTCGGATTACGAAGGTTCGATCGATTTTCGTTTTCGTCTCCCTTAAAGTAACCAGCAAAGCGGTGTCAGAAATCGTTTGCACATCATCCACAGTCAGTCTAACAAGCTCATTTGCACGATGAGGCTCCACTAATGCCCATAATCAACGCAACCTATAAACAAAAATAGAAAATCTGTTACAACATTTATGTTGATAGTAATTAATAAGAATTATATATTTCTAAACTACATTTACATTGCGGCAAGAAGGTTAACTAAAATGTGTTGAAGATTACTTACTTTTATTGCTAGAAATTGCGAGTTTGGCGCTTCATTCAAAAAACGCTCAACATTTTCAGCGGTAAAAACCAAGGATTTTTTGGGTTTGTAGCCTTCTGATAGCCTTTTAAGGAAGGCTTGCAATTTCGAGTATGTTTTTATTTCAATGTCGTGCCTTGTTTTTATAGTACTGCGTAGCATAGAATATATGCTCCAAAGTGTCGATGACTTCTTTTTCTTCAAAATACGTTAGGAAAACAACAGTGAGGAAAAACTAACTTTCCTCACTGTTTTCGTAGAGGAAAGACACTTCTTTCGTGCGGGAGTGGTGAAAATATATTTTCATCCATCGATATAAACAAAGGATAGGCCTTCCCGTACCAAACTTCTCACTGTTTTGAGGCCAGAAAGAATATATACCTCTCTCTACTTAAACTCAGCTTTAGAACTTGTATGTCAATATGTCAATAAGAATAACCTTTCCTTGTATAAGCTATTTAAGTAGAATATTGTAACTTTTTTAGGAAATAAAATTAAACTATTTAATTTAATTAATTTTAATTTTCCCGCTTGTAACTTTGTAACTATATAACATACAGATTAGACCAATGCAAATATTACATAATAAATAGTTATCATCTTTATTCTTCTCATAGACATACTTGTTATAAAGTCAACCGTTGAAGCATTATTTAAAAAGAACAAATTTCAGCCCCTTCAATACAAAATAGCGGCTAATGCAGGCACTCCTCAAGGTCATAAACTTACAATTTTCTTGACTTACAATCTTCTTAAGTAATACAAATAAAAATAAAAACTCCACGTTTTTTTAGACAGAGCCTCTAATTTCCCCCCAATGATTGTACTAATGGTCTTTGGAACGTGTCTGAGATCAAAACCCTGTGGGGTCCAGTAGAAGGAGAAGACAAGAGCTTCTTGTCAGGACGATGGAGCAAGAACACATGTCATTATGTGAATGGATGTTATGCTACTTTGGGATTTAAAATGTACCACGAATTCGGTTACAGCGCCAGCTTGTTACACTAGCCGCTGAGTAGGCTTGCGAAGTCGCTGAAGTCCACAACTTCTTTTTCAGCGTCCGATGCGAAGAACTGCCCTGACAAGCGAAGATACACACAATACACCAACTCTACAGATGACGACGATATATCTTTCTTACAGGCGCTGCGAATGCCGAGTAGAACCAGTGGCAATGTTTTTTTCCACTTGGAGGTTACGTGACAGATGATGGCTGCTTTTAGTTGTCAGTGGATCCTCTGCACCAGACCTTGGCTGCGAGGTGACACATCGTTGTGGAATGTTGAGTAAGTAAGATTGCGACGATATTCAAGACACGGGACTTTTTTTTTTCATCATCTAAATATCTTTTTGGATGAAAACAGGATTTTTATTACCTATTCCTCCACCAACCCTCACTGAGCCAGCGTGGTGGAGTATGGTTAATCTTACTCGGATCCGAGTAAAGGCCTGTGCCCCTCGGTAGGGACATTAATGGGCTACATTTACTTTACTTTTTAACTTTTACGACTATGTTATCATTTGTAATTCATAAGATTGATAGTTTTTAACTTTCTACCGAGACTCACACGAGAATATTTGTTTTGCATACGTTCGAAGGCTTAGAGAGTCGCCCGGCAACCGATCAGAACTTTTTGCTGACAGAGCACCTAAATTCTTTTTTATCACACCTGCTCTGAAAATACATACTAATTATACCAATTAGAGGGAAGAAACGCCTTTATCCCGCCCTTCAAATCCTTTCATCCCAAGGTATGGAAGTTTGTATGAAAATCCTTCCGACCCAAGGGTGGGAAGTATGTATGAAATTCCATTACATACCCGGTTTTTTTTATTTTTATTTGTCAGCAGTCATACTGCAAAGAGACTTTAACTGTCTACTAATTAAATTTCAAGTAAATTGTTACTGGCCACATACAGTTTTTTTTTACCAGTTACCAACCTCCTTGGTGCATACAGAAAATTAAAAACGAAATTATTTTTGTATATAAAACGCGCGGAATCACGGAAGAAGTGGCTGCATGACCATAGGATCTTAGCCTACTCCAGAAACGGGCGAATAAAAAAAGGAAAAGCCCGCGCATTTTCGCAAAAACTTCGATTGATTTAGCATTTATCTTTGTGTTTTTTGTAAAATATGCATTTATGTCTATAATTTTCCTCGTAGGTGTAATAAAAAGCACTATACATACCTCAGGATAAAGTACAGTTCCATACCTCAAATGGTTTGCGCCCCTCGCAAGCTCGTGGCGCAAATGCCATAATCTCGGTATGGAACTGTCACTTTCTTCCCTCTGAAGTAATGTACTATTGTTATTCAAATAATGGGTTAACCGATGATAGTTAATTAGTAGTGTAAGTAAAGGCCCAAAAATATCAACCATTTACGTTGGCCTTCTATACCGACTTATGGCCGTGAATTGACCACATACGATTTTGTCACATTATTTATTACGTACGAGTTGCTTAGTTAGAGTCTTACCAAAAATTTGTAAAGTAATAATAATTTGACGAGGCAAGAAATCGGAACTGTTAATCTTTAGCTGTTGCAGAAATCTTATGTTACAGTACATAGGTATAGTACTTACTTATTAGTTCCGGACTTCCGGCGTCTAACAAGAATTAGACATTTAACTTTTAATTGGCCGCTTGTACGGACTTCGGGAACTTCGTTGGCGGTAAGTGTTTTACTATGTTATGTGTTGAGCTGCATTTCACTATGCAGACCTTTGGATGTGTTTATATCGGTAAATATTTGACGATGATACTCTTTAGATACGTTATGGTATTTTTAACACACTTGCGACCCTTGCTAGAAAATCCGCTTATTTCTGATAATATCGTATTTTACTAATTTGAATTAACTCCCTTATCACAATTAGCTTAATCGTGATATGCCTATTCTCTTGCACTACTACTTTTTAATTCTGATTAGCCAGAAGAATGAATAATTCGAGTGACTTTCGGTTTACTCTGTGATTTGAGTGAGTAAGACGGAGACAAAGAGATACAAAACAGAGCGAGAAAGCATGTTTGTTATTTTCTTTTTCTTTCTCTTTTTCTTTCTCTTTTTCTTTCTCTTTTTCTTTCATTGTTGTTGTTTGTTTGTCCTTGTCATGAGTTGTCAGCAAACGTCAAGTCAGTTGGTACCCATGGAAACTATCATATGGAATTATGACAGCCACTAAATGGAGTGTAATCGCCCAAACTTGGCCGATTATACTAGAATTAGCTTAAACGGAGGTAATCGTAATGATCAATGAAATCTGCGTGGAGCAAGACGATATGTAATTTTTTTCTCTAATTCCAATTAAACTACAATTATTCTGCGCTAATCAGCTACATAAATTTTGGAGAAAGCTGCCTTTAGGCACAGATTAATCCTTAGGTTTAACTTCACTTGCAGGCATGAATGTTTGTAACGGAATCATCGAACGCTTCAAATCTTCTTTTGACCCACTTCCCGTTTTCCGATTGAGCTGCAATTTTGCATACGTATCTAAGTTGGATGACAATGCAATATTTTTCTGACATGGAGCTGATCTGATGGTGAAGACGGAAGGTGGCCATGGGAACTCTGTGATAAAACACCATATCAAGTTTGGACTCATTTGATTCGTCTTGACAAGTACTTTGGTCGCGGATGGGGTCCAGGGTCCGCGATGATGGAGCCGGAAGGTATCCAAGGGAACTCTGTTACTCGCGCAACGGGCAGCTATTAGTGTAATAATAAAAATGTTTCGTTTGTTTTGTTATATTTGTTTCCTTGTCGGGGTGTCACTGGTCTGTCACGTTGTAATCTTGATGAGTTTTCCAGACAACTCTCGCCATTGATAGCTAATAGTTACTAAGTTGTATGATGAGGTGAGTTGTTGTACTGTTGGCAAATACGGCTCGAGTGTTGTTGTACAGCGCAGCATGTCTGAAACTCGGAAATCACTGATAAGGCTGGAATTCCCGACTAGCCGCTGAAAGCTTTGGGCGTTACATGTCACCGTAAAATTGTGAAAACCGTGAGATTAGGTACAATCTAACGAAAAAAATAATCGTTAGATTATAATCTGTAAACAAGATAGACAGGGTTTAGCATTTATGCTTTTTTTGGTTCTTACAAGTCGACCTAACACGAAGGATCCTTATCCTGCACCTACCCTGACTCACCACTTTGCCCAATGATTCATCATTTCAGTTTATCAACTAACGCGTTTATATTATCGATCTTGTTTACATCGACAGAATATAATCTAACGAATTTTATTTCGTTAGATTATAAATGTAACCATTTTTACAATTTAACGGTGACGCTATTTACCCCATTTTCGCAATGTATCCCCAATTGGTAACCCCGAGTCGCCGCGAGGCTCAGACTAACCGCGAGGCGAAGCCGAGCGGGAGCCCTTACCTTTAAACGAGGAATATTTGTATGTAACGATATATGTATGTTTTGAGTTCTAGAAAAAGGCGCTGTAGTTTTCGATGAAATTTGCAATGTAGGGGTTTTTGGGGGTAAAAAATTGATCGAGCTAGGTCTCATAACTGAGTAATCGTGCGAAACCTCAGATCACGTGAAAATTTTGGGCGCGTCTTGGGAAAATTCACATAAAAAGGTTTCGTTCAAATAAGGTCGAATCTAAGTTAATCATCTGCTATTCAACCTTCTTGCTTGGTATTAAGCAAACAGTCACTTTGTTTTCCTTGAGTGTTAGGCACAGAATATTGAATATCTGAGCCTAAAACTCACGAGGAAATCAAAATGCCTGTTTGCTTCTCGTTTGCAGCTGTTCCAAAACAGCAGCATATTAATCGATGTTAATGCAGTCTGATGATATGAATATAATGTTTTATTGTGTTTGTACCACCAACTGCCGAGCAAAGCTCGGTTCCCAGATATTGATATGTTGTAATGATAACTAGCCCTACTTGCCCTACTACCGTTCTTTATTTCTTATCCCTTATAATACTAAGTTTCCCCACAAGGGGATCGTGGGTGCTGAAGCTCGAATGCTGGCTAAACTTCAATAGACTTTGAGACTACCAAGATATTTCTGGGTCGCGAAAGCTTCTCTGAAACTGATATAATCTCTAGGCAAGTTTAATTGACACCCACCACCAAATTAGTTGGTAAATTCTAACATGTTTGGCAACATTAACAAGTCAAGAAGAGAAAGAAAACTTTTATACTTGTATCGCTAAACCAAAGTTCTGATAGGTAGCATTGTGAATAGGGGCCCGGCCAGCGGCCTCAGGCTCGGCCGTTGCTGCTCCCAGTGCTGTGAGGAGCGGAGGTACCGGCCATGTTGCGGCGAGAGCGGGAAATCGCGGCCGCCCATGGGAGGCGTACGGTCTGAGAGAGATGGCCAAATAGCGTAGGCCTCGGTGCAAGCGAGACGTCCGCTAAGGCGGCGCACCTCCGAGGGCGGCCGCTCTACACACTCGGGCTCCGGTCGCGTCGACGGGCGGCCGGGAGCAAGCGCCTTGCCACACTGACATCCGTACACAGGCTACGCCGACTTTTCTCCTAGTACGTTTTTTGAATGCGCGCCGGCAACAGCGGGCACGTGATACGCCCGCAGCTGTTTTTTCTCTTTCGCTCGAGTTGTGACAGCTGAGCCCGCCACCTCCGGTAGCCCAACAAGAATAAGGGCATAAAGTTTTTGGCGCCAAATGGTTCTAGAGTGGTTTCCGCGCTTTCCACGTGAAAAATCGTGTACTTTGACGTTGTCTACTTGTGTAACTTTTGCCGTTAGACTTTCTTAGGGAGTGAAGTCGGTTCGCGTTTAATACACTTGTTTAGGTAACATAGATAATGGATGATTGGGAGAGACACGTTACACCTCTTCTGCAGGATATGGGATGCTCCAGCGAAGAAGCACAAGATGATTTCTTCAGTCAACAGGACGTAAGTTAAATGTTATTACCTATCTTAATCCTGTGTACTTTTAATGTCACTTATGAAAAACTTGGCGGAGTGTAAAGTTGCTGTTATTTAGGTTAGGATGTGATACTGATATGACATTCCTGCTTTCTTCAGTCATCAACAAGTAAGTTAAATGTTATTTATTACCTATCTAAATCCTGTTTACTTTTAATGTCACTTATGGAAAACTTGGCGGAGTGTAAAGTTGCTGTTATTTAAGTTAGGATATTTAAGTATTTTAGTTATTCAGATTAGATAAGTCGGGTAAATTCCATTTAGGTAGTTAAGGTCCAGGAGCGGTGACCAGTGAGTGGTGGTCAAAACATCGTGATGTTTATAATGAAGGCATGACTACGACTAGCCACACACTGCACTCATCTATAACGCATTTGTTTATCTGTTAGGTACATTCTTGTTTATTTCCCGGCTCTACCAGGTCTGCCAATGGCGAATAATTAGGAAATCATCAATTAATTTACATACCTAATCTAACTGATGACCAAAACGTAGGGCTACGTCATACAGGAAATTTCAGAGAAAGAATATTAATTGATAGAGAGCTAGCAATAATCTAAGATCGAAAAGACTTAAATTGAAGTTCTAAATAACTAAACAGTGCCATGTCAAACAACTGCAGCATTTTTAGTAATCTTAAAACTAAAACAGAACAATTGCTTTTAAAATTCTAATTTCATTAAACATTACTTAAAGTAAAAGTAAATGTAGCCCATTAATGTCCCCACCGAGGGGCACAGGCCTTTACCCGGATGCGAGTAAGATTGAGCCATACTCCACCACGCTGGCTTAGTGCGGGTTGGTGGAGGGGTTTTACGACTACTAAATACTACCAAGCATAACTTACTAGTTGATTAATAATAACTGCTTCTTATTATATCTTATTGATAGTCTTAGATGAAAATGCATCGTCAGCCATATTAGACCAGGAGGCCGATTCTCGTCTCTATAGCAAATTCAACAAATGGGAGGTCCTTCGCATTCAAATAGGCGAAGGACCTCCCATTTGTCGAATACCCATTCAATTCTAATAATGGCGATAAAAGAGTAAGTCCCCTGACTGATAAAAAAGCGGCGTAAAGGCTGCAGCTAGAAAGATTCTATTGATGGGAATATGTATCTTCTTATTGTTATAAAAGCGCTCGCATAGAAAGGATTTTTTGAAATTCGGACCCTGAGTGTCCAAAAATTGTCCTTAAAGTTTGTATGGAGAGTCACGGGGGAGTCATTTGAATTTATGCTCTATTATTATATGCATGAGAGCCGAATTTTACTTTTGTTATCACATAAATCCCAGGGCTCAGAAATACCTGGGATCGAACGGGATGTGTTCAATTTCAAACCGATTTTTTTCTAATGTTTCTTTTTTTGAGACTTGACCACTTGTAGCATCTGATGAGAACGTCACATGACTAGAAGAACGAAATTTAAAATATCGCGGTAAGCTAGGGAGGGAATTCTCGCGCTGTTGTTAGTTGAAGAAAACTATTTTCAAATCTATGGAAAACTTGCCAAAAATAAAGGGTAACTTTTATCTATCAGGATATGTTGTTTATAGAGGAGAGTTAAATAATATCTACTCTCCTCCCCCCTCCGGGGCGAGCGTCACCCCCCCGCGCCCTCGATAGAGTCCCGGCGCGCGGTATTTTCCATTTTAAAAGAAAACCGTACACGATACAAAAAAAAGTGTAAGATCGAAATAATCATTGATAAATTTACTATAATTATCTTGAACATACAAAAGCGATATCACTTATAGTTTAAGCTGAAAGTATAAGTCATGTCGCTTTCGTATGTATCAGAGGATTATAGTAAATTTATTAAGGATTATTTTGTTCCTATACACTTTTTATGTATCGTGTACGGTTTTCTTTGCAAATGGAAAATACCGCGCGAAGGGACTTTCGAGAGTGCGGGGGGGTGACGCTCGCCTCGGAGAGGAGGGGAGAGTAGATAATACTAAACTCTTCTCTATAATCTACATAATATGTATATGATATTATCCTGATAGATAAAAGTTACCCTTTATTTTTGGTGAAATATCTATTCGAGATACCGAATTCCTCTATCGAAAACAAAAAAAAACCTATTTTCACGACCAACGGAGACATCTCGACCCGTTTTCGATCGAAATAAATATAAATAGAGATCGTTTTCGAAGGAGTTATATGCGGTATTGAAACCGATAGCTCAACAATGGAGATGATCGCGGTAGCGCGAGAGTTGGGGGCCAGGAGGCCAGGAGTAGCATTTTTGAAATGTTCGAAGTGAATCTTGAATTCACGCTCGAAAGTAAAGCGTGTGTGAACGTCTTATTTTCTAGTGGTCCTCTTTTTATGCATTTGAAGCAAACGAAATCAGTTACCATTACCTTTAGACACATCTTATATAACTATAGTTCGCCATTGTTCGGTCGTTCGAACGGTGTGCTTCTGCTTCGTTTCACGCAAAAAAAACCGGCCAGCAATAACTCATTGATTAAAAAAAAAGGTTAAGTAACTACTTAGCATTCAAGAACTCATCACATCAGTCAATTGGTCTTTGGTCAACATACATACCCATGAAGTTTTGTAAACTCGTTTGGAAGCCTTAAAAGACTAACATGTGTGAATATTTTGCTGATAATATTACATGCGAGTACTACGTATAGATATGAAAGACTTTTTTGAAGTCGGTTAAATATTATTCAATATTTTGATAGATCCATTTGGATTTGACTTTTAGATAGTGTAACTGTATTTATTCTAAAATACTTAATTAAATACAGATTATTATACAACTTAACCTAATTTACAAAAAGAAAATGTTAATTTTATAAAAATAAAAATAAAAAGTGCTAAAACACACACACTCACACCCACACTCAAGGCTCACGCACATACACAAACACAACAATAAACCACCCGGACCATACCTGATGCAAAGCTCCCCATCACGCTGGCGGCGTTGCCACGCTGCACAGCGAGGGAGATCCTCTGCATGAGGTATGATCCAGAGCGGCGGTCATAGCCTCGGTCCCTCAAGCGTCGCTCAATTTCCTTAACAAAGGCTTTGCCCTGCTCACCCCAGACCCCGGTGGTTTCGATGGCAAGCGGGACGAAGATATATTGACCCAAAAGTACAGAATACTTTTGGGTCTTCAACCTCGCTGCCTCATCCGCCGCGGCACCTGGGGTGGACACGGTAGACACCAGGTGAGAGGGGGCGAAAGTGCAAACACAGGTTGCATTCCAGAGCAATGAGCGCCCCCTCTCCCAGGGAAGCATGATCAGGCCATCAGGACGCTTTCCATCTGTACGACACAGGCCTGCGGGCTCCAATACACAAGGTATATTTGCCGTCACCAGAGCCCGCTTGACTATGTCGTTGATGGAGAAGTGCCGAGAAAGCCTGCCCGCGCTTCGCACGTAGTGCAGACCGTGACGACCCCGTGAGTCCACACTCGCACTACATACGCAGCCATGAGGCTGGCATATGTTGCATCCAAGGCGCAAGGCGACAGCCACGCGCAATGTGTCATTATCCAAAAAAGTTCCCCGTTGTGGAGAAGACAGAGCGTGCAGCCACAGCCCTGACTCTGGCTGCGAAGCTGTGCGCAGACGTGCCAGCTCCACGCCTGAACTCTGGTCTAATAACACATTGAGCGTGACTTTGCACGAGACCTCGTCCCAATTGCGCTGTTGGTGCGGGTGTTCAGGCGGTTCACTACCAGGACACCGAGCGTGCCATAACCTTAGTGCCTCCTCCGCAAAGGGGATGCGAAACCCATCACCATTGATATTTAAAATACGAGTGAAAAGGTCACGCACCCCATCCGACAAGAACAAAGCAGGCAGCTCGGTGTCTTGAGAGCTCTAGTTTTGGCCGCGAGGACGCCCGGGATACCCTCGGGGAAAATTGGTGCACCCAAAAAAGTGAAGGTTGTATTGTCTAGTAACTGTAACCCCGGGAACACAGAAGATACCTCCGATAATACTTCTGGGGATACCTGACCGGAGCAGGGATACAATTCACATTTATAATTCAATTCAACAATTTAGAAATAATAAAATGAAGGTTCGGCTAGGAAGAAGGTGATATAAGATGATGAGAAGACTTGTGAATGAAATATAAGAAAAAACAGTAATTTTATAAAAACGGTAATTTTACAAAAAAACAGTAATTTTATAAAAAATAACGTAAATATGCATTTAATATGATGCCGGATAGACAGCCGATGGTAATCAGATGGGATTATGTAATTGAATAGATAAAGGATCCAATCAAGGCTTTAGTCTGAGGATGTTACCTACATCCTCAGACTAAAGCCTTGATCGGCACGGCCCGACTGTCAAAAGGGGAATTATATCTTATTATTACTACTGCTCCTACTTATTAAAAAACGATCACTAGATTAATTTAATAAGTTTGTCCAGAAGTGAGATGGGGTCTGGATGACAGCAGCCGACTGGGGGTGGCCCAAGATGCTTGCGCAGGGGGGGCGGCGACACTGAACGGGTTTGTTCGGTGATGCCGATGCCATTTTTTGATGGCCTCACGCGGTACGCCGCGGAAGATAGTGGTCCGTGGTCCTTGAGAGGTCGTCAGACAGGGGCGTCGATACGACAAGATCACCCTCGTCCCAGCACTGTTTCGGTTAACACCACCACCACACCCACACGCGAATTGACATCACAACGGGATTTTATTGTTTGTTCAAATAAATAGACTTGACATCTTCTGATGTTAGAGCTAGGTGCTTTGGTTTGGACATTCATCTGCCAAACATCCTGTAATGACATGCTTTAATTACACAGTATAATTAGATCATAAAGGGGCCTCAAACTAAAATAGGAAACGCCTTTGGGTCTCATGTCTATCTAAAGCACATTACATAAACATTACAATTCACTTTAATAAAATTATCAGGTGAAAGAGATCTCCGGGCGCATACAGCTGGGTTGGGCCTAAAAAAATCCTCAATACCTCAAAACCAAGGTGTTCAACCAATATGTCTTGTCCATACTCACTTAAGGATCCGAGACATGGCCGCTCACAAAGGAATACATGCATAAAATCCGAGTAGCACAAAGGGAATCTCGGAATCTCCCTTCTCGACCACCCGAGTAGCACAAAGGGAAACTCGGAATCTTCCTTCTCGACCACATACCCAACGTTGAGATACGACGACGTACTAAGGTCGTAGATGTGGGTATGCGAATCGCAAGGGCGGGACACTTGGCTAGGAGGGACAACGGCAGATGTACCAAGGCGTTGACAGAATGGTGGCCAAAGGATGCGCGTAGACCGAGAGGCAGAACACCAGCCCGATGGTCGGATGACATCGCCAAAACTGCCGGGAAACAGTGGATAAGATAAGGTTGGCCCAGGACCGCAATAAATCGCATAATGATGAGGAGGCCTTTACTCAACAGTGGGTGTTGGAGGCTGGATAGATAGATAGATAGATCATGTTTATGAAATAAAATTGAGTGACCCTTTCAGTACGACGTTTGCCTGTTCAAAATCAAGATGAAACTCTTTGACATAAAGAGTTCTCTTTTCATAAGTACAACTATTCCTACTTTTATTTTAAAGTCACATCTTCAGTAAAGCACTGCTCACCGTGATCCATAATCAACAGTTGTTCTATGTACTTAATTAGCCCTTCTTTATTTACGGTTACGTACACTTAATCCTGGTTTACTAGCAGTCAGACAGGACATTAGATAAAAATATGGTGTGCAACTAATTGACTTTTCCACAACAGTAGCTTTACATTTGTAAAGGATGTAAATTATATACGTAGCAGTGCAAGGACGGCCACGATCCTTTAAAAACACATTGACACCAACATTTTCACTTCTTTGTGAAGGTGGTTGTTTATAAACAGGCCGAACCTATTATTATGGAGGCCTCAAAATGACGGCTTGTTGCCGATAATTATATTCATTCGGTGGAATCGGTGGATGTATCATCAAGATTCATAGTAAAACGGAACACGTTAAATAAAACTTTACGTTCTCCAGGCCGACCACAGAGCAGCAAAACACGAATCGACAATAAGAGACGAAAATAGACCTATGCTCGTAAAAGCTTAGTCGTTGTTAAGGACGATAATTAAGCAGGACATCCCGCTGAATAGAGGCGGCTGCTCGATCCTCTATCTATTTAATTGTGGCTACTCCATCCGATTTCCAGTATTTGATTTGAGCACTGTTTGGTATTAACCATTAAGCACATTAAGCTAAAGAACAATATCATAGAGCGCGGTCTCGTTGGTAGAATAAAGGAAAAGAGCTTCTTGTCAAGCCCCCTCTTGACATAGAGAGATGCGTCTGCAGATGTCATCTGCCGATGCATCCGGCGATATGAAGTGGGGCTGATTTGCGCGTCTGTGGTAGGTATTTATCGTCGGCAGATGCGTCCACCTCGAATCCGCTTGTTGTCGGTTTTTTGGCACGCATCAAAGGGTTTCGACGCGGACGTTCAGCGTGTGACCAAGTGACCACACATCGGCGGACGCAGGAGTAGCTTATAAACGTTAATGTGCGAGTACGTGTTGCGTCTGTCGAGGATAAACAAAGGCTAGTCGACCTACAGACGTCGTCAGATGTGTAAACAGCTCGTGGGAATTCATCTGCGGATTCAAGTCTGCAGACGCATTTTTCTATGTGAAGAGGAGGCATCAGATACAACAGTTCTCTTAGCGGTTACATAAAAGGGAGATGACACGAGAACAGACAAACTGCACCAATCCAGAGCAGGGTAACCTTTACATTTATGACAAATTCGATAACTTTAGCTCACTTTTGTGTCCCTCGTGCAGGTACAACTTACAACAAACAATAGGTACTGAACTTCATTTGTGCAATACGAGCGAAATTTAATAGTACCGCCGAATTATTACTATCGATAATCGATAGTATTACAGCATATCCAATATCCATATTTTCGATATATTATTCGCGCTATCGACTGTATTTCAAGTTCAACTATCTATAGTGCAACTATCGCTATTGCAACAACACTACTTATAAGTTATATTATAATGTTAGATAGTAATAAAAAAGAAAGCACACCTATATCGATTTGCGTATAAGTACATTTGGTATAGAATGTATTTCGTGAATTAGGGAAGGGAGTGAAATCTGAAACCGCGGCCGTATTCGTGTTCAGCAGGGTCTAATTATTAGATACTTAACTCTGTTTTCAGGAGTTTAACTAAATGCCCTTTATATTAACCATGATATTAACTAAGTCATATCATCCATACAGATTTTTATTGTTCCTTGTTTTTTTTTTATTATTCTGGCGCATTCGATATGCGGATATCGACGCCTAGGCACAGATTAATAAAGTGTTAACCTAAGTTTATCGAGTGATTTGGTATGGGAATGCACATGACCACCTATTACTGATATCACCGATTACTAAGCAGGAAATGAATTACCTACTACTTTCGAAATACTTTTAATATAGTTTACATTTTAAAGTAAGAAAACGAAATCTGTTTTTCCTTAGATATTCCTTCGCTGTCATTTGAAACTCTATGAAACTTAGACTTAACAATTAGTTTAGCAAACATTCCTAGATCTTTACGAGGCAGTAGTGATTAGAAAACTATTACATACATTAAAATTTGCTTTAACTAGTGGATAGAAGCTATTATTATTGTGCACTTAAATGCCTTGTACTTACAACAAGTAGTTACATTATATAACAAGTACATTTTATTGTTTTACTTTTAACAACAAGTGTTTTAAACCCATTAACTTACAGAGACACTTGATTACCATGCTATAACCATAAATTGTTAAAGAAATAACCATTGTCAACTATTTACAGCCCTTGAGTGGCAATACTAGTCATTGTATATTTTCCGTTAGAAGTATCTAATGGCATTCGTTTCACGTCTCGCCGTGGGAAAGTAGCAAGATAGCCTTCAGGTGGCCTCGTGTGAACAGACAAGTCGTGTAGGCTGGACTGGACGCGGACACGTGTGTCCAACGGACTGGATGCGCCCGAGTCGCCCGCCCGCATCTTTGTCCCGGGCGGGCGTGCATAACTGCCTATCTATGCAGCTGCGGGATTGGCCAGAAGGTCAAGAAATAAATATCTACATTTTATTTTATAAACTTTTTGTCTTTAATGTATTTTCTTTATGTTGGAATGTCGATGGAAACGCTGTACAAAAATACATACCGTAAATATTTGGGGAGGCAGAGGCAAACAAACTACTCTAATGTTGCTTTGTTGTCTATTCATCATCATCGTTTTCCATCAAGATCAGTCTTACTTAATGTCATAGTGGTTCAGGAATCCTGAATCAGGATCAAAGGCTTCTTTCATGACCATGTCCCTTTTTTATCCCCAATCCTGGTCATTAAGTCCTTTTCAAAACTGGACAGAAAATTATGCAGATTGTGGAGAATAATAGCACGTATTAAATATAATTGTTTGCTTTGACAGCCCATTGGTCGTATTCATTCAATTCAATTCCATCTCAGGTAACAAATAAGTATCGAAGCTAGTTCGCAACTCTTCTCCCCGCGCGACCGAACTACCATTCCATTGTGTTCTTTCGTTCAATGAAAGCACAGTTGATATCGAAATTTACGATCATCGCGTTCGACAAACGAGTACAAATTGTTAAATAACAGAAGTCATTTAATAATACAAGAAACAAGTTGTCGTGGAGAGAATTAGCATTCGAGAAGCACGCGCCACCGCGTTCAGTGCCAAGCTCCCCGCTCATTATACGCTGACAGCAGGCGTTATCTCCTTATCGAAAGTAACCTTTTCGTGGTGAGTGTTATTATATAAAAAGTTATAATAACATATATAAATGATAATAAGGCAGCGGTCACAGACGCTCGATAATTACAATATTAAAAATATAAATAATTCAATGCGCTATCGGCGGTATAAGCACGCGACGAACTTCCGGAGAGTTGGCGGGTCTAATTAATGCGTGCGCGCTGCTCCTCGGGCGCTTGACGACCGCTGCCCCGCTGCTTGACAAACGAACTGACTTATATAATTATCTAAGTGCATGTGGACAAAAACAATGCGTACTATGATACCGACTTAATAACTGGCCAACTCTTTGGGCAACGGCTAAGCGGTCTTCATTATGATAGCATTCACAAAACATTGGACAGCGCTCAGTGGGGTCAGAAACATTAACGCATCCAGTGCGTAACCATCCAAAGTCGATCCATGAGCATCCCTCTGCTGCGTGCGTATGCCTCTTCTTTGTCACGCCTTTACTTTAGTCCTAAATTGCCGCATTCACTAGCTATGGTGATGACGTTATCCACCTGTCTGGTGGGTTGTCTGTCATGCGTTTCTGCTGCTTGCTGGATATTGGCAATACTTAGTAAATATGTAGAAAAAATGAAATGGGAACATAAGTTAAATATTAGCGGACTACTGCGTGTTTTAATAGTTAAGTAAAATATTTTATTTGAAAAACACGCAGTGGTCACGAAATGTAGCCATAATATTAAGGGCGGACCATAGGCAATCAGAACTTAGAATTTCATCCTTTTTTTAGAGGAAATTAAATAAAAATAAAAAACGTTTAAAGCCAAGCTAAGCAATTCTAACTGAGGAACATACTGTGCCATTTTTATGTTGATTAGATACCTAAATAACAAGAACACAAAAGATGCGGTGCAAAATTGTAAAATAAAACATGGTGACAGACAGATATTCTGGCAACTTCAGGAGACTTTTCTATCGAGCAAAATTAATAAAATAACGTTTATGGAAAAGCAAAGTCACGCTGACACTAGTGATAAACAAGCTAGTGAAAAAACGTACAGTAATAATACTCGTCATTCCGAGCGATTTGTGTTTTGCTAAAGGCTGTTTTGCTTAGGCGCCGTCTTAAGTTAAGTTAAGTTTTTGATCTGTGGCTTCTATCGTGTGTTGCCACAATCGTCTTAAGGAACAGTATAACTGTTCCAATAGGTCTGTTAAACCCATTAACAGATTAATGTAAAATGACAGATGAATCTGTCACATAGGTAGCTGTTGTAGGATTTATTGAATCAGGCCACACACAACACATAACGACCTACCTACTAATCGTCACAAATAGAGAAGTAAAGAAGTTGTCATACAAATGTTATACTTTTCGGTATGCGGTTAGTCGGCATGAGGTTTGCGGTTAATCACTATACGATTGCCACTCACGCAAGCCATTGAGTACACAACCATATCTGACGTATTACTTGTAATACTTTAGATAAACGTTCTACTTTGGATCTCCCAATAGTGCCCATAAACAGAGTTGCTAAACCTACTCAATTTAAAACTATCTACCTATGATCTACCTATATGTAAGTCAGTGCGCGTAAGCCTCCTTCGTTAATTTTTTATTAATTTTATCATTAAGTATATGATTTTTATTATTCACGTCCGATTATTATTATCATTATCACCTATCATTAGAAGTTGTAGTAACACCGTATAAATATTTATTTAAATCTATTATTTAAATTATGTATAGGACTGCGATAGTTCACAAATAAGATCGGCAACCAACGCCATCTATTGACAATCATGAACTGAACCAAAAGTTTTTGGATTTCTCAGCGTTTGGTTTTGGGAGAAAGATTAAAATCATGCCGATTTTAATCTTTCTCCCCGGGAAACCCATCCTGAGACTTCATCTAAAGTTCATCCAATTTTTGTATGTGGGGCCAGGGTATCGCCGCATCTGTGGAGTTAGGAAGGCTTCTCAAGATGTTTTCCATCACCGTACCTATACCAAGTTAATAATTATAATGTAAGATATATTATCGGGGATTAAACCCGCAACTCTTGCGTGACTGGCGAGCCAACCCCAAGGACGCTTTAAAATTATCTCTTCTCAAATTACAAAAATAATGTAAGTATTTGGTCACCAAATACTTAATTAATTTATGGTAATCCGTTCCAGGACAAGTTGCATCGGCATGTCCAACTTAATCCGCTCTTGTTCGCACCTTATTCAATATTTTTATTGACCAGTACGAGTAAAGGAAGGCAAGTAAATAAATAGCAAACCGTTATCATTCCGACAAAAACAATCCCAACCTAACTAATCTAAATTATTATGGCTTTATTAATACTCGCAAATGTTGGTCCTTCCGCCTGAATATTTGTTTTTAATCAATATTTAGATGCAACAATGAAGTTATAAATTGTTTTAATTAATTCCCGACGAACGATGATGTGAATAGCGCGTAACAAAATTCATATTTCGAAACAAAGTATCGGGTCCGATAATGTAGTAGAGATAACGCCCAATTAAAACAATTCCATCAAAACATTTAGTGTCAGGTCATTCCACCTGCCGGCGGGTTATAATTTATTCATAAGCAGGACGGAGTAGTCAGCCTGTATACTTATTTATCGTTCACGTTTGTTTGTTACTTCGACTATCTATATAGGTAGTTTTGACCATGTCATATACTTACTTCTACTCGTACTCATGCTGACCATGTCACGACATCACTCACCCACAGGTGCTATATTTCTCATTTGATGTGCAATGTGCATGACAATATGCATATCTTAATATTTTGTATACCTACCTACCTCAAATCGCTTGCATATTTGAATAATTATCTACTTTAAAGATGATGATTAGATGTAGTGCAAGGGCAAGGTAAGGGAGCGGGAGGCCGGACAAGAAATAGACAATTCCTACTACCGAATGGACAACAATCAACTGTCTGCCTGAGTACACCTTGAAACCTGAGCATTCTACTTATTTATAAAAGTAAAAAAGCATCTATTGGTGTCAAGTACTCTATTGTGTATTACAGTGAAAACAAAATACAGCTAGAAAAATCCCAACTACTTAGTTAGCAACCTTATTAGCGATAAACAAATACTAAGCGAAAGTATTACCGAAACAGACGAAAGAATTACTGAATGGTGGGTTTAGCTATCTTATACTGGGGCAAGTTCCTTCCTTACTTGGTCGTTATATAAGGAGCAGGCGAAGGATAAAGGTATATTTACACATCGTGATAAATAACCATGTAAGAACAATAAAATCCAGCTCCCGTTTTGAATTTGAAGTTAATAAAGATATAAATTTAATATAAAGTTAATAAAGATATAAATCTGCCATTTTAGAAATACTACACTTAAAATACTATTAACCATCGATACTATTGACTGAGTTTTGCAACGTACAATAAGCTATAAATAATTAATATAGAAAATAATAGCACATACACATAGGTATGATAAAAATATGCTTACTTTACTTCAGGTAGACGTGTAAGTTGTTACAAATTTCTTTAATTAGAATAGTATAAAAATGCACATTATAAGTGGTATTACTTGTTACTTGATGTATAATTATTGACGTGGCTAATACATTATTACTGACGGAAAATGAACGAGTATGAATTATGACTACCAAGATATAAAAAGGCCAGAAAAAGTGTAAAAGTAAAGTCTCTTAAGCGTGTAAGGTAAACCTTTTGATCATAAAAAATGTCATGTTCACAAGGGCCAAATTAGTTATTTTGATTGACTTTGACTTCGCGCGACAGGACTTTGACACTCCTCATGTTCATGATCGGCTTTCTTATCGTGCCAATCTCATAGTGAGATACAGAGCTACCAACTTAGCTGTTCAGGTGGGGAAAATTGGTACTACGGACTTGTCATCCCCCATCAAAGAGAATACATACTTACTATGTCCGCTATTATGAAGACTACTATGACACTATCGACCGCTATCAACTGAACAACTAAGTTGGTGGCACTGTACGGGCCTCGATGATCTTTGTACCATCTGACAGGTGTTCTTTATCTGTTCCTTTGGTGACATTGTCACTGTTCTTCGATAAGTATAGAGCGTTTCATCGAATAGTTCCTATGCCGTTATGTAGGCAGCAATGTTTTCCAGTGTTGACACATTACCTAAAATAATCTACCCTAAATTTAGGGACATTTTCAGTATGGTCTTAGTTGCATTCATATAGTTACAAATTATTCGTTTGTTATCATATAAAAATCAGTACAGTAATAAAAAGCAAAAATACTATATATTTTTTATTTACATTTTACAGTAGTTATGGTCATCCAACTAACTTCTACCCAAGAGATCGACATCTTCATCTTCCATATCATCCTCGTCATCAGAAGTGTCGCTATCGTCTCCCACTTCAATTATGAACCTGTCCATCTCGCCATCAATAACTGGGCCATCGGCGTAATATTTTTCTTCCACTTTTCTCACGTGCTCACATTATTTTCTCCATTCTTCTTCGGTGATTGTTGGAAAGGCTTCTTCTGTGATTTGGACGATTTAATTAGCTTTTTGACCCACGTTTTGTTCAGCAATTCGTCTTTTTAAGTTACTCCATATGAGCTCTATGGGATTTAAATCGCAGTGGTAAGGTGGAAGTCTTACCACTTTATGCCCATGCGCTTCCAACATTACATCAGCTTCATAAACGGGCGGCTGTTTGTGCTCATTTACTATTTCTAGTAACTGGCCTTTTACCATAGTTGGCAATTAAGAAAGAGCATTACTTGTTAACCAGTTTTGTATTTCTGCCTTTCTGCTTGACATTGTTGGTGCTTTGTTAAACTGTAATGTGTGGTAGGAGGCGTTATCCATCACCACAATTGATTGGGGAGGCAAATTAGGTATAAGCTTTTCACTAAGCCACTTATTTAAATTGGTTTTATTCATATCATCGTGATAGTCGGCCGCTTGTGACTGAGATCTGAAGATCAATTGAGCATTTGGTATGAAACCCATAGCACCACCCGCGTGGACGATAATCCAGCGTGGCCCTTTGGAGTCTGATGATAATACACCTTCGTCTTGTTCGCTTTGCCAACATTTTCCGGCGCAATATGTTGCGAGAATATATGTCTCGTCCAAATATACAACTGGGCGCTGGTTCCCGAGACCATTATTTCGCAATTCTTTCGCAAGGTATCGATAACGCCATGCTATAATATCGTGTCTCTCCATTAGGACTTTCCTTTTGGGTCTACATTTTTTTTAAATAAAACCCCATCTCTTTCATAAATCTCCACAACGTGGTACGACTTCCTTTGAAATGTATTTCGCTTCGCATTTCATGCAATAACTTTCCTAGAGTAGGCAATTGCTTTTTTACGGTATAAATCTCATGTTTTTCGCCTTATAGCGCACCGTTGGAAGTCATCCAGTTTGACTCTTTTGGGCCGGGGACCGCTTTTGCGTGGTGTTGAGACCTTAGTCGACGTGCTGGCTGCGACCTCACCTTCTTCGGTGATTTTAGACACTGTCTTTTCGGATACACCTAAAACAAGTATTTCGGTCAATTTATCTATTATCACAGTCATACATAAACCAAAAAACGTAGCAGTTGTACACATGCTTGCTTAGGTCTTACAGAAAACTACCGTAAAAAAACAATAAGTGAGGATTTTATTATCTGCTACTGGTAACCCTATTTGACTAACCTGTAATGGCGGCGACACGAGCCTGAACACATCTTAGAGGAATCAATTCATTACGTTTTCGCGTTCACAAAAGTTCTTCACCTTTAGCACCATCATTCTTTCGCCAGTTTTCAAAGATTTGGCCATGATTTCAGTCGGAAATTAAATGAAAATAAACAAAATCTACGTCAACGTCTTCTCGTGCCAATGACTTTGACAGACAGGGGAGCCAACATAACGGCATAGGTACTATTTGATGAAACGCATTATACCGTCAGGCATCCGTCTAGCTACTTTTGCCGCCCACTCCAACTTAGCCCCATTACTGTTTACCATGATCACGTCTTTTTGAAAAGCGGTTGAGATAATCTAGATAGAGAGATCAATAACTAATATTCCGAATGTCGATTAAGAAAATCAATTCAAAGTTGATTGTATAGGTTTTTTAGGGTTCCGTACCCGAAGGATGACAAACGGGACCCTATTGCTGAGACTTCGCTGTCCGTCCGTCCGTCCGTCTGTCACCAGGTGTATCTCATGAACCGTGGTAGCTAAGCTAGACAGTTGAAATTTTCACAAATTATGTATTTCTGTTGCCGCTATAACAACAAATACTAAAAAACAAAAGAAATTCAATATTAAGGGGGGCTCCCATACAAAAATTTTTGCTCGATATTGATAATGGTAGAAGGTAGAAGCTTAAAATGTTCACAATATATTGAGTTTATTATTTGCTTAAAAAATAAATAAAATATAATAAACATTAATTCCTATACAACAAAAGTTTTTTATAGATAATGGTACGGAACCCATCGTGCGCGAATCCGACTCGCACTTGGCCGGTTATTTACATCCTCACTCATTCACCTGAACAATTAAAAATAGCCACCCTTTACATAACTAAAATATACTCACAACAAAATCAGAGCTAAAAATCGGGACAAGCAAACAATAAAGACAACACGTAGTGGCAATATCGGTACCTTTACAGACCCCTTCGATGGCCGTCGAAACTCGAGTCGAGTTTGTGATTGACGTGCCCGACGACTCGTCGAGCTCGTGACTCGTCGTCACAGATCACCCCCGCTCGTCGTCGTCCATTGTTCCCCGGCACCTCAACACAAACACTCCTGGCAGATAGTTTACAAAGACTAGGCACTGTAGTTTACAATTCCAGGAAAGTGGTAAGTTCTGTCGGTAAATTAGTAGCGTTAAAAGGCAATTCATGCAAGCCGTTCAAAGGTTATCTTTTTGCAAGTCACTTTTTTAATTGTTTATACAGTCTGACATAGAAACTTATCAGTGGCTAGTCCATAATAATGTTTCCTCGCGGTTAGTATTCACCACAACAATTTAATAGTGTGTGCGAGGTGAGTGGGATGATCTTATTAATACTTCTTCTAAAGTAGATACACTCACACCGCCAGAAAAAAGAGCTGAGGAACTTTATGAAGAAACAGTGACTAGACATGAAAATGGAAGATATATTGTAGCGTTACCATTCGCTAGTGATACACCATGCTTGCCAGAAGGCTCGAGAGATATTGCTGTGAGGCGACTTAAAAGTCTAGAAAGAAAACTTTCAAAATATTGTCCTCTGAGAATCGAATATAATAAAGTCATTCAATAATACCTAACTCTTGGCCATATGGAAACAAATTGATAAAGAATCAAACGCCAACTTGAATAAAGTTTACTTGCCTCACTTTTCAGTCGTCAAAGAAGATAGAGAAACAACAAAAGTACGGGTTGTGTTTGATGCATCTAGTAAAGGCACAAATAACAAATCACTGAATGACGAATTGCTGGTGGGACCAACACTACTAGAATAATTAAGAGATCTAATAATGAGATGGAGAACACATAAAATCTGTTATGTGGCTGATTTAGTAAAAATGTATAGACAGATAAGAGTGCAAGATAAAGACACAGATTACAAAAGAATTGTTTGGAGATTCAACACAGATGAGGAAATACAAGATTACCGATTACTTACAGTCACTTTTGGTACTTCCAGTGCTCCATTTTTAGCAATACGAACGCCTAGCAACTTAAACAACTAGCCAAAGATGAAGGAAACAAATACCCCGTAGTCAAATCAATATTATCAAATGACTTCTATATGGACGATGTATTATCAGGTCATGATACCGAAGAGGATGTTAATAGGAAAGATGTGGTGAAGCACTGGGCATTACGTGGAATTTTATTGAAGATGAACTACAAAACAATTATAAAATTCGAGAATCATCTGAAGAACCGATTACCAAACGTAGAGTATTGGCCGAAATTGCCTCTTTATTTGACCCAATGGGTTGGCTTGCACCGTCCATAGTAAAAGCTAAGATATTGATGCAAACACTTTGGAAAGAAGGATTGAGATGGGATGAAGAGTTAAAAGTGAATTTAAAAAAAAAAACACTGGTTGAAATTTCGAGCCGAAATTCCATATCTGAGTGAAATAAAACTAAGGAGATGGCTGGGAACAACTAAAGATCGACGTTTATTTGAGTTGCACGGATTTGCGGATGCATCTACACTCGCTTATGCCGCCGTTGTATATGCCAGAGTTATAAAGGCTGACGGAACCGTAGAGGTCACATTCTCAATAGCAAAAACTAAGGTAGCTCCCTTGAAAACATTGACGTTACCACGACTGGAATTAAACGCAGCGCTACTTCTTATTAAACTGTTGAAACATACTGCCACAAATCTGAACGTTGACGCATCAAATACATATGCCTGGTCTGACTCAATGGTAACATTAGCATGGATATCAGGTGATCCAAAGAGATGGTCATCATTTATGAAGAACCGTGTCATAGATATTAATAACACATGGAATACACGATACTGCAGACAGACTGACTGATATTAACCCCCATATGGCCCTAACAATCATCCGTTTCTGCCTTTTTGTACCCAAACTTACATGTCCTCCGCTGTGCTCCACTCTGGAAACACCCTTCATCCCTCGCATCCCTGGATAACCTCATACAAAAAACCTTGACAGACATTTTGAATTGTACTTTCGACGACAATAGCTGGACGCAGGCGTCCCTGTCCATAAGGCATGGTGGCTTGGGGATCCGGAAAATTTCTGAGGTCGCGCTCCCAGCATTTCTGTCCTCGGCCCATGGTACAAGTGACCTCTTCGGTAAAATAATAAACCCATCACTTGGTGATGTTGAGGTCACGGGTCTGGCCGATGATGCCAGGAATGCTTGGACGCAAGCCTGTCCGAGTAAAAATTTCCCCCTAAATTTAAAATCCCAAAGGTTGTGGGACGAGCCGCTCTGCCTCCAAAGGCATGAGAGTCTTGTTGCCGGAGCTCGTGACTCGGTAGAGCATGCTCGTTTGCTCGCAACCAGGGAGCGAGAGTCAGGGCACTGGCTGCACACCATCCCGTCCAGACAGCTTGGCACGCTTCTGGACAGGACCACCCTCACGCTCGCTGTCTGCCTGCGACTGGGGGTAAAAACCAACGAGGTACATCGCTGCCGGTGCGGCGCCTGGGTGTGCCAACAAGGACACCACGGCCTGTCCTGTAGCTACAATGCCGGCCGTTTTCCCAGATATGCTGCCCTGAATGATATCATCCGTCGGGCCCTTTCCAGCGCGGGCGTACCGTCTGTATTAGAACCGCCAGGCATAGCCCGCGACGACGGTAAGAGGCCCGACGGAATGACACTCGGCGTGGGGGACCGACGCTCGGCAAGTCTGCGTCGAAGCGTCAGGTGATTCTAGAGCTGGCACCTACCTCGCTCAGCGAATTAGCCTAGCGATACAGCGAGGTAATGGTGCCAGCATGTTGGGCACCCTGCCACTCGACGGCGGCGGTGACCTTCAGGATATTTTTTATTTAAACACCACAAAACAGTTATGGGCGTTACGGCCCATGTTTATTTTTTAAAGATATTTAAGGGTATTTTTAACATAGTAGGTCGGGAAAAAGTCTTTTCGTATTTCGTATGTTAAAATTTACTAAATTATAAACTTGTTATTAAATATATTTGGCTGCATTATCTGTATCTGGCTGGTTTTGATGTCATTAAAAAGGATATATTTCAAAAAGGAAAAAATATAAGTAGTAAAATGTTTTTTTCCGACAATTTCTCATAAGCTTTTTCTATCAAAACGAGTGAATCCAATGAAGAAATTCGATACATTTTAAGGTTTTATTATAAAGTAGGAAGAAATGCAATGCAAGCCGCGAAAAAAAATTGTGCGGTTTATGAACTTAACGCAGTTGGTTTAAGCGTTTTTAATCCGGTTTTTTATTGTCAAAGATGCACCTCGTTTTTCGCCCTGTTTCTGTCTTCATACAAATACGAAGAAACTTTATCCCCGACCTAATACCCCCGACCATCCTAACCCGACCATCCCTAAGCCCACAACTTCAGAACGGGGGCGGTAGTATACATAAATATTAATATTATATTGACGTTGACTAAGTAATATGTATGATTTTATGGTCAATAAAAAAAAAAAACTTGAACTTGAACTTGAATACATTATCCATGGCGACTGCGGTGCGTGGTCATGTAGCAAAAAGTAATAAATAAAGCATGATATGTATGTAGATAATTTTGTCCACCAACATTACAAAAAACACACAAACAACCTATGTTTTACCGGTTAATTTCTCTGCAGCACAATACAAGACCACAAACCGTCACTAATGTAAGTAGCCTTAGAAACGATTCTAAGATAGGGTACGGTTTAGGGCATCACTTAAGCTACGGGTTCCCAAGTTAGGTGGACCTGAGGGAATATGGTTGGTGAAAACGTGCATTATTATTAAAATAAATTTATTTCATGTTTACCGAGTGGATGATAAAGAGTTGTTTCAAGCGACTATGTAATTAATATTTCAGTGAACGTATACTACGAGTATATCGACCGACGATATATAGAAAGCGGCACCCCTCTAGTAAAAATGACTTGTTGATAAAGAAAACTTCGAGCTAGCTCATTTTAAAATAATCCGATGAAGTTTGAAACTTGATCAGATCAGATAATCGCGATTCCAGGTCAGTTGTTACTTAAACTTGTATGTAAAATAAAGGAAGGGTGTCAACTGTCAGGCAAATGTGTATTACTTTTATTCACCTAAATTCCAAAATGAAATTATAGGTAGTATGATTGGTCAGCCGCTGCGAAACTGTCTGGCGGCCCGTCATCGTTCATAGGTTGCATATGCGAACGTTTGTTGAATACCTACCTACAAACGTTTGGTAAGCCGCATTCCCCCGCAGGTGCAGTCAATTGAATATATAGTCTCTGGTGTATTCTTATCCCAAACAGGTTAATAATTTGCTTTTACTGTAATTTATTTACACACATAGACGAGATTCTTACTTGTGGAAAGTTAAATTTATTCTTTCAATCGTATCCATTTTTAGATAGGTACGAGGAATTTAACATTTGCATACAATGTTACCGACCACTTGAATAGTTCGATTAAAAAACTAACAATCACGCCGCCGCCGCCGCCACGCCAACTATAACCTCTATTCTATTGATACAAACAGACAAAAAGGCATCCTTTCGTATTTGTATGCTAGTCCCCCCTCTCCTCCCCCGGGCGAAAGTACCGTTCTTAACACAAGGGCTAAGTTTAAAACAACGTTAATTATTTATTATGTAGCGACTAGCGGGCGTCTGAGGTGTCAATATGACGGGAAGGCGAGAGGCGGTCACCAGCATGTCAGTCAAAGATAGCTATCGCCGGGTCCACCGATAACTGATAATAACGTAGTAACGAGCCTAACGTTTGCAGTAAGTACATGCGAAGCCAACGTTGTCTGCACAGGCATTTTTACCCAGCGCAAATATATGCAGATGATTATTTATTTTTGTGCAGTAACTTTCTATTGCAAGTAAAGACTTTTTATAGTGCTGACGAGTCAATATTGTCAGCACTAAGGATGAGATTGTAAGCGACGCATAATACGCTTTTTAACTGTTTATATTTTTTCTACCTGTTCGACCGCGAAACTAAAATGATTTCGAAAAGTTTTGCTTGGAATTACGTGAAATAAAGTCGATACGCGTGTTTGACACCCTAAACACATATATAGCCCCAAAACTCACAACACTAATAAGAATTGAAATATTATATATTTATCACATTTTAATACTTAAATCGGTAATAAAAGTATGTATATTTATAGTTAGTTTTAGGGCTACGTGCGTGAATGTTTAAGGTGTCAAAAAATGCGTTTTGAAAGAGGTGAAAAAGTAAAAAATAATAGTGGAAAATATATTTGTCACTATGCGCCAATGATTCTGTGGAAGAAAGGTCGTAAACATAACTTTGGAGCATTGATTGGAATGATGAAACTGTCACATACATTGTAATCAAGTATTATTCATACTGTGTGTAAACGTTAAGATGCTGTGCATTACTGTGTGTAAACGTTAAGATACTATACTTAAATGATATTTATGGAATAAATAAATAAAATAAAAAGCCTTTATTTATCCTTCTCCGCATATCGTACATTATACAATGCAGAGCGTGAAATATTTAACATTTTAAAATACTAAGTAATAGATTATTAAATTATAGTTATTCTCTAATCTAAGATTGGAGGAGGACCCCACTTTGGGTAAAGGGCTTCCTAAGGAGTCCTCCATTTCTCCCTGTCTTGAGATTTATGGAATACTCAATTGTAAAGATATCTTTGACGTCGACTGTACAAAAAATCACATGTTTATTTGGTAATATAGTTAAGGAGTTTTTTGTATGGGGCCAAAGAAGTGGTCCAACCAAGCGATTAGCATGGTAATCCAGGTCATCAGGTGCGCAGGGCGCGGTAAAACACAAGAAATGACTCATTTTTTGTCATTTCACTGGAATCGTTTAGGGATTTGACTAATTCGCTAGATTTAGTTAGGATTTAGCGAAATACCTAGAAAGAAATTTTTAGTAAAATTTTATATTCATGCTTGTCTTTATTTTATCATTTCCCGGGATTTCATCATACCCCTTCATATCCCCCTATCATATCCATGCGACAGATACACAAAGAAAACAATATATTTTTTTAGTCGATAGTCGTACATTATATTGATACTCAGACCATCGCTGGCTGTCACCTAGATTGAAGAAAGAGTTGTATAAAATCCGATGAAGTTTGAAACTTGATCAGATCAAGTAATAGATTGTTTACCAAGGGACTAAAGAACAATTTTTAGGGCGAGAGTGTTTTTTTGAATCCTGAGCGACCGAGGGATTCTAACTCATAAGTAGAATTCTGAGGGAGCGAGGGTTTCAAAGTACATAACTCGAGCCAAAAATAGTTTCATTTCACCCCTGTGGACACTCTACTTTTGATCACCTTCTATGAGAAAAGGAGTACTTAATCAATAAAATTACGTACTTACATGCTTAGAATTTGAATTGTATATTTATTTACACAATTGTGATATGTCCTCCAAATAGTTAATTAGTATTGGCCAAATCTTGAAAATAGGTTCAAAATGCATTTTCAGAAAACAACTTTGTTCTTTTTGAAATTTTGCAGAGGATATATTCCTCGTGATTTTATTGGTAACAGATCTTGTATTTGCCATTTGAGTTTGTTGTTATAACATCTGGAGTTAGACACTCACTTTCACCCATATTTTATACTAATATCCGCAAACGAAATTGAAATAATAACGGCATTCAGATTTGGCGCGATTTGTTTGCAAATTTTCCACAACTTTTTTTAATTATTTGATCCGTGTTTTGATATCAATTCTGTAAGTTTTTGTCTCTGTTGTCATCAATCGGTGTCATTCGATTCGGTCGATCGGATTATCTAATCTGTGTTGAGTCTTCGAGCATTTCAGTAGGAAAGGCCGCGTTCCTCCAAGGTGATGAGTACGCATTTTAGTACAAACTATTTTTTTATTGGCTGCTTTCAAAATCGACCTCTCTAGTAATTGGTCTGTCAGCCTGAATGGTAGTGAAACTGATTAGTGACCGCATTTTTTTTCATTCGTACTGGCAACAAAATTAAAAAGTTACTTTTAGTCCTTAAGGACTAAATTACCTACTTTAGTCTCTGTTTACCGGGAAAAATATATTTTTATCTGTGATAAAAATAGATTTATTGATCTGAGGCACAGGAGGACCATGAACAGCTTCCTAAACTACGTCATCAGAGGACGAATAAAAGTCATTCAGTTTTTCACGGAAATTTCAGAAATCCCCTATTTTTTTATTGGGATAACTATTTAATTAAGAACACATTTATCTCGAAATGGTTTTCTCAGTTTGAAACTATTTAGCGTAGCGAATTAACTCATGATATGAGTCGTGACATAAACTACTATTATAACGCTATTTCGGACATTAATTAAATAACTATTGCAAATATCGTACGTAGAACCAGCAACAACATTTTCTCAATTGATATTATACCTAGTATATTTTATGGTATTATCGGGAACTTTATTTGAATCGAGCTGCGGGAAATAAGGCGAAGAAATATCCCACGGGTGCCTTAGAGTGCAATAATGTAAAACACTCTATCGCCGTCTGTACTTCCACTTAAGTAAAATTGTAAACAGCTTTTAAAAACTCCGTCCGTCCTTTATCTTTGTGGCAAAGTACTAATTACATGTTATTATTAAATACAATGTTATTACCAAATAGGCGCCTGTTTGAAAGAGTTCCCTTTCTCTGTATAATTGGATAAGACTTCGATAAACGAGTGTTAAAACAACATGCACTACACAGTAAAATGAAAAATTAACGACTGTATTATATTGCTCTGTTTCGTGTCAAAAAATTTGGTGCAAACAGTTGTACGTAGTATTATTACCTTTATTGATGTTTTATTGTTCGACGATGAGATTTTTTATTGGATACGTTTTATTATGTTTTCATGAATACTAATTAACTGTACCGACACGTTTTATTGTCTGACTTACATTATTTACATAAGTAATTGAGTTAAAGTGATATAATTAATTAATTAACTATTTGTATTAAAAAATAATTATTTGACTAGTATATAGAAACGAAGCCGTTATTAGTTTAATAATTTTATGACTGCGGTATAGGTGCTTTTTAAGTGCCTCTAGTACTTAGCAAGTACTGGAGCATTGAAATCTCATCTCACGCTACTATACACAGATTTATATATTTCAACAGTACTGTATTCTATTAGCCAATATTACCTCACTGGATTTGATTTCTACTTAGCGAGTAAATATGCGGTGATTGACTGGTTAATGTTGGCAGACATACCTACGACCCTCCCCACTTCCTTTATCAAATTGTTCTATTACCATAGCACATATTGTTAAATTTTGGCAAAGATGGCCAATTGCACAGTATCAGTACCGATACAGACAAAATCGGTATCCGAATTATACCAATTCAGATATTGAATGTAACGAAAAATCCTTGGGGAACAGTTCAAAAACCGCGCCGCGGGCGTACACAGTAAAGCGGTGAGACAGTCCTTAAAATGTTGTTCGATAGCTGTGGGCAGATTTAATTTGAGGATATTTTCCTAACTAATTAAAAGCGTTGAAATAAGAGGATAAAAACGAGCTTTGTTATCGAAGGCATCGCCCGGCTTTTGTCTCGCTCCGGCCACCAAGGCGACATTTAGGGCCATGACGGCGGCGGTGGCGGGGCGCGGGCAGACATATTACATTATTATATGCACGGCACGCACGGTCTACTTTACCGGCAGTTTACATACGGCAACTTTCCGTCATGTGACTATGTTCAGACATGCTATGAAGGGATACCCATCATCAGCCCGACTCCTAAACAAGCCGCATCTGCACCAGGATACGATATCCTTCTACACTGATTTGTTGATAGGAACTAGGCTTCACAGCTATGCGATACATAGAATTACTACGCAAAGAGTTTCGTTAAATTGAGGCCTGAGGTTGGGAATGACGCTATCTATGTATACATATAACTTATTAATTAACTAAAATCCCAGGCTGGGGACAAAGCCTTTCTCAAAAATGTGTGCTGGCCGGCTCTTGTTCAGAAATTCTCCTGTGGTTACATTGGTCATCATTTACCGTATAGCTGTCGACGATTTGTTAAAAATCTGCCATTAAATTATCTTGTACTGCAGTTACCTATCCAGGACTCTATTATATCAAGTAATGAACTTATTAAGTTTATAATTTTGCATTCATATACATATAGAGTGTAGTATTCATTGTTATAGAGTTGTATTGTACGCGTAAGTCTTCCCCCGCCCAGCAATACCTTTCCCTGCCATTAGGGTTTGCTGGAAGAAATCTCTTGTTAGAGATATACTCGCTTTTGTACATTGTTATTTTGTATTTTCTGTATATAGAAGTTACAATTACAATAGAGTCTGACATATAAATATTTCTATCATTTCCTTCCAAGTAAACTACATTATGATGTTTCTGCCCTTAATTCTGTCATATGTATGCACAGAGAATGGAGAAGTAAATTTTATTATTGCTAGTCCTGCTAGCTTGTTAATTATAAAAAAAAATACTTAAATCTGCAGCTACAAATAGTGCTAAGTAGCGGACAGACCGACAACATGGCGAAATAATCCTTTTAATTTCGCAATCTCCGTCCGTCTGTCTGTCTGTCGCCCATTTTTTTATATACGGAACATGTTACGTGTATCTAAGAGGAGGAATCCAGCAAGCATCAACAAGCAACATAAAAAATAGCATTCAACAGGTTTTCCAATATAACCCCGTTTAATTATAAGGATACCTTTTCTCCGATGCAGTTCGAGCCTTATCGTGATATAAATCTGGATAATTAAGTGATGTGACAAAAAATGGAGGCGCGATGTGTTTTCGGGCCGTCGACTCTTATGAAACTAGATTGTAATGAATGAACAGAGATAAGAAAAGATGAAGAGGATGGGTTCAAGGGACAAGGACAGGTTTTTCTTCTTGCCTGATCCTTTTGAGATGTCCTTCCTGACAACGGTGACTACACATTTAGATAAGCATAATACCGAAACTGGTTTTACCCAAATGACTAACAGTGTAATTGCGATAAAATATTAATACTTATTCTTTCTTTCATATTCATATTCTTTATTGCCCGGTACAATGTAATAATCTCATAAAACAACTTAGCGCAAAGGCGAGGCTTATCTCTAGGAAGAATTTTATTCCAGCAAACCTAGGCAGGACAGGATTTTTTGTCTTTTAATTGAAAAAGGAGAAAATTAATTGCGTGTAGGTGATTACTTCGATATCGCAAAGGAAGTAGGTACAGCAAACGTAAAAATAATCAGGCAAATTCTTCGTTTAAATTGTGTATAATTCTAAAAAATAACGGTCTAGTGCGAGTAGAACTTGTGCACCAAGGGTTTCGAACACACTTGTAAATTGAGTTAATTAGTTTTTTACCTAAAAAACGTAAGTATGTATGAAATAACGCGACAGAAATCAGTTTTCAGATTTTTATCTTTACTTACAAACGCTACGACCGTTTATGTGCAGCATAAACGGTCGTAGCGTTTGAATGCGTTGACTTAGAAGGTTAATTTTTACAGCTCTAAAGGAACACAGACTAGGATGTCAAGTCTGCTAAATATATTACGAATCATTGATCATATAAAGACCCGTTTTTGTCATAATTGGTAGTCTAATTATGTCAAAAAAGGGTCTTTGAATGATCAATGAATTCTAATGTGTTTAGCAGACTTGACACACAGTATGCAATTGATATGATACAGCTTGATTCCTCCAAGCGTTCCCGAAAAAAAGGTCTTGACAGACGGACGGACAGACAGAAAGACGGGCGCACGACGAAGTGATCCCTTTTAAAATATTATATATTCAATTAACTAATAAATATGCTACCAGCCAACAAACCAGAGTTTCACTGCGTACAAAGGCAAAGCTACAACGAACACAAAAGTTCACAGGGACTGTTAGAGCATAATATAACATTAGAGAGTTCTCCAATACCTATTATAATGGTATTCGAAACACAGAATATATTAGAATACGCCGTCAGCCTGCCAGCGACTCCCCTCGGAAGAGACGCAGCCTGTTCACGAAGATTGTGCTCTGTATAAACCTGGCCCTACTTTGCATGTTCCCTACAAGTTCACTGAAAATTCACTCCAAGACGAACATCCGTGCAACACTCCCCTATGGGCACATTTAATTCCTGCTGTAGTTTCACGGAACATAACTTTTTATTAAACTTCCTTCGCAACACCTTGTGATTTCCTTTTCAGATGTCTACAGAGAACTGAGGTAGATAAATATATTGCGCTGGATCCTTTTCTTACTGCGATTTTTTGTTCTTATTAGTTATAATTTTCTTATTAGATAAGTATCTTCGTTATACCTACTTAGAAAGTATCGGTATCTAAGTAGGCCTAGGCCAAAAGTGATTATAATCTAATTGCCTGGTGTCAGTTTCCTGCTTTAAATTTCAAATTAGCGATCTGAAACAGTTACGGCCTCTACATTTCTACTGATCAAACAGAAACTCAATAAACGCACCCTCGTTAGTAGGTAGGTAGTTGTTGGTTCAACTCTATTAGCAACTATTTAGAAACGCCTTGATTGACTGATACGTGCGTGCATGCATACACAATAATACACATCTATCTAACCTATCTATAGCTGGGTATCTAGGTTTATACATGTATTTTCACACAAACGTGTACATCGTATACAGGCTGGAAATTTTAAACACGACCTGGAGGGAACGTAATCTAAATAATGGAGTTCTCACTCAAAGGAAACATTCCTTTATTATTGAAAAAAGGAAACAAACTGCATTCAAAGATTTTTAAAGATACGCTTGCCATAACAAGGAATGGAACCAGCTAGAATTCGGAAAAACAACACCTGTAATTTTATTGCGTCAATCAACAGGGTCAATCATAAGGATCAAATCTGTATAACAAACATGGTAAATTAAATTAAAGGAAAACCATGTCGATCTCGTGATCACGATTATACGAGAATAACTATCCCGGGGATAACTTGTATGATAATGACAGTTCAAAATGAGGTGATCTGATCTAGGTGTCACTAGTGTTTATGAAAAAGTAGAAGATACTCTAAAGTAACAGTTACTCGTTCGTTGGTTAAATCCATCCTTAAAAGGAGATCCCACCACATGTGTATGTTGTTTTTTATTGTGAAATAAACTATTTTGTTTTTTTTTACTCAAGGATGCATAAGATACCCTAGGTTAGAGGTTCTCAATAAATTGCTTACAGTCTGCATTACAAATACGCGTAAAGATAATTGCAATTTTCTTATCGTTGGATGTCATTTAATAAAATAAATTACGAAAAACATAATTTATTGTGAACTTCTAACCTACATACGGTATTCGATGAATCCTTGAGTAAAAGTGCCTTATCCTGTCTTTCATAGTGTCCCTTTTTAATTAACCATGTTTGTGAGAGAGTTTTAAGTAAGCAAGTTCTAAGAGGCGCTAATAAGGCTGGTGGACTGAAGAATAAGATAAGACTAGTTAAATAGGTAATGAAGAAGCTGTAATGGTATTTTTACAATGCAAATAAATAATAAGAAAACAAGGACATGAGCGTAGGACGTGAAGAAGGCTAATGAAAGGGGTTTGGGTAACCTACTCCTACTTTGGACCATTGGCGTCATTTTTTTATTCGCGGCCACCGATATCTTTAACATGATTTGGTTGCAGTATCATAATCTATTATATTTAAAGAGAAAGCATTGCTGTAAACTATTTCGAAGCTGAAATAATAGAGCTTCAAGTAACACTTTTTGTACTGAAAAAACTTTAAAGTGAGATATATCAGCCCCGAAATAATTTAGCTATATGTACTACATAGTAGGATTAGCTTATTTTTAATTGCTCTTTAAAAATTTGTAACTTTCATGAAAATACTCAAAATCGGCGAAACTCTATGGAAACGTCAAAACGACGCCAACATTACCCAATACCATTTGTATCTCAACTTCAAATGTACTGTCAGGGCAGGCACGCCGCGCGGGCGCAAGGAGGCCGTGACAAATATTCGATTTTATGGATATATCATACAACAGACAGTAAGACCTAATGTTTCTTGGAGAAATGCTATCTTTATCATTGACTGCATCGACTAGTGCTTTACTGAAAGCTGTTTTGTATGTTTTCAAAATTAAAGGAATGTTTTCTTAGAGTGAAAAGAGGATGCCCATTTTAGGCCCAAAACTGTCCATCATCATCATCATCATCATCAATCAGCCCACACCTACCCACTGCTGGGTATAGGCCTCTTCTCTAGCATGCCATCCGCTCCGGTTCCGTGCCTCCCGCATCCACTGCCTACCGACTATGACGGTGATGTCATCCGTCTATCTGGCTGGTGGTCTGCCTACTTGGCGTTTTGCGGTTCTTGGTAGAGGTTTTAGTGAGGTTTAATGACGTTTATCATCACTCAAGACACACCTCACTTACGTGATAACATAGTTAAAAACACATTGTAATGTCCGTCGTCGACATAATTCTTATACAATACGAGGTGACGGCCAGAACAGTTTGGGTAGGTACGTCAAATAAGTTATCGGCTATTGGTATGAATAAGGTGATTAATGGATGTATGGTTATATTCTAATTCTAACTTGTCCCTTTAGAAAAGGGTCAATCGAAAACACATTCATGATAATTATATAAAATAAAAGTCTAGTAAAAAATAGTGGAAATAATGGTAGCCACTCAGTTACCGCCTTGGTCTACCTTCCGTCATCCCTCCGTGCCAAGTGTCCAACCCACCCCAGTCTCGTGATTTGCTTGCTGATGTCACGACCTTAGTGCGACGTGTTATTTCTGTATTTCAAATACGATCCTGAAGTTTGATGCCTAACATGGCTCGCTCCATGGCCTTTTCTGCGACTTTTATTTGTGCATGTTCGCCTTTGCAAGGGTCCATGTTTCGGCACTATACGTGAGCGTAGGCAGGAAACATTGGTTGTAAACCCTGGACTTCAAGTTTTGAGGGATTTTCGACTTGAAGACGTCTTTCAGCTTCCCAAAAGCGGCCCAAAGCTGAATCCGTCTGGCAATCTCCTTTTCTTGACCTTCCCGGCCGAAGGATAAACAATGTCCAAGATAAACATAGCCACTGCCTCAATAGGGTTATTTATTACCGACAATGTTCGAACTGATGAATGACTCATCATAATTTTAGTCATGTTCATCCTAAACATGAACTGCAAAGATGTTGTGTGCAGACTGCCCAACCACAAGATAATTACTAATAATGATGATAATTCCCAAGTTCGATTAAGTAAATGTAAATGTAGTCCATTAATGTCCCTATCGAGGAGCACAGGCCTTTACCCGGATCCGAGTAAGATTGAGCCATAATCAAGTTCAATTATCAACATAATATTTTGGTCTATAAAGATGGTAATTTCGTGAATGAAAATAAAAGGATTTGTTTTTCAAAAATATTTTATCGACCCCATCCTTCCAAGATTCAAATCTTTCTTGACGTTAAAATCACTGTTGTCATATGAAAAAAGTAACATGTTCTGATACTCAATGAAAAACGGGTTTAGTTTTTCATCGATTTCGATCGATTCAAATCAGTTTTGAATTGGCATGAGCGGCAGATAAATACCTATTGTAAATTGCTCAATACTTGCTCTGCTCGATACATCCGCATCACTTGAATAATACGTCCATAGCTCAATTCGATGACCACATAAGTATCGATTTATTTATCAATTTGTCAATTTTAGCTTAGAAGTGGCAACACTGCAATAAGTGTCAATTTGACATTTAGAAAAAAGAAACACATTCTGTGTTTTGAATCGTGAGTGGTGTTTGCTTTCTGTTAAAAGCCTTAAAATCGACGACTATGCTTATCAATAGACCTGGATAGCCCCTCTAACCCTGAGACCACTGCTTGCACATGGATTCCGGCTCCACATCCCTTGACGACCCCGGCTTGCACACGGAACCTGCTCTCGTTTCTCATAACGACCATGGCATGAACGCGTGAAATAAAAATCTGGCAGAGGCACAATGGGCCCAATTTTAGTCTGTTATTCAACACTCCATTTTGCGTGACAGGGGGCTACCCCTCTTCTACTCTATTCGATCCTAAGCGGTCTCCCTCCACTCTTTATCCCATAGACCCAACTCATCACTCCATTTCTTCCTGGGTCGGCCACGCTTTCTCTTTACATTTTCTGGGAGCCAGTATGTGGTTCTCTTAACCCAACGATTCGGCAGCATTCGAGCAACGTAGTTGATGATAGTTGACCTATAAGGGACAATTATTGTCCGTAGGTGACGTCAGTTCAATCTACGTATTTAAACTACGGAGGTGCTATGATCGATCAGTCGACGATACGTAGTAGTAATAGGGAATCATACATGTGTATAGCGATCAGATACACGAAGACAATCAGTCAGCATGTGTCGGTTTTCCCACAGTCCCCGGTGACATGTAAATGCATTCCTCCCGAATACTCGTAGTCTTGGAAACGCTCTGGAGGCTCTCAGACAGTTGTTTGACAATCCATTCAAATTGCGAGTAGAGATAGGATACGGTACGATCGGAAATGTAAGAGTTTGTAGAGTGCCTGTAAACTTATTTTGTGGGTTAGCTGAGACTAGAATAAAAATCAATTTTAGGAGCTGCTATAACCGCGAATGTATTAAAGTAGACATAATATATAAGGTGCTGCTTTGTGTAACGGTAGGTACATAACTATAGAGGTACTCATGTATATTTAATTACATGCAATACAATACATACAGTATCATCAACGCAACACTGTCACCACGTCAGAAGGGCTTTAACTAGTTATAAGCAGATACGCCATACACATGGTGTAATATCTATTAGCTTAGGACCGCTACTGTATCTGTTAGGCTTGCCTATTTATTATTGAAATTTGAATTTGTTTATTGACAGATACCAGGGTGGTCCCAGAAGTAACCGGGCTAACAAACATAACACAAAGTAATTGGAAAAATCTTTTTTTTTTTCTCAATATAGTCTCCTATTAGCGCAATACACTTGCCCCAGCGATGTTGCATGGCTTCGATACCATGTTTTAGCGATCAGTGTTAAGCTCCTCAAAATTACCTTCAACAGTAGACCCTTCCTCTCCAATTCCCGCGAGGCAAGGAGGCGGCCGTCCTTACAGACCCACCAACTTAGCTGTTCAGGTGGAAAAAATTGGTACTACGGACTTCATAATTCATAATTTCTTTATTGCACACAAACAGTTACATAGGACAGTAAAAAACATAGAAAACGTGTACAAAGACGAGCTTATCTCTAATAAGAGATCTCTTCCAGCAAACCAAATAGGGATGAGACAGGCGGATTGCTGAGCAGGAGTAGACCCATGTGTACAATACATATAATAATTACTTGTCATCCGCCATTAAAGAGCATAGGTACTATGTCCGCTATTATGAAGACTTCTATGACACCAGCGAACAGCTAAGTTGGTGGCACTGTACGCCACAACAGGAACATTTATCAATTAAATTTTTGATAATGGCAACTCTGTCGTTGTCGACAATTCCGCCAGTATCAAGTCATGGATTGTACACGTGTGAAAATAAATAGGAGGGATCAGTGACATGACAACCAAACTAGTGAAAGAAAACACTGGATCTCGGTTGTCAACATTAAATGGTGCTCGATAAATTAGATTACGAGGGATGAGCAACTTACTTCTCAAGTAGATTGTGCGACTGGGGTGAAAAACAAAAATTATGGATATAAAATTTGCATAAAAAATTTAAGAATAGAAATGTTATGCAGGAATGTAAAGAGTGTAAATGCTGCTGAAATGCAGTAGAGTAGGTAATAATTGACTGACACAATGCCAAGTAATCCTGTCCTTGTCTAAAGAGCCTTGGGTCCGCTGCGTGCCTGAGATTTTTAAATACTGACTCTATTCAGGCACTGACTCTACTCAAGTCCTGTGTTGCCCAGCACCCAGATTAAGATGTTTTTAGTATGCCGCTATGGATGTTTTCTTTTTTTTAAATTATCTACTTTTTTTTAAATAATTCGTTGTGAGTCATATAAAACAAGATATTATGTTTGCCTGTGTTTTTAGATTTTGTATCTACATGTATTTTAAGTAATTTATACTATATATTTAAGTGTTTCCTGTCACTGTCAAGTATTAAAGCTCACATGTTTTTAGTCCTAAGACTGTAAATGGGACCCGTAATTATTATTCAAAATTTTTAATCTTTTAAGACCTAAATGAGTTTACCTACTCTGTTGGTTATTAATTTTATGTGTTGCGAACACGTTGCGAAAAGTTAAAATTCTTATCCAACAGAGCACCCAAGTAAGTACCTTATTAAGTCAGTGTTTTCAAGAACAGCAGTTACATTTTTTTTTATAAATCTATCTATTAAAATGACTCAAATTTAGATGTCATATTGTTCCAAAATACTTTCCCCTGCTCCCTATTCATTTTAAAACCCGCAAGACAACAGTATTTTAACAGTAATATCAAGACCTCTGTTAGACCCATTAAAGTAGGTATGTCTCAAGAGCTATCCGATCTGGTTAATAGATGGTTAAGTACTTAAAAAAGTGCTACTTCGAATCCTAGTCGAGTGGCAATAAACAAAACATCTTTGAGACACGTGTTGAGCAGACACGAGCGTCTACGTCTGCAGAATATACTTATGTAAGTTCCCGAGTATCTGTGTATCCGGCCTAAGTTTGGCAAGTGGTTTTTTTTAGTTTAACTCCTTTAGCCGCATTAGATAAAAATATTTCGGCAGACAAAAGGTTAACTAACAAATAAATTAGCGGACGCATCGAAACAATACTATTTATAAAGTTCATTGCTTTCTTATACGCTTTTTGACATAATATGAGATAGGGTTATATAAAGGTCTTTTATATATGTTACGGCCAATTTGATAAATCCGGTCATTATTCATACTGGCCGCATCAATTGGACAATGTCATTACAACTGTATTTTAATCACGGTCATTATGATTAATGGCTACTCTATCTTGGGCAAAGTAATAAATCAGATGCACTGTAGTGTTTTGGTGTATTAATCCCAAGCTACGCTCGCTTCGCTCGCTCCGCAGGTTGCACTTCTATAGTCTTGCCTAACCTACCTAAACCGACAAAAAGTGAAACTTAACCTAGTCACTATTTATTACTTGGACTGGCCACTATTCATACTGCCCGGACCAAGTGATAAATTTAAGCATGATTTATCAAACGGACCACAGACGTCGGGCATTATGAATACAGATCGTTCCAAGTGGAAAATTCATTACATTAACCAAGGCATCATCATTCATACTGGCCGGTTAATCTAGTTGCCCGTGACATTATATTTAATTAACGCTAAACAAATAATCACACAACAAGTGAAACAAAGAACATATTCGAAACTAAAATAACCACATACAAATGGCTGAGATCCTTAACGTATAACGAAACAGAACACAGTCATCTTAACAGTTTTATCATAATACCAAAATAAATAAATAAGTAATAACAAATAATTAAACAAATGATAACTAGTGGCTCTGTGAGCTGTAGACCTCGCGAGTATGTCGGTGGGAAAGCTGAACTGCTAACACACATAAAAAAATAACCCAAATAATTTTCTTTCAATAACACATACAAACTTATGAATGTACCTGGTTACGTACATGCAGTATGAAAGTAGCCGCACCAATAACTTTGTAAACTACATTTCGCGATCTTTAATACAACCTATTGACTTTTTACTAAAATTATATAGTCTGTTTCACTTTCATGGTCTTTACGAATCCAACGACACCTCATTTGTTAATATCCATCGAGCCGTTTGGGTTGTAGCGATTTTTTTACATTTTTAAACCCCATATCTCCGCCATTTTGAAAAAAATCTAAAAACTGGCTCGAGTAAAAAATTCTATTTATTTTTCCAACCTGCTCACAAAATTTCACGAGAATCGGTTCATAAATGCAACCTGTAGAGGAGAACAACCGGACAGACATACGAAAGCATTTTTGCCCAAACCTGAAACGGAGACGCTTCGCTCGCTTCGCTCGCTCGGTCAAAAATACAGAAAATTCGTTGGTACATACAACAATTCAAACAAAATAATAAATGAATATTTAAATAATAATTTTTCATCTTCCATACACCACTCATTCAATACACTAAAACATTCAAACATTACACTTCCCATCTTCTCTACACACACGCACAGAAAGATTAGATAGAATCCTTTGTTTTAATTGTTAATATATTCTGTAAAAAAAATTTTTAATCATTAATTAATCTTATGTACAATCTTAATTTTTTTGTTAAATCTTATTATAAAATGAGTAATTTACTGGTGGGAAGTACTACTCTCACCTATACTATAGGGTTCGCCCTTTTTTTTAGGGGGTAGTGAACGTCCCTTGTTCTTTACAATGTAAAAAAACAAGAAATTCAAATGTATACCTTACAGAATAAATGATTATGATTATGATTAAACCCCGATTTTTTTTTATTTCCCAAAATTGCCTTCGCTCCCTTGTGTACTATTTTTTTCTGCCAGTGTTACTACGAGTCGTAACACGAGTATTTTTTTGTTGCCGGTGTGGATGAAGTTCAGAGCAGGTGGTAGCTCTGGTACTTCATTCACAGCTTTAAGAGACCATAGACTTGAGTAATTGGAATAAATTTCACCTTGATACCTTGATATAAAAGGCCTTTTATTTTTAAATGTTAAATTTAATTAATCATTGTAGCCTTGCCAGGATTTTGCTAGGCAACCCACTCGTTATGTTTTTCTAGCATACAATAGTAGTTTATGAAACTGTTGCATAATGAGGGGTCCCACGAGATACCTAGTTATGTGCAGTTTCATACACTGATTTATCTACTCTCATACTTAAGTTGTCTCTCCTACAAAAACCAAAGTTAAAACACAACAATATTTCCACAGAGGCGCGGGCCTACTTCATAAATACAGGCTACCTGTGAGCCTAGTTATGATAGTAGTCGACAAAACTATCTCCTTGTTATGTATATTTTTACTACGAATAAAGATTACTTATTTACTTACTTACTTACATAAATCAGTGCTTAGACACAACAAAACGTTGTCACGTCACTTTTTGTTGCCACCAAAACCCAGCATATCACAGCGCATGCGTGGAGCATTACATTATCAAAACTCAGATCAATGAACCTCTTTGTTTAAATCTTCCTGCCTGCCTCCAAGTACTTATCAAACACTGAGAGGCTGTTTGGCTGTTAACTATAGCTAAAAAAAAAACCTTTCCAACGATACAGACTATCAAACACCTGTATGGTTTCATGACCCTTGCTTTTCCCAAAAAAAGTAGAACTGTATCGTTATGGAAAAAAAGTTTAATAATAACATTAGTTTTGTTCGAGAAGTAGTGTTATTATTAAATTTTTAATTTGATTACTGTATTGCGTTTATAAAGTACGTCATTATGAATTCGATTTCAAGTTTGTAATTCGAACTTTATGACATGAGAGTAGATAATTTTTTATAAAAACCAAGTTTCATCGCACTAATAGATGGGTGAAGGTAGAGCTCCCTTCGGATAGGATTAGGATAATTATATTGTTTTATGTTACAATGTTGAATAATAAAGTTGCATAATGTGGACGTGTAAAACAAAAGTTATACAGGGTGTAACATAAAGGTGTAGTCATATTTTAGGGGGTTGTTAGGGACATCATTCTGAGGAACTTTCACTGTGAAACCGACTTGATCAGAGCAACTTTAATTTTCACTTCTCTATACAAATCAGCTGAGCGCCCAGACCAAAACGTATGGAGCAATGAAAAATAAAGTTGCTCTGATCAAATCGCTTTCATAGTGAAAGTTGCTTAGGATGGTCTCCTTTGCAACCCCCTAAAATATGACTACACCCTTCTGTTACACCCTGTATAAGATGTTACATAGTCTGTACGCACCTTTAGTTACTTTTACAAGGAGACGCCAGGCCCCCAATTCTACAAACGGATGGCATGCTATTTGCTTTAGCGAGGGCGCAGAAACCAGTTTTGTTAGTAGCCGGGGCGGCGCGGCGCGGAGAGTCTCGGCGTGTCGCCAAGCCCAAAACGGGTTTCCGCGCCCTCGCCATAGCAACTGGTATGCCATCCGTTTCTAGAATTGGGGGCCAGCAGTTCGCAGCTTTATGCAACGAACCTGCCAAAAAGTGGTTTCACCTGTGACCGCAAGCCAAAAGATGTTTGGAAAGCTGTAAAATAAACACCACAACTTAGCCCGGATTTTACCAACGAAAAGTTATACCTGGAATAACTATCCCGGGGATAATTTGTATGACAAATGACAGTTCAAAATGAGCTGATCTGATCTAGGTGTCACTGGTGTCTATGAAAAAGTAACAAGTTATCCCCGGGATAGTTATTCTCCGGATAACCGTTTTTTGGTAAAATCCAGCCTTTGAGGTATTGCATCGTTTTCTCATTGTTTATTTTATTACCTGCATAGACAAAAAAATACATTCGTGTACTATTTTTTTATTTCTGTCGCGACTCGGGTTAAGTGATTAGCCCGGAGAGCGAGGATCACCAACTTAGTTTGATATTGAATGTTCTGTAGCTGAAGAGCCAATCTTAGGGAATCTAGTTTCTGACCATGGCCATCCGCTAGGCGTGATCGGTGTTTATTTTCGGTCTTTTTTAGGAAAAAGCCGATTCGGATAATGACATTAATGACTGACCCGACGAAGCATGAATGATTTTGTTCAATACATTTCTTTACAGTTGGATATTTTTCACACGAAACTAATCCCCAGAAACCTAATCCGGACCCTTACTTTAACAAAAATCCCATTTTTTGGGCTATTTCGTAGGTCTGATTAGGTGTTCTAGAACTCTTGAAGGGATAGCTTGAAATATATAGAAATATAAAATTAAAAATATATATTATATATTTGTGACATATCAAATGAAAGCGCATAGTGGATCTTAAATGTATTTTCATAATATTTTTAAGACTAATTTAGAAAAAGTTGTGCTCAATAATATGACCGATTCGCTTGGCATCAAAACCTCTAGGGTACTTACCGAAGTCCTAAAAATCGGAAATTTGGTATGCAAACACATGTTTGCACCCACATCCCTCTAAATCTGGGGTGCAAAGTTTATATGAAAAACTTAATTTTAGGGTATTTTGTTGGTATTAGTCCTATTATTGTTGTACGAAACCCTCTCAATTGCACTTGGCAGCCTATTTTGAATGCCATTTTGTACATAACTTCAGACAGGTTCCTAGATTTATTTGATTACCTAGTAAAATACCGTATTGTCGTTGTGAGCATAGTGTAAAGGGACTCGACCAACAAAAAGTTATCCGGAGAATAACTATCCCGGGGATAACTTGTAACGTTTTGATAGACACAGTGACACCGAGATCAGATCACCTCACCTAGGTGTCACTGGTGTCTATGAAAAAGTTACAAGTTTTTCCGGGATAGTTATTCTCCGGATAACTTTTTCTTGGTAAAATCTAGCCTTATTAATGCAGTGATGATTTATTTACAAGTGTAAACTCAATGTCAAAAAATACAAATATAAAAGAACAATAAATTTAAAATGACCATAAATATAAAATAAAATGATAAACTGAGGTTACATCCGCAACACATAGTCATAGCAAAAGCTACTTTTGCTGTTTATATTTGCTCTGTTAGATAGTAATGGTGGCATACGTCCGACCGCTTCAAGGTTCGCTCTAAGTAAGTCACCTAATTAGGTGTAGTGTAATAACGAGCATCTCTTACGAGGGGCCAAAGGCTCCCTCATTTTAGCGCAGTCTAATAGCCGTTTTAAATAGCGTATGAATATTATTGGCGCCTTTATTGGCAGATGGCCGTAGATAATTTAGTACTGGTTTGTTTTCCGGCGGACTTCTTGAAATTCAAAAAGAGCTCTAGTTTCTAGTGGGTTTCACGCTTGCTTCTCACGCAGGAGTTGCAGGTTCATATCCCGGTGCTGACCATGTACCAATAAGATAAATAATTTGTAACGTCACAGAAGAGATAATAGTACTCCGACGTCTAACGGGTGATGGAAAACATCGTTTTGGGTCCGGCTAGAGTTCATGTAATCATCCTGATGAAGGAGTACTATCAACATAATTCAGCATAATACATATAACAAAATAATACGCGTCTTGTAGACAAGAGGCAGACTGTGATCAAGAAATTATGGAGGTCAGTTTTCATGCACTATTTGGCGTAACTATAAACTATTGCAAATACATCAACACTATAAAAACTATTGCGGCATTAAACTACAGGGCAGGGTGTAAGAATAAAAGTATTACTTATGTAAAACGATTGCATTGCATGTTGTTGTAGAATGTACTAAATTGTCTTAGTGCCGATTGTTGCAAATATGAACGTAGCCAATATTCTAAACGTATAACTGTAGATGTCGCTACTATATTCATGTACTATAGTCTATACTGTCAAAAATAAAACTCAAGTCATCAATGTGCTTATTCCTTTTATTCAAGATTTCCCTAGTTTATGTCTATCTAAAACCTAATTCAATCTAGTTTTCAATAGGTTATGGGCCCAGACGCCTGATTAGTTTAAATTAGGGACAGTTTTCCTTTGTGCGAAAGTAATTTGAAGTCCGTATAACCTCAAACCGGCTCAGTCGCACATTTCTCGAGTTTCAGTTTTTCTTCAGCAATTTCAGCTATTACTTCCAGCAAATTCCTTGGTCTGACCATGGCATCAAATGGAAATTTAATTAACATAGAAAAATTGAAAGGCCGTGACAACTACGCCACATGGTGTTTTGCGGTAAAAACGTATCTGGAACACGAGGGTCTTTGGAAATGCGTAGAAGAAGAGGACGAAACAAAACTTAGTAAAAGCGATGACACGAAAGCCAGGACAAAGATCATACTTTTGGTAGACCCCATCAACTATATTCACATTCAGGAATCAAAAACTGCCAAAGAGGTATGGAATAACCTGCGCAAAGCCTTTGATGACTCAGGCCTGACAAGGAAGGTAGGTTTGCTGCGTGAGTTGATCACTACAAACCTAGACAACTGTGGAAATGTAGAAAACTACGTAAATAAGATAATTACTTGTGCACACAAGCTCAGAAACATAGGATTTCATGTTGATGATGAGTGGCTGGGTACGCTCCTCCTCGCAGGGTTACCGGAATCATATAAACCCATGATGATGGCAATGGAAAGCTCAGGTGTGACAATAAGTACAGATCTTGTGAAAACAAAGATACTTCAGGATGTCAAAGATGAAAAGGACTCGGCGGCCTTTTATTCACATTACCAGAAGAATAATGCAAATGCAAGGGCTAACAAGCCTTCAGGCGGCAGAGGGCCCCGCTGTTTTAAGTGCAACAAATATGGCCACCTCGCTAAATTCTGTCACTCAAACCGAGGTTCGAGTCAAACTAAACCAGATAAACCGAATGACAAGTCGAATGGAACCTCTGGTTTTGTAGCTGCATTCTCTGCATCTCCAGTTCTGGGAAATGGTTGTTGGTATCTGGACTCAGGCGCTGCAATGCACATGACCAACAATAAAAACTGGATTTATGATTTTGAACCAGCTTCAATCAATAACATCACGGTTGCAGATAATAAATCATTACCTGTGAAGGGCTGTGGCAAGGTTAATATTAAAAGCTATGATGCAGACAGCAAGAGGTTGATTGGCACCGTACAGGTAAAGAATGTTCTGTATGTTCCAGATTTAGCAGTAAATTTGCTTTCGATACATCAAATCACCAAGAACAATTGTGAAGTAAAATTTGATGAAAAATGTTGCAGAATATACCAGAGCTCAAAGCTGGTCATGACAGGATATATACAAAACAATTTATATGTGATAAACAATGATACACTTGCACTATTATCCTCAGCACATCTATGGCATCAAAGAATGGGTCATTTAAACTACCAGAATCTTCAGAAACTCAAAGATTCTGCTGATGGAATAGACTTGGACATGAATCATAAGGAAAGTGTGACTTGCAATACTTGTCTACAAGGAAAACAAACAAGAAAGCCGTTCAAGAATGAGGGCACAAGGGCTTCCGGTCTTCTAGAGATAATACATTCAGATGTATGCGGTCCCATGGAAGAAAAGTCACTTGGTGGTGCCAGATACTATGTCACATTTATTGATGATTTCTCAAGAATGGTATTTGTATACTTCATGCATGCCAAGTCTCAAGTATTTGACTGCTTTAAGGAATTTAAGAAACTTGTTGAAAATCAGTTGCAAAGAAAAATAAAAATACTACGAAGCGATAATGGCAAAGAATATGCCAATGAAGCATTTGATAAATTCTGTAAAGAATCCGGTATCAAGAGACAATTTACTATACCATATAGTCCAGAACAAAATGGGATGAGTGAGCGAATGAATCGAACACTGGTTGAACGTGCCAGATGTATGCTCATTAATGCTGAGCTTTCAAAATGTTTTTGGGCAGAGGCAATTTCCACAGCTGCTTATGTGATAAACCGCTCACCAACCAAATCAATAAATTATAAATCGCCTGCTGAAATGTGGACAGGTGTGAAGCCTAATTTACAACACATGAGAATTTTTGGTTGTCCAGCTATGATGCACATACCCAAAGAGAAGCGGCTGAAGTGGGATTGCAAATCTAAAAAGCTTATATTTGTGGGTTACTGCCCAGAATCTAAGGGATACAGACTATACGATGAAAAGGAAAGAAAAATTGTTCGAAGCAGAGATGTTGTATTTTTAGAAGAAAATGTAAAAAAGGATTTTACACCGATGCCACTTACAACTTCATTTCAGGAAAAAGATGAAGAAAAAAAAGAAAATATAAATGAGACTGCTGACAATGACACAAGCCTCATGAGTGATGCAAGCTCCTATGAAAGTTTTAGCACTATCAAGGAAAATGATAGTTTACAAGTCAGCGAAGAAGATTTAAATGATGACTATGTTCCTGAGAGTGATGTCACCCTGAGCCCACTCCCCTCCATTACTCGAAACCTGAGACCGAGAAAGAATGGTAAAATGCCTACCTATCTGTGTCAAAAGATGTCAAAGAATAATGCTCTACTGCATGATCCTGAGACGGTAAAGCAAGCTTTGGAGAGCGAAAATGCACAAGAGTGGAGAAATGCAATGGAGTCTGAATATAATTCACTAATCGAGAACAACACTTGGACTCTCTCTGAGCTACCACCTGGAAAAAGGGCAATAGCATGCAAATGGGTTTTTAAAACCAAACTAGATGCTGATGGGAACATAGCTAAATATAAAGCAAGATTAGTCATTAAAGGGTATGAACAAACTTATGGAGTTGATTATACTGATGTATATGCCCCTGTTGTACGCCTCACATCTATCCGATATCTATTTGGAATGGCAGCTAAATATCTGCTACAAATTGAGCAACTAGATGCAGTTACTGCTTTCCTGCAAGGTGATATAGATGTAGAGTTGTACATGGCACAACCACCACAGTATGAAAATGGAACAAAACAAGTCTGCAAACTTAATAAGAGTATATATGGCTTAAAGCAAGCAAGCAGAACATGGAATCAAAAACTAGACAATTATTTATTTCAGATTGGACTTCAAAAGTCAAAATTAGATCCATGTGTGTATTATATCAATAATGAAGGAAAAACACTGTACCTAACTCTCTATGTCGATGACCTGCTATTATTTTACAACAATGAAGAGTTTGCAAATGATATCAAAAGGAAAATAATACAAGAATTTTATATGAAAGAACTGGGGAAAGCTAATTATTACATTGGACTAAGAATCACCTATGATGAAAAGGCAATTCATATAGATCAAACAAAATATATAGAGTCTACACTAGAAAGATTTGGAATGGAGAACTGCAAAGCTGTGGGAACACCAATGGAAACAGATCTTAAATTTTCAGAATTCTCCGAAGAAAATGTATTGCGTGAAATTCCCTACCAAGAAGCAATAGGTTGCTTATTATATATATCACAGGGTACACGCCCAGATATATGCTATGCAGTAAATACACTAAGCCGCTATAATAAAAGTCCAACGTTGGAACACTGGACTGCTGTAAAGAGGATCTTTCGATATCTGCAGGGAACTAAAGATTTTCAGCTATCATACAAAAGAAATGTCAACAAAGAAATTACAGGATACTGTGATTCTGATTGGGCTTCTTGCACCGAAGAAAGAAGGTCCTGTACGGGATATGTTTTCATGCTCCAAGATGGTGCCATATCATGGAACTCTAAAAGGCAACAAACTATTGCGCTATCAACCACAGAAGCAGAGTACATGGCGATCTCAGCAGCTACTCAAGAAGCTCTATGGCTGAGACAGTTACATTGTGAATTATGGTCTACAACCAAGGCCACTGTTATAACTTTGTTTTGTGATAATCAAAGTGCAATTAAACTTTCAGGTAATTCTGCTTATCATGCCAGAAGTAAGCATATTGATGTACGCCATCATTACATCCGTGACAAGATAAAATCTGGTGAAATCCACATCGAGTATGTTCCTACCACATCAATGCTTGCTGACTGCCTGACCAAAGCCCTGGCGAAACCGAAGCATCAACAGTTCCTCAATGGCATGGGTCTACGTTCAAGAGAGGATGTTGCAAATATGAACGTAGCCAATATTCTAAACGTATAACTGTAGATGTCGCTACTATATTCATGTACTATAGTCTATACTGTCAAAAATAAAACTCAAGTCATCAATGTGCTTATTCCTTTTATTCAAGATTTCCCTAGTTTATGTCTATCTAAAACCTAATTCAATCTAGTTTTCAATACCGATAGTAATTATGTGGGTTACTGTACCGTGAAGTTTTTATATTTAATAGATATGAGTGTTGTACTTATATTATTTAATAATCATAGATTATATCGTTTCAATAATAAAAGATCTCACGTACATTTTTACTGTATATATTAGGTCGGGTAAAAAGTTTCTTCGCATTTTGTATGATGACCGAACCGGGAAGAACAAAGGATATCCAATTATTATCATCTACGAGGTAATTAGATAAGTCTAAAATGTCATCTATTTTATCAAAAGATGCGGTTAGGACGCGTGGCGGTCGCAAAGCAACGGAGGACGGCGGCGGGCACGCACTGCGAAGACACGATAACCCAACGTAACGTAATTCCGGGCCGAGCCGCAGCGGTGCCTATTCTACAGGCGAATTCAATTAACTGTACAAGGCACGGGAGTAATAAATTCTCTAAACAATCAGAATTCGAGCCCAGTTAATATGTCCGTCCGGCTGCATACGCACTGCGGTCGCCCCGCACGGTTTAATCAACGGGTAAACAAGCTGTACCAACCCCTATGTCCACATATACATACATTTTTATCTACTGTCTGTTGATTGTGGGTATCCCGGTTTTGTATTTTTTGCGCTTGCTTAATGGTTATTTACGCATTATTTCTTTCGCTGCATTTATAGTTTTGTAATGGCTTTATAGCACTAACTTTTAATTGTCTTCCACGATATTTTATAGCCGCCCAGCATTGCATCGTTATAAATTTCAATTAAGAATTTAAACAAACGCGCAAGTTCAAAAAGATCATTCTAAATCAGGGACGACGATCCTTTGTTAATCGTTAATCAGTCTTTTTATCTTATCTACCACAATCTCTCGAAAGTGTAAAAAAACATCGGTGCCATGCTGACCGCACGCAGCCAGGCTGGATATGTTTAATGTGTGTATCCTGTGTGTGTGTGTGTTTGTGTTTGTTGAGCAATAGGTGGGTCTTACTTCGTGTGCTACCAGCAAAATGTCACAATCCACTTCCGGACCCAGGTTTTCGCAAAATTAGTCAATCTTCGTAATCATTCTCGGTCGTGTTATAGTCTTCAACATCACTAGAAAATAAACAGTCAAGTGCGAGTAGGACTTGCGGACCAAAGGTTCTGATCACACGTGTATAGATGAGAGTTGGTTGTAAAGTCGCGCTCCGTCAGTAGTTGGGTGTGTTGGATTATTCGATTGAGAATCGATTGTACAAAAACTAATCTGTGAAACCGCCACACTGTATTTAAAAAGTTAGTTCATAGCTGTGTTATAAAAGGCGTTGCAACCGCCCAGACCCTCCTTGTTTCTGGTGTGTTCTCAAGCTGATAGGACATAGTCGTATAGCCTTCCAAGTACGTAAATTCCCGCCAATATAAGGAATTGAGTTAAACTACTAAACCGTCGTTTCTCTAAATCTTAACTCTGCAAATAGGCTCATACCCAATAGGTTATGTGCCCAGGTGCCGCGAAATGAATCTACTGTGCAAATATTAACTAAATTTAAAAAATGGAAACGAAAAGACCAAAACGTAACATCCAACCTTTTGCTGGTGAAAAATACGCAGTATGGAAGTTTCGAATTCGCGCGTTACTAAGTGAAATGGACCTAATTAAAGTGATTGACGAAGAACCCCCGATAGAACAAAATGAACAATGGATTAAAAATTGTCGAACCGCGAAAAGTGTGATATTCCCCTCGTGAGCCACTTCACCACATTCGACGAGCTGATTTCGGAGTTTTTGGCGGCCGGCGCAAGACTTGATGAGACTGACAAGTTCATGCGGCGGCGCAGCTGAACGAAGAATCGACGCCCGCGCCAGATGAGTTCTCAGGCTTCGCATTCATGACGGGCTACTACCAACAAGAGGACGAGCGATTGGAGAACAGGATAACGTTCCTGTTGGACTCTGGAGCGTCCGACCACATCATAAACAGGGAAGTTTTCTTCTACATCTGCTCAAACCTAACCACACCATGTATAGTCTAACCCGTATTTTACGAGATTATCCCACACACTCGAAGTAGTTGTTGAGGTTATGAGTTAAACCAGAATTATTGCTGGATTACTATTTATTGATGTTACTAGGTATACAGTTGTATAAAGACTCGGCTAAGCTATAGTTAAATATCATACAACTACGAAGAAGGGATCAATTCAAGTTGTGAGCGATACAGGTGCTTTTCTGCCCCGAAGTGCTGTACAACGGCTGCTGTCGGTGTCCAAAATGCAGCGAGCCAGCCTGAACGTTGTTTTCGACCAACATGGAGCCCACATCACTGACTGAGGTGGTAAGAAGCTCCTGAATGGTATGTGTTGAAACAACTTATTTGCTATAATGTTATCTGTGATAGTGCATCGCTCTGTTTCCCAAATATGCACGAACAACAGTGACTATGAATTATGGCATCAACGATTAAGTAAAAATAAATTCCAGGAAATAAAAGGCATTGATATGATGGTCGATATAAAACTAATCGAATCAGTGGTTCCTAACGAAAAATTGTGTGAACCGTGCATTACTGGAAAACAGACGATCGGTAGTAACAGAGAGTAAGGATAAATAGCCAGTAAAGCGACCATTGTATAGCGCCATTCAGATGTGTGCGCGCCTATCACTCCTCCAACAATTGATAACAAAAATTACTTTATATTGTTTGTCGATCAATTCACACACTATTGCGTAACTTACCTGATAAATAACTTATAAATCAGATGTGTTCGCTTGTTTCAAAGACTTTTTGCAAAGTGTGAAGCTAAATTCAATTCAAAATTAGTAAATCTCTACTGTGATAATGGTGGCGAGTATTTATATAAAAAAAAAGCGTGATATGAGTTATGGCAAGGTAAAAGCCGGTTCTAAAATACCTAAGGGTTTTTGGTACTACAGTCTATGTCCATAATAAAACCAGTAAGGCAAAGTTTGACGACAAATCGTAAAAAAAAAAAAAACTGGTGGGCTATGAACCAAACGGATATAAAGTTTGGAGTGTAGAATGCGAAAGGTTTGTGACTGTGATAAAAGTTATAATAAATGAGACAAATTTCCAACCAAGGAATCCAGGCCTAAGTTTAAGCCTGAAGAGAATGTTCAAAATTCTCATGACAAAACTGATAATAATGATGGTCTATCTAAATCAGTGTCAAAGTCTCAGTGTAGAAATAACTCTGATGCAGATCAGGTGAAATCTGACCACAGTCCAAACAAAATTCGTAAATTATGTAGTGATAGTACAGACCCAAAAACGCAAAACAATGACATACCTATTAAAATCACAGATGAGAGTAAAAGCACAGATTAATAAAAAGGTAAAAGTAATTAATTGAGGAGGAGCGATAGAATCAGAGGTCGGTGTATGTTATGATCTTATGATGAAACTGATGATGAATATTTACCAGTGTGCTCAATCATTGATTTGTAAAGTACCTAGTTCATTTGAAAAGATAAAAACTAGAGATGATAGAATTCATTGGGATAGCGCAATAAAATATGAATTAAACTCCCTTAAGAAAAATAATACTTGGTCAATACAATACCAATTGTAAATGGATTTTCACTATCAAACATAACGAATATGAAAAACCTTTAAGATATAAAGCTCGACTTATAGCTAGAGGCTTTAGTCAAGAATATCTAGTAGACTACAATGAAACATTTGCGCCTGTTGCTAGGATTGCTAGTTTTTAGATTGATAATTACTGTTTGCAAATCAAAATAACTTACTGGTTCATCATTTAGATGTTAAAACTGCCTTTTTAAATGGTACGTTAAATAAAAAAAATCTACATGGAAATTCCTGAAGGGTAATTTATACAGGCAGCAAAGTATGCAAGCAGGCTGCAAGATGTTGGTTTGAAGTCTTTGAGCAAACCCTAAAAGAGAAAGGTTTCAAAATTCGGATGTTGATAAGTGTATATATGTATTAGATAAAGGAGAAATTCATAAAAACATTTATATAGTACTATACGTCGATGATTTAGTCATTGCGTGTGTGATGTCCAAACAATGAATAATTTTAAAATGTATTTAATGAGCAAATTTAAAATAACTCATATGAATGAGATAAAATTATTTATAGGTATAAGAATAACTAGATAAAATGTTACATTAGATCAAAGTTAGTATATATAACCAATACTGTGTAAATATAATATGCAGGACTGCAATCCAGCAAGTACTCCTCTAGAAAGTAAACCTAATTATGAGGCTCTGAATTCAGACGTTAAATATGATGCGCCCTGTAAAAACCTTATAGGCTGTTTGATGTATGTTATGCTATGTACTCGGCCAGATCTAAGTGCGAGTGCGAGTCTATATATTGAGCAGACATGCTTAGATACCTGAAGGGCACAATTGATTTAAAATTAGTGTATAAAAGAGGTAATTTTGAGAATGTACTGTGTGGGTATGCAGATTCCGATTGAGGTGGAGATAAAAGTGATAGACGTAGTACAACAGGATATATATTTTAGTCTTTCCATAATTGTACAATAACATGGTGTACAGAAAGTGTACAGAATGTGTAAGAAACAGTCCTCCGTTGCAGCTTCTTCGACAGAAGCGGAATATATGGCACTGTATGAGGCTGTAAAGGAAGCTTCATGGTTAAAATCACTAATGTTAAGCAATAACATACAAATTGTAACACCCATTACCATTTTTGAAGCAATAACGGCTGTATCAGTGTTGCGAAGAATCCTACAAGCCACAAAAGGTCCAAGCATATAGAAATTAAATATTACTTGACCCGTGAAAAAGTAGAGAAAAATGTAATCAAATTAAATTACATACCAACAGGTGCACAACTGGCACATCTGATGACGAAGCCGCAACAATCAGTTTTCAAAAATTAAGAGTGGACATGGGTCTACAATAAATGTTTATTGTGTTACAAATATTACATTAACAAAATCATTGTTTAAAAATGATAATATTAAGTTAAATTATTATGACATGATCTGACTAGGTTTTTCTGGGTTTTCCCTAGTCCTTGCAACGAATGTTGGATCATAACAATATATAATTACTCCCAGCAGTTACTTGGAAGGAAATATGTTCTGTGTAGGTATTGCAATATGTATACTTACCTTAATTATAAAATGATTTCAAAATCATGATCAGTTTTTGAGGGGGCGTGTTGGATTATTCGATTGAGAATCGATTGTACAAAAACTAATCTGTGAAACCGCCACACTGTATTTAAAAAGTTAGTTCATAGCTGTGTTATAAAAGGCGTTGCAACCGCCCAGACCCTCCTTGTTTCTGGTGTGTTCTCAAGCTGATAGGACATAGTCGTATAGCCTTCCAAGTACGTAAATTCCCGCCAATATAAGGAATTGAGTTAAACTACTAAACCGTCGTTTCTCTAAATCTTAACTCTGCAAATAGGCTCATACCCAATAGGGTGTCATCGTTCTGCCGTAATTCGTTCGATGTCTGGGTATGACTAGGAAGCTTGCTCGGCGCGTATGGCGGCGGCCGTTAACTTTAAATTTTTTCACAGCTATATGCGACCACAAACCTTAGCAATTGATCTTAATTTCAGCGTGATCTACGCATTAGACGCACACACGGACAGACGGACGGATAGACGGACAGACGGACAACGTAATGATCCCTTATGGGTTCCTTTTTTTCTTTTTTAGGTCCGGAACCCTAAAAACATTACAATGTTCGAAGCGCTTTAACTATCTCCGTACATACCTAACATAACGACATACAAAAGGATTATTCACGTAAGCGGATTAAACCCACTCTCGTAATTTATATCTAAAGCTCGAACCTCGAACACGCGGACTCAAAGGAGTTTCCTTGTTTTTCTAGCTCAACTAATCCACTTTAAAGTACTTTTTATGGAAATTCGTTTTCAAAGAGTGATGTTTACACGTCGGCGGTGGTCTCCTCAAATGGATGGTAGGGCATTGTCTCGCGGGTCCGGGTCGTGACGGGTCGACCCGGGCCCGCGTCGGGTCGGCCCGTCCGGGCCCGGAGCGCCGGCGGCGCCACCCGCTACTGTCTCGCCTACTTCATTATTCAGTTCCAAGACCCTCGGAAGAATCTTCTCCAATGCTAATTTACCTTTAATTAACCCCAACATTCACTCCGATCCGCTAACTTACCGCGAGCTGAAACAAACGTATCGCTGCAACGATGTCGTTATCTGATCCATCGTAAAAATTAATTACGTACACATGTTCATAAATATCTAAACTGCTAACGTTTACGGCTAACGTTCGGCTCGCCGCTGTTTCACGCGACTACGGCTGCGCCCGCGTAATTAGTAAGCTTCAAGCAAAAACTACACATGTCAACCACTACTTTATTTATACGGGGTTTTTGTGTCGACTTCCTGCCGTGAGAGTGAGACGCTTGGGCACTCTCGCATATTCCAAAAATGCGAAATTGGCTCAAATTGCTTGTTATTAACGATGACAGATGTCGTTGGCGCCACTTTAGAATAGATAGTAATAGATGAGCAACCTTAATACCGAGGCGCAAGGGTGAATATTGGTTTGCCCCTCTTGGGACATCTCGAGAAGGCTGATCGGATGTGTTGATACTAGAGTTAGGGATATGCAATTAGTAACACAATAGGTAGGGTTTTTTATTTTTGTAGAGACAAATATGATTTAGAGAGATAAAGCACAGTTGAGTCACCTTTTGTTTAAAAGTCTCTGCGCCATCGCATCTTTTAGTCGATAATACGTGATACTGATACCGTAAAATGTTTTTTTTTTCTCTGCTTTATTATGTGTATTTATTACCTACGAATTTGAAATATCTAACTAAACTCTAGGTGGTATCTACCTAGTACCTAACTACGTTCTTTTAGAATGAGGTAGACGACGACCACAGAAGAGATAATCGACGACGCCGCGCCGTTCGTCGTCTATCCGTCAAATAAAAAAGTTTTGAGATTGTATCTAAACATAAAGTGTTATTATTAGCACGTGAAGTAATTCAATACTAAAATTTGATTATCAGAGCGAACCGCCTTGAAAAAGATTTTATGCGGCCATCTCAACAATTTTAACTTGGGACCTCGCGTTCCAGATATGACCTTTAACACGTGGTATTAGAAGCCATATATATTTGAAGGAACTTGGGTAATTTTGTCGGTTTGTACCTAAATTGTTTCCAGCCCAGTGGACATTGCCTGGTCTACCCTACCTCGCCCGAGGGTTTTATGGCGTTTAAGAAGATTTTGAAACAATGTGTCTGTTAAGAACCCGGCAAACAAAAACAGTGTTTAGTGTAAGTTTCTCAAGAAAATATAAAAAAGTTCGATCCTTAAATTGCATACCTACAAAAAATGAATCTATGGAAACAGAAAGCTCTACAGATTTTACTTAGCTATTTTTATTACAAACATATTCAAAACTTGCATATTATTAAAACAATTATAAAATAAAATTCAAGAACAATATTCCAAAAAATAGATCAATGTCAAAAATCCACGCAATAGTTTTTTTCACACTTAAGTATGTTGGTCTCTTTTTTTATTAGATAGGTTAAAAGTATGAGTGCTGACGCTGAGTATGTAGAACTAAATATAATAACGTTGAAAATCATGTGCTGCTGCAATCCATTCAACTGGGAATCGCAATATAACTACCTACTTTGAAGATGCTGCAATCCATTAGACTGGATGAAGAATCGCAAAACACTTACAACAAGTAATAGTCCATACTATTGTTTACAGATATCTACCTCACATTACAAATATAGTAAGAACGCGATAGCATGGCAATAGAGAGCGTTGATTTAGAGAATACCATACTGTAAGTACTCATATTTTGGATAGCGATGTATCGCTTTTCTTAGTAAACGTATGCGACAGTTTTATCGCCAGAGTATCGGAGTACAAGTCAAGTTAGGTCTTGACACTTGAGACAGTGGCAGTAAAGATCAACGCTCTCTATTGCCAAGCTACCGCGTTCCTAATAGAGCAGGTATTTTCTCAACGCAATTTTCCTTAGGTAACTATTTCGGTAAGAGACTGTTTGCATGCCCTGGCTGGCGGGAGTTCGGAAAGCTTGCTTAGTAAGAAGCGCCATCTTTTGATTGTTTGCTCAAACTGAACACCGTTACAGGTGCGTTTTTGTGTTTAGAATTTTAATCGGTGTTTCTTGTGACTGAATAAAATATTTTTCATGTTTGAATGTTCATTTGTACAGTTTATACAGAGAGTGAAATCCCTAAATAGTAAAATGATTAGAATATATAACTACTACCTATTAGGGCAAAAGTTTGGATTTCATGTCATTTCTCAACAAAATCTGTCTCGAGTCTCCGTTGGACAATTTAAGACTTCCTCCATTTCGCTTCGCCTTCTATTGTCTTTGTAATTTTTTGTTCGTTTGTATGGAACGTGTCTTAACGCGAAGCAGAGGTTTGAAGCCCATAATTTCATAATTTACAATAATTTACATACCTGAGTAGGTAACTCATTATTAAGTATTTATTTATAAATTTAGTCTTTGAATATATCTAGGTACTATAAATTAGCAAATTGGGCACAACAATTGTTTTACGTGGAAACAATTGGTTCATAGTCTATTATCCCGTTGAATACAATATTATACGTAAACTGGCCGAAAAGGGGTACTTTTACCCTATCCGCTACAGCAACAATTATATTGAACTACCTACACGATAAAATAAGGGTGTCCCTGTACAAGAAACGTGTGTTTTTGTAAATTTTTAACGAAAGTGCGGAACCTACGTATGAGAGCCGAACTCGCACTTGACCGATTTTATGATACCTACCTAATCATGTGAAAAAATATACTTTAGTGAGATTCGACCCGCAACATGATCGTAACAGCTTTCGTTTCGTACACATAAATGTACCCTACATGATATATATGTAGGTATGAGTAGGTACGTCAAATGTTTACACGAGTGCTAATTTCCCCGTGTCGTAACGTAATCACACAGTCGATCGATATACGGCAAGTCGCAATCTTGCTCTATAAAATCGATTCGTAACTCCGCGGGCCTGTCCGTAAATCTGGCGAGGCGCGGGCACGCGGGGTATAATGAAACAACTTGTCCTCGTTCGAGCCATTTTTTGCCGCTAGAGATTTGTTTGCTCGTGCTACAGTGCTCGTGGACAGCCTCGGCGGAGACCCATAAACATGATCACGTCGGGCCGACTTTGTGCCGCTTTTTTCCCGCGCCCCACCCAAACGTGGGCGGACTCGTTTGCGTGGGCGCGGCTCTTGAAAAGTGGGGATAACTCAAGCCAATTGCGCGCCGAGTTGACGTTGCGCTGAGGGAACAGGACAGAAAAGCGGCGATTTCATTGGACAATATTTGCAAGCTCCTCCCCTTGGGCGGAGCTTAAAAGGTTCTCTCCTACAGCGGAGGGGCGGCGGTTAAGTCGTACGCGCCAGTCGGTGACGATACACGAGCGTGAGAAGAAGGTGTAAGGGCGATCGCACGCGCACGAAACACGCACGGGCCCGACATGAGAGGTGCACGATCCCCGGGACGCTGACGCGCAGGAATGGCCGCGCGCCGCGCAGCCGTTGCGCTGACACTCAACTGTGATATATTAATTAATTAAAAAAACTTAGTTTTAGTAACTAAAACGTCCGTGAATAGACTTTGAGAGACAGTGTTTTTGTGAAGCCGCCCATATGATCGTCCCGATGGCAGCGTATGCACAATTTGGCTACTCGTACCCGCCCGCCTCGCAGGTAAGTTATCATGTCATATTTAAAATAAAAGATACACTTTAATAAGCCCAACACGCATGCACAGGGGGAGACTCGATGAAAATAAGCATACAGTTCACAAAAAGCATAAAGCACTAATTATGTACATTCCTTGTTATCCCCTGCACGCTGCCTAACGCGTTTGACAAAAAATTTAATGTTTATTAGCACTTTTATAAATTACATAATTTGGCCTACTCATTGTGTATGTCCGTCGCACCTTGCGGTGCAGTTCGCTTGCGGCTGCATTTAGCCTACCACCGCTTGGTTGGTACCTACCTAAACATTATTTAAACGAAACATCGTGTGTTAATATTTAGATATTCCTGCTTAGAACTAATATAAATAATGGATAATGAGGAAGATACGATCTTTGTATTTGACAATCTACCTACTATAGATATAATACTTAGGTAGAGACACTGATGCAATGTATTTTATACCTACTTTGTATAATTGTATATCTACTTTGACCACATTTTGCAGAATGTTATGTTGCCATTATAAATATACACAAGTACTTATATAAATAGAACTATAAGAGAAAGTCCCACCTTTTTCATATCCAAGAAACTTAGTACCTATATTAAAGAGCACTAGGTACCTCCCTCTTTCGTCTAAATGTTATAATAATATAATATTATAACTATTTGGCGTCCTCTGTGGCGCAGCGGTTGCGCATCTGCCTACCACACGAGAGGTCCCGGGTTCGAATCCCGGCTGCGTACAAAAAAAAACCGCAGGTCTTGGATGTTTGCATGTTTGTGATGTCGCTGTTTCTGGTTCCCACGACACAGGGTATCCTAGTGTGGGGCCAGAAGCAATGTAGGTGCCAGTATGTATATATATATTTTATATTATGTAGAGTGTATGTAGTATATCTCGTACCTATGTATTATTAGTTTTTATGTAAGTATATAAAGGGTTATTTTTAGTCCTATATGTACTTTATCTAAATTGTGCACTGGCTTGGTACCCTTTCATTATAACTTTTCATCACGCACGCCTGGTTTGCTGGAAGAAATCTCTTCTTAGAGATAAACCTTTGTACCTACCTACATGTGTTTTTCTAATGTAGGTAACTGTTTTAATAATTGTGTGCATATCCACCTGTATTATAAATTACCTAGGTACGTAGCGTCAGTCTATACTCTATTAGACTCTAAGTAAGAGTGTCCTAAAATATAACCAGCGAGCGGCGGGCATTTATTGAAAAAATCGACCATAATTGAAAAAGTGATTTTTTATGTGAAAGTGTATTGCTTAGTTTTAACTAGCAATTATTTTGTTCTGTAGATTAATAGAAGTACTTATATATTCATGTCTAAGTTATTTTACTTACCGACTGAGTCCAATACAGGCGTCAAAACTGACAAACTTTTTTATCTGCTTAAAGATCTCCGTCGTCTAGTGGGTTTCACGCTTGTGCTTCTCGTGCAGGATATGAGGTTCGAATCCCGGGGCTGACCATGCACCAATGAGATAGATAAGTAATTCATCTTAATTACAATAAACGGGCTGTCTATCGGTGATGGAAAATATTGTGCGAAACCTTCATTACTCCATATAGGGAGTTAGGGATCATTCTGAACAACTCTCACTATCAAACCGATTTGATCAGAGCAACTTTATTTTTCACTTCCCTACACAAATCATCTGATAACCGCTCGGCGCAAAATGTATTGAGATGTCAAATAAAAGTTGCTCAGATCAAATCGCTTTCATAATGAAAGTTGTTCAGAATGATGTCCTCAATCTACTCCCCAAAAAAATTTGTCGCTCCTACTCCCAACACTGTATTGGTCCACTATATCTTGCTGTCAGTGCCCTGCCTACAATGTGTAAGGTAGTGGACCCTCAAGAATGATCTTGGTTTTGGAAACATTCATCCTTAGGCCGAGCCCAAGCGGAAGCATTATGCAGGTCTTCAAGAAATCAAGCATTCTCTTAAAGGTCCGCAACGTTCCAGCCGTTGAGGACTAGTCGTTGACAAAGCGAAAATGCGATAAACATCAGCCGTAGATGTATTAACATCCTACAACCTACCTTCTTCCTCCCAATCGAGTGTCTTTCCTTCAACAAATATCGAGCACAAGAAGAAGGCGCAAGGCAATATACAGGATGACTTTAGGTCGTGATTCTAACCGTTTGTTTCTTACTCAGTAAATGATTACGGTTTCAGCGACTAAGATAATACCTATTTAAATAATTACAACTATGCGTTAGTAAATTTACGGAATTTAATAAACTAATTCATTCCAAAATTTTGGTCACGTTACAATTCATGTTAGAAAACCTATTTAAAATAAACTAATCAGACGAGGAAGAAGTGTCAAAGCCCTCAAAATATTAGTCCTTGTTCTGTGTCAAAACCAGCAGTCATAAACAATTTATGACAAATTCAAAGTCAATTGCACTGGTAGAGTGTGTAAGGGTGACATGACCTAAAGTAAGACACGAATAATTATTTTTTGACCCACAAGAAAAATATGATCAGCGAGCTCTAATCTATAGTGTTACATTCCTAATTAATAGGAAAATCATAGATTATTTTGTTGCTACATGACTGTCACCATTATAATATAGAAAACTCGTCTACTTCCATTTTCTACCTATTATGGTCCATATGATACAGCCCACTGACAGACAGACAAATAGAAGGACGGACGGACAGCGGAGTAGCCATATATAGGGTCCCATTTGGCATGATTCGGGTAAAGAATTACCACTGCAGCGGATTTGCTTTGTGTTCCGAACTTAAGGTATCGTTTGACATGCTGCAAAGGTGGAAAGCCGGTTCACAAATTAAAAATGCTCCAGCTTGATAGCTTATTATAATTGAACCTAATAATTGGGTTGTGCCATGTGTCCAAGTTAATCAAATAAATCTAGGAGCAAATCTGTAGTTGCAATAGGTACAAAATGCTTGACAATGTCAGAATTTTATATTTCCAGCAGTTGTATAATTATATGGTCAACTTTGTGCAATAATCGAAACAAAAAGTAAACTTTAGAAAAACCGACTTCCAAAACCCTATTTGATTAGATTGAGTTTAATACAATCTTTAACCCCTTATTCCCCCCCCCCCCCCCTTGGGGCATTAATTTTGTCAAATCCCATCTCAGTGCTACCCCACGCTACTAAGGAACCTCTGTACAAAGTTTCGTGTTTAAAGTTTTGGTGCAAATTTACCTAAAACAGTTACTTTCTTGTCCATACATAACTATTAATACTTTTGGTCCTCCTTTATCAACTTGAGGGTAAATAATAATCCCACGCGATTGGCGAATACTGTTCTAAGATCACAAATCAACAATGATTGTTTTTAAGTCAGGAATGCCTCTTGACTACACAATCAAAACAAATTTTCCAACTAATTGACTTCGTGCAATTGACCGTTGCAGTTAGTTTTCCAGCAATAACGTCTTAATAGCGATTGTTATGCGTTAGCAGCGCACTTAGAAAATCAATGAAATGCACGGCAAGATTAGTAAATTTTAATTCGCTTAAATGCCTGTTGATATTATGTACCTACCTATATACTGTCAATTATTTTATAAACGTATCTAACGCAAAACACGCACGCATGTCTAGTTGATTTCATATTTTGCATCAGTATTGCTAGCACCAGTTGCACCGCAATGAAATAATAAACATTAATTGCGGTAAAATGATTGCGAACGCTAGCGTTTTCGGAGTAAAGTGGGTCCATTTATCTGCAAAGCCGGTTGCCGGTCACACCGAAAGTCCACAATAAAAGCAGGGTCCGGTAGCGCAGTTTAATTGAGTCCTCCGACCTCATAATCCGAACCTCCTGCCCGCCCGCTAACTGTTATTTATAAGCCAAACTCGAAACTGTCCGCCCGCCCGCCCGCCGCCGGCTATCCTCGCGCCCGAACCTACCCATTCTACATTTCAGCCTATCGGAACCCCATTCTGGCCCTTAAGCCCACGAGGCGCCCAAGCTTTTTTGTCCGTGTCGCCGTCATCGTCGTAGTAATTTTATTTAACTGTTTTACTTCGCGCTCACTAGAACCCGGTAATTCATTTACATCGATTATTGCTATTACTCTACGGTTGTTATTAAACTTGCCGATAATTTAAGAAGGAACATAACAGTTAAATTGCCGCGTTGTGAACGATTACTTTCTCAGATTGTTCCTGTCGACTGTGATTGCCCGACGCGTTTCTGATTCTGTTATAGAAAATGTACAACGGGTCTCCACGTTTGCACATTCGAGTGAGTTGCTTTTAACGCCAGGAACTATTTAAATTTTAGCACTTATGATAATTGTCAATGAGAGAAAAAAGGTGATATTACACCTTGTCTGACGACCAACCAAGGTGATATACCTTAGCTTAAGGAAACAAGTGACATTTTTCGCCCTTAAAACACAACTTGAATGTATTAACATACTTTAACGCTCTGGTAGTTGCAAGCGTTGCAGAATTAATGCCGATGGTCGCCGATCGAACATGTGGCAAGCCGATTGCTTTCATGGCGAGAGCCATAAATGAAATACCCACTGTGTATTGACTGCTGGGAATTCGGGCATTCGAATTATCGACACAATCCGCCGGATGATAATTGAATGGAAGCGCGTTAAATAACCATTAATTGTTGTTGTGGACTCGCTTGATATTTATCAGAGGTGTGATTGTTGTGCCCCGAAGCGTTGGTTGTGGGTCGTGACGTTTTAGTAAGTATCCTTCACACATACGAATATTGTTAACGTCGTCGATGGCATAAACAAAGCATTATGCCGTACGTGCTCCGAGCGGCATGTGCCGTATTGTCTCGTGCCTGGCTCTTCGTGAGGACGTGCGTCACGCATCCGATTTATTTCGTACCCATTAGGTCTAACAGGCACGTTATTTGCTCTGTGGACTAGACGAATAGTGTGAACACTTATATCCGCATACAAGTTCCAAGACACATTCCGACGTCTAGTCTGACGGAGCCACACATTAATACCCACAATACAAGACATAGTATAACAATTTAGAGCCACATTATATGAGTGTGACATTATGCGCCATGCAGCGCAACACTGTGTTTGCATTATGTTTATGCTTCGAGAGTGTGAGTGATGTACACTCGACGAAATACTCACTTGATTAACTGTGCTGTATTTACCCCGTTGTAGGACTTCGCGAGGATTCTTAAACGTAAACAATGAACAATAAAATTTTAAATAAGAGCCAATAACTGTTTGATCAAGTCAATATTATAGTGAAAACAACCTAAAGCTTAATGCATCGTCTAGCTGAGTGTACTTTAGCAGAGCTACGCGATTTACATTGCAGGGCCGTAGGGCGGGCGGGTGGCAATCGGAGCGAAACAATTTTTCCAAGCGTTGTCGCCTTGTCGCCCGCTCCTTGTCGCCGGCGCTGACATGCGCCACATAAAATTAAAAACATAACTTGTCCCTTCTATACTTTATCGTTTTATAACACTTATCAAAGTGGCTCAATTGAAAATTGTCTATTGAGGAAATATCCCCTTCGTTAAGCAACTTCTTTTTGCATTTGAGTGAGCAGGCTGTCTAATTTCTATAATTTGATACAATATAAAGGTTCAAACCCATTATTCTGGACGACGAAGCGGACCGTGATGTAACAATAATATACATACATCTACAACTTAACTTAAAAAGGGTGTTAGGTACGGATTAGTGAGTCGAGCCGACGACGCCGCCGCCGCTTCGTGCTGAGCATTTTATGTTTGTGTGAATGAGGCCGTTTCGTTTTTAGGACTATTTTGGGGGACGCTAAATGGTATGCGTAAAGGTTGGAATTAGTAAGTTGCAATTAGAAAGCATTTGTGCTGGACGATTGATATCCAGTGGCCGATGAACCGGTTAGCGATCTCACTGGGACAGGGAGAGCGAACAACTGAGTGTCAGAGTCCGAGCGCTATATTCCGCTCACGCGAGCAACTTTCCAGCTCACACCGATCGGCGCTCACAAAACTGTTCTCAAATTAAAATACGACTCCCGTTCGTCAAGCGAGTCCAAAGAGTAAAAGAGCAGCGTTTACAGCCCAATCATTTTAATGATCGGTTATCGATTTGCTGTTGTATGGCGTGCTCTTCTAAAGGACCAAAATTTAGTACGTCCGATTATGCCTCTGGCTATTCCGTAATCTATGTCGGCGGCAGCCTACCGTCGTCACGATATCGTCGACTTATCTTCGTTCTTATAATTTTGGAAAATTCCTATAATAACATCTGATAACAATCTAATTATTATAATGTCCTCTTTAACATATCCCGTTGGCCGGAGCAAAATTGGAGCAACTCAACGGCCAGCCCGACCTGGGTAGCATCTTTGCTAATGTAATGGAAATTATGAGATCATCTTTATGCCTTTTAACTGTGCTTTTAAAATAAACACATTACTACGCCTTTACTGGTCGCTGCCCGGGTTTATGATGGTGCATTCCGTCTTTGAAAAGGGGATTAAATTAAAAGGCATCGTCAGGTAGCGAGTGTTTTCAAATTAAATTAATTCATAATGACGGTAAAGGTAGAATGGATTAGCAGATTTTTTTGTCTTGCTTGTGGACTCAGCGATATTCGTCATTTGTAACTTATTTAACACGCAAAAGTACGCTGTAGATGTAGGGAGAATAATCTATACATGATGAAATGTTTCAATTCTTTCGAAACAAAATCCAAAAAACGTCTTTAAAGTTTGATGTAGAAGTTATTTGAAGTCGATAATATTTCACTTAATAATACTTGAGGGGAGCACTTGAAAATCAGAATACAGAATTTAATACTGTGCTATTTTTATAATGATAATAATAACATGAAGCCCATTAATGTCCCCACCGATGGGGCCTGAGCCTTTATTCGGATACGAATATTTTTTAACGATGAATTATATAACTATAATAGTACACTGACAGACAGATTTTAAGACAACTTCGGTAGACTTTTCTATCGGCCTAAATTAATCAAATTAAGTTTATGCCAAAGCGAAGAGCTACGCTCACACTCATGTCATGATAAACAAGCTAGTAAATAAACCAACAGCAGTAATAATTATAGTTCCGAGCGATTTTTGATTTGCTAAAGGCAGATTTTTCCTAGTACGGCGTCTTAAACAAGAGTTTGATTCCAAAAAAGCCAATAATAATTATCAGATCCAGTGAAAGGCAAAACACAGAAATCTTTCTGATTTAACGTGTAGGGTTGAATGCCGATATTTCAATAAATTGCAACAATTAGATCTGTCGCCACTCGCTAGGGTTGAAGGATGGGGAGGGCGGTAGCGGGTAGGTAGTAGGCAGTGTCCGGTCATCATCAAATATTAACGGGACTGCCGAGTTGGAGTGAGTGTCCATGTGACGCGCGAAATTACCCGTGTAGTAGGTAATCCCTTCTAGACAGGAGAAGGCATATATATATATATACCATATTATATATATACGTCGGCAGCAGATTTTAGAGAGGAAATACCTACGCAACGCATGCATTAAACATAGCATAACTGGCGGCTATCTGAATTCACAATCTTTTATTGTTTTTGGATTGGAATACACACATCTCAGTTTCAATTAAATAACGTTCTTCACGACAAAAATATGGGTATGTATTTACGTTATAATTTAGATCATCTTGGGTGACATATGAACTTGCTTTGCTTTGTAATTTCGTTTTGCAAATTTTTCTTGTCCTGACACTGAGCACCGTGTATTGGATTGGACGAATGATGGATTTAAATCAGTTGAGCGTTGAATATTTGTCGACCGCTCTGCGTGCGACAATAGAATGATGAGTGATGGATGAATGATAGCGATATACCCGCTCACAAAATAAACAACCCATAGGAACTGCTTCGTAGTCCACTCACCAGCTTAGGATAATTACAAGCGTGCCCCATCCCATTTCAATGATCTGTTCCTTTCTCGCACTTGTGAAAGCGCGTCAGACAAAGATATTTGCGAAAGCCTTTGCAATGCTCAGCAATTTTATTAGAATTATTCCATAAGTTTACCAAAAAAACTTTGGAGAAAAATAAATCTTTCATACCATACCCTATCCCTATAATATACCGTTACATTTTTCATAACAACTATTCCAAGTAATACCATAAAATTGCCTCCCAGTGATTGATCATATTAAAATCTAGCGGTAAAAACTTTATCATTGAGCAGTGAGTGCAGTTGCGTATAAAGTGATGTATTGTAGTGTTTGCTCTGTTAATTTGAACCATAGATAATCAGAAAGGAGGATGCAAACTCTATTATTTGAACCCTTGCCCGTATCTACCTGTTCATTTCTACTAAATTATTCATAAAACTTAATAGCATCCAACTATCGATTAAAAAGGTAAATGGGGTCAGCTTGATGTGGGTCTTGGTTTATATCATCATCATCATAGTACTTACCTAGATACTTACTCAATCTATTTGAATAAGTTTTGAGTGGTCGTGTACTATATAGATATCTCAAAATTCGGTTACCAAATAGTTCCGTATTCCCTGTATCAAATCTTAATTTCACAAGAGCATGTACCTAACCTATACGTATTATTATTTGTTAACATCTCTTAACTTGCCCTATCTACAGAAAGGGTCTGACGTCCGCCCACACAAACATATTAATCCGGGCAGAGAACCCCTCTCTTTGCTCAACACTCTTCATTTGACAGATTGACTAAATTACTAAAGATTTTTGTTTAATTTAAGGGCTAATAGAAATTCGTGGGACGATTGCGTAGCGGGAGTGTTTACTTTGTCGTCTGTCTGTCTTAGGTCGTAGGGTTTCATACAGTAAAGAATTGGCGATATTTGAGCAGCCTTATGTTGACTTTGAGTAAGAGGTTTACATTGGCGAAGTTTGTATGATCGTACTGAATCTTCGGTAACGTTCAAACCGGTACGTGGCTGAACATTGCTATAGTTTTCATATTTTATTGACATAACAGTCAAGCGTAACTACCCAAGGCAGCCCTCTACGCAAACAATCTTCTGTCATTTTAGGTACATGGATGGTTTTTAACGATACAGTCAGTCGGTGGGATGAGTAGGTTCAAAGAGGGGAGAACTTCGCCCGATATTGAGACACATATCTACATGCTACATAAAAGCATCGAAATATCTGTGAAGTAGGTACGAGTAGAAACCAACAATGACATAATGCATAATTGACGTCCAGCACCCAGCACGACAAAAGATAAAACGGCAATGGTGATACACAATGTAAAAGGATATTAACATTTCAGTACCATTATCGCCACGCATCGCACCTTTTATTTGCTGTCCTAATCTATCCGACATATAGGACAGCGGCGAGGACAATCACGCGTATTAATAACAGTAGGTACTGCCACGACTCTTATCGATAGTTGATCGGAATCACAATTTCATACCTAAATGGCGGTGTCGAGCCACATAATGACATAGGGACGAGTATGTCCGGCGATATCGTGGTCGGTGCTGCATATAGCTAATTACGATACAACATGCAAGTGTGGTGATAGCAGCCCTTGTACAAACAACGCGGCTGGCCGCTCCTATCGAGGCTTCCTTATAACACCCAAGTTGCATATAGTTTACGGAGAAACAATGTTTTCACTAATCAAGAATTCCATTCGACAATCAATTAATCCGTAAGTGTTAGTTGGAAACATTACATTTCACTCTACTACTTAAGCAATGCTCCATGTGCATAATGGTTTCCCGAGAAACGGAGTCTGACTAGTTCCAATAACTGTAGTTGCACTGCCCATTCCTTTCTTTACTGGCTGAAATTGATAGCACGATCTGAGTTAAGTATCTACCTACATGCCGAGAGTAATAAGGCTTGTGCCTATGTTTATATAATAGACAGCGAGCTGTACCACAGATTAATAAAGAGTTGCTATACTGAGGTGTAGATGTAGTCATAATTGTACGAATAACCAAAAGCGAAGTTAGCTTCTACAGTATCTCGAAATGCAAGGTGCAGGATTATACAGGCAGAAAGGTGAAGTCTTATTTTATGGGGTTGTTGGGGACGTCATTCTGAACTACTTTAACTATTGATACCAATTTGGAGCAACGACCCCATAAAATATGACTACACCTTTCTGTTACACCATGTATATGTACACCATGATTTTAACTCACGTCACATAGATAAAGTACGCATACTTGTTTTGACAATACTAATAGCCATTACATTTTTCTGATCTAAGTGCCTGCTGAAAACCTTCCCGCCATATGCTCCATAGATATAATTATGTTTCATTAATCTGAGATAGGCTCTCCTTGGAAACATTAAGACGATAGGTTTTGTCAAATGACTATCTTCGAAGAGTTATTCCTCCCAAAGGGTATTATTTAAAAATCCAGTTATATTTGATTTTCATCGTACTGCAAATGCAAGCTTATCTCAGCAAGGTCATTATTAGGAATATCGTAATACTGAATATATACTCCATTCCAAATCTTTTCGCTCTGTTTAGTAAAAACAATCTTGATGCACTCAAACGGAGCGGCGATGGTTGAAGTGGGGTCGCTGTGTGCACAGTAATGTATGCTATTATTTTCTAAGTCCACCCTACAACTTGAGGACATTATCCCAAAACTTGATTTACATTATATGACCCTTATGGCAACGCTGGAAGAGTTCTTTTGGTCCATAATATAAACCAGATTGATTGTTCAGTTTGTAATATTTGATCAATTCTCTTGACGTCCATCAAAGCTCTTCTTTTACCCTTTTATCTTATGCCGCAATCTAATGTACTTACCTCAAAATACTTATTTGTTAAAATAAGACTAATACAACATATGTTTGTAAAGTGCCAGTTCGAGTACTTGTAGGTTAAGTGAGACGTGTAGATATATAATAAATAATGGAATGCAAAGGTAAAGTGGTTTTGGGTTATCGGCATCTTTCTGTACTTAAACGTCCGACGTCCACAAAAGAGCCATTTTTGTTTGTTTTTTTCATAGGTTTTTAACTTTCTTACCATGTGATAAGGTTGAAAATTGTGGGCTATCGTTTTTTGTAAGGACGTTTGAGTCGTATACTTACTACATCTTCTGCTTGATAAATTAGAGATATCAAAATGACGTTCTTACAATATTACGTATGTGTATGTAATATTGTACCAGAAATTGCCAAGTATTCACTACGTAAATCCGAAATAGAATGAAAACTATGAGTATCAAATACTCTAATTCAATATCTTAACTTATCTATCAACCCAAACACGAGCCTTTTGTTTTATAATATAATAAAGAGTAAGATTCTTAATATAATAATGTAACTGTAGGAGAGGCAAGACAAGAAGAGACCATTCAAATATTATATGTCAATAATGAATTTCGTGCGATTCTATATTCATTATCATCCCTGTCATCGATATTAATATGATGTAAGTATCTAACTTCAAAATATTAAATTTGTGTGGCGCTAAATATACCATATTCAGCCGGTATCGGTCAAGGATTGACACATTTAGCAGCTGCTAAATTGAGATCTCTTACCATATCTACATACTTTATGAAAATTCAGAAATAAATAAACGATGAAGTGCGAGTAGGTTCCGATCACACTTGGAGATTGTTACCTCGTAACTGGTGTAATAGGTTTCTACATAATAACAATGACATTCATGTAATCCAATTATACATTTTTGCAGAGAGAGTTTGCAGTTTTCAGATTTTTACCTTTTTAGAATAAAAACATGATTATATCATTTCACTAGACAGATCCAGGGATTTAGTTTTATCACTGGACTAAATCTAGTGAATTAGTCGAATCCCTAATCGATTTCAGTGAAATAACAAAAATGTGTATATTCTTCTGTTTTATTAATTATTCTGTGGTTTTACCGCGCCCCGCGCTCCCGGTGACCCGCAGGCACCGGCGCACGACATGTAGTCACGTTTAAACTTCACCCAAAGACGAGAAGAATTGAGGGATATGAACAGTTTTTATGACATTTTTTTAATAATTTAATTAATGTTTTTTCTTGTTATGCTTTTCAAATTGAACACCTATAAAATCTATTCGGTAGTGGATCAAAGTGATTTGACAGGTCGAGTGATACCCGTTTTTGCCGAAAAACAGATAGTGTAGTGCCAAAAAAGTCGAGAGCATTCGTTCAGGGAATGATTGTTTGTTTACTTTATTGCCAAAGTTATTCCTAAAGCCCTTATAGACGCTACAATATTATAGTATGCCTTACTAATGTCTAATTTTTGTAGGTGTACACGAAAATTGCGACATTTAAGGGAATTTCAACTATAGGTATCCCGAAAGTTTCGATGTTCTTTGTCGAAGGTCGACCCGTGTAAATAGCCTATAACCAGTTTGCGCGTTCATTAGTGTTTTTATGCGGCCCCATCAGCAAAACTGTGAAATAAGTGTGAACTATTCAGTCATCTGACTGTTTTATCTCATTCACTTAAATCGATTCAAAAATACACGTCACGTATTTCACTATTTTCTTTACGCGAATAGACTGTAGGCATGTTTTTTGAAAGATTCAACAATAAAAAGCTTTCACTTGTTTTTGTTGAAGGATCGGAACCCTAATTAACCGTTAGTAAAAAACAGATTTATAAGTAACAATTTCTGAACTTCGATAGAACGAGACAATCTCGTTGTGAAAGGCGATAGCTAAGCAGGTGTGCGTGCGCAGTAAAGATAAGATAGAATGCACGTATTTGATTATTATCGTGTTGTACTGAATTCACTGAATTAATTTGCATTTACTTAGTGTAATCTAATATAACCTATTATTATAACCTGACGAATAAAACATTATTATAGTTAGGTATATTGTGATTCCTTTATTTTATTACTCATGTTATGATGAACTGATTATAAAAGTAAGTTAGCCAAAGAATAATTAATAAAGAATAGTTAAATATCATCTATATACATGGAAACATGAGACCCCACTGTGCAGAACATAACGTAGTTCATGATATACAACCGTAGGTCGGGTAAAAAGTTTCTTCGTATTATGTATGAAGACCGCAACGGCTCGAAAAAAAAGGTGCATCTTTGACTTAAAAAATCCGGATTGAAAACGCTTAAACCAACTTTGTGCTACTTTTAATGACACTGTATTAGGTTCATAAACATATTTTTTTTCACGGCCATCGTTGCATGTCTTCCTTTTTTTCTACAACTTTAAAGTGTATTGAATTTCTCCATTCGATTCACTCATTTTGACATAAAGAAAAAATAATGAAACATTGTCGGAAACAACATTATATTTTGATTCCTTTTTTGAAATTTAACCTTTTTAATTATATATACTGTCTTAAATCATGAACTACGTTATATCTCCTGCACAGTGCAAAGATTTCTTATTATAATAAGAGCAAGATATACCTGAAGCTGCCATGCATGACAAAGAACTGCGTACCGCGTTCTACCTACCACCCGAAAATTATCCCGATATACCGCAATGTGTTATAATTATATTATTATTATTTTTTTTCGTTGTGTACGTCACTTCAATTAGTTGCGACGTTATTAATTAACTAGCTTTCGCCCGCTGCTTCGCCCGCGTTGTATTTGGTTTACGTCAATCCTTGGAATGTGCCAGAAAAGGATAATTTAGCATATCCTGATACACAACTTCATCCCCCTTTTCACCCCTTAGAGGGTAGAATATTCAAAAACGCTGAGACACATGTTCATTATTTTTTAATCGTTATCTTAAACACAAAATCTGAAGACTATAACTTCAAAACTGACAGACTTTCATAGAAACTTTGGACCCCCGTGGACGGGATCAGTGATTATTTTTCAAGATAAAATATAGCCTATTATTTAAGTCAGGGTATGATCTATATACATTTCAAAATTAATTCAAATCCATCAAGCCGTTTCAGCGTAGAAGACTCACAAACAAACACACACACAAACTTTCACTTTTATAATATTAGTGTGATAGTGTGATTCAATGCGACATTATTATTCAATACAAATTAATCCAATTTTTTATGTATTCATTAGTCCGCAATGCAGTTTAAATCACCAATTCTTATTTCCATTTTTTTTTTTCGAATTGACATTTTATTTTTATGGTTTATTTTTATTTTCTTACACTTGCCACCTGGTGACATGAACATGTTTAAATTCACTTACACTTTTGGGTCCTAGACTGAAAACCAGCGTCACAGGTTTTCCTGTGACACTCTGCTGAGTCTGTGCCCTTTTGCTGTCGCGGCATGTGCAAAAAGTTATGTGTTTATGCTGATACAGTAATAAATGGTTTTCTATTATATTCTTTAATGACATCAAAACCAGCCAGATACAATTAATACATCCAAAGATATTTAGTTACAAATATACACATACAAAATACGAAAAGACTTTTTACTCGACCTATTATAAGGCCTGTGCCCCTCGGTGGGGACATTAATGGGCTACATTTACTTTACTTTATTATATATTAATAATGGTAAATACTTAGCATTATGTGTAACATCCATAATTTTGCATCATACATCTGTATTTATCTGCGTCACAAGGACACGCTATAATCCCTGTACACGTCTTTATCACATTACGATTACAATGTTCGCGTGACACTCATCCCATTACCACCATCGATATATATATAAGGATAGGTCTTCCCGTACTAAACTTCTTACTGTTTTGAGGCCACAAAGAATAGCGCCTCTGTCGGAATTTGTCGGTACTACATCAGTACGAAAACTTGTAACGGCGTCCCGTTCATTAAATCATGGTGATTAGAATTTCATGGGGTGAATTGACAAAATATTAGTATATTGATTATATAGATAACTCTTGAGTAATTTGCAAGTGAAAAAGGATAGGTAAATAAAAATTTGAATAGGTCACTATAAAGGAGATGTTAGAACTGTCAAAATAAATTATTTTACTTCATTCTATTTTGTTGTAACGATGGGCTAGCCCACAGTCACGCAAAATAGAGTATTAAATAACTGGTTAAGCATAGATCTGATTGTTACTGTCAACTAGCATAGGAAAAGGCGTGACGCTATGATAAGTTGTTGTAATTTTCTGAACAATAATGAAAAAGAAAGAATGGCTGTTATTCGTACATTTTATATATTTTAACATACATAAAAAACCCAGCGACACTGGAACAAATAAAATATTTAGTTGGTTAGGTAGGTACCTAGTTTGGGTATTATGGTAGACTACAAGGAACCGACATTTTATTTTCTACTGAGTTCTCAATAAGTACTTACTTAAATCCTGTAAAATATAATTGAAAAAAAAAGTAAACTTTAGATAAAACCGACTTCCACAAACCCTATTTGATTAGATTGAGTTTAAAACAAGCTGTAACCCCTAATCCCCCCCTTTAAATATCGTTTATTTCAGGCTTCTGAGGCCCATACATTAAATTAAATTACATCAAATAGAATTATAAAATAGGTCAGTTCAACATTAGAATTAAATTACATTAAATTAAAATCAGTTAGAACACTTACAACAATAAACGATAGTTACCCTAGCGTCATCTATTTAAAATAAAATGGTTTATCTATGGCACGGCTCGACTTCCCACATACTGTTAGTGTGCCTACCATCACACTCACCCAGTGTTTCAGTATTGGGCTGTCGAGCCGCCCCGCGATGACTGCTAGGATGGTGTTGGAGCTGCCGCGAATTCTGCTCAACAGGGAGGCCGTCCTCTTTCTGATGATGGCATGAAAGCCATCGACGCGTGCCTCGGCAAACATGCTTGATGCACTGCAGTATCGCGGCAGCCCCAACAGCATCCTAAAGGCATTATTGTACTGGACGCGCAGGGCATTGAGAGCCCTTTGCGTATAGTTGACCCACAGGCTGCAGGTGTAGAAAGATTGGCAGTACGCCCTGAATAGCGTTATCTTTACCTCTCTTGTACAACGAGCAAACCTGCGGGCCAGCATATTCGCCCCTTTGGGGAATTAATTTTGTCAAATACCATCTCAGTGCTACCCCACTCTACTAAGGAACCTCTGAACAAAGTTTCATGGCTCTAGGTCCACCGGTTTAGTCTATGCGTTGCCCGCCCGACAGCCACGCATTGTATTTGTACCTAGTATTGAGCAGTTCTGGTGGCCATATGTGGTCTTCATCAGCAGTTCCGCATCACAATATTATGCTTACCGTGAGTAAATGCACGAGTTATTACTAAAAACACAAAAATCACTATAGGTGATATGGTAAATAAAATAAAAAATAAAAACATCCGGACAAATTGTAAACCTCCTCCTTTGGGAAGTCGGTTAAAAAGAGCAAAGCTAGCCATGGGCGTTCAGGCTTTTACGTTATTTCTTAAATTGGATGTGATCTTTACAAATTACAAAGATTTTCAAAGATAGTAAGAAATTATTAACTTATCCACTAATCATATTGGCAAACGCCATAAGATGAAAGAACGTCGCTACAAAGTTACGTCAGTCGGATGCTAGATTTTCCTTACGGGGATTTTTTGAGAACAATATTTATAACAATATTTGTACCTCCCCGCATGATTTGCAACAGTAAACGACGTAGAACACAATTTTGTTCTGTATTATGTTCACGTCAATCGTATGTCACAGTCTGCGCGCGACTGAGAGAGGTTCGTTTCGTGCTCACTTCCAGTTAGCACCATCTAATAGGCGACACTTTCGAGTGCCTGGTGGCGGGTCCCTAGTATACAGATCTGTGATTACCACACTAATTGGGCTAGTGATACACTTGGTGACCGGAGACCGTGGTTTTGCAGCTGCTGGTCGGCAGCGGCGGGACGGGGACTGGCGGGTCGGCGACCTCGCCGGACGGCGGGTCCAGTTCCGCCCCGCCACTGTCCCCTGGCGGCAGTGGGGTTGTCGGCGGCGCCCTGTCCCCCGGAGCGGGCTCGCACGCCAGCACCCCTGCCGCCGCCTGCTGCGACACGCCACGGCCCATTATCACCGACCCGGTGTCAGGACAGACGGTCTGCTCGTGCCAGTACGACGGCGCCAGGCTGGCGCTCTCGTCTTACCCGAGACTGTCGAGCGCCGCGGTCGGCGTCTACGGCACGCCCTACCCCTCCACAGACCAGAATCCTTATCCGAGCATCGGGGTAGACAGCTCCGCGTTCTATTCACCGCTGGTGAGTATTTTTTTGTTCATTGGTTAATTTTCAAAACGACAAACGTTAAAACAGTTATCATTTCAGCATTCGAACCTGCGACCTGTGGTTAACAATACAAATCACCCAACTCACTACACTCACTCAAAATACACTCTTCTGCCGTTCCACTTCCGGCGTACATCATATGGTTCATCAACTCATCACCGGTCAGAAACTCGTCTGCCACGTAATCTTTGAAAAATCTCCCCGAATGAATGTCCCTGCATCGGCGCCTATCTTTTGCATGTGATTGTATCTTACAGTAGATTGTATGTTTGTAGTCTTGTTGCCCACACTCTCAAAGGGGGACAAAAAATAGCTGAACTGATCTTTAAATCACATGTCTTGAGACTCATTGTTATAATGACAGGTAACAAAATGCGTCCATTCATTGGATCATAACGTCACTCGTCATGCTGACGAGGCCAAAACGCATAAAGATGGAGCACAAAATACCATCCAAACTTTCATCTGTTTCTGATTGGTTTCTTTCACTGCTTTCAAGGTATGTATGCCATACCTTTGACCTTAATCATACATGTCAGTTGGAGACAGTTTATTAGGCCATTTGGGACGTTTTATCCACCTGTCATAAAACTAAAATCTATGTCGCGGTTAAGGTGTACCTAAGTTTGTTTTATTTAACCAACACCGTTAACTCAATACCTATCTGCAAACATTTCGTCCCGCTCTGTAAGGAAATCACTGCACGTTTTTCCATAAAAGCCTATTAGCAGTAGAACCACTGCAAATTGGTATCAATTGGTCGTTTGTCTGTTGGCTGTATCGAGTGTGGTTTTATCGAAAGAGCGACGCAACGGGTTGGCCTTTCCGGCGGGCTGGTGGTGGCGTGCGGGGTTTGTGCTCTGAGCTGAGACCTCGAACCGGTCTGTGCGCGCTCGCCCAGAAAACCGCCGACACCTCTGCTCTGCCACCGCCGCCGCCGCTGTCACGAAACATTAACCAACCTACAGAAAAATAGCATCGAAGCTGTTTTTAATAATGCAATTAGGCAGATATGTGTAACATCAAACTTTTAAACAAAACTTGGCATGAGTGCAGGGACCCGGCGTAAAAGATCTATTAGGGACAGATTGGTTGATGATTTAAACTTATCCAATATTACTTTAATGAATTAATCTAGGCAATTTATGTGATACTGCGTTGTTAAAATTAGCATTGGAAAAATTAGGAACACCAAGCTCGAGATGCTGTTCGAAAGCGAAGACAGACAAATGTGCCTTTCGTGGTTTATCCACTGCCTTAACCGTATAAGGTATTATTGACGCCAAAGAAGAATCAACCGTAAGTTCCCTTACCAGAGGCGTGTACCTATATGTCTCGTATTTTATTTTCTATCTCGTATTTTATTTTCTGTTTTTAACGAATTGGGCGGGCCTGCAGGAAGTGTTTGTCAAAACACGAAGATTTTGAATAGTAAGGGTTGGCGTCCGCTAACAATATTTAATATTCCCAGTTGGTTTAGTAAGAGCATACATACATTCAGGCACTTACATATTATGTCTTGATGCAAACAGTATAATTTGGTAAAATCGTAAAAAGTTGAAGTTACTTCTTACTTACGCGAAACAACAATATCTCAACAAAATATGCCGGTTATCTAGTAGAGAGTATGTCAGGTATTCGGAATTAACGGCAGACAGACGTTTGCTTATTCGGAATAAACGGCAGACAGACATTTGCTTTATTAAAATACCTGTAAATCTATTTACTTATTAAGCATATCGTTGATACCGTGCCGAGTTTAACAGAATCAGTGAAGTGATACCACAAGCAAGCGGGGCACATGTGAAATCCGCTTAAACCCAGAAAATCCAATCGACTAAAAGATGATCCGGTCTCTGCCAAGTGCGAATGGCTTATATTTTTCTCCTTTTGCATACTTAAAGTGTTGAAACGTGCTCGACGGAAACTTTACAATACAAACGATTGGCTTTTTAAATGTTTCATTTTCACAGCACATACTTATGTGTTGGCCGTTAGAAGGCCTTTGTTAAATACCAACAACTTTTGTATAATCTATAACACAACACAACATAACATAGCGTCACGCCTTTTGCCATACGCGGGGCAGAGGCATCACTGTGCCCACTTACAGCCAGTGATTCAATACTTCATTTTGCGTGACAGGGGGCTAGCCCATCACCCCAGCTATGGAACAATGAAGGTTTCCTCACGATGTTTTCCATCACCGTTAGAGTGTCAGCACCGGGATTCGAACCTGCACCTCCTGCGTGAGGCAAGCATGAAACCCACTGGCTCTTTATACAGGGTTTCTGGTGTATCGACCTACATACGTTAGGAGATGCTAGCATGCATCAAAATAACACCCTACCCAAAAGTAAAGTAGTAAAATAAAAATTTATTAATTGCACTAACAATTTACATTTAGGTGAAATAATAATAATTGAAATAATAATTTATTCACAAAAATATAGGTACATAATGAACTTGTTATTTACATTGTAAAAAACAAGGGATGATCTCTATACTCCCTAAAAAAGGGCAAGCCCTGTGGCATAGGATGAGTAGATACTTCCCACCAGTAAACGACACAATTTCTAATAGATTAAATAATTTCCGAATTGTTGAGATCAATGATAAATTAAAATATGATAATTATTAAAATAAAATTATTGAAATTAACAATGAAAATTAAAGTGCTTAAGTTAAAGTAACATTAAAATAGAGAGTGTAGAGAGTATGTGAGGGAGAGTGTGAGAGGGTGTGTGTGTGTGTGTGTGAGGGTCTTCGCGGCTTTAACATTGTGCGGTCTTTAGATGGTCCACAATCCTCATTGTGCGGACCGACCTCATTGCGGGGACGTCCGCACAATATTTTGACGTAGCTTCAAATATAGCTATCGAATTCTCGCGTTCTGATTGGTCGACTGGTGAAGTTTGAGCAGATTTTCGAGGGGGCCCGCATAATCGGTATTTTTGTTTAGTTAAGTTAACACACGCCGAAAATCAGTTCAGATGTGTTACCACCACGTGGCGCCACCAGTCTGAAATGTGTATGTTAGTTCGAATTTCATATAATGCTGACCTACACAAAAAGACCGCACTTTATGCGTGAAATTAGACTCATATCCCACGACGTGTGTGAAACTAATTACAGAGGTTGAATATCAGAAATGACAATGCAATATTTTTCTAACTTGGATCTGATGATGGAGCCGGAAGGTGGCCAAGGGAACTTTGTTACCAAACGACGCAACTGTATCGAGTTTAGGCTTAATTGATTCGTCTTGACAAGTACTTTGGTCCCGCAAGAGATCCAGGGTCTGATGATGGAGCCGGAAGGTGGCCAAAGGAACTCAGATACCAATCGACGCAACCCTATCGAGTTTGGGCTCATTTGATTCGTCTTGACAAGTACATACTTTGGTCCCGCATGAGCTCCAGCGTCCAATGATGGAGCCAGAATATGGCCAAGGGAACTCAGTTACCAAACAACGCAACCCTGTCGAGTTTGGGCTCATTTAATTTGTCTTGACAAGTACTTTGATCCCGCATAAGGTCCAGGGTCTGATGATGGAGCCGAAGGGTGGCCAAGGGAACTTAGTTACCAAACTACGCAACCTTATCAAAATTTAGCCCATTTGATTCGTCTTGACAAGTACTTTGGTCTCAAACGAGGTCCAGGGTCTGATGATGGAGTCGGAAGGTGGCCAAGGGAACTCAGTTACTAAACAAAGCAACCCTATCCAGTTTGGGCTCATTTGATTCGTCTTGACAAGTACTTGGTCTCGCATGAGTTCCAGCTTCTGATGATAGAGTAGGAAGGTGGCTAAGGGAACTCAGTTACCAAACGACACAACCCCTATCGAATTTGGGCTCATTTGATTCGTCTTGACAAGTACTTTGGTCTCACATGAGGTCCAGGGTCTGGTGATAGAGTCGGAAGGTGGCTAACGGAACTCAGTTACCAAACGACGCAACCCTATCAACTTTGGGCTCATTTGATTCACTCGACAAGTACTTGAGGTCCAAGGTCTAATGATGGAGCCGATGGTGGTAGCCATAGAAACCTGTTACCAAACGACGCAACCCTATGAAGTTTTGACCCATTTCATTCGTCTTGATAAGTAGCAGCTATAGTTACTTTTGGCTTGGCTCCAAGGTCTGATGATGGAGCCGGAAGGTACCCATGGGAATTCTCTTACCAAACGGCGCAACCCTATCGAGTTTGGGCTCATTTCATTCGACTTGACAGGTTCTTTAGTCCCGGATGAGATCTAGAGTCTAATGATGGAGCCAGAAGGTGGCCATGGGAACTCTGTTACCAAACGACGCAACCCTATCAAGTTTGGACTCATTTTATTCGTCTTGACAAGTACTTTGGTCCAGATGAGGTCCAGGGTTTTATGATGGAGCCGACGGTGGCCATAGAAACCTGTTACCAAATGACTCAACCCTATCAAGTTTGGACTTATTTCATTCGTCGTGACAAGTAGGTACTCTTGGTATATCTTATGATATAGCCAAAATATAAGTGAAGGATAAAAGCATGAATAAATAAATGATAGTTTAAATATGAACCAAACACGGTTTCTTATTTGTAGGTGAAGTTAAAAAATAAATAATAATATATATATATATATATTAAACTTTATTTAATTTCTTTACTTTATCTTTATACTTTATTGCACAGAAAACATAATACAGACACTTAATATTGGAAAAAACATGTACAAAGGCGAGCTTATCGCTTATAAGAGATCTGTCCCAGCAAACCTAGGATAGAGAGGATAATTTAATAAAAGGTAAACCTACATATGTGCACAACGATAAATATTAAAATAATAGACTACTTACTAACAAATACATATAAAAACAAAAACAAAAAATAGTATACATATACATAGATACTAAGGTATATTAAGGTAGAGAAGCGTTCAAGTGTTTTTAAAAAATGTTGAGTGAAGGACTGTCCCTGATAACACTAGGAAGTTTGTTCCAAAGTCTGATAGCTCGGAGACGGACCCCATGCTCATATGCAGATGTGTTGTGTTGCGGAGTTATAAGCAGTGACCTAGTGTGAGATCTCCTGGGCCTATCCGAAGACAAAAATTCAAATCGATCTCGCAAGAAGCCAGGATAGCGTGGATTAAATAATATGTTGAAGAGACAGATGAGGGTGTGGAAATCCCGACGAAGACGGATAGCTAGCCACTTCAGCTCCCTGCGAAACTCCGAGACATGGTCATACTTGCGCAGACCGAAGACGAAACGAATCCCGAGATTTTGAAGTCGCTCGAGTTTATTCAGTTGTTCTTCGTTTGCGCTGACCCAACAGACATCAGCGTATTCGATAAGAGGTGTACGAGCCAGTGCTCACACATTGACACACATATATTGTGCATACTAAGCATTATGTAATTATTATAAGCTAATACACAATATTAGTTATTTCAGTTGACAATAAACATTTAAGTGAACCACAGTTCTCTTATTCTTCAACTCCTACAACAACATACAATCTCAGGCTACAGCGGCCTGAACATTTGGTCCTTCGAGCAAAGAAACGGTAATTTCGGAGTTTTTTTCTGACTTTCGAGGTGATCTCGGTATTTTTATATGATCTAACTACGCTAGCGATTCGGTTCATTGGCCTCCCACCAGCGGGTCTCACCAATTGTATTGAGAAGGCGCAAATAGCGTACGAGGAAATATAATTATAACGAGACCCAAGAAGAGACGCAGAAAGTTCGTTATTACTGTTACAAGCGACGGGATACTACAGGTCCTGGATACAACAACCAACTTCGGAACAATACAGTTTCTGGAGACAAAACAACTTCGGGATTCTACAATTCCTGGACACAACAACTTCGGGACACTACAGTTTCTGGAGTCACAACAACTTCGGGACACTACAGTTTCTGGAGTCACAACAACTTCGGGATTCTACAATTCCTGGACACAACAACTTCGGGACCATACAGTTTCTGGAGTCACAACAACTTCGGGACACTACAGTTCCTGGAGACACAACAACATCGGGATTCTACAATTCCTGGACACAACAACTTCGGGACACTACAGTTTCTGGAGTCACAACAACTTCGGGATTCTACAATTCCTGGACACTACAACTTCGGGACACTACAGTTTCTGGAGTCACAACAACTTCGGGACATTACAGGTCTTGAACACAACAGCTTCGGGACACTACAGTTCCTGGATACCACAGCTTCGGGACACTACAGTTCCTGAATATACCACAGTTTCGGGACACCACAGCTCCTGGATATCCAACAGATTCGGGACAGTATAGTTCCTGAATATACCACAGCTTCGGGACGCTACAGCTTCTGAATATTCAACAGTTTCAGGACACTACAGTTCCTGGATACCACAGCTTCGGGATACCACAGTTCCTGAATATACAATAGTTTCGGGATCCTATAGTTCCTGGATCCACCACAGCTTCGGGACACTACAGTTCCTGAATATCACAGCTTCGGGACACCACAGTCCTGAAAATACAACAGTTTCGGGATACCACAGCTCCTGAATATACCACCACATTGGAACACCACAGTTCCTGAATATACCAAAACTTTAGGACACTACAGTTCCTGGATACCACAGCTTCGGGATACTACAGCCCCTGGATATACCACAGCCTCGGGACACTACAGTTCCTGAATATACAACAGTTTCGGGACACCACAGCTCCTGAATATACTACAGTTTCGCGACACTACAGTTCCTGGATATACCACCACTTTGGGATACTACAGCTCCTAGATACACCACAGCTTCGGGACACTACAGCTCCTGGATACACCACAGCTTCGGGACACTACAGCTCCTAGATACCACAGCTTCGGGACACTAAAGCCCCTGGATATACCACAGTTTCGGGACACTACAGTTCCTGGTTAAACTACAACCTACAGCTACAACAACAAAAATACATATAACAGGACCGGGACAGGTCACATTTACGAGAACAAGTGTGGGTTAACAGACCAAGCACATAATCACCTGCACGCGAGCCACCGAGTTTCATCATGACTAACAAGATGGAAGAATTACTTATACAACAAATGGAGATGTCTATTAACATACAAAAAATCAACATCAATTTCAAAAAGGATTCCCCGGACCGCAAGACGCCCGAGTATATTAAAAAGAGAATTGAGAACCTAGAGTTAATATGGGAAAACTACGATGCCAACCATAAACATCTAGAGGAAATCACACTAAAGGAGAAACGACTTCATGAGTATTACGCCAAAAATTGTTACGACGAAAACAAAGCGTTGTATCACGAAACATTGCGTCTACTGACCACCTACGTCCCAAAAGTACCAGCGCGAGAAAGTACGGCGGAGAATACGGAATCTACGGTACTTGCTCAAAAGTCTGTAACAAGAGACACATCGACATACTCTAAAGCAGATGAGTACAAGAGTATGCAAAGAACCAATTTTCGAGCATTCCTTAGAGTACTCAGAGGAATTGACCATAGTGTTATCTCTGAAAAATGGGAATTTGAAGACAAATTAGAAATGTTACAGACACGATGGAAAGTTATAGATGAACTTCATTGGAAAATAGACAACTTATTGCAAGGAAGTGACTGGGTATATGAACAGGAGTTTACAGAGTACGAAGAAAAGTATGAGGATGCAAAAAAGTGTCTCAACCAGAAACTGAACTCCGTCATTCACCAACAAAAGTCAACCCCTACCATAGAAATACCGACATTCAGTGGATCTTACGCACAGTGGGTTACATTTATGGACCTTTTTACGGGAGCAATACACAACAACCCCATACTCACCAGAGCCCAGAAAATGCAACATCTTAAAGGCAAACTGAAAGGAGAGGCAGAACGTTTAGTCCAGCATCTTTCGATATCGGAAGACAACTACGACACATGCTGGGCAATACTTACTCATCGGTACAACAACTTGCAAGCATTATTCAACAATCAAATAGAACTGTTCATGAATCAACCGAGTATTCAAGTTCAAACATCGCAAGAACTCAAGCACCTATATGACGTCAGCATGGAAACAATACATGCCATACAAAATCTCGGAGTGAATCCGGCTCGAAGGACCAAATGTTCAGGCCGCTGTAGCCTGAGATTGTATGTTGTTGTAGGAGTTGAAGAATAAGAGAACTGTGGTTCACTTAAATGTTTATTGTCAACTGAAATAACTAATATTGTGTATTAGCTTATAATAATTACATAATGCTTAGTATGCACAATATATGTGTGTCAATGTGTGAGCACTGGCTCGTACATGAGCAAAGACTGGGCAAGCGTGATTTTTGTCTGACGAGGCAGGAAGTTTTGAAGTCGCCTGAGGGAATGAAAAGTAGCGAAGACACGCCTACTGAATTTGCTGACATGCACTGACCAGGACAATTGGTTGTCGAAGAAAACGCCCATATTTTTGGCCTTCGTGCTATATTCGATTATTTTTCCATCGAAGGTTACAGAAGCAATGGACATATGCTGTAAAAGGTTAAGATAATACCTAGAACCTATAAATCAAAGCCTGCGACTTACTAGGGACGAGTAATCCAAAAGAAGTGGCCGAGCCCCTGATTTTCTCAGGATCGATATTTAGTATCCTTACAGCAGAGTCCATATCACACGGAGAAAAATGTCGATAAATTTGGAGATCGTCTGCGTAAAGATGATACGATGAGGAGAGTACATCCGAGATGGAATTAATGTAGACAGAAAAAAGGAGAGGAGAGAGAATACCACCCTTAAGGACCCCTGTGAATAGATCATCACACCACTCCGTAGAAATCGCCTCTGACTTAATACGCTGCTTGCGCCCTCTCAGGTAGGAGTCAAACCAGCTAGCAGAAATGGAGGATAGATTCAGGGACTTCAGTATCTCAACGAGAATATCGAAATCGACGCAGTTAAAGGCGCTGCTGAAGTCGAGCAATGCAAGCACAGTGAGCTTTTTCTCGTCCATCGCATGCTCAATGTCATCAGAGACCTTAAGTAAGACCGTGACAGTGCTTTGACCGGGCCTGAAACCGGACAGGAAACGATTAAGCAAGCTGTTTGAGGAAAGGTAGGAGGAGAGCTGAGTATGGACAATGGATTTTAGAACTTTGGAGAGGATGAGCAGGATGGAAATTGGACGAAACTCTTTAAATGAGGAGGGTTTTGAGGTTTTGGATAAAGGGACAACTAAGGCTTTTTTCCATACATGAGGGAAGGAACTGTTAGAGAGAGAGAAGTTTATTCTATGTGTGATTGCTGGAAGTAACTCGTCAAGCACACTGATGAGCATCTTGGAGCAGATTTTATCGTCTCCGACAGCTTTGGAGGAAATGGGAAGCACAACTTTCTTAACTGCATCAATTAAGAAAGCTGTTTCTTAACTGCATCAATTCCGACAAGACTGAAGTCATATTGAGTGGTGGTGGGAGCTGACCTCGAGCGCAGGAGACACAGAGTGGCATCTTTAACAGAGCGCCGCCTCAGTGCTTGAATGGTCAACAGACCATTGAGCAAATTTTATTTTATAATAATGATTATTCAGAATAAAACTGCCACCCTAAACATTAATTAATTATGGCAACACGGAGAACTTCAATCGGTGTATGGATTTTGAGTACGTATTCACACTATTGTGGGGACGTCGTACTTATACCTGTGTTAATGAGTATGTATTTACGTCAATATGCGGTCGGCGTGTCACTTCGTACGTAAATACCGAATGTGGGGACAGTGTGTAAATGAGTTCGTATTTAATGTAAAGTGCGGTCGGTGTGTTATTCCGCACGCATTCGGTCTAAAGAGCGGACCGTCCGCATAATAATTTGGGTCCCCATAAGCCGCAATTTTGTCTAGAACTTTAAAGAGCTCTATCTCTGTCTCATTCGAGTGTATAGAAATTTTAAACAAAAGTTGATGCCAGAAAGAGACAGCTCTACATCGTTTATAAATTCACACTCTGCTATGTCTACGGGAAAGGTAGGACCGCACAACCGGGGTTCCTGTCAAGGTCCGCACAATATATGCGTTGCGAACAAGGGTGTGTGTGTGTGTGTGTAATAGAGATGGAAGAGTAATGTTTGAATGATTTATTGTAGTGAGTTGTAAATGGATGTGTTGATGATTATAAATTATTTATTGTACATTATATTTTATTTATTATTGTTAATTACAAGGGTTTACTTATTATTATTTTTATTATTTATTCCGTTATTATTGTATTGTGTACTAGGATGAAACCGTTCAGATGTTTTCCGTTTCATCGTACGTTAGAGATCTCAGTCACTTTTATATAGTTTTCTTATTTTCAAATAATGTCTTTGTGTAAATTTCACTGAGTATGCTGATTTTGTTGTAGAGATGAGGACCAAAGAATTTGAAAAATCTTTGCGCACTTTTACAGTTTGGCATACTTTGTCTTTTCTCCGTTTTGTTGTTACTGCTGTCTCACTGGGCAGGAGTTTACAGTGCTGTTTAAGTATAATACTCTGTATATATATATTTGTCTAACAGTAAGGACGTCACAAAAGCTGTAAAGTTCAGTTGTAGGAAAAAGGAAAGGTTTAAATGTGCAGACCTTCAATACTGCACGCTCTGGTGAAAACTTAAAGATAATACGGTCATTGTGCATTCGCTACCCTATAAACTAAGAGGTTGCCAGAGGTCTTCGCACTAGGCTGGGCCTGTATCGCGAGGAACCACTTAATATTGAAAATTTTGAAAAATAATGAAATAATTTGAGCACACAGTAATAATAACAATAACAGTAAAAGATCAAAAGAAAAAATTGCTTGGTTCTTCTATATTGAGAGATATAAAGCTGTTAAAAAGTTACCGTTTTCGAGTTAGAGAACTTTACAGGTTTTTGAAGAAGACAGTCGCTTTTGAACATATTTAGTACAAAAAACCCCTTTTCTAGGTGGTTATGTCGAGTGTTTTTGCTGGTATTAGGTAGAAAAAGAGTTAATTACTTATTTGAAAACAAAACCTGAACCAACTACGACAAAAAAACGCAAGATACAGGCTGATGAAGAAAAATAACGTTGGAAACACCATCAATGACGGTCGTGGTGTGTCACTGTCATTATAAATGGCAACTAACTCAGCGATATGCTGAAGGCCAAGCCTTCAGCGCTGATTTTCTGTATCTTGCGTTTTTTTTCGTAGTTGGTTCTGGTTTTGTTTTTAAATAAGTTAATAACTCTTTTTCTACCTAATGCCAGTAAAACACTGGACGGGACCACCTAGAAAAGGGGTAATAGGTACTAAATATGTTCAAAAGAGACTGGTTTCTTAAAAACCTATAAAGTCCTATAAGTCGAACACGGTAACTTTTTGGGTAGGGTGTTTCATAGTGATAATGGTTCGTTTTGATTCGTGCTACTATAACTAAATCATAAAGAATATAGGTAATATAAAAGTTTACATATACTGACAGTCGTGGATGTCCAATTGTTTATCTAATGGTAACGCTCCTTCTTCTCATTCTGTTAACGAGTTTCATATTATGCAGAAATATTTAAATTGGAATTTTTAAGATTCTTAAGTTACTATAAGCACCTATGTTAATAACTACCAGACGATGACGCTTCGCATTGTGTTAATTTAATAATCATGAACCATGAGATATACCAAAAAAAGTCTAATGCGATTAGCATGGAACACGGCATAAAAATATGGAGTTCGTTCACCTGATACTCCCACTATTAGTATAATTTACACATGCATTAACGATTGCGTTATTATAGTGGTAAACACATAACAACAATGGAGTGTCATGTCTTTGATTCATCTACGATGCAAGTTCGTGTTTGTACCTCGAAGCAATTTCGGTCCCATCCTAAATTGCTGCACAGAGATCTGTATCAGTCATTGTTTTTAACGATACAGTACGCTCTGTGACCCTGCGCATGTCTAATAACAGGTGTTTAAATGTATGTAACATTGTCATTGTCTGCCCTATACTCGTACCCGTACTACCTAACTCACGACAAGCCCTGCCTGTCCCGTGCATGCGACAATTTAGCGAACAATGACGACGCTACACCAAAACCCATTCGTCCTCTGTAAGTCTTCACCTGCTCGCTATGTGAATTAGGGCTTTATGCGCGTGCCGTAAAGAACAATTTACTATGGTATTTGCTGTCATGCATTGCAAGAAAATATGCAACTGCCATTTTTGTAGGCCAGCGACTCCGGTGGCGCCGTCTGTTCCTGTTGTGAGTAACAATACTAGCAGCGCCATATTTTATCTATTGTGTGCACTTGGTAATCAATAAAAGCGGCTTACTCTTGCGGTGTGGTTGGTATGCATGAGGTTAGAACATTTGTATTTGATATGAAGGAAACACCTTGTTGGTTCTAGGGAAACGCTACAATAAATGTAAGGAATTTACTCCTTATATCGGGAATGTTAATAGTACATTCGTAAATATAATTATTTACCTACTCGGACCATACCGACCATACCGCAGTAGATATGCACAATCTAAGACGTGTTCCTTAGTTAGCATGTTTTATTACCTATGTTAAATACTCGTAAAACAAAACAACATCTAAATTTCTGAGTAAGTATTAATAAACAGAAGTACGGAGAATAATGAACAAGCTTTATCTCCATTTAACAAACTGTTTGCGGCAAATATTGAAGAGGGCCCATAAAATCTTTCATCAGCTCTCGGCTGCATCTGCGCCGGGCATGCGGCGTCCTGGGTATACATTTCTCATTCGTTTATTGCAAACGGAAATTTTCATTGAATGTTACCCTCATATAGCGCGATCTATAGTCAACTGATAGACATATGACAGTGACATCCGAATTTAATGACGGGATACAGTTGAATGTCGTCAAAAGATATGACCACTTTCATCTTGTTAACAAAATAATTTTACTGGAACATGTCTAAAAGATTTTATTGTATTTTCTTCTGAACGCTCTTAAGTATATACAGATAAAATCAAGTAATCAGGCAGCCTCCGTCCCCTGAACAATCGACAACCAAAGTTCGGTCATTTCATTATCACGACCGAATTAAAAGTTCGATAAGTAGAAAAGGTCGACACAAGAGCCCGCTTGACTATAAAAACGTTACAAAACGCCAATTTAAATACAGCATCACTAATCTTAAGTCAAAGAAAAGAAGGAAAGCAGAAATTCAATTAAAGAAGGGCGATAGAACGAGAGCACTAAATGCGAAAGAGACTCAGCGCGACCGAGATGGAAAAAAATAAATAAAAGTGAAGAGGAATCGGGCGAATTGAGAATAGCCATTAAGGTGTTAATGAGGGTCTTATAAAGCCGTCTCCGCCCTGTGGGTGGTCTGTCCGATGTGCTCGCTTTGTTCATTAATCACCGAAGATTACGCTCCGACCTAATTATCAAATCTGTATCAGGCATCGTATCGGCAGTGTCCTCCACTTGCTTGCAAAAATAGCAACATGTATCACGATGATCCGCGGATAAGAAACTGTACTGTACACTCAGCTGCTTTGTCTATATGTTTGTATAGGTAGGAAGGAGATGTAAAGTCGTTCCAATGCTCTTTTTGTGCTCGTGCTTGTGGTGGATAGTATTATGTAACTGTAAAAGCCCGAACTATTATGGTATAAGCCCGAAAAATGTTGAGATCTTCGTTTATTTCGAGCATTACCACCCCATTCACTTGGTAACTCTAAGATTTACTTTAAATAGGTACACGTTCGAAGCCGATAAACAGACATGAGATGATATACATACAACCATAACACAGCAATACGCCTTTTTCCCATACGGGGTGGGAGAGGCACAGTTGTGTGTGCCCACTTTTAGAGTCTGGCTAGTGAAAGAAGTCCAAAGAAAACCGCGGCAAATTTAAAAAAATCTTATTGTGACCACATTTACTGTATACATCGAATTAACGGAGTTGATAGTTTTATGTTATTTTTCATTATTTTTTTCGATACCTATTTACTTTTCATCATTTTTTTCGATACCTATTTACTCTCATGACTTGGTTGATTGGTTGAAAAAGAGAATATTATATTAGTAAAAACGCGCGTTCGTAAATTCATGGAGCATGGGATGGGTTAAGTAGGTACCTACTTAATATATTTTTTACCATGCTTATACAGTTTCTCATTGCTGGGCAAAGGCCTTCATTTCGAGTATTAAGCTAATATACTTAATTAATAAACTTTATTATTCTGTTTCTTAATCACAATCAGACTCAAATAATTCAGAACTCGTATTTAAGCCACCAATTGGAAACAATTATGAGTAATTGCAATCAACCACATTGAAATAGATGTATAATATCCAAAAGAACAGAATAATAACTGAAATTAAGGAAAAATAATAAATGGTCAAGTAAAGTATCAAAATGTTGTAAGCCAAGTATAAACAAAGTAACAATTCGTTTGACAAGTAAATTATGTTGCCATCATCAAATTTGAAAAACTACAAAAGGACAGGATTCGCTGGCCAGACTCTAGCCAATTCATTAACGCTCCATATTCCATTTTGCATGACAGTGAAAGTTTCCTCACTATGTTTTCCAATACCGTTGGAACGTCCGTATTATATGTATAGGTACTTAAGATAATGATTATATCTCATTGGTACGGTCGCCTGCGTCTAAAAGTATACGGGCGGTCATATTAACGAGTGAATCCCGCTTATACTGCTTACTTTTAGGCGCAGGCGACCGTACATGATCAGCACTGAGACAAAAACCGACCAAAATAAAAATACTTAGGTACCTACCAATTAAAAATATAGATATATAAAGGGTGCCTGCGGGGTCGTTTAGCAGCAAAGTAACCTAAGATTTGCCTATTGGTTAGGAATGTTATGCTGTAGATGAGAGCTCGCTAAATCATCTTTTTTTTGGAACAAATAAAATATTAAAATGTTCCTATTTTGGTTCAGGGTCAGTTGGTCACCCTACACACTTTACAAGCGCAACTGTCTTTTGACTTTGTCATAAATTGTTTATGGCCTTTGATTTTGACACTTTTTACTCCTCTGATTAGTTTATTTAAAAAGGGCATGAATTGTGAGTTGACCAATAATAAATAAGGATAATTAATTTATTAAATTACTAACGCATCGTTGTAATTATTTAAATACAACGTTAATAGCTGAAAGCGCGATCATTTACCGAGTTTAAAAACAATATGTTAGAGTCACGACCCAAAAGTCATCCTGTATAGGTAAGGATTTGACTGAATTGAAATAAATGAAGAAAACGTTTGTTTCTTTCTTTCCATAACCAAAATTTACCAAGTTGCCAAAAAATTCCCAGTGATCTTGATTCACGGAGGGGCTCGTAGATGACATTGATATTGAAAGAGAGCGCAGGGCGATGGCGGTCCGATGTAATATGCTGGCCCGCAGGTTTGCGAAGTGTACAAGGGCTGTCAAATTGACACTTTTCAGAGCATTTTGTCAGTCCTTCTACACTAGTGGCTTGTGGGTCAGCTATACGCGGAGGGCCTACAGCGCCCTGCGCGTCCAATATAATAATGCGCTGAGAATACTGTTGGGGCTGCCGTGATATTGCAGCGCCTCGGCTATGTTTGCCGAAGCTAGGATTGACGATTTCTTTGCAATAATGAGAAAGAGGATTGCCTCGTTAAGAAACCGCTTTTTCGGCAGCTCCAACACTATCCTCAGCACTCTGGCTGGGAAGGTGGACAGCCCTATGTTGAAGTACTGGATGGATGTGCACCTTCGCAGTAACAAACCATAAATTATAATTATATTTTATTTAGGACGATGTTTTGTGTGTGTGAGAGGGTGTGTGTGACTGTGTGAGCAGGGTGTGAGTGTGGGTGTTATTTATTATTCATGGATGATGTATTTAGTTTAATTTTAAACTTTTTTATAATGATAAAATAATATCTACCTATGGATGTATATGTGTCAAAATGTATGCTATCTGAAATAAATATTTTGAATTGAATTTATTAGTTAAAAATAAAATAATGTGTTAATAAGTTTTTATATGCTTACCTACTGCTACTTCTAAGTAATATGGACCTAGAAGTCCGAAATAAAGAAATTGAATTGAATTGAAATACGTACTTAAATCATGTAAAAAAACACATACTCTGATCTGGATGTCATCGCTTTTATTGTGCAATAAACGGGTCGTCAGTTTGGGCGGCAGTCTTATCGCTAGGCACATCGACGACAGTGAATTGACATAAATGCGTTATACTCAGATTATGTGACCACCGATAAATGTTGTAAGGGACCGCCTCGTTGTGATTGACACCCCAACTGTTTACATACTCCTGATATCATGACGTGCACTGATTCACTATCAGCGGCCTTATCTACCGGTTACATAAGCGACATCGACGCGGTGCCACAATCTCTGGCCGCCATTACCCGTACAACTAATATGGTTGAAGATACCTACCTACAATCTTGTGGTACCTATATGACTGAACAAAAGGTGTACCGGACTAATATTATTAATGAATTGTAAAATTATAGACTCATGGTTTAGACAAGTTAAGATAGGTAGGTAGGTAGGTACTCAGTTCTACTAATTTGGCGTCCTGATCGATCTGCAATTGATACTTTTATTTTATTTACATAAATAATTCATGAACTGTTTATTATCATGAGACAGCAAACAATGTCCGGTAACCCAGCTCAAGCTACCCTCGTCTCACCTCGAAAGCGTTAATTGCTCCGCAAATATACTCATCTTTGCACTAAGCGTTCGCCAGTGACTTTAATGAGTGGGCAAACAGCAGCAGTCGCTGCGGCCGCGGTTGGAGCGGTCAGCCGCCTCTCCTGCCGACTGGGCCACTAATAAATCTTCGGATTTTCCCCGATTTCCCGGCGTCCCGCCGAGGCGACGCGCACCCTCGGCCACTGCCGCGCTAGTCTTATATAAATTACCAACACGCTTTCACGATAAATCAAACAATGCCGAGGCTAAATGTATTTACTATTGTTTGAACACACTTCGAACACCACTACCGTGAGTAATCGTGACCGATGTGTGTGTTGAGGCATATTTCATTGGCGATCATTTGGCGAGGAACGCTTAATCCCGAGGTTAGTAGACGCGAGTCAGCAGTTTGGAGGAGAGTGGGCAATTTTGTCCTATTGTTTTGACCGGAAGTGTTGCATATTATGACCACAGTGGAATGAGTTAAGACGTTTATATGCGAAGGGTCTTAAGTAGAAAGTTTCGCTACATTGACTGAGCAGAGGAAGCGGACTAATGCGGGCTAATTGAAACCCTGAGGGATACCGACAGGGGTCGCGCAGGTAACTATTAGCCCAAAGTAAACGGCTATTTTTACTTTAGACATATCGTTTACTAAGCGATCTGTGACCATTTAACAACATAAAGGTGCGTTCTTTGACCATTATCTACACCGGAAGTTAAAAAAGTTGATAGAAACTTAATTTTTGTCCGCCTCGCCCCGGTCGTGGTGCTAAGCATTAAGTGGGAAAATAACTGAGGTGTCGATGAATGTTGAGATAATGTTGTTGTATACTTTTTATTATTTAGCTTTTTTTATACACGACGTTCGCTTCACCTTTAATAAGGTCCTTGTTATAATCTTGTTCCAACGGTACCTCATGTTGGTTTTAATTGTTATATGTTAACTTAAGTAAAGGCGTTGTCTTTGACTATGAAAAGCGTTATTATTTATTAGATACTTTTATAGTATAATTATACATACATAATTATTAAACATACGTTACATTTTTTTTTACTTACTTGACTAGGTTTGGATATATTGCCTAATGTATGATATCATGTACTTTTTTACTATTTTATGTTATGTATATTAAAAAGTAACGCCAAGTCATACTGATTGAATACTCACAAAAGAACAATATGCGGTTCCTGACGCGCTGCCGCTGTTAGCCAGTCCGATAAGGCTCCGTGATGATTTATGACTTTAAAACTAAACTTTTGACTCGGAGTCATTAACTCATTACAAAGTTTGTTAAACTGACACATTTCTAAATATACTGTCATGTCTATGAGTATAAATCTAACATTCACATCAAAATTACTAAGATTATTCCTAAAATTTCTTTGACACTTTTGCAACAAATGGAGAAATCGCCAACAATTGGCTGCAAACGGCGAAATTTAACGCTATTTATAATATTATGACACCTTCACTTCTAAAACGTATTGTGTTGAAATTCGATCAGTTAGCAATGAGGACCAACCGGTGAGGGACCATTGAGAACTCGATCAATGTGCGTCAAACACAACAATGTAACGAATGAAGATGTGCGTGGAAGCAACTGCCGAGAATAATCGTGCATAGACCTTCAAAGTTTGTGAATTTTGGAGTGACTTTTTTGCGGGTTATTGTAGCAATTCGGACAGATGTCAGGGGCAGAGACTCCGCCAGGCACAAAGGCGCCCCGGGGGCGCATTGTCCCTTACTCCCGACCTCCCCGCTCAAACCATTACACTGACACCTCTCCAACATTTATTTCAGTATCAAAATAATACATATAAATTATACCACTTTATTCACGACTGAGTAGAATAGTTATTGCTCTAAATGCTTTTTTATGTCCTTTATATGAGTAATTTATGCTTTGGAACTTTACAGCTGCATTTATACCCCATTATTGATGGCTATTAGTGAGACATCAGATAAATACGTCACAAACAATGACTTGGATCCCCCGGAAATCCTCATGATGCTCATTTCGTATAGTCTGAAGGACTATTAATAGAATATAATCTATTACTTTACGTAAAGGGCGTATTTCAAAATATTTTGAATCAATGTTTACATTTTGCAGAATGTAATTTTATATGGTGCTGATCATTTTTATAAATAGATATTACATAAAAAACTGTTTTTTATGGTGTATTGAAGAATAACTAATTCAACGATTCCACTCTACATCGTAACTCAATCAACCATTAATTTTAATTACTGCGAATGTACTGTTACAGTAAAGGTGGATGGATCACACATTGCGATTGTAAATGACATTACTGTGACACGTTTATCACAGACACCTCTTAGACACACGAAAACATAAATTGACGTGAACTAACGACTCTACTCTGACTTTACATAGTTTACATAATTTGCTAACGGTTCTTTTTAATTGATTTCATGTTTCATGTGTATCTGGGAGCGGGGAAGGAGGGGCGAATACATGGTTTCAGAATCGTTTCAGCAGTGATTAGGTTGATTCACATCAATATTGTGTGATGCTCACGTGTGCTACCTGCGAGTTGCGACCGCGAGTCAATCACGGACGCCCAAAATAATTGATCAGGCCCGCGTTCCCCCTTCCCTAATCACATACCTCTCTCGCCCTCCACACGCTCACCGCTCATTAAGGAGCGTCTGTTGTTTGTTCTCCTAATTAAAGCGGAGTTTTATCGGTCTCGGGGCCTCTTCTAATTGATATCATTGCGAGCGTTTACGATCATTGAATTACGGCGGCCGCGATCGGTTACCGTCGGACGGGTTCGGCAGTTAAACGTGACCGCACATTGTCTGCGTTTGAGCTCCAATTGAGTTGTTTAATCCCGGTTTATTGTTTATTTATTTATGATCGCTCGTGGAAGCGTCGTCGTGACGTACCGCCGCCGCCGTTCGGTGCTCAGCGATCGATTGACGTCAACGCTCGGTCGCTATGTAGGTACATAATTTAGTTAACGCTATCTATCTGGTCTATATCATCTGCCTGCAGCCACCGAGAGAATTAGCGAATCAATCAATTGCTAAATAGCCGCTGAGGCAATGGAGCTGAATTCATAAGTATTCATTAATTGAAATTGAGAGCCTTGCAAAATTTTCTGCATGATCGACTACAAAATGCTAACATACTCTGAATCAATCACGTTGTTTTGCTTAATTTCTCTTATTGCGAATTTGATTACACAGAGCCCATAAATCGATAACGACTTTGTATTGTTATCGAAGTTAACAACTTAATTTCCAATCACACTCGACCTTTCGCTATAATCAGATTTTTTCCCTTTCAACAGCACAATATCATCATGCATAATAAAATAATATTAACTCAATACCAATAAAATCACGTTAGAATGGTCTGCCAAGTGGAAAATAACCAATTTCGTTTAAATCACAATCCAACGATTTTGTGATACCCATGAAATTACCGTAACGAAATAAATGTTAAATAAAACGTAAAATAAAATTATTGTGCCTCCACAAACAAATAATTGGAATGGGAACCTAACCTACCTACGCCAGCGCCGCCGCCCGCGCCCGTTGCCTCGTTTTATGGCTTATTTTGGGGGAAAGCTTTATTGAACTTAGCCACGGCGCCCCCTATTCATACAAATGTCAACCCTAAGCCCTATAAACAAAGATTCAAAACGACTTGACTAACCTCGTTTGCACCACCACCGTGCGGCATGAAATGACTTTTTCGTTTGTATACGCTCTTTATCCACTTAGAGTCATCCTTTTTCCACTCCTAACAATTCACTTTGAGATTTTGTTATCGTTCTATCCGAGTAGGGTCCTATCTACTGAAAAACTAGTAGCATTAACTATTCCACACTGGAATCATTGAAGAATGATCCCAATGTTCATCAAGATATTCCTATTATTAGGCCATGCCACGACCATGTTGCATGATATTTCAATGAAGAATGAACTGAGATCGAACGAAAACTAATGATGCCCTATCTGTATTTTTTTCGTTATTTATTGGTAAAGAATACCTTTCTTAGTTCAAAGATCCACAGTAAAGAATTTAAAAACTATTTAAATTAAATTATCTAATCCCCCATCGTCAAGATCATAATGTGGACTTGGCACTACTATGGCTACGGCGCAAAGGCGGGCGGCACAAGCTGCGGTGGGCGGGCGGCGGCGGCGCGGCGGCGGCGTCGCGGCGCCTCTAGCCCTGTCTTGCGCCAACTCAATAAGCCCAGCCACCATCCAACCAAACGATGGGGTACGAGTTTATGAACCGTCAAATAACTTATCACCACTTTAACGCAACTCACTGCCTCGAAATAAACGGGCACCTTATTTATGATTCGCATCCCGATCCTATTATGAATAGTGTTGAACTTTCGGTTTTTTGTTTCTACTTCCTAGACTGAGAGTATCCTTGTTGGCATTTATTTATGGATCTAGCGACGCGTGTGAATAACGCTAATAGTGGGGCCGGCCCCTTTCGCTACTGTTTATGTTTATTTGGGGTTGCAATAATGAGTCTATCTGGCGCGCTGACTCGCGAAGCCTGTGGAGAATTGATTAAAACGTTGTTAGACGCACTCTCACGGAAAGTGGGGGATGAATTGGACCCGATTTCCACTTTTACAGTGTCAATAAAACTTGTTTAAAGCCGCGTTTATTTCCTGTAAGAGTTACGTTACGTTTGTCCTGCATGGGGAAATTAAATTTACTAGGTGTCGTTGCAAATAAAATAAAACACCGAAAACAGCCGAAATTAGATTGCGTGCTAGAAACAACTTTTGACTTATTTAATTAAGGGCACTAAGCTCATACGAAAACATTGATAGGTGATATAAAAAGGGGTCAAATATTAGGCGGAATAAAGGTAATAGGCTCATTAATGGGCGGGCAGAGCGTGGCTCGACTGATGACTGTAATGTAAGGGGCGCCACAATCATCACTCATAGTTAGCAAGCCTCCGACCTCGGTGCAGAGGGTTGAGTCTGTCAGTGACAGGAAAAGAATAATTTTTATCTCGCGTCCCTACAAAAGAGTTAAAGCCAAAATTTGTCAGTGAACGAAAATTTTGGTTGGTGATGATAAGTGACCGGCCAATTTAGTCATTATTATCGTATCGCATGTTCTTCTATTTAATCGAAAATACTAATTTAAACCAACTGTATAACTACTATCATTTCAATCATTATTGGCTTTATCAATGTTACCATCTTGTTACAACTCCGGACTGTTTTGATTCTCGCAGTCGTTTTTCATTTTAGTCTATCTCATAAATATCTAATTTTACATACATATGTTACCGTTAGTATGACTGAATCAGGTAGAGTGCATATTAACTACGAGTAGGTAATTCGCACATTACTTGGCTGAGTCCGCTAAAGTGCATTTTTTTAATCATTTCTCACATTAATTAGGTAATTTGCAGAATAACGACCAAGCATATGGTAAAGTGCATATATCAGATTCTTACTTGAATGAAACGGTTGAAGTCGGAATTAAAGTGATTTATGTGATAAAGTAATAAATCCCACAAGAAACCAACTTCTTAAGTCAATATTTCTACTAAAACACCATTGGCTAGAGTAGGTTATTGATGTGGCTAACTCTGTGCGCGGAGCAGGTAAACTTACATGACAGTTGGATTCGCTCTTATTTACTTTTAATGTTGCCCACTCTATACTCCTAGTGTTGTAAAAACTGTTTCAATAAAATCAAAAACATTGATTCTATTAGAAAAATATGTAGGACAGTAGGTGGCTCAGAATCAGTGGCTATTATTTAGATGGGTAATGTACCTGGTAGATAGGTACATAAAAAAGGATGCTTTGAGAGTTAGATACCCGTTTAACACCATAACAGCGAATTTTCAGTGAAAGCTCCAATCTCGTAAAAATCGGTCAAGTGCGAGTCGGAATCGCACAAGAAGGGCACCGTACCATACAACACAACTTACCGCCGTACCCAGAGTCATTTAATGATTCATTATGGATTACTAAGTAAAGGATTTTTGTATGTAAATTCAAATTTGGAACTGACTTAATGCTTGATTAAATCTCTCTGGTTGCGTCGGTTAGGCACTCAAAACAATAAAACAAAAAGACAATTGAAAACACGTGTTTTGTATGGGGATGATGTTTAATTTGTAACATCTCTCGTGTTTCAGTATTTGTTGTTGTTGTGGCAACAGATATACACATTCTGTGAAACTTTCTACTTTCTTGCTCTAGGACCGCTGACGAACGGTCGGACGGACGGACGGACGGACGGACAGACGGACAGCGGGCCTTAGCAATAGGGTACCGTTTGGCACCCTTCGGGAACGGTACCCTAAGAAAGAGCTCTCGTAAAATATAGTTGCATATTTCAACAACAAAATTGTTACTAATAAATAATTAAACAATTCGAATAATCGTAACCCGTTCTTTTCCGTGGTACGGTTGACCGAACCAAGAAATTATTTAAATTTTCCGTGGTCCGGTCAACCGAACCATGGAAAACAACAAAGTAATTTTCCCAGATATGGTAGCAGAAGCACAACTTCTCATACCTAATATGATTTATGATTTTCTCTATAACTGTTTTTGTTTTCTTGGCATGCCTTGGTTTGCTGAAAGAAATCTCTTTTTACAGATAAACTCGCCTTTGTACATATCTTTCTGCATTTATTACATGATTTTATGTTTTTGTGCAATAAAGTATGTCACTATTTTTGACAGTTGTCACTATTTTTCACAGGTGTCACTATTTTTGACAGGTGTCACTATTTTTGACACTATTGGTGGTGCCACTATTTTACTGGTATGATGGCTGTCAAACTAAAGCCGGTCATATCTCGGAAACTAGATCCTAGAGCACTCATTTATATGGAGACAACTCTCGGCGAGATCTTCATTTCGAATGACAGCTGTCAAAATAAAACCTTAAATATGAAAATAGAGACACCTGTCAAAAATAGTGACCCCTGTCAAAAAATAGTGACACCTGTCAGAAAAAGTGAAATATTTTTTTGCACAAAAACATAAAAATCTGTATAAAGGCGAGCTTACAGGTAAAAAGAGATTTCTTCCAGCAAACCTTAGCATGACAAGATAAACAGTTAGAAGTTGTGCGTCTGCCATCCTATCTGGGAAAATTACGTTGTTGTTTTCCATGGTTCGGGTGACCGGACCACGGAAAATTAAAATAATATCTTGGTGCGGTCAACTGTACCACGGAAAAAACTAATTTTCCATGGTCCGGTTGACCGGATTACGCAACCGTACGACGGAAAAGAAGCAATGAATTGGCAACTGTGACTACAACACTATTTTTTATACCCTAAAGCGGAAACCCACCAACTGTCATGTTAGTCTACCTGCTCCGCGCAAAATTTCGACCGTTTCAATTGGGTTAGACTGGGTGGAACGTCTAAGAAGTAAAACTGGAGCGAGCGGAGCGGAGCGAAGCGTATGCAAATAAAACGGGACGAAATTGTAATGCTTACCGTCTTTTGCACTTTACCGGTGTACCATCCGATATTATGCAGATTGATTAGATAAAATGCGTATTCGCACTTTAACGGGTCGTACGGTACACATTAACGGGTTTCGCACTCTAACTGTAACATATAATATGCTCCGCATTTTCCGGAAAAGAGGGGTAGGCAGAGACAGACCTTCACTTGCTACGATCTTGGCATACATCTCGCTTCCTCCACATCAGGGTTTCTTAAAGTGGGGTCCACGGACCCAAGAGGGGCATGTGTATCAGGGGTCCGCAGTAGGTCAGTCTGTAACAGTGGTGGTCCGAGATCATTTGCGCCAACTTGATAAATCTCCTAAAACTTGAAGGTTTATGAGTTCTTGTGGCAGGCTCGTGACTCGACTTGCTAGCCATTTAAAATTTCCCGGGGGCTGCTGCCACCCATGAGTTTTTCTGATGAACACGTTGTTATGGCGGATTGGTCATAAAAGTCATGTTTAGTTATTTACACGTATATTTACAGTTCATGTCATGCAACTGCCCTAAACTCTGCTATTACTAAACTGCCCTAAACTCTGCTATTACTAAATACTAAACTAAACTAACCCTAAGCTAACTTACAACTATCTTACCTACATATATACCTATACAGTATGTACAAGTTGGACGCCAGGAGGGTTTTTGCATTCCGAAGTCCCTACCAAACTTCCGTGGGGCGCCGGCGTTGCTCAGTCACTCCAAAATCGATATTTACAAGAATTCCTCAAATTTACAAATGTTCCTCAATATTTACAATTTCATCATATCACGAGGGCATGTCGGTAGGCTAAAACAAAGATTACTCCTATTAGTTTTAAAGCTAACACACAGGAGAGATAATATCAGATTAGTATTTACAAATTTAAACTTGCCCCTCGTGTATCTTATTACCAAGTGGTCTAGCGTACTTTGTGACAATTACTATTTAATGGATAACTTGCACGCAATTCTCTCGAAATAATATGTAAAATTACACAAAGGATCCGCAGTCAATATTTCCAGAAAGAAACAATTTCAGCAATTGCGCTACACTTTTCTTCCTTTCTCAATCATCGCTCCGATGTCATTCATGTCTTTGTCATGTCTCTGGTACCAAAGCAGAGGTCATACACAAATATCGTAGATCCTTCTTTCTCGAAAATATGAACAAACCAATAAATAACATAACAACGTTACTCGACTTTCTAGCTATCCGCGGCAGCTGACGCCGTCCATGAGTTAGTGTGACTCTTTACTCGACTTGCAAGCCATGTGGAATTTCCGGGGTGGCTGGCGCAGCCCAAAGAGTTCTTCTATACCAGAGCTCGTTACTCGACTTGCTAGCTATGTGTAATTTCCACGGCGGCTTTTGCCGCCCATGAGTACTTGTCAGACACTCGTCGCTAGACATGCTAGCTATGCAAATTGTCGGGGCGGCTGGCGCCACTCATGACTTCTTCTGAGGCTCGTTTTACTCGACTTGCTGTGTAAAATTTACGAGTAACGCGTTACTTGACTTTCTATCTATCGCGACGGCTGACGCCGTCCATGAGTTCATGTGAGATGAATTTCCGGAGCGGCTTGGGCCGCCTATGATTTTTTCTAAAGCAGAGCTCGTTACTCGACTTGCTAGATATGTGTAATTTTCACCGCGGCTTTTGCCACCCATGAATTCTATCAGACACTCGTTACTAGACTTTCTAGCTATGTGAAATTTTTGGGGTGGCTCACGTCGCCCGCCTATGCGTTCTTCGGACAGTCTCATTGTTCGAACTACCAATAAAAGTACTTTTTGATAATATAAGGCTCTTTTTACATTATCTTAAATATTTTTTGACAGGGGTCCGTGGATTGTTTAATCCACGGAACCCCTGTTCCACATAATCAGCTTAAATAATATTATAGATTTGCACCGATTTGGATATCGATTATAATAGCAGCAGAATCACTAACCACAATGAAAAAGCTATTTCCAAATCAATTTTAAGTGCTTTCTCATCATAACACGAGTCTCGATCTTAGTGAAACACCTAAAGTACACATACATACATCCCCATTGTAAATAAACTGTAACTCTTCCTCCAGACACAGAAGTAAAAGTAAAGAAAGAAAAATTACCACGACAATACATTGCACCACACCGCTTCCTTTCCCTTTACTAAGGGGAGACAAATAAGCTTGCGCTTTTTATTCACTATCGAGCGACGACGGAGCAACCCACGCTGCATATGCATCATAATACTTTTCATTTTATTATCAGCCCAGTTCAGTTTCGCAATAGTATAGGGGAAGGGTGCAAGCAGCAGCGGTGTCAGTGTCGGTGTCGAAGGAATCGTTCACAATTTTAATTTAGTTGCTCCTAATGTATGCGAATTGAGGCTCTAAGAGGGTACACCATGTGCCCTCCCGCGCTAGTTTCCCGTTAAACTACTATCAGTCGTAAGGGTGCGTCGGCCTTAATAGTTTTCCCCTCTGTACCCGTACATTATGCAAATACGATAGTGATATGTCAGCCCAGTACACTTGGGACATGTATTGTTGTCCGTTCGTTTATTCCATTTTATTAGGTTAACTTTAATTAAATGAAATGACGCCGGCGTATTTGTTAGGCTGGTTGACTGCAAGGAATTATGCATCGAGATTTATCAGCTTACTACCCACCCTTAGGTGTGAGTGGTGCAGATAAATAGGTTTAAGGCTTTTAAGAGATTATCTGCTTATAGTATTTGATCTTATTATTGGGGTTTGTTTTGTTTATTAATATGATATTAGGGCGTTAATTAACGTACAAATTGTTTTTCAGAAGAGGGAATTTACGGCTACTTTTTCGTATCTTTTGTCAAAATGTGCATTTTGTGCATTCATAGAATTTACTCATATAATTTCATTTTATCAAATACGATGTATTGACATATTTGATCTTACGCATTATTTTATTTTCGCAAAAAAATATTCATAAATCTTATCCTAAATGGGTATGGCTCCTATGCCCCAATATCCTAACCACCAAGGCTCAGTAGTCTTGATGTGGTGAACACAAAATCTAAACGTTCTACGAGTAACATACGAATGATACTCTGTCTGGACATGGACACATTAACTGTTGGACGAAAACATCGAGTGATAACATTCTCTTCTCTTTTGCTTTGAATAACTTTAAATGTTATTGTTTTGTTCATCCTCTCTTCTGCTGTTCCAGAGCAACCCTTACGCGCTGAAGGAAGGTGGGAGCGAGATGTCTGCGTGGACATCCGCCGGCCTCCAGCCCTCTGGCGGATACTACCCCTATGATCCGACACTCGCCGCCTATGGGTAAGTCCCCAGGGCCCGCGGTGCCCTAGGCCCGTATCACTTTAGATAAACCCAGCCAGGATTAAGATAAAACCTCCCTATCGAAACTATCTCGCTAATAGATTGCACTGCGAATGGCTCGCGTTTGCATTGGCGACTCGTTTTAAATGAAATGGAATATTGGTACCTATTGTGTTCGTGTATCTCTCCCCTTTAGATATGTGCGAAACTAAGCCAAGGATCATTTTTGCTAAGCCACATGTTTGTGATTGACAGGAGTCATTCGGAGATTTTTAATCTAATAAATTGGTTCTTCCTGGATTTCTAAGCCTTACCATAATGTCCAGGTTTGTATACCTATAAATAAGGAGTCCTAAATACAATATTACATCTAACTACTTCTGCAAATCGTCATAATTACGCATCCATCTAACTCTATTTTGCAAATCGCCATAATTTCGCATACAACTTTTTACAGGAAACTATCTATTTATAATTATCAACATTCTGTAGAATCAATCGCACGTTGCACTTATGTGCGGTTCTACATACCTACTTTACTTATACATAATTATATAACGAAAAGGTATTCACATGATCATGAGTATTCAATATTCAGGTTCGAGAACTGTGAATCAAGATCGATAAATGCAGCTCTGTTTGGGATTGTACCGCATTTTAACCACTCTCGTATGATCGTCATCCTGTTCTGTGTCATACAACACTGGAGGAGAGTGACAAAGATGGATAATACAGCGGACATTTCGCTCTACTATATACTCGTACAACTGAAAACTGATTAATTCAGCTTTTTACTTGAGCCACAGCTCGACAATCAGGTCTCGATTCGCGATGGCGTTAACTTAAATATATTTGTATAATATATGTTTAGGTGTCGGTTTTATTTGCTGACATAGTTTAAATAAAAATAATTTGTAAAATAGCAATAATTGGTAAAATAACATTAATTAAGAGTAAGGGGATTATGTATTGTCCAAACACGGACGTTGTGTGGTTAATAAAATATTAGATAGGCACTCTTATACACACAGTTTATGGACATAGTTATGAAACGAATTGCGACTCTTTGAACGCGAGTCAACACTGTTATGTGAATAAACATGACAACTGCATATAAAATTATAACATATGTAAGTAGTTGTCTAAGTTATTCTGAGAATGGTGATGGTGATGACTTGCGCTCGGACTATTGGGCTTAAATTGCAAATCAATACTGGCGACTGTCGTCACGTCACGGCTCGCTGAGCTATTTTTAATAATTATTAAGTTTTGATCATTTTTATTACATACTTTTCCAGATATACTAGTCACATCAATAAAATCATACCATAAATTACTCTGAAGCGTCCTGAAAAAATAATACAAACAAACCCAGTAGATGTGACTAGGGTTCTTCAAAGCAAAGTTATGCCGACAATTCGGCTCTGCTCACCTAAAATATAGCAGGCGGTGCGTAATCTAAAAATAATTAGAGGCGACATTAGTTTTTATGCGTAAAAAAGATGTAGAGATAGCGCGGGACGCGACGTGCACCAAAATACACTGTGATTTATCGCGCTCCTGTGCGACACCAACAATTGTTCACTACGATATCGACAACACGGGATGAATACTACGTGCTCCACTTCTGGCGAAACGTTTAACTATTAGATACGTATTACGGTAAGGTAAGTATTAGGGTACTATGTATTAAGCAAGCTAAGAAAAAAAAACTTGTATTTGGTTTTATGGTGCATACACTTGCGTACGATGCAAAGTTTAGGAGCTTGATATTGGCCAGAATGTACCGCATAATGCACACCACTGGGCCACATTATTTATTGCTACAAAGTACATTCCTGACAAACAAATTCATTTTGTTGCCAACGACATAATTGCCAAGTCCGGCGAAATTGCGCTGCATATTCATTTCAATTGAAAAACTTTATTAAGAGTCACATAGAGCGGTCTGGGACTCGGGTGCGCCTTGTGCCAAGTTGGGAGCAGGCGACGAGTAACCGCGAACCGAACACAATGAAAAAACAGAGAAAAGTGAACACAAGCAACAAAAGTCGCTCACGATGTTGGGCACTTCAGTTAAACGGCGCGGGCGTATTATTTGGAGCAGCCTGTAATCTGCCACGCCCGCTTCACGCCGAAATGAAAAATTACGTAGCTATTTTTAACACAAGTCTCGGGCACAGAAAAACGTACAAAAATTAGAGAAAAGAGACGAGGGAGCACTTGTACCGCACCATTGAGATCAAAATACGCAGGAAATTACTGCTCCGGGGGCCGTCGGGCTCTGCCTAGTAGAATTTATTTGTGTGGCGACGATTTAGCTGTGACGCCTTTAAATAAACCAAATAAAGAATTGGTCTAACGAACCGTGTTGCGTTCAAACGAGCCTTTAATTTAAAATCATTAATTTGACGTCTTTATGATTTTGCTGCAGATATTTCGGTTAACAAACATATAATTTTCATTTATCGCGTTAACGCATTATTTCCTTACAATAACACTTCTTGATAGACGGACACTCAGATGAATATACTTATAGAATTATAGTACTATAAGTAAAGTAAGTAATTCAATCATGACACTTGTAGGGAGGTGTACCTAATACATCTATAAATACAATGTCTATTGTAGCTTGCGATTATAGTACATACATATAGGTTTAACACTGGATTAGTGCTGGGGTCGGAAAGCAATCGATCCATATAAATCTTTGGTAACAACTAATGCTGTTCTTGAAGGGATTACACTATGCATTTACACAAAAGGTTTTGTCATAGTTGGATGGACTTAGATAAAATCGTGTTATGCTCATCAGGAGCTTGGTATTAAAGAAAAAACGAGAAGTGACAAGTTGCTGGTTTGAGTCGACTTTTACACCGTATACATGGGATTCTTATGTTCCGTTTTTTCAGACGAGTATTTTATTCTACAATATACCAAATCGCCACGAATAGACAAGAACGACAGGACACCTAGACAGGACCATAAGTAAGACACAGATGATTAATACCATCATTAAAGTGCGACCCGAAATACATACCCCATTATACATGTTGCAATACGTAATATACATATGTATAAATAAAACTGTGCACGTAGTACATGTCTGAATATCAAGCATTATTTGTAGAAGTGTCCAATGTCACATATTCAATACATCAAACGGACTTCTCTGCAAAAACCGGTAACATTATTTGACGACTCGTCCATCCCGCGAAGTGCGAGTGATAGACATAAAACAAACATAATACATTGCCACGACAGCACTCTAATATGTCGTCTTCTCCCGACAACAATGGTGCGAAAGCATCCGACTCGAGTTGCACTTGTGACGGGAATCCTAATTCTAATGCCTCCCTAAGGGTGGGGGTTTAGGCATTATGTACACGTCGTACATAGGTTGCGAGGGGAGGAACACGGGGCCCGCAATTCCCCTAAGCGGGCAGATCGTAAAGCTCCGATATACCGCGAATTGAATACGCTACCACGTTAAGGTCGATACGATGTATCGCGGTACTTGTAGCGGCTTGGCCATGGCGGAACAAAAACATTATTCTGGTATCATAACATTACACGTACATTTTAAATACATACAATCATAAAACGCTCGTCAAAGTAGGTACTAATGAACATAGTAGACTCTCTTTTTCTCTTTGTTTTTAAGTTTACGACCATGTGTTTGACCTAAAAAAAAAATTTTTGCCTATGACTAGTTAAGTTCTTTTCTTTAATTGGCCTATGTCTAAGTTCTTAGTTTAGGTTAGTTTAAGTTCTCTGCCAATATTATTATTTTTGTACTGGGCTTTGTTACATAAATAAATAAATAAATAGACCTAAAAATTATGTAATTTTAGTTTTAAGTAGGTAGATAATATGCATATCAATTAATTTACAAAATTATGTCCTTGGCTTATACTAACTATGCCCTAATGTGTTCCCTGTTTCCCAATAATTCAGTCAATTTGTACTCTAAAGGAACCCTATTGTCAAAATTTTGGGATATTTCTGATTTCTTTCATTCTATATATGTATTTTGGGATGCTGAATCCGAATCTGAGGTTTGGGGACATCGTGACGCAACATTGAAAAAATCGCAAAAAAAACAAAAAAAACTGTCTTTTTCCAGTTATTCGTTTAATTTGAAAACAGTCCATATTTTTAAAGAACCGTGAATGAGTGAATCAAAGAAGTCAACATTTCGCGTGGACGACATTATTTTTTTTACTAAAATTGGCCCAGTACTTTGACTTTTTTTAGCGGTCCAAAATACGCCTAAAATAATCGAGATGGATTTCAGTATAAAATCCGTAGCCAGTGAAAACGGCCCAAGCCGTTTCGCTTCTAAATAATAAACATTGTCAAAGCGGGAGACAGTAAGTAGTCAGTGGTCACACTTAAACCTGTGAAGGATTTAGTGCCCACATTATAGGTAATTTTAAGAATATTTTACTAGTTGTTTTGAATAAATAAAATAAAAAGTATGTGTTCCATCTCTTGTATTTACCAGGCTGCATCCGCATAGTAACTTTTGCGACGCAATATACTATTACAATCCAATTGCATGCTCCAGAACATTTTCCAGGTCCAAAAGGTTTTGGGTCATACCCGTTCAGGGTTTTCAGTACCAACTTTATTTGCAACTTTGGACTATATAGATACGAGCTATATCCAGGTCCCACAGGGCTACTCCTGCCATGTCATCTGGTAGAGGAGTTCTACTGCGTGTTCAAGATCGCCGTCTGGATCCCAAAGTTCTTCGGACGATATCCTGTTAAAAGGATGGATTTAAGAAGTGGAGCCACCTGGATTTGTGATGCAGGGGCAAGGGCGGGACGGGTAAAGTTTGTATGGCCAAAAAATATACTTGACCTATGAAGCTGTAATTTAGCAGGTAGGTAGTTTAAAAATCCAGGACGTAAGTTCAGTATTTTTTCTCAAAGAGGCAATAAAGGGGGCCGAAGTTTGTATAAAGTACAAAAAAAACTTACCCAAGAAATGCCTATGAAGCTGTTATTTGGAAGGTAGGTTGTTTAAAGCATAGAGTAACTTATATAATATAGGGTAGTTTAAAGAACTAGGACGTAAGTTTAATATTTTTTTCAAAATCTTGCCCCCCATTGTCCATACAAACTTTGCCCCTCTCCCTCTTTCCCCTGCATCACAATTCCAGGTGGCTCCACTCTGATTAATCCTGCATAAAGTAAATCCTTTGTTCACGAAGCGCTGTATAGTCAGATGTAAAACGGCAGACAATAATATCAATGATAATGATCTCTAAACAGAATAGAGCTACAGCATAATGTTATAACACTAAATTCTCATACTATATCGGTGTCTTCCTAACTGAAATCTACAGCCGGAAGTGTCACAACGAATAAATCAAGCATTTAGTAAGCGCGGCTTCACACAAATATAAAAAGGCCTTGCTGCGAACATACCCTACCAAAACAAAAGTCCCGTTTGTGTACTCCCGCTCCAAATTAACATAGATACAAAGTGTTTCCGCCTTTGAAAGTATTAACATACCCGAAACCAAGTGCTTACGAGAGTTTCGTGTGAGTGGACTGACAAAATTAATTAGACAGCTTATGCAACGCAAGGCGAGCCCTTACAGCGGCTTTAGAGATGAAAATTTAAAGCGGTGTGACGCGGGTATCGCCTCGTTTGTGGAGAAATACTGATACCTACTATGCTATAATTTAAGGGTAAGCGAGCAAAAGCTTTAGGAATTCGAAAGCAATTGATGCCACCTGTATGTTAATTGATGCCACCAATATGAACATTTTAGTTTTATGTGACCGGACATTAATAAAATATCCTTAGCAACCTACTTAGAAAACCTTATGGAACCACACCGAACGTGGACCATCAGTTCATCATGCTGCTCTTCTGCCGACTTGTCAGGGAAATGCGATGCACAATTTTAATGTGTCTGTATGAATCTGCAGCACACTAAAACAATACGATGTAAATTGAACACTATATTATAAAGCTCCGTGGCAAACTTCACCTTAACAGCGGAAAGCGCTGAGTTTTCTCAAACGCACAGCTTTCGTCGGAGTCGCCGCAGATGTCTGAAGAGCTTATTCGTGTTCCCACTAATACGTCTCGGTTTGAGACTTTGAGAGGATGTTCCATTGACACGAGTCTTAGTGCCGTCATGTGAGCTTTTTACTCGTTGCTAAACTAAACAGGTACCATTATGCGTGAACATTCTTATAGTTATAGGTGCATTAGAATTTAATAGTTTGATTTATTTAAACACTTATCGATATCGAGTTATATTGCTTATATAATAAATATCAGATTGTTATGGTTCTCAAGATCAACTTTTTAATTGAATCATCTACCTACCTAAAAGTACTAAAATATGCTTTTACATACCCGCATGAGAAAAGCGGTATGATATTCATGTGGTACATATGGTACATAGGAATGTAGCTTCTTCGGTAAACGATTATATTGACCGCCGCGAAAGGAACCAACAACCTTTGGCCGCCGCCGGGCGTCGCCATCGGCGGCGGTTACCGGACAAGGTCGGCCAGTGTCCGGTGCGGTGGCCGCAAGATGGCGCCTCGATCGATGCGAGACCGCCCACACTGTCCGCGCCTGCGTGCTAATTCCGCCCGCCCCGGTGCAACAACGTTGCACCAAACCGCCCTCTAAGAAGCAACCACCACGTGCACTTGAGATCACGTACGAACGTTGAAACATCAAACTCACTTTCATCTTGCAAGTCACAGGTATAATTTTACCTACCCGAGTCCCCTATTTGATGCCGTAGCTCAATTTGCCTGAGCGTTGCACGATTCCAAAACATTTTTTAACTATTTTCACGCGGGGTCCCATTTATAGGACCCTCCAGACCGCGCCTTTGTCATGTCGCCGCTGGAGAAAATCGAAGTCAGGTACGAATAACTAACGAAAGGGGACAGAGTGTTTCGCCACAAATACGTTTAAAATGCGGATGCAAATGAGACTCCGCTCCCATAAAAACGGTATCGAACGCGGCTGACGACGCGCTTTATTTTTTCATCCGTACGTACGATATATCCGTAGCTCTGCTCTCTTTACAGGTTTTTGTTTGATTGTACAATAATAAAATTATCTTTTTCTGTACCTGTCTAGTATCTTTCAACGCGATGAAAGTTAATTTATTACTTCGCAGCAATTAATTTCATTTACGAGCCAAAACGAATAAAGATCCTTCGGTAGACATCTTCAATCATAAACATGTGGTCAAAAAATCCTCGACGTTTATTGCGAATGTTTTGAGGCCGGAAGCGTTATTACTCTTAGGTATATGTGTAAATTTGTGTTTTGTTGACAGATATGGCGCTGGGTACGATCTAGCAGCGAGGCGGAAGAATGCAACACGCGAGTCGACAGCGACGCTGAAGGCGTGGCTGAACGAGCACAAGAAGAACCCCTACCCCACAAAGGGGGAGAAGATAATGCTAGCTATCATCACCAAGATGACACTGACGCAAGTGTCCACGTGGTTCGCGAATGCACGCCGCCGTCTCAAGAAAGAGAACAAGATGACCTGGGAGCCCAAGAATAAGACCGACGACGACGACGACGCGATGCTCTCTGACGAAGAAAAGGAAAAGGAGGAGCAGGAGGAAAAACTCAAATCTCATAAAGGTTCGTTGAGTCAGTCTTCCCAACATCCGATAGTCAATTCCCAAATACTTTACCGAACCGCATTCACCAAACTCATCGTGGTGGATGTGATTGGTGAATCGCAAATTGGTTTTCAAAACTAGCGCGGTGCGCGGAATTGACTGTTGGTTGTTGACACAATTTTTCATGTAAATTGTATGTTGGTTTTTAATCCATTTCGTGTGGCTGGTGCGATTGTCATAAAACACTGTGACTTTGTTGCTGCTGCGAGCGTTACTGGTGCTAATATTATTTCATTGTGTACAAAACTTTTGGTATATGTGTCTATAACATTGGGATTGTGCTGGTGTTAACCGTTTAAATCGGTTTCATTTTGTCGGTGTATAAATCGTCGACAGAATTGGCTGTACGCGACTGAGAGCCGTGGGGGGTGCGGTGAGGGTGCGGGGTTCAAGAGAGATCGAGTGGGGGGAGGGGGAGTCAGGCGTGTAACTATGCGTAACCGCTCCGAGCTCCCGGATTTCCTTTCCGTAGTAAAATGGGCGGCGCCCGCCCAAATTTCATATAACGGTTCTTCCGACGATGGTGCTTCGCTACGGCTACAAGTTTGGAGGTCGAGTCCTGCTTGTCGAACGATCTGCCCTACTTCGTGTTCTTGCCAAAGGATTTGTCGAGCCCGCGGCTCGTTTCTTTTATGAGGTTATTCCATTGGAACGCGAGTAAGTATGTACTCGTAGCTAAGGTTTTAGGAGGTATTGAGGGTGACTTGGATGTGTTCTTTATGTTGAATTTGTCATGGTTGTCACTAATAACTATTTTGGACTTTTTATACGTTTGTTTTTACAATTTGGTTTTAAATTAAAAAAATGTTTGCCAAACATGGCTGCTCTGGTTATTAGAAATTGAATTTCGAATGAATTAATTTTTAAGGAAAGCATCTTCAGCAAAGATTACGCCTTTTTGTTACGACAGAAAAAGAAGTATAAAAACTCTTGTTTCGAAAAATGCATCGCATAAATAAAGTGAGTATTGCAACTAACGATGCAGCGGCGGTCCTCTTGAGCGTCCGCAGCAGGAGTTACAAAGAGCCCTTCTTGTTGTAAACAAAGGTCATTCTGAGCCCAAATATGTTTTATTGCAATTTTCGCGGGCGCCCTAGGCTGACGGCCGCGGCCGGCGTCACGCGTATAATCGAACATACGCCAGCTAATGACTCGCGTGGCGCCCGGGGTTCTGTCACACTATTGTGATGATACACAAAGAGGCTCCTTAATTTGGCGTCTATAATGGCGTCGCGGTTGGCGAAAACAGGGATCCTGCGGGGGCTTATAGCGTAGCCGAGGCTTAGTTACGAGCACAAGATTTTCGGTGCTTTTTTATCCCACTCAGAATGTGTGTGGTGATTCAGCTTCTAACTCTTGAAAATAAAAATCACATAAAGATAATCAATACATCTTTGTTGCCGAATCAGTACCTATCTGCGTCATATATTTTGCAACTAAACATACAAAAAATCAACATAAAAACCACAAATAATTTGAATGTTTTTGCTAAATACTTTCAAGAGTTCAAGAGACCAGTGACACCACAATGTGTCTCGGAATCGAGGAGTTTCGATGGCCACGTTAAAAATAGTCCCGTGAGCAAAGAATAACTAATGCTTAAGTATGTTATATTATTTAAGAGTGATGGGGATTACTGCGACACGTTCCATTCTAAGGAGACCATCACTAGAGGATATTTTTACTTAGTTTTAGAACTGAGACGCAAGTTTAGAATGATAGAGGCTGTCTATTGGCTGCTGCAGAAGCTGCTGTAAGGAGGTGACCTAACGCACTAAACAAATTATTGTGGCATGTGTTATATGAAAGATCAGTACCTGCGACTACATCAGCTGCTCTGGTAATTGACTGAAGTCGTTAAGATGATGATTACAAATAATAATAAGTTACTGTGTGATGGAATTGGAAATATACAATAATTAAAAACGGGTAGTATTAAAACGAGCGACTAATTTAGTCGCTCACTTATTTTTTTATTCGATTGTTTTAAATTCTCCATTAAAACTCATTATTCACAATCTTTATAATCGGCTATAATACTATTTTATAAATAAAGAGAAAAGCCTCAACACTACTTATCAGCGATACGTTACATCTCTAATATGTATAGGCATTGCACCGTGCACGAGACTTATTCTGATTTTTAACCGACTTCCCAAAGGAGGAGGTTTACAATTCGTCCGGATATTTGTTTTTTTTTTTTTTTTTATTTTTTTTTTTTAATGTGCCCCGATAGCGCCTAAACGGGTGGACCGATTTGAAAAATTATTTTTTTGTTTGAAAGGGTTTACCTTCCCATTGGTCCCATTGACACCAGGTCAGGATCTGATGATGGGATCCTGGAGAAATCGAGGGAACTCTTCAAATATTATAGGCAGACCTATAGTGATTTTTGTGTTTTTCATAATAACTCGTGCAAATGCACATGGTAAGCATAATATTGTGATGCGGAACTGCTGATGAAGACCACATATGGCCACCAGATCTGCTCAATACTAGGTACAAATACAATGCGTGGCTGACGGGCAGGCAACGCATAGCCTAAACCGGTGGACCTAGAGCCATGAAACTTTGTACAGGGGTTCCTTAGTAGCGTGGGGTAGCACTGATGTGGGATTTGACAAAATTAATTCCCCAAGGGGGGGGGGGGGACAAGGGGTTACAGTTTGTATTAAACTCAATGTAATCAAATAGGGTTTGTGGAAGTCGGTTTTTTCTAAAGTTTACTTTTTGTTTCAATTATCTTTACTTTCCTAACCGTATGAAAGTCCCTTACCCCGCAAAGTGAGTGCTTCAAATTAATCTCGACGTAATACTAGCTGTATCTCTACATCTCGACGAAGGCAAACTATCCGAGAAGCATATAATTACTGGACTGGGGTTAGTCCGTAAAACAATAGGAATACAGTTTATCGGTACAGGTATCTACCTAATATTTATTTTATCAATTTGTGTATCTAACTACTACGCCAAATGAAAAATAACATTAGTCAATCTGCACGAGTAAGAATTTCCTTCAATAAAATGACAATGTTCGCGACGTGTAATATATCATTTTAAGTCACGGCAAACAAAGTCAAATACAAAAGCTTTCACACGCGATCCCTATAGTACGACGTCGCAGTGCAAACAAACATCCAAAACTATCCCGCTTTAAGCCACTCATGAATAAAAGCTTCATTCTCGGACCCCACCAATAAATGTTAATTTTTGTCGTAAGCACACGCATCGCAAACAAAATATTAATCCGGCGCGCGTTAATGGAAAACGAGTACAGAAGTAACACAAACAAGTGAGCAATCGGGGGAGTGCAGAGCGTCGGTCGAGGAGTAATAAATAGCAGAGATGCTGTGCTGGCTGTGAAGTGCAGGCTGCGGCGGTCGCGGTGGGGGCGGCGGGCCTGGCCGGCGTGTGCCGGGGCGTGCGCCCGTCCTGTTGCGACGACAGACGCAAGGCGCCTTCGCCTTTTTATTATTTCTCATTTTGCCCCCGACCCTTGGTGACTAAAGGGGAAAACCACTCGACAATATCAACCGGAGAGTGCACGTCCTGCCAACGTTTCCACGATCCTTCACCGCTCCGCCGCCCGCCCCCGGCGATTTGCGTTCAATTTAGACAAATCTACTTTGCATATCCGGGGTTGCCATTACCATTAGCACGCGGACTCGATTGGTTCTAAATATTTATGATGGCGAAACGATACTGTTAGGTT